>LR738712.1:577225779-577449290 GCA_902687465.1 Secale cereale
CCCCCCCCCCCCCCCGGCGCGGCCAGGAGGGGGGCCGCGCCACCAGGGCGCCTGGAGCCCTGGTGGCCCCCCTCCGGCCCTACTTCGACCGTGTGGAAGCTTCCGAAATGCTGATTTTTTATATAATTTTTCCGGGATTTTTCTAGCAGTTTACGTGATGGGAAAACCTGAAATACAAAAACAGCAGAAAACAGAAACTGGAACTGGGGTGCACTGAGTTAATAGGTTAGTCCAAATATGATCAAAAGTGTATGGAAGTGTATAAATATCATAGCAATATCACTCAAAAGAGGCATGGAGCAAGCAGAAATTATAGATACGTTTTGGACGTATCACTCGCCGGCGGCACGAGCCACCCCAGGCGGAGCTCGGACCACCGCTAAGACCGGGAGGAAACGCCGGTGTTGTTCCCGCCGACGGCGCGTGCTGGGGAGCCCCAGAACGGTCGCCATCTTGCTCGCAACCGAAATGGGCTTCCAATGCTAGGGATCGAGCTGCGAAGCCTCCCCGGACGGATTGATGAGGGCGGAAGGTTGCGGAGACTCCTAGGAAGCTCGGAGGCTTCGAAGGAGAGGAGGGGAGGGCTGGAGAGCTCGAATTCGAGCGGGGGACCGCGGCGACCGAGGCGGCTAGGGAGAGGCGAGGAGAGCCAGAGGGGGAGGCAGAGCATGTCCAGGAGGTTCATGGGAGAGAGGAGGTTCTAACCAAGCCGAGAGAGAGGGTCGGGGGTGGCTTACATAGGTGCGGCCGTGGTGCACCGTGAGCGACGTCCATGGACGCACTCGGGCGAGCTCGCGGAGGGAGAAGGAGGGCAGGGGAGGATAGGGCCGACAGGTCTGCAGGTCACGGACATCGAGGGCACCTCGGGAGACATGAGGGAAAGGCCCGAGGTGGTCGGGGGCTCCTGGTTGGGCAAGGCTATAGTGCGCCAGGGCACTGTAGCGTGCTCCAGAGCGCGAACTCTGCATGCCATGGCATAAACAAAGTGCCATTGCGTGTCCCCTTAGGTCCAGCAGTGCTAGGGGTTAGTAAACTATTGCCCAGACGGTCTGGGATGCTCTGGAGGCCACTGGAGTGAGGAGGGAGGTGAGAAAGGAGAAGAATGTTGCTGTCCACAAGAGTAAAAATGGGGTTTTCACACCCCAATCATTGAGCTATGGACATGGGGAAGTTACTGGAGGTAGAAGATGATTAGGTTTACATGTGGTAAGAATTTGAGGTAAAGGGGAATAGTAAAAGGGGTCAAAACAATGGTTTTGGTAAATTGGCAGAAGGTGTTTGATCATGTTTTGGGCAAGCAAATGATCTCCATTGGCTATGACACTTAACAGGATTAAATGTCTCATACATTTAGGCCCTTCCACCAAATTTGAGCTCATTTGGGCAAAGTTGCCAATATAACTTTGGTGAACCCTAGAAATCAATAGAAATGGTTTCACCATGTTTGAGTTAAGCTAATAATCTCCCCTTGATGCACCACTTGGTGTAGTATCATCATTTGGGGTTATGATCATGCCCACAAAGTTTGAAGCCCCAGGTGAAAAGTTGACAATGTAGAGTTGTTCAAATTTGAATTTGAACAGAAATGGTTTTGGGGCACTTAGATCAAGTTATGCTTCTCCAAAACTTGTGCAATTTGGCATAGATGCATAATTACATCATTTTAGCATGTGCACCAAGTTTGAGAGCATTTGGACAAGTTTGGCAATGTAAAGTTGCTCAAACTTCAAAATGGACAGAAAAGGTTTTGAGGGGATCAGATGATGTTTCCTTGATCTTCAAGGCATGAGGCTTTGCAAGATCATCAAATATGTCACATTTGACATGATAGAATTTCCCTGGAATTTTTGGAGAATATTTCCTTTGTAAATATTTCAAAAGCTTGAAATATCCAGAAAGGGTTTTGGAAGGATTTGCCCAATATTTTGAACATGACCATGTGTTGAAACTCTTATATATGGACAATATATGTCCTATGAGTTTCCCTGAATTTTGGCAAAAACATTTGAAATAATTATATATTTTTTCCCTATTAAAGACCATTTCTGGCCTTCATAAAAAGCTTTTAAATAAAATATAAAAATAACTTTTAAAATTATAATTTTGTGGTTTCTCGGAGTCCTATACCTAATAGGATTCAAATAAACTTTTTGAAAGATTTTTCACACCCTAAATGAGGTACTTGTAGTGGAAACCTCAATTCAGGGGTTTTTGGAAAACTAATTTTAGAAAATACTATTTGGCCAAAATATTTTTATAAGAAAATACTATACTGGTCTATACACATGGCATGATCATTGGGAAAAGGTTTTGGATCAAGGAGATGAAGTATAAGAGTTGGAGGATTTATTTGATTTTTAGAGCTGCAAACAGAAAGTCAATCAAGCAAAGTCAAAATCACTCAATTTTTTTTGCCAAACCACATTTTTAGCATGATTATTAGCTTAAGCAAAGTGGCATGAAAATCAGGGTGTGACAGACCTACCCCCTTACAAGAAATACGGAGTCTTGGATACGGGGTAGTCTTCACTTCTTCTTGTTGGTTCTGCTTCCGACTGGTGCTCCATGGAATCTTGAAGTACTTGGTGGTGTGGCTTCTCGCTTGCTGCCTTCTTTGATGCAGGTTGCTGAGGGGTCTCTTGAGTAGGTTAGGTTGGGTTAGTTGTCAAAGGATCGGTGATCGATGTCCTTGCGGGGACTGGGCTAGTTAGGAAGTAAGAAGCACTTCCAGAGTGGTGACTCGTGGAATATTTGGTGCGCGGAGGGTAACTCAGGTGGTAAATCTAGCTGGGAGCCGTCTACTATTTGTCTTGGAGTGGCCTTGAAGAAAGGTCGATAAATCTTGGTGTGAGCGCTCCTTCGACACGGAAATGCTCGGTTCCTTCGAGAGGAGTGGGTTGCAGATACGCCCGGTCTTGGATGCAGGAGTTCACTTCTTGATGACGGTGGTCGGTGTAGTTCTTCCTTCTTGACAGGGCGGTCTTCAAATGTCTTCTATCCAGCTGTCCGCCTCTTCTTTTGTCTTCGGGCAGACAAGTAGGCCATCAAATAATGATGTTACCCAACTTGTCCAATTACTCCATGAGGTCTATGGGGGTACGCAAGGTAGGCTGGGGTATTGGTGGTGGTCTCTGTTGAGTACTTGCAGAGGCCTTCCTGACTCAGAGCCAAGGCCCGTGGTCGGGATTTGACCAGGTTGTGGCTCGGTGAGGCTTAAGGGTTTCAAGGATTCTAGTGAGTGAGTGAACGTTTATTATCTTATCCTTAAGCACGGTTTCTGAGATGCCAATAGCTCTACCTAGTACTTCGAACGAAAAAGCATCTTCTCGCATAGACCAACTTCAATCACCACTCATGCCATACATATCCTCATGACTCTCAAGAGACGGTCTAACAAAATTGTACTTGCCTACGATCCCCAAATCCATATGTATGTCTACCCCTAAAATCCATGGGTAGATCATGCATGCTGCTAAGCTCAACTTAAACTCCACAATCCAAGCACTCAATCTTATTCTTGAAAGGCTCACGATAATGCATCTATATTCTAAGGAAACACGTCATATGCCACTCCAAGATTTTGTTTCCTTCCTATAGATCAACTCCAATAGCCCGGTAATTTCCATCAATCACCACATAATCCAATAATTCTACAAACCTGATGTCTACGGTGTTCCGCAAGATCTCAAGTCCCTATAATACCCAAATACTTGGAAGGACTATGCATTATGATAGTAAGTCCACCAAATTCCCAACATCCGGGTCAAGTAAACTCCAAGGTCATGATTATATAGATCCCTAAATCAACTCCGACAAATAATCCAATCTCCTAGGTTATTGTCCACCGAGAAGCACGGTATCATGATCAGGATCATCGGTCTAAATCCAATTTACTCCGAACCATGCAGGCATATCTAGCATTTATACCATCCAGAATCACCTACATAAATCCAAATCTCATGTCCAACGGGTACTCCTACATGCTTCCCCAAAGTCATGATCCCACCAATATGAAAACCTCACAATCCATCAAGGTCTCAGATAATTCCTCGAAGTCACTGATATAAAGCCACCAAGTCATCTGTCTTATATCCCCAAATTGGTCTATCTATGGCATCGTCAGTTCTTGTGCTATATTAGGATGAAAATGTGCTCGTTCACTACGCCCACTAGCTCCTTTAAGAACCCAGTATTGTGCAAGGTTGCAAAGGCTTAACAGGTTCTCTCGCAATTCTATGGGTTAAGCACATGGTTAAGGGTTTGTGCTGGAGTGCCTCGTGAAGTCTCAAAGGGTCTAGGAATGGGTTACTAGTCTGGAGGGTTAAACATAATTCCACGGGGTTGTACTTGGTCACGGAGGTTGTAGCAGAAGTCTTCAGTGCCAGTTGGTTGCCGAGGTAGAATCCTTGGTGCATCTTGTCTTGCGGGTCTTCAGTTGGGGAGAGAGAAGAGAGGGAAAAAGTAGCGTAGAGGAGGGAAATGCCTAAAGGGGGTTCTATAGTGCAGGTGCAACAAACAGGTGCAAAAAGGGTCGAAACAAAAGAAACAAGGCAAGGAATGTGATATAGCCATGCACTTGTTGCCTGGGGCAAAAGTGCGACTTATATCAAAACACAACAAATAAAAGCAAGCAACACACAATCATGGTTCTATTCGAACCATCATACGGACTCGACTGCGCATAGGGGGTACACGACTCATCCTACCCTAGGGGTTCTCGGACTCAGTGTCGTGACTTGTGCCTCGTGCTGTCTTCTGAGTTTTCCACAAGTGTTGCTATGTCCCTTGTAGTTGCTTGATGAACGATCCGGGTTGAGCCTGAAGAATCTTCAACAACTTCTCGCCTGATGAGGTGATGTGGTGAAGGTGCCTCCTTGTAGCTGGCGTTGACTTGGTCTTTTCTTGTCTCTTTAATCATGACGACCCCTTGTGCCTTCTGGGACGTCGAGGGTACCAGGTAGGCGATCCTTTATGCGATGAAATTAACAAGGCATAGTAGAGGTTCAACATGTCGGTTACGTTGATGACAACATCGACACCAAGAGCGGGGGACGAAGAGAACCGTTTTCCTGCTCACTATAGTGAGGCGGACCAAATGGCGAGGTTCTCATCCACCGGTGGTTGCCGATACAACAACGATAGTGACAGGATTACTCTATTAGCGATGCATATCATGATTTTGCATAACCTATACCCCGGTCATCATAGGCCAATGTTGCATCTTCTTGTGGCACTGTCAAGGGTGTCATCATCTTCTGGGTCTTCAAATCCTCATTCCTCGAGGATGGATTTTCTGTTGGTATCGTCTTGTCATGGTGTCGCCACTCTTGCGTGCAGAAGGGGTGGGTGAGTGTTTGGCAAGGTGCACTCCACGAGGATTACAGAAAATCCAGTGGTCAGGGGCATAGGGGTTCTAGCGACCAACAATTTGAAGGGGGAAGAGATTAGGTATGGCCTAGTTTTTCAAAAAACTGAGAAGGGAAGAGAAGTATAGATAGTTTTGAAAACTAGTAATAGTCTTGGAAATAGTTTTACCCTAACTAACGACCATGCTAACTAAGGCTTCCTACAGCCAGGATGGCTCTGATACCAGCTCTGTGGGGACCCTGACTCATAAGTCGTGATCACCAAATGCACGTGTACAGTGATCCCAGAGATCAATGCTCACTGAACACACAAAAGCTGAATAACAAGAGTCTTACATCCATACATACCGTATTACACAAATAGGACCGTTATGGTCAAATCTTGAGTATAACATCGCAGCGGAAATCTTCAATGACAACTTGGACCCATGCCATCTGCCTTAACCCTACAGGCATTCTGACTGCGAAGCGTCCTAGCTCGCATGTTCGTCACCAAGAAATCTTCATCATATCCTGTTCTCTCATGCCTGGCCAATAAAATAACCAGTGGCAAGCCAATGAGTACTTTTAATGTACTCGCAAGCAACCCAAGTGTGATGACAGAATAATTATGCAAGGCTCTACTGCTAGATTGGCAGTTTTGCGGAAAGCTAGTTTTTCATATGCAAGTATGATCAACATATATCATGGACATGCATGTGTCTGCAACAAGTATCAGGAGGTTACAGACATCATTATCGAGAAAGAGTTGTAATCAACTCATGCTCAAACTCATTGCGACTTTCTCACAATCACATCAACAGATTTACCCAAACCATGTTGTTTCCCAGAAACTTATGGACATAGTCTAAGTAGCACCACCCAACTGTCCTTGACCACGGACACGGCTATTCGAATAGTTTGACACTCTGCAGAGGTTGCACAATTTACCCACAAGATCCGTGGAACTTCTGTGTCATCCACGACCCGCGGTACCTCAAGTACCCGGGGTAAGCACCCGATCACTACCTTTCCCTAGACGACACTAACACAGAGTCCACTCGATAGGTAACAGCCCCGTGCCAACATTGCACATCTTAAAATTGTGGAGACTTGCTCCCATATTCATCACATACCACTGACACGGGGTACCAACGGTGTGTTCGGTGCCCTGTAAAAACAGTCATGGCCGCCTATCCAAGCACGACCCCATCCCGAGAGTGACCTCATGTCACCCCCGTCACTAGTAATGCGGGCACCATGCTAGTATCGACCTAGGTAATCAATAATGCCCTTTCCCATATAAGGGTAGAGTGGTTGCGCATGTTTGGTTGGGACGGTAGTCACACATAAATCTAATCCATCTCTGTAAACAACACTTTCGTCAAGCCTCGGCACACTACTTCTTCACCAAGTAGTACCCTAGTTCCTCATCAACTCCCAGGGGCATTAGTGGCACCCACTGGGTTATCTGCAAGTATGTCTTACCACACTTGTTTCACTCAATGCATAACCCTGACCCATTTTGCGTAGCCAACTACTATAGCATATATCTATCTACTCCCACCCACATAACCCTCATAGGAAGGTAGGGTTGTGTTTGATGCAAGTTCCAATAGTAAAGTAACAAAGGTAGCAACCAAACTGGTCTCCACCTCAACATGATTCCGATGCATTGATAATAAGGTGCTATGAGACATGCATAAAAAGGTTTCTCGAACATGGTCAAAGGGCTGCTTGCCTTGTCCTTCTGAGTCTTCAAACCTTCTGGTCCATCTCCGAGTACTTCGTTTATTTCGTCAACTAACGATGGAAACAATCATAATAAGCAACACAATCGAAGAAAAAATAAAAGTGCTCTAAAAATAGGAGTTGTACTTTTCTAGGATACCTCTCGTCATATGAAAAATAACCAAGGTGGTTTCATTGGGGTATGATCAATGGATGGTTTGGCACATTTCAATATGATGGAATCAAGGGTTTTATGGATTTGAAAGAAGTGTACAGAAATATATTTTTGAACAATGAGCAAAGGCACCTATCCATCAAGTCTTGATTTTAGAAGCATCTAGGAGTTGGTCTCACTGGATTTGGAATTCAAATGAATTTTCTAGGATTTTGCAAAGTTGATAAATATGAAGAAATGGATCATTATTTGGTGGGGCACAGAAAGTATTAACAAAAATGTTCCAAAACTAAGTTTGGATATGACAAGCACCTACGAATTTGAACCACTGCATTTGGATCAAATTTGAGCTCTCTGTGATTTTCTAAAGTTCATCACAGAAAATGGAATAAGGGTATTTGATAATTATTTGTGAAGGAAATGTTTCTGGAAAAATGTGCATGTTGCACCAACAGGTAGATCAGGATTTTAGAAACTACCAGAAATTTGAATCATCAGATTTGGAGTTAATTTGAATTATTTATGGGTTTTTGAATTATACAGAAAAAAGAAAAAGGGAAGGAGAAAGGGCTTATACCCTTATGCTGCACACAGGGCGAAAGATGGCCGAATAGAAACTGGGCCGGCTCACGGCTCGGCCGCGTGCACAGGGCGGGGGGGGCGGTGACGTCGGAGGCGCCTTCGTGGAGTACGTTTCCCTGCGGGGAAGATAGAAATCCTGGGGCGCCTTCACTTAAACAGCGCGGGCCCGGCGCCGACCCGCTGATGTGCGGGCCCCACGTGGCCCACTTGCCACCCGTCGTCGTCTACCTCTGGACGACAGATGACAGGGGGCACCGGACGCCACACACCGGCGCTCGCCGGCGGCACGAGCCACCCCAGGCGGAGCTCGGACCACCGCTAAGACCGGGAGGAAACGTCGGTGCTGTTCTCGCCGACGGAGCGCGGTGGGGAGCCCCAGAACGGTCGCCATCTTGCTCGCAACCGAAATGGGCTTCCAACGCTAGGCATCGAGCTGTGAAGCCTCCCCGGATGGATTGATGAGGGCGGAAGGTTGCGGAGACTCCTAGGAAGCTCGGAGGCTTCGAAGGAGAGGAGGGGAGGGCTGGAGAGCTCGAATTCGAGCGGGGGACCGCGGCGACCGAGGCGGCTAGGGAGAGGCGAGGAGAGCCAGAGGGGGAGGCAGAGCATGTCCAGGAGGTTCACGGGAGAGAGGAGGTTCTAACCAAGCCGAGAGAGAGGGTCGGGGTGGCTTAAATAGGTGCGGTTGCGGTGCACCGTGGGCGACGTCCATGGACGCGCTCGGGCGAGCTCACGAAGGGAGAAGGAGGGCAGGGGAGGATAGGGCCGACAGGTCTGCAGGTCACGGACGTCGAGGGCACCTCGGGAGACACAAGGGAAAGGCCCGAGGTGGTCGAGGGCTCCTGGTTGGGCGAGGCTACAGTGCGCCAGGGCACTGTAGCATGCTCCAGAGCGCGAACTCTGCATCCCATGGCATAAACAAAGTGCCATTGCGTGTCCCCTTATGTCCAGCAGTGCTAGGGGTTAGTAAACTATTGCCCAGACGGCCTGGGATGCTCTGGAGGCCACTGGAGTGAGGAGGGAGGTGAGAAAGGAGAAGAATGTTGCTGTCCACAAGAGTAAAAATGGGGTTTTCACCCCCCAATCATTGAGCTGTGGACATGGGGAAGTTACTGGAGGTAGAAGATGATTAGGTTTACCTGTGGTAAGAATTTGAGGTAAAGGGGAATAGTAAAAGGGGTCAAAACAATGGTTTTGGTAAATTGGCAGAAGGTGTTTGATCATGTTTTGGGCAAGCAAATGATCTCCATTGGCTATGACACTTAACATGATTAAATGTCTCATACATTTAGGCCCTTCCACCAAATTTGAGCTCATTTGGGCAAAGTTGCCAATGTAACTTTGGTGAACCCTAGAAATCAACAGAAATGGTTTCACCATGTTTGAGTTAAGCTAATCATCTCCCCTTGATGCACCACTTGGTGTAGTATCGTCATTTGGGGTTATTATCATGCCCACAAAGTTTAAAGCCCCAGGTAAAAAGTTGACAATGTAGACTTGTTCAACTTTGAATTTGAACAGAAATGGTTTTGGGGCACTTAGATCAAGTTATGCTTCTCCAAAACTTGTGCCATTTGGCATAGATGCATAATTACATCATTTTAGCATGTGCACCAAGTTTGAGAGCATTTGGACAAGTTTGGCAATGTAAAGTTGCTCAAACTTCAAAATGGACAAAAAAGGTTTTGAGGGGATCAGATGATGTTTCCTTGATCTTCAAGGCATGAGGCTTTGCAAGATCATCAAATATGTCACATTTGACATGATAGAATTTCCCTGGAATTTTTGTAGAATATTTCCTTTGTAAATACTTCAAAAGCTTGAAATATCCAGAAAGGGTTTTGGAAGGATTTGCCCAATATTTTGAACATGACCATGTGTTGAAACTCTTATATATGGACAATATATGTCCTATGAGTTTCCCTGAATTTTGGAAAATATTTTTGAAATAATTAAATATTTTTTCCCTATTAAAGACCATTTCTGGCCTTAAGAAAAAGCTTTTAAATAAAATATAAAATAACTTTTAAAATTATAATTTTGTGGTTTCTGGGAGTCCTATACCTAATAGGATTCAAATAAACTTTTTGAAAGATTTTTCACACCCTAAATGAGGTACTTGTAGTGCAAACCTCAATTCAGGGGTTTTTGGAAAACTAATTTTAGAAAATACTATTTGGCCAAAATATTTTTATAAGAAAATACTATACTGGTCTATACACATGGAATGATCATTGGGAAATGTTTTTGGATCAAGGAGATGAAGTATAAGAGTTGGAGGATTTATTTGATTTTTAGAGCAGCAAACAGAAAGTCAATCAAGCAAAGTCAAAATCACTCAAAAAAAATTGCGAAATCACATTTTTAGCATGATTATTAGCTTAAGCAAAGTGGCATGAAAATCAGGGTGTGACACCACCACATTGCAGGAGTAGGGCCACTCACCGCTAGGTGGCCTGAACCTGGGTAAACTGCCTTGTGTCGTGTTCTTTCTTGTTCCTCAAGCTATTTCGTGGAAACGGCGAGTAGGCTGACAGGGGAAGTTGAGTTCTTCGCACGCACCCCAGTGTTCGAACTTACAAGGGTTTTGCAGAGCCCTGAATCCGACAACAGAACGCTGAGGTCATTCTGAAAGTTAGTCCTGTATGGAATTGAAGACCTGGTTATGATGAATTTAATTATCCAAGGTGCATAGGGCTTCAATTCAAATGGCGACAGTGTAACATTTGCCAAAGTCCTTATGAAGAAATCGTGATAGTTAATGGGAATACCATGCATGATGTTGAACAGCAGGTTCTTCATGATGCCAACAACTTCTTTATCAAAATTGTAGCCTTTGATCGGACTGAGGGTTTTTGTCAATATGCATTAGATGGTCCTTGGCACATATAACAAATCCTTCACTAGGAAGGTGGTTCTTGGAGCTTGGCCAGGCCGCGAAGGCTTCATCAACACTTGCATGAGATGACTTTCAAGTTCAGGTTCTTCATAAATTAGCCTTGCGCCTTTAGCAGGAGGACTGACTGGGATGGCATGAAGAAATTAAGAGGCCGGAGCTTTATAGTGAGTGTTTTTAGTCATCCAATCTAGCACCCATGAATTGAAGTCTGAGACATTTCCAGTGAGATGCAGGGTAGCATAGAACTAAAGAATTAGCTCTTCATTCCAGTTACAGATATCAGCATAGAAACTTAGGAGCCCAGCTTCATGAAGAACATTGAGAACTGGTTGAAAGCATGGGATGGACTCCATATTCACATGAGGAATTTTACGGTGCTGAAATACCTTGTCCTTATCAAACAGAAGCGATGCATAGAAATTCATCTGGCTTGCAGTCTAAAACCTCTTGCGCCGAAGTCTTGCTAAGTCATATGTATTTTTATCAGTGAAGAAATGATGCTCAGCGAAGAAATCATCATTCTTAAACTTTGGTCTATTTGCATGGCGATTCTGAGACTTGGGTTGAAGATTTACAGTAGTAGGAATCGCAATCTCTTGATTCATAGATTCGGGTGCAGCAGACTGAGGAATTCCAGTGGTAGTTTCATTAGCAGCAGTATGGTTCTCCATTTCTTCAGGTATGGACTGAAGTGAAGCTTGACGTCCTTCATATCCTACTAGAATTTCTTCAGTTTGTATAGGGGACTGAGGAATTGGATGCAGAGGTGTGGCAATTGGAGAATTGGGGTGAAGATTTTCCCAATAGTCATCATTCAACACAAGAGTTGTTGAGCCAATGTCCACATCTTCATCAATTTCCTCAACGCCCACCTCTTCTGAAGTGAACTAAGGTAGAGACGATGATAACAACGATGTGGAAACAACATATTCCACATGAATTTCTTCATCCAACTGCTCTGAGGAAGCAACAGAAGGATTTTCTTCATCAGTGTCAATTGGAATGACATAATCATAATCAAGCGGGACAATCTCCTTTGATGGCACTATAGATATCGGAACAACATCAATTGATTCGGTGAATGAGCTCATCAAAGTCCTCACTTTCTTGGAAGTTGAGGACTCTGCAGAGGTTGATGCTTTCCTCTTCCTTGTAACTTCCTTCTCTGCAGCCTTCGTTTTGTTCACTTCTGATGCGGAAGGAAGAGTGGTTGTCTTCACCTTTGAAGATTTTGCAGGAGGAGCAGATGAAGTTGGTGCAGTTTCTTCAGGCACGACTGATGTAGTCGCCCTGGCATTCTCTGTTTCTGCAGGCACAATAGTTTCTTCAGCTGGCCTGGGTTGTTCTTCAAGCGCAACATTGGTGGTTGCCCTGGCATATTCTTCAGGAGCAGGAATTTCTTCAGCTGCCCTGGTACCTTCTTCAGTAGCCTGATTTTCATCAGCTGCGCTTGTAGTTTCTTCAGTAGGCTGAGCAGATGCTTCAGCCAGAGGAATTTGTTGCGATGGAGCTGCAACATATAGCTTGAGATTTTTGGAGAGGTTGACAAATCTGACCTTGGCTCCTAGTTAATCAGCATGATATCAGTCAAATTCATCACTAAGGCCTTTGATTTCCTTTTGGAGTTTTACAAGTTCTTAAGGAGACATATTCACAACATTTTTCTTCAGGAAGCGCTCTTTCCTGTACTGGTCCTTCTTGACTTTCTTGGCTTGTTAAAATTTCCATTTTTCTTCACGTATGAAGGCGGCCGGCATGTGACTTTGACCAGGAGTCAGATCTAGGTCTGGGAGTGGAGTGTTGGGATCCTTGCACCATAGATCAATAAAATCGAGGATTTTCTTCGGATCCAGCATGAGAGGCACTGTGCTTCTCTTGGCTCTAGCGGCCCTTTGATGTCTGTCTTGGATGATTTCAGCAAGTACTTCATCATCAGCATCATCGTCATCAGTCAGAACATGGAATGCCACTTGCTTCTTGTGAGGACTTGGCCTCTTGTCGCGTCCATCAGTGGATTTGACTTTCAGCAATGTTGAACCACTTGAAGATTGTGCTTGCACAGAGGAAGTTGCAGATGCCCCTGAGGCAATAGAGAAACCAGCCGTCCATTGACACATTGCAAGACACACAGGTGTTGAAGACTTTGTGGTGGTATCTGAGGATTTCTAAGCAACAGAAGAGGTTGGTGATGCCCTTTGAGGAAGTTTCTTGAGGAATTTTCCCCGAGGCCATTGAACTTGAAGTTTTATTCACAATAGACTTCTTTAGGATGGCCTTCTTTGGCATATTTTTTCTTGCATAGGCCTCAGCGGCAGCAGCTTGAGAATCTTCATTGAATTTCTTCTGCTTCTTTTGCAACTTTCTTAAGCTTGGCTTGGCGCTTGGCCCATTCTTTAGGAAATTCCTCACCACACCTTATGCTGGTGGGATCAGCTCGTTGGCTAGCAGCCAAAGGTGGTCTTGGACATGGACGGTTTACATCGAATTTCTTCATGTATTTTAGAGTAACATAACGGTATTCCCTCCATTCCTTTGCCCATTTCCTTTCAATCCTCTTTATGCACACTTTGCGCTGATTCTTGTTTTTCTTCCCATGAGTTTCTCCATCGGGTGTGCAATAGTCATCATATATATCCTCAGGTATTTCAAACGTAGTGTTTGTCTCTGGTCTCTTTCCTCCTTTCTGAGGTCTTTTCCCTTCTGCCATTTTCCTCACTTCAGGAATTTGAACTTTTGATGATTCTAAGGATGTATGCAATGTTTCATCAAGGAACGTTGCAAATGTGTTAAGTTAATGGGAACCTAGTGATTCATCAGCAGATATTCTGTACCTGTGAACAGAGTATATCTGCGAAGAATTTGGAGAGGTCAAATGCGTTCTTATTTATTTTTTAAGTATCAAGTTTGAGGAATTTGACCGTAGATGTCTTGAGGAATTTCACTAAGCGTTCTTGACTCATGTTCCAGAGTTGTACAGAT
Organism: Secale cereale; assembly: GCA_902687465.1. Lineage (NCBI taxonomy): Eukaryota > Viridiplantae > Streptophyta > Magnoliopsida > Poales > Poaceae > Secale > Secale cereale. The sequence continues at coordinate 577,239,491 of LR738712.1, forward strand.
TTGACAATCCACACAATCGAGGAATCTCGACGAAAATCATATCTTAGGGAAACAGATCAAGGAAAAGAAGCATTTTGGTGTTTAAGGAGTGGGAAGTTGAAGAATAAACAACTTTTGAGGATTTTGTGAAGAACATAAGAATCAAAGTAGGGAAGTAAAATTAGATTTTAATTACCCTTGACAAACAACACAACAGACTGGGAATGGAGATGGAGAAGTTTGTCAGTCTAGATCTCTCGCGCCCTAACTTGGCGGCGGGAGACAGCTACGGCGGCGGCGGAGTGAAGATTTCCGCAACCGGCGCGAGTACGACGCCGACGAGGTTGAGGCAGTGAAGCTCTTCCTCGCCGACGATGATGGAGTGTAGCGGTGGTGCTAGGTCTGAGAGCTCGAGCGAAGGAGTTGAGGTCGAGTGGAGTAAATGAGTTGGGGAAAGAAGGGGTATTTATAGCCGTAGTGAAAAGCTGCTCGCCCGAAGATTTTGGATGAACATGCCACTGACCCTTGCTATCCTATAGACATGTGTCACCCGCGTTCTGAGGAGTAGAGATAGTGGAGGATTGTGGGTGAGTTGTTTAATCCATCGTGGGAAGTGGAACGGTTTGAGCGGCAACAACCAAAAATTTGAAAAGAAAATGTTAATGTTTCGTTCGCAAATTCTTCAGTTGTCAAGGACACAGTGAAGACTTTGAACGGGTTTGAAATAGAACGCACATGACTAATTTGTGAACAGGCTGGGTTGAGTTTAGCATAGAGGAGGAACGGGTCCGATCACATTCACTTAGATGAAAATCAACTTGAAGAATTAGCAATAAGTGAACGATGTTGAGGACATGGAAACTCAAATATATATATATATAGTCAATGAAGAACGCTAGTCGAAAAGTTGAAGAAATTGCAAATTTTGAGGAATTTGAAAATTGAAGAATTTGCAAAATGAAGAAAAACTAAAATTTCAACTCTGGTTGGTGGCGTGACCCACCATATAAGAATGATGATTTCAGACACCGCGTATAATTGTCGTAGGGCTCTGAGAATCAAATTCTTCATTAATTTCTTCACACTTAGAGGGGTAGTCTTCATTGATTGAAGAAAAAAGTTACTTCGTGTGTTGCACATCAAAGTCATCAATTTTGCATAAGTGTCAGGATGTGTGTCCTTTCGAAGAATATTCAAAGATTATAAGATATTTAGCTCGCACCGCAACTTGCAAAATCTCTTTACATGCAAGGGCTTTGTGGAGATATCTGCCAGTTGTCCTTCAGTCTTCACGTGATAGATGGAGATGTCGCCCTTCAACACATGGTTACGAAGAAAATGATGACGAATCTAGATGTGCTTAGTCTTCGAGTGCTGAACTGGGTTGTGAGCAATCTTTATGGCACTCTCGTTGTCACAGTAGAGAGGCACATTCTTCATATTGATGTAGTAGTCCTTGAGGGTTTGCTTCATACACAACAATTGAGCACATCAAGAACCAGCAACAATGTACTAAGCTTCAGCAGTAGACAGTGATACGCAATTCTGCTTCTTCGAGGACCAATATACTAATGATCGTCCGAGGAAATGGCATGTGCCTGATGTTAACTTGTGATCCACTCGATCACCAGCATAGTCCGAGTCAGAATATCCAATGAGATCAAAAGTCGAGCCCTTGGGATACCATAATCCAAGTGTTAGTGTGTGAGCTAGATATCGAAGAATATGATTCACAACCTTATGGTCACACATGCAAACACTAAGCATAATATCTGGCCTAGATGCACATAGATACAATAAAGAACCAATCATGGAGCGATATACCTTTTGATGGAAATCTTTACCATTTTCATCGGTGTAGAGATGGCCATTTGTGGGCATAGGGATTTTGACTCCTTTGTAATCTTGCATGCCAAATTTCCTCAGTACATCCTTGAGATATTGCTCTTGAGATATGAAGATGCCATTGCATTGTTGACGAATTTGAAGATCCAAAAAGAATTTCAATTCTCCCATCATAGACATTTGATATTCGTCACTCATCATGTAGCCAATTCATCACTGTAACGTTGGTTAGTATAGCCAAAGATACTATCGTCCACTTATATTTGGCACACAAATAATTCATCATCATAAGTTTTGATGAAAAGAGTTGGGTCAAGTGAATCGGGTTTGAAGCCTTTCTTCACGAGGAATTCCTTCAATGTGTCATACCATGCCCGAGGGGCCTACTTGAGGCCATAGAGGGCCTTGTTGAGTCTAAAGACTTTATCAGGATGTTTAGGATCTTCAAAACCTCGGGGTTGAGCAACATATACTTCTTCCTCAAGCTTACCATTGAGGAATGCACTTTTCACATCCATTTGATATAAGATGATATTATGATGGTTAGCATAGGCAAGCAATATAAGAATAGCTTCAAGTCTAGCAACAGGAGCAAAAGTTTCATCGAAGTCAAATACTTCAACCTGTGTGTAGCCCTGAGCTAAAAGACGAGCCTTATTCCTCACCACTAGGCCATTTTTGTCTTGCTTGTTGCGGTAGATCCATGTGGTACCAATGACATTGTGTTTGCGAGGATCTGGTCGCTTGACGAGTTCCCACACATTGTTGAGCTCGAATTGATGCAATTCCTCTTGCATAGCTTGAATCCACTCAGGCTCCAGAAATGCATCATCAACTTTTATGGGCTCTGCGCTAGAGACAAAAGTGAAGTGCCCACAAAAGTTAGATAACTGTGAAATTTTTGAGCGTGTGAGAGGACCTGGTGCGCTGATGTCGTCGATGATTTTCTCAATCTGTGGTTCTTTTGCCATGCAAGGATGAGCAGGTTGAGAACTTCAGTTTGGCTGAGCATTTCTTCAGCGCCATTTTCTTCAGGAGCACCAGCATGCGTTTCTTCATTTTTTTGGAATAACTTCTTCAGCAGGTTCTTCAGTGGGTATAATATCCCCAGTAGCCTTGTGCTTAATGGATTCCCCAGGAGGTATATCATCTAGCACAGGAGGTATGTGCTCTTTTTGCAAGCCATTAGTCCCATTGAACCACACATCTACAGTTTCAACAACCTTGTGGTGATGGGTGTTGAAGACTCTGTAGGTGTGTGAGTCCTTTCCGTAACCATAAAACCTTCATGTGATTTTGGTGCAAATTTAGAACTTTGATGAGGATCTCTAATCCAACATTTAGCACTGAAGACTTTGAAATAACTCACATTGGGTTTGTTGTTAGTGAGGAGTTTATACGAGGTTTTCTTGAAGAGTTTGTGGAGATATACCCTATTGATGATGTGGCATGTGTTCGCAATATGCCCTAGAGGCAATAATAAAATGGTTATTATTATATTTCCTTGTTCATGATAATTGTCTAGTGTTCATGCTATAATTGTATTATCCGGAAATCGTAATGCATGTGTGAATACATAGACCACAACATGTCCCTAGTGAGCCTCTAGTTAACTAGCTCATTGATCTATAGATGGTTACGGTTTCCTGACCATGGACATTGGATGTCATTGATAACGGGATCACATCATTAGGAGAATGATGTGATGCACAAGACCCAATCCTAAGCATAGCACAAGATCGTGTAGTTCATATGCTAAAGCTTTTCCAATGTCAAGTATCCTTTCCTTAGACCATGAGATTGTGTAACTCCCGGATGTTGTAGGAGTACTTTGGGTGTGCCAAATGTCACAACATAACTGGGTGGCTATAAAGGTACACTATGGGTATCCCCGAAAGTACCTGTTGGCTTGGCATGAATCGACACTGGGATTTGTCACTTCGTATGATGGAGAGGTATCTCTGGGCCCACTCGGTAAGACATCATCGTAAAGAGATCTATGTGACAAAGGAGTTGGTCACGGGATGATGTGTTACGGAATGAGTAAAGAGACTTGCCGGTAACGAGATTGAACAAGGTATTGGGATACCGACGATCGAATCTCGGGCAAGTACTATACCGCTAGACAAAGGAAATTGCACACGGGATTGATTGAATCCTTGACACCGTGGTTCTTCCAATAAGATCATCGTGGAACATGTGGGAGCCAACATGGGTATCCAGATCCCGCTGTTGGTTATTGGCCGGAGAGATGTCTCGGTCATGTCTGCATGATTCCCGAACCCGTAGGGTCTACACACTTAAGGTTCGATGACGCTAGGGTTATAGGGAATGTATGTACATGGTTACCGAATGTTGTTCGGAGTCCTAGATGAGATCCCGAACGTCACAAGGAGTTACGGAATGGTCCAGAGGTAAAGATTTATATATGGGAAGTCTTGTTTTGGTCACCGGAGTGATTTCGGGGGTCACCGGTATAGTACCGGGACCATCGGAAGGTGCCCGGGGGTCCACCAGGTGGGGCCACCTACCCCGGTGGGCCAAGTGGACTAAGTAAGAAGGGGAACCAGCCCCTGATGGGTTGGTGCGCCCCCCCCCCCCCAAGGGCCCAAGGCGCCTAGGGTTGGGAAACCCTAAGGGGTGGGGGCGCCTCCACCTTGCTTGGGGGAAAGTCCCCCCTTGCCCCCCCCCCCTCAGATTGGATCTGAGGGGGCCGCCCCCCCCTCCCTTGCCCCTATATAAAGAGAGGGGTGGGAGGGCAGCCGCACCCCATAGTCTGGCGCAGCCCTCCCCCCTCCCAACTCATCCTCTTCTCCGATGAAGCTTGGCGAAGCCCTGTCGGAGTGCCACGCTCCTCCATCACCACCACGCCGTCGTGCTGCTGCTGGACGGAGTCTTCCCCAACCTCTCCCTCTCTCCTTGCTGGATCAAGGCGCGGGAGACGTCACCGGTCTTCACGTGTGTTGAACGCGGAGGCACCGTTGTTTAGTGCTTAGATCGAATTCAGCCGCTATCTGGATCGCATCGTGTACGACTCCACCGACCGCGTTCTTGCAACGCTTCCGCATCGTGATCTTCATAGGTATGAAGATGCACACCCCTCTCATTGCTAGTAACTCCATAGATAGATCTTAGTGATGCGTAGAGTTTTTTTTGAATTTTTGTAGCGATCTCCAACAGTGGCATCATGAGCTAGGTCTATGCGTAGTTTTTATGCACGAGTAGAACACAAGTTGTTGTGGGCGTCGATTTGTCAATTTACTTGCCGTTACTAGTCTTATCTTGATTTGGTGGCATCATGGGATGAAGTGGCCTGGACTGACCTTACACGTATGCTTACATGAGACATGTTCCACCGACTGACATGCACTAGTTGCATAAGGTGGCTAGCGGGTGTCTGTCTCTCCCACTTTAGTCGGATCGGATTCGGTGGAAAGGGTCCTTATGAAGGGTAAATAGAAATTGGCATATCACGTTGTGCTTTTGGCGTAGGTAAGAAACATTCTTGCTAGAAACCTATAGCAGCCACGTAAAAACTTGCAACAACAATTAGAGGACGTCTAACTTGTTCTTGCAGCATGTGTCATGTGATGTGATATGGCCAAAATGATGTGATGAATGATATATGTGATGTATGAGATTGATCATGTTCTTGTAATAGGAATCACAACTTGCATGTCGATGAGTATGACAACCGGAAGGAGCCATAGGAGTTGTCTTATTTTATTGTATAACATGTGTGTCATCGAAAACGCCATGTAATTACTTTACTTTATTGCTAACCGTTAGCCATAGTAGTAGAAGTAACATTTGGCGAGACAACTTCATGAAGACACGATGATGGAGATCATGATGATGGAGATCATGGTGTCATGCCGGTGATGATGATGATCATGGAGCCCCTAAGATGGAGAGCAAAAGGAGCAAAATGATATTGGCCATATCATGTCGCTATTTGATTGCATGTGATGTTTATCATGTTTTGCATCTTATTTGCTTAGAACGATGGTAGCATAAATAAGATGATCTCTCACTAAAATTTCAAGAATTGTGTTCCCCCTAACTGTGCACCGTTGCTAAGGTTTGTTGTTTCGAAGCACCATGTGATGATAGGGTGTGATAGGCTCTAACGTTCGCATACAACGGGTGTAAGCCAGATTTACACACGCAATACACTTAGGTTGACTTGATGAGCCTAGTATGTACATACATGGCCTCGGAACACGAAGACCGAAAGGTCGAACATGATTCGTATAGAAGATACGATCAACATGAAGATGTTCACCATTGATGACTAGTCCGTCTCACGTGATGATCGGACATGGCCTAGTCGATTCGGATCATGTATCACTTAGATGACTAGAGAGATGTCTATCTGAGTGGGAGTTCATTAAATTTGTTTAGATGAACTTAATTGTCATGAACATAGTCCAAAATCTATACAATATGTCTTGTAGATCAAATGGCCCACGCTAATGTTGCCCTCAACTTCAATGCATTCCTAGAGAAAACCAAGTTGAAAGACGATGGTAGCAACTATACAGATTGGGTCCGTAACTTGAGGATCATTCTCATAGTTGCCAAGAAAGCATATGTCCTTGAAGCACCGCTAGGTGATGCACCCGTTTTCCCAACAACTCAAGACGTTATGAACGCCTGGCAGTCGCGTAGTGATGATTACTCCCTGGTTCAGTGCGGCATGCTTTACAGCTTAGAATCGGCGCTCCAAAAGCGTTTTGAGCAGCACGGAGCATATGAGATGTTCCAAGAGCTAAAAATGGTTTTCCAAGCTCATGCCCGAGTCGATAAATATGAAGTCTCCGACAAGTTCTACAGTTGTAAGATGGAGGAGAATAGTTCTGTCAGCGAGCATATACTCAAAATGTCTGGGTTGCACAATCGCTTGTCTCAGCTGGGAGTTAATCTCCTAGATGACGCGGTCGTTGACAGAATCTTTCAGTCGTTCCAACCTAGCTACAAGAGCTTTGTGATGAATTTCAATATGCAAGGGACGGAGAAGTCCATTCCCGAGGTATATTCAATGCTGAAATCAGCGGAGGTGGAGATCAAAAAGGAACATCAAGTGTTGATGGTGAATAAAACCACCAATTTCAAGAAAGGCAAGGGTAAGAAGAACTTCAAGAAGGACGGCAAAGGAGTTGCCGCGCCCGGTAAGCCAGTTGCCGAGAAGAAGCCAAAGAATTGACCCAAGCCTGAGACTCAGTGCTTTTATTGCAAGGGAACGGGTCACTGGATGCAGAATTGCCCCAAATACTTAGCGGATAAGAAGGCCGGCAACGTCAAAGGTATATGTGATATACATGTTATTGATGTGTACCTTACCAGCGCTCGTAGTAGCTCCTGGGTATTTGATACCGGTGCAGTTGATCACATTTGTAACTCAAAGTAGGAGCTGCGGAATAAGCGGAGACTCGCGAAGGACGAGGTGACGATGCGCGTCGGGAATGGTTCCAAGGTCGATGTGATCGCCGTTGGCACGCTGCCTCTACATCTACCTTCGGGATTAGTTTTAAACCTCAATAATTGTTATTTAGTACCAGATTTGAGAATGAACATTGTATCTGGATCTCGTTTAATGCGAGATGGCTACTCATTTAAATCTGAGAATAATGGTTGTTCTATTTATATGAGAGAAATGTTTTATGGTCATGCCCCGCTGGTCAATGGTTTATTTTTATTAAAACTCGAACGTGATGTTACACATATTCATAGTGTGAATGCCAAAAGATGTAAGGTTGATAATGATAGTCCCACATACTTGTGGCACTACCGCCTTGGTCATATTGGTGTCAGACGTATGAAGAAGCTCCATGCAAATGCACTTTTGGAGTCTCTTGATTATGAATCATTTGACACGTGTGAACCATGGCTTTTGGGCAAGATGACCAAGACTCCGTTCTCCGGAACAATGGAGCGAGCAACCAACTTGTTGGAAATCATACATACTGATGTGTGCGGTCCAATGTGTGTTGAGGCTCGCGGTGGCTATCGTTATGTTCTCACCCTCACTGATGACTTAAGTAGATATGGGTATGTCTACCTAATGAAACACAAGTCTGAGACCTTTGAAAAGTTCAAGGAATTTCAGAATGAGGTTGAGAATCAACATGACAGAAAAATAAAGTTCTTATGATTAGATCGTGGAGGAGAATATTTAAGTCACGAATTTGGCATGCACCTAAGGAAATGTGGAATTATTTCACAACTGACGCCGTCTGGAACACCTCAATGTAACGGTGTGTCCGAACATCGTAATCGTACTCTGTTGGACATGGTGCAATCTATGATGTCTCTTACCGACTTACCGCTATCATTTTGGGGTTATGCTTTAGAGACTATCGCATTCACTTTAAATAGGGCACCGTCTAAATCCGTTGAGACGACACCGTATGAACTATGGTTTGGGAAGAAACCTAAGTTGTCGTTTCTAAAAGTTTGGGGATGTGATGCTTATGTCAAGAAACTTCAACCTGAAAAGCTCGAACCCAAATCGGAAAAATCTGTCTTCATATGATACCCTAAGAAAACTATTGGGTATACCTTCTACCTCATATCCAAAGGCAGGGTCTTTGTTGCCAAGAATGGATCCTTTCTGGAGAAAGAGTTTCTCTCGGAAGAAGTAAGTGTAAGGAAAGTAGAACTTGATGAGGTTGTTGTAACCCCTCTTGAACCGGAGAGTAGCGCAGCGCAGGAAGATGTTTTTGTGGTGCCTGCACCGACTAGAGAGGAAGTTAATGATGATAATATGAAGCTTCGGACCAAGTTACTACTGAACTTTGTAGGTCCACAAGGACACGTTCCGCGCCAGAGTGGTATGGCAACCCTGTCCTGGAAATCATGTTGTTAGACAACGGTGAACCTTCGAACTATGAAGAAGCGATGGCGGGCCTGGATTCCAACAAATGGCTTGAAGCCATGAAATCTGAGATATGATCCATGTATGATAACAAAGTATGGACTTTGGTTGACTTGCCCGATGATCGGCGAGCCATAGAAAATAAAAGGATCTTTAAGAAGAAGACTGACGCGGATGGAAATGTGACCATCTATAAGGCTCGTCTTGTCGCTAAAGGTTATCGACAAGTTCAAGGAATTGGCTACGATGAGACTTTCTCTCCCGTAGCGATGTTGAAGTTCGTCTGGATCATGTTAGCATTTGCCGCATTATATGATTATGAGATATGGCAAATGGACGTCAAAACGGCATTCCTTAATTGCTTCCTTAAGGTAGAATTGTATATGATGCAGCCGGAAGGTTTTATCGATCCTAAGAATGCTAACAAGGTATGCAAGATCCAGCTTTCCATCTATGGTGAACGAACATGCGGTGCCCCCATGTTTGGTTTTGGTAATTGATTATAATCTCTATGGACTAATTGTTGCCTTGAGTTATATTTGAAGGGTTTGTCCATAGGTTTTTCTTGGAGTTCATTTGTTGGTTTCAAGGAGAGTTTGTGATGACCAAGATGCTATTAAGGAATTATCTAAAGATTGGTCTTGTGGGTGTTGAGCTTATTGCAAGCATGTCTTGAAGAAGAAGAGTTTGTAATCATTCATGTTTACCTTCAAGACATCATCCAAATGAAGAGAGTTGGAAAGATTCAAGGTTGATCAAAACTAAGTCAAAGAATGAATCAAGTTGATCAACACACAAAGTGTAAAAGATGTACCGAGAGGGATCAAGCAATCCCATGGTATGGTAAGCATTGTCAATCACGCTTTGTGTACTAACCCATGGTCTTCGTGAGAGTTCTTTGTGGGGTTAGGTTGCGGTGTGCAAGTTCAAGTGGAGCATCACGAAGAGATCAAGTGCTTGAAGCTTGCCGTCCATTGTGGTGACAATGGACTTGTGAAGATATGCCGAAGAGTGGCTCACCCATAGTGGAGTATGGGGGAGAAATCTACTAGTCTTGACTGAGCCAATGCAATCAAGAAAGGTGGTCCAACTTGAGGGAGCCAAGATCGTCATCATCCAACTCAAGTGGACTATGTGCAAGGCAAAGGTTTGCCCTTGATAGGTTTTCTATTTTACCGGTCTCATGGTAGTTGTGGGAGACCGGGTTATAGGATCGATTGCCGTTCTATCAAGGGGGGCTCTTGATAAGTCACTTGACCGTATCGTTCGTAGAGAGCTCAAACCATTGCATGCTTGCATCATCTTTATTGGTTCTTGTTTGGTTCTTCTCGTTGTGAGATTTGGAGCTTATGGTCATCTTGATGACAAGCTTGAGTTCATAGAAAACGGAGTTCACATGCATCTTCTATGATGTTTTTGATGTTGGGGTTATTGCCAATTCTCCTTGTGAGTCTTAGAGCTTATGGCCATCTTGATGACAAGCTCGAGTTCATCGAAAATGGAGTTCACATGCATCTTCTATGATGTTTTGGATGTTGGAGGTTTTGCCGGTTCATCTCTGATGGAGGATTCATTCCTCCATATCTTAGGCATACCTCCCTGCCTCTACTTACTATAACCAGTCGCTGTTTTGATGCTTCACGTCTTCCCCTATCCATCAAGCTTGAGTTTGCTCAATTCGGTGCTCATTTGCAGAAGTTGTTGCAGTTTTGGTTTTATTGTTGCTCCTGCGGTAGTACCGCTGGGACAGAGCGGTAGTACCGCTTATAGCCACAAGCGGTAGTACCGCTGGTTCACAGCGGTAGTACCGCCCATGGCTATATGCGGTGGTACCGCTCATGTTCCGCGCTAGTGCCGCCTCGATTCGAGACCGACGCTTCTCGTGTCGGGTTGGGCGGCAGTAGGAGCGGCAGTAGGCGCGGTAGTACCGCTTATAAGCGGTAGTACCGCCCTACCACCACTTCTAGTACCACTCCGGGGCTCTTTCTCTTCATTTTTCTCTCGTTGGCGCTGTGCTTGGTCCCAGCGGTAGTACCGCTGGGCCAAGCGGTAGTACCGCTGCAGCCAGCGGTAGTACCGCTCCGTAGAGCGGTAGTACCGCTCACTGCGGGCTGGTTGGTGGGGATAACGGTTGGATTTTCCTCCCACCTATAAAAGGGGGTCTTCTTCCCCATTGAACCTTATCCTTTGAGCTCCTGTTCTTCCCCCATTGTTGACCTTCTTTGAGCTTACTATCTCTCAATCCCTCCATGGATTCTTGCTAGTTTTTGGGGGAAAAGAGAGAGGAGATCTAGATCCACATTTCCACCAATCACTTTCTCCTCTAGGTGAGGGGAACCCCTTGGATCTAGATCTTGGAGTTCTTGGTGTTCTCCTTCTTGTTCTTCCTCTCATTTCCCTCTCTAGCATTAGTTGCTTCGGTGGGATTTGGGAGAGAAGGACTTGGGCACTCCGTGTGCCCTTGCCATTGCATTTGGTGCATCGGTTTGAGTTCTCCACGGTGATGTGTGGAAGTTACAAGTTGAGAAGCTTATTACTCTTGGGTGCTTGGTACCCTTGAGCTTGTTCCTCTTGGGTGCTTGGGTGCCCTAGACGGTTGTGGTCACCTCGAAGCCATATTCCATTGTGGTGAAGCTTCGTGGTGTCGTTGGGGAGATAGCCCCAACCGTGTGGTGTTCGGAGCTCAATCATTGTGGTGCAAAGCTCCGGGCTAGCGTCGGGGTCTCCAATTAGGTTGTGGAGATCGCCCCGAGCATTTTGTACGGGTTCGGTGACTGCCCCCAAGGGTTGCCATTTGTACGGGTTCGGTGACCGCCCTCAAGGGTCCCTTAGTGGAATCACGGCATCTTGCATTGTGCGAGGGCGTGAGGAGATTACGGTGGCCCTAGTGGCTTCTTGGGGAGCATTATGCCTCCAAACGGAGATTAGCATCCGCAAGGGTGTGAACTTCGTGATACATCGTCGTCTCCGCGTGCCTCGGTTATCTCTTACCCGAGCCCTTTACTTATGCACTTTACTTTGTGATAGCCATATTGTTTCTTGTCATATATCTTGCTATCACCTAGTTGTTTATCTTTCTTAGCATAAGTTGTTGGTGCACATAGGTGAGCCTAGTTGTTGTAGGTTTTGTGCTTGACATATTAACCGCTAGGTTTATTCCGCATTTGTTTGAGCCTAAACCGTAATTATTTTAAAGCGCCTATTCACCCCCCCCTCTAGGCGACATCCACGATCTTTCATATGGGCTGGTGCAAGCATCTCGGAGTTGGAACATTCATTTTGATGAAGTGATCAAATCATTTGGATTCATACAGACATATGGAGAAGCATGTATTTACAAGAAAGTGAGTGGGAGCTCTGTAGCATTTCTCATATTATATGTGGATGACATACTGTTGATGGGAAATGATGTAGAACTCTTGGAAAGCATAAAGGCCTACTTGAATAAGTGTTTTTCAATGAAGGACCTTGAAGAAGCTGCTAACATATTAGGCATCAAGATCTATAGAGATAGATCGAGACGCCTCATTGGTCTTTCACAAAGCACATACCTTGACAAGATATTGAAGAAGTTCAATATGGATCAATCCAAGAAAGGGTTCTTGCCTGTGTTGCAAGGTATGAGATTGAGCACAGCTCAATGCCCGACCTCGGCAGAAGATAGAGAAAAGATGAGTGTCATCCCCTATGCCTCGGCCATAGGTTCTATTATGTATGCCATGTTGTGTACCAGACCTGATGTGAACCTTGCCATAAGTTTGGTGGGGAGGTACCAAAGTGATCCCAGAATGGAACACTGGACATCGGTCAAGAACATCCTGAAGTACCTGAAAAGGACTATGGGTATGTTTCTCGTTTATGGAGGTGACGAAGAGCTCGTCATAAAGGGTTACGTCGATGCTAGCTTTGACACAGATCTGGATGACTCCAAGTCACAAACCGGATATGTGTATATTTTGAATGGTGGGGCAGTCAGCTGGTGCAGTTGCAAGCAAAGCGTCATGGCGGCATCTACATGTGAAGTGGAGTATAGAGCTGCTTCCGAAGCAACACAGGAAGGAGTCTGGATGAAGGAGTTCATCACCGACCTAGGAGTTATTCCAAGCGCGTCGGGCCCGATGACTCTCTTCTGTGACAACACTGGAGCTATTGCCATTGCCATGGAGCCCAGGTTTCACAAGAAGACCAAGCACATCAAGCGCTGCTTCAACTCCATTCGAAGTTATATTCAAGATGGAGACATGGATATTTGTAAAGTGCATACGGATCTGAATGTCGCATATCCGTTGACTAAACCTCTTCCACGAGCAAAACATGATCAACACCAGAACTCTATGGGTGTTTGATTCATCACAATGTAACTAGATTATTGACTCTAGTGCAAGTGGGGGATTGTTGGAAATATGCCCTAGAGGCAATAATAAAATGGTTATTATTATATTTCCTTGTTCATGATAATTGTCTAGTGTTCATGCTATAATTGTATTATCCGGAAATCGTAATGCATGTCTGAATACATAGACCACAACATGTCCCTAGTGAGCCTCTAGTTGACTAGCTCGTTGATCAATAGATGGTTACGGTTTCCTGACCATGGACATTGGATGCCATTGATAACGAGATCACATCATTAGGAGAATGATGTGATGGACAAAACCCAATCCTAAGCATAGCACAAGATCATGTAGTTCGTATGCTAAAGCTTTTCCAATGTCAAGTATCCTTTCCTTAGACCATGAGATTGTGCAACTCCCGGATGCCGTAGCAGTACTTTGGGTGTGCCAAACGTCACAGCGTAACTGGGTGGCTATAAAGGTACACTACGGGTATCCCCGAAAGTATTTGTTGGGGCACGAATCGAGACTATGATTTGTCACTCCATATGACGGAGAGGTATCTGTGGGCCCACTCGGTAAGACATCATCGTAAAGAGCTCTATGTGACTAAGGAGTTGGCCAGGGATGATGTGTTACGAAACGAGTAAAGAGACTTGTCGGGTAACGAGATTGAACAAGGTATCAGGATACCGACGATCGAATATCGGGCAAGTACTATACCGATAGACAAAGGGAACTGCATCCAGGATTGATTGAATCCTTGACATCGTGGTTCATCCGATAAGATCATCGTCGAACATGTGGCAGCCAACATGGTTATCCAGATCCCGCTGTTGGTTATTGGCCGGAGAGATGTCTCGGTCATCTCTGCATGATTCCCGAACCCGCAGGGTCTACACACCTAAGGTTCGATGACGCTAGGGTTATAGGGAATGTATGTACGTGGTTACCGAATGTTGTTCGGAGTCCCGGATGAGATCCCGGACATCACGAGGAGTTCTGGAATGGTCCAGAGGTAAACATTTATATATGGAAAGTCCTGTTTTGGTCTCCGAAGTGATTTCGGGGGTCACCGGTATAGTACCGGGACCACCAGAAGGTGTCCGGGGGTCCACTGGGTGGGGCCACCTTCCCCGGTGGGCCAAGTGGACTAAGTAAGAAGGGGAACCTGCCCCTAGTGGGCCGGTGCGCCCCCCAAGGGCCCAAGGCGCCTATGGTTGGGAAACCCTAGGGGGTGGGGGCGCCTCCACCTTGCTTGGGGGGCAAGTCCCCCCTTGGCCACCGCCCCCCTCAGATTGGATCTGAGGGGGCCGGCCCCCTCTCCCTTGCCCCTATATAAGGAGAGGGGGTGGGAGGGCAGCCGCACCCCATAGTTTGGCGCAGCCCTCCCCTCCCAAGTCCTCCTCTTCCCCGGTGAAGCTTGGCGAAGCCCTACCGGAGTGCCACGCTCCTACAGCATCACCACGCCGTCGTGCTGCTGCTGGACGGAGTCTTACCCAACCTCTCCCTCTCTCCTTGCTGGATCAAGGCGCGGGAGACGTCACCTGGCTACACGTGTTTTAAACGTGGAGGCACCGTTGTTCGGTGCTTAGATCGGATTCGGCCGCGATCTGAATCGCTTCGTGTACGACTCCACCGACCGCGTTCTTGCAACACTTCCGCATCGCGATCTTCAAAGGTATGAAGATGCACTCCCCTCTCGTTGCTAGTAACTCCATAGATAGATCTTGGTGATGCGTAGAATTTTTTTGAATTTCTGCAACGATCCCCAACAGAACGCAATATCAATAGACTCAGGCGAGAAGTGAAGAGGCGTCTTGTATTCATCAAGCATAGTGCAAGCCATCTCAACAAGATTCATATTCTTGCGCTCCACGATGTCGTTCTGCTGATGAGTGTAAGGGGAGATAGCTCATGAGTAATACCAAGTTCATCAAGATAGTCATCGAGACCAGTGTTCTTGAACTCGGTCCCATTGTCACTCCGGATATACTTGATCTTCACACTGAAATTCGTAGAGGCCCTTGAGGAAAATCGCTTGAAGATTTCCTGCACTTCATGTTTAAATGTGATGATATGCACCCAAGTGTAACGAGAGTAATCATGAACAATAAAAAAGCCATATAGAGATGTTGCATTTGTTAGTGTTGAATAATGAGTGGGGGCAAAGAGGTCCATGTGAAGCAATTCAAAAGGACGAGTGGTAGTCATGATAGTCTTTGAGGGGTGCTTCGATCTGGTCATCTTTCCAGCCTCACAAGCCCCACAAGGATGATCTTTGAGGAATTTGACACCCTCGACACCTATGATGTGCTTCTTCTTCACAAGCGTGTGCAAGTTCCTCATGCCAGCATGACCGAGTCGTCGATGCCATAGCCAGCCTTCTAAAGCTTTTGGGAGTAGACATGTGGCAGGCTGTGGTCCTATAGAGAAATCAACAATATACAGGTATCATCTCCTAAAGCCTTCAAAGACTTTGGAGTTGTCAGATTCCAAGACTACTACACAACAATATTTGCCAAAGACGACAACCATATCAAGATTACAAAGCATTGAGACAGACATGAGGTTGAATCCAAGAGACTTGACAAGCATGTGTTTGTCCATGTGTCAATCTTTTGAGATTGCAATCTTGCCTGGACCAAATACCTTGCTTTTTTCCTTTGTCAGCGTAGGTGATTTGCTTCAGATGCAATGGAGATAAAGCAGAGTCCATCAATAAGTTCTTTTAACCGGTCATGTGATTTGTACATCCACTATGAGAACCCACTCACTAGCTTTAGGAGATTCATCCTGTAGATGAATTAGTGCATCTTACGAACTCATATACTTCATAGTGAAGAATATGACATCAAATTCATCAGATTGAATTTCATCAAGTAGTGCAACAGATACAATAGTATAAGGACGTAAGAAAAGAGTAATTCATTTCTTCACGATTAGATTGCATCCTTTCAAGCACATTCAGGTCTCCAGCAAATTCTTCGGACGTTTAAGTTCGTCTGGAGACCTGACCCTGCATAAGAGATGATTTCTTTTTCTTCACCAGCCACATCTGGAGGGGTGGCAAAGAGTTCATCATTCTACGAGCTCCATATGAGAAAGGTGGCATTGAAGCTAGTGCACTTTGCTTCACAGAAGAGGGGTTAGAGTATGAATATGAGTAAGCAGAGAAATTCTTTGAGGACTTACGAACATAATGATTTGAAGAATAATGCACATATTCATAACTCTTAGATTTTCCCTGCGAAACAGAAGCATTACCGCGATGATGTTCATATGAGGACTTTGTTCCATATCAGGAATTTGATCCATATGAAGATTTTGATCCATATGTAGATTTTGAGCTGGGGTTCCTATTCTTCACAGGTGGTCTCATGAGGACATTCACCTGAAGATTTTCAAGGTACCTTTTGGGAACCCATATTTTCTTCATAGGGGACCGTTCCTGCAGCTAGTTCCAACATATCTGGCAAATACTTCACCATTCCGATTTTTGAACAGTTTATAGTTGGAGTCAAAAGACTCATCAGATGAGCATCAAGATCCATAAGTAAATCCAGATAGAGTAGATGGATCTACGGGAGGTCCTTTCGCAGCAACCCATGAGGTTTTGTGATACAGCTCAGGTTTCTAGTAGACCCCATCAGCATTGAGTTTCCTTTCAAAGGCAATACCCTATTTCCTAGGGTTCCTATTCAGAATCTGCTTTTTAAGCACATTGCAAAGGATTTGATGCGCTTTGAGGCTTTTGTACATGCCTATCACATAAAATTCCTTCAACCCTGCATTCTCGTCAGTATCATTGGTGGTTTCCTTAGTTGAGGATTTTTTCACCACATAATCAATTGAAGAAATTGTAGCGATAGAATCATTTGAACATTCAGCAGGAGAATTTGCATTTTCTCGTTCAATACATTTTAAGCACGGTGCATCAAATTCTTCTTGGGCGGTACTGATCAGTTGAGAAAGCAAAAAATCATTTTCCCTTTGAAGATCATCATGATCCACCCTTAGTTTCTCAAGATCTTGCTTTCTTTGAAGAAATTCATAAGAAATCTTCTCATGATCGGCTAAGAGTGTTTCATGATGACCTTTAAGGTTGTCAAACTTGGACTGTAGTCATTAAAGATTATCAGTCAAGGTTTGATTTCGATTCAGTTCCTCACCCAATAGGTCATCACTTTTTTCTAGCAAACTTTGAACCCTTTCCAAAGCTATTTGTTGTTTCATGGCAATATTAGCAAGTTTGGAATAGCTAGGTTTGAGGTTTTCATCAGATTCACCTTCACTAGAATCAGAGGAGGGATATTTGAGTACCTTGGCACCTTTTGCCATGAAGCAATAGGTGGGAGCGAAGTCATCATTGCCATTGTCAGCAGTGTTGGTGTTGCCATTTTCTTCACAGTTGAAGATGGACTTGCTGATGAAAGCAGTAGCGAGATCTAGTCTCGCCACACTTGAGTCCGACTCCTCAGATTCCTCCTGATCCTCATTTTCTTCAGATTCAGCTTCGGAGTCCATTTCCTTGCCAATCAATGCCCACGCCTTTCTAGAACTGCTCTTCTTGTGAGATGAAGACTTTGAAGATTTTGATGATGAGGACTTTGAAGATTTCTTCTTTTTCTTCGAGTCATCAAAATTGTCATCCTTGTACTTCTTCTTCTTCAACACCTGCGTGCAGTTGGCCATGTAGTGACTAGGTTTCTTGCATTTGTGGCAAGTCCTCTTCTTGTAGTTGCGGGATGAAGAATCTGATCGTATGTCATCACCTCTTGAAGATTTTCCAAAGTGGCCACATCTAGAGAACCTCTGGAATTTCCTCACGAGCATAGCTAGCTCCTGGCTTAGTTCCCCAGGATCACCAAGGCTACTGTAAGAATCTTCCCCTTCATATGAGGAAATTGCCTTGGCCTTCAGTGCGCGTGATCTTCCATAGCTTGGCCCGTAGAGGTCTCTCTTCTCAGCTTGTTGGAATTCATGTGTGTTCAGTCTTCAAGGATATCAGCAGGATCTAGTGACTTGTGGTCACCACGTTCTTGAATCATCAGTGCCAGTGTATCGAATGAGGAATAAAGTGATCTCGGCAATTTCTTCACCACCTCGTGGTCGGCGATGTCCATGGCACCAAGTGCTTAAAGCTCATTTGAGACATCGGTGAGGCGATCGAAGGTTTGTTGAACATTTTCACTGTCAAGTCTTTTGAAGCGGTTGAACAGATTGCGAAGAACGTCAACTCGAGAATCATGTTGGGTTGAGATTCATTCGTTGACCTTGGACAGCCTATCCCATGTAAGCTTCCAAAGCACTCACTCTGGTGTACTGTCCTTTGCTCAGATGAACACATATGATATTCTTCGCTTGCGAGTCAAGTTGCTCGAATCTCTTCACATCAGCAACGTTCATAGAAGGGGCGATGGTGGGAACGCCAGTTTTCACAACGTACCAGAGATCATTGTCAATTGCCTCAAGATGCATGCGCATCTTGTTCTTCCAGTAGGGTTAGTCCGTCCCATCGAAGGTAGGACACCCAGTCGAGACTTTGATCATGCCTGCAGTCGACATAACTTAAACTCCAGGTGGTTAAACCAAAATCACACAGAACAAGGGAGTACCTTGCTCTGATACCAATTGAAAGTGCATTATATCGATTAGAGTGGGGTGAATAGGCGGTTTTTACAAATTTTTCACTAAGGGAATACTTCCTGAGGAAATAGCTATGTGACGAACTACAAGCAGCGAAATAAGTACTCAGATGCATGCATAACAAGACAATAGCATAGTCATCATGATGAAATGAAACGAGCACAGAGCACAGGTAGCGTGTAAACAGGATAAGCAGGCATAAGACAAAATGACTGAAGAAATAGGACTGAGGAAATTGCGAAAGTCTTCGGTCAAAGTCTTCAAACAGTAATGATCAAATGCATCAACAAGTAAGCGATGAAATGAAAGAGTTGACGAAATAGAACCAATAGCTCGGTGAAGATAATGATTTGGTAGACCAGTTCCAACTGCTGTGACAGTTCTACGTCTGGTTAGGGCGGTTTGGTACTTAAGCCAAAGGACACACAGTCCCTTGATACACAGTCCTTACCGTATTCCCCTTGAGCTAAGGTCACACAAACCTCGCCCAATCACTCGTGGTAAGTATTCAAGGCGACTTTGAAACCTTCACAGACTTGGTCACCCGGCGGTCCACAATTCCTCTTGGATGCTTTAGATGATTGACGCCTAACCGTCTGGAAGATGCACAATCTTCAAAGGTAACAAGTGTTGGTTCCACACAGGAACAATCTCTTCAGCGATGCTCAATCACTTTGGGTTTTAGGTGTTTGGGTTTTGAGTTTTTCCTCATTGATGATTTTCTCTCAAAGTCCTCGAAGGATGGGTTGCTCTAAATGAAAAGTGTCAGTTTTCGTCGGAGCAGCCAACCAACTACTGGTTAAAGGAGGCGGCTATTTATAGCTAGGGAGCAGCCCGGCATGATAAGATATAAATGCCCTTTAATGATATGACTGTTAGGTGGACAAGATATTTGGTACAGCTGGCGCGTAGCACATCAACAGTCGGAAATTTGAGCTCTCAAATGCCTCAGGGCTATCATGATCCTCACTTGTAGGCAATGCGCACTGGCGTATTCCTAACTCCTCAGCCAGAACAAATTCCTCAGAGACCAGAAGAACTTCGTCTCTCTCACTGAAGAATTGACTCAAGTGTAGGAGATTTCCAAAGGCTTCACTCAAAGGATTGGGTATGTGTAGGCTTTGAGATGAGCATCAGTTGGAAATGTTTCCTTAGTATTACCTCGACCCCCTTTAATAGTACAGTGTTTCCTATGACTCAAGAAAGGAAAATGAAACTACTAAAAAAAGTCTTCACGCTTAATAATCATTGCATCAATATCAATATCTTCAAGGTCACACCAATTTCCTCATTTTCAAAGTCTTCAAGAAAACCAAAGTCTTCAAATGAAGACATTCATTTTTAGGGGTCGACTTTCTTCGGAAATATCAAATGCCTCACAGACTTATAGAGCATGTGTACACTCACAAACACATTAGTCCCTTAACCTATAAGTCTTCAATACACTAAAATCACTAAGGGGCACTAGATGCATTTACAATGAACCGGCATCAATTGAGGAAGATCATAAAGATTGTTAATAAAATGAGTCAAAAGATGGAAATTAAACTACTTGTTTACACTTTATCTAAGACAACAGTGAACTACATGATGGTAAGTAAGAACTCTGCAACCTTCTTTTTACTGCCCATGATGAGTTGTGTTAGATGACAATGTCTGAATATTTTTCCTTTCAAGTGGTTCCCAAAGCAATTTACTCAAGATTAGCTCTCAAACTACATGATCGGTGGGCATGCAAATGTTAAAGTATTTGTACCAGAACACGATGACTATCTAGATGTGTTCATGAAGCAGTGAAGGATGGGCAGTCGGCCATCACCAAGGGTTGGACTAGAGTCGTGCGTGCCTTCTGCGTGGAGGAGGGCACAATATGGGCATTCCGCTTCACCTTGTTCAGCAACCAGAAAGGCTTTCGCCTCTTTCTTTACCATCTTTAATAGTACAAGTATACAATTGTGGTTCATCGTTCTTTATTTGATGCTTATGTAATTTTTGAACATATGTACCTATGAATCGAATAATGCATTTGTTGTTTGAACCTGATGGGTGTGAATAAAGCTATAGCCTGCTTTCAAATTCAAATTCGGTACAATTTTAAATATCAGCAATTAAATTAGGATGAAATTATGCTCTTCTGGGCATTATGGCGCACACAGTCCATCAAATACAAACATGTGTGATATACACCATAATCCGACATGGTTCACATATAGGAAACATGTGCGATTACGCACACAGTTGCCGTTTACAAAGCATGTGTGATGGCAGACAATATCACAAACGATGCGAGCAAACTAAATGTTTGTGATAGTCACCTTATCGTACACGCTTTACAATCATGAACTATTTCTGATGTGGTACGCATCGTAAACGTTTCACCACAAAATAACGTGTGTGATAGTTATCCTGTATGACACTATTACGACGGTCCGATGTTTCGTAATCCTATCTGATACTCGTACGATGATTAACTAATCTTCTTAATTATTTATCGCATACGGTTCGGGAGAAATGAATGTGTGTGATTGACTGATCATCATACACATTCAATAATGGTGAACTATTTTTGATGGGGCGCACATCGTAAAGTAGCACCATGGAATACTGATTGCGATGGTAATGCCAGCACAAACGAGTAGCAAGGATGGAGCATTTGGGATATTCGAGATATCTCAAACAGTTGTGTGAAGAATCGCGTTTGGGATATGATACGTCTCCAACGTATCTATAATTTTTGATTGTTCCATGCTATTATATATGATGTTTTGGATGTTTAATGGGCTTTATCATACACTTTTATATTATTTTTGGGACTAACCTATTAACCCAAAGGCCCAGTGCAGATTGCTGTTTTTTTGCCTATTTCAGGGTTTCGTAGAAAAGGAATATCAAACGGAGTCCAAACGGAATGAAACCTTCGCGAGAGTTAGTTTTGGAACGATATCAACACAGAAGACTTGGAGTACACGCGAGGGAACGAAGGAGGCGGCTACGAGGGTCCAGGGCGCGCCCCCACCCTCGTGGGCCCACTCTGGCTCCCCCGATGCCCTCCTTCCTCCTATATATACCCATATACCCTGAAAACATCGAGCAGAGAAAACCCTAATTCCACCGCCGCAACCTTCTGTTCCCGTGAGATCCCATCTTGGGGCCTGTTCCGGAGCTCTGCCAGAGGGGTCAACACCATTTCCTCACCATGAGTTGTGAGTAGTTTACCACAGACCTTCGGGTCCATAGTTAGTACCTAGATGGCTTCTTCTCTCTTTTTGGATCTCAATACCAAGTTCTCCTCGGTCTTCGAGGAGATCCATTCGATGTAATCTTTTTGCGGTGTGTTTGTTGAGATCCGATGAATTGTGGGTTTATGATCAAGATTATCTATGAGAAATATTTGGTTCTTTTCTGAATTCATTTATGTATGATTATAATATCCTTGCAAGTCTCTTCGAATTATCGGTTTGGTTTGGCCTACTAGATCTGTAGTTCTTGCAGTGGGAGAAGTGCTTGGCTTTGGGTTCAATCTTGCGGTGTCCTTTCCCAGTGACAGTAGGGGCGGCAAGGCACGTATTGTATTATTGCCATCGAGGATAAAAAGATGGGGTTTATATCATATTGCTTCAGTTTATCCCTCTACATCATGTCATCTTGCTTAAAGCATTACTCTATTCTTATGAACTTAATACTCTAGATGCATGTTGGATAGCGGTCGATGTATGGAGTAATAGTAGTAGATGCAGAATCGTTTCGGTCTACTTGTCACAGACATGATGCCTATATATAATGATCATGTCTAGATATTCTCATAATTATTTGTTTTTCTATTAATTGCTCGACAGTAATTTGTTCACCCACCGTAGAATTCTAGTATCATGAGAGAAGCCACTAGTGAAACCTATGGCCCCCGGGTCTATTCTCAACATATCAATCTACCATCTACTTTACTTTGCTGTTTTTACTTTCTGTTTTTATATCCAAAAATACCAAAAATACCAAACTATCCTATCTATCAAATCTCACTTTCGTAAGTGACCGTAAAGGGATTGACAACCCCTTATCATGTTGGCTGTGAAGTTCTTATTTGTTTGTGCAGGTGCGAGGGACTCGCGCGTGGTCTCCTACTGGATTGATACCTTGGTTCTCAAAAACTGAGGGAAATACTTATGCTACTGTGCTTCATCACCCTTTCCTTTTCGAGGGAATACAACACAAGCTCGAGAAGTAGCAGGATACATGCCGGCAATGCATACGCTTTATTTTGGAAAATGTATGCGTTCCTACTCCCTATCCTTGGCGGTTTCTGGGTCATGTGGGAAGGACCCCCTATCGCCCACACTCACTTGACGACGGTTTAAAATGCCATCACGGAAAGGGGTTAAAAACCATTTGTATAGCATCTCGTTGTACCAGTGTGGTCACACTGGGTGAAATTGATCGGTGGCTCCGAGAAGTGATGACCTCAACACGTCTGAAAACTTTTTGAAAATTCTGAGTGAATTTCATACTTTGCCAGAAGGTTGGCATATGTGCTTCGGTGAGTCCGAATGGACTTCTCGGTTAGACCGATGTGATTAGGGTTTAGGACAATGATTATATGTGATTGACTCGGTGACTCCGGTTGGGTTTGGTTCAGTGAGTCCGAGGAGCACTTTGGGTTTGATATAGTGGGAATGTGTGAAAATGTCTGAGGTTATTGGAGTTTGATCACTAAGCACTTGAGCAATGAATTCATCTTCTCATCCTCATACCCTTTTGATAGTATTAACATACCTATGAACTCAATGTGATCTTTGATCACTTAAATATTAAATGACGAGTCTCCAGGCTTGATCCAACACTTGTCCTTAGCATGGAGGGGTTCACTTTCACTTCCCAAGTTATAGCTAAAATGAACTATTCCTGAATTATACTCAAATGAGATCATTAGTTCAAGGATACGTATGTTGGCATAAATTACCAACACCACCGAAGGGATTGGAGCACTTTCAACACTACTATTTGACACCATACCTATGCTTTTGCCGCACACTTCCAAAGCTTCATGCCACCTACGTCTTTTCCAGTCATCTTCTCGAGTGCACCATGAAGTTGAGCATTAGGCCTTCGAAACCCCACCTTTTGGATCCTATACAGGACAAGGGCGATTGGGTTTTGGAGAGCTCTCTAGTGTGACTGTGGCATCTTTGTCAATGTCCTTGCGAACGACTACTTCCCCGACGACGGTGATCTTGTCAATGACATGGCCACGAATGCATCTGACTCTTCCTCCACAACACCATATGTTCTATTCTCCCTTCTATTAGGGCATCTACGATCGGGATCCTCAAACACACTATACATCCTGGCAGGCGGCCCGGTCGGTGACCAGTCACAAAATCATGACCTAGTATGGCTCCTTAAAACGACCCTATATGTCTGCCTGGCCAATACCCCCCATATTCGGTCCATACCTAGGGCGGATATGAGGAGGCATGGACACGCCCGAGCCCGATCACCACGTCGTGCTGACATGCGGGATTCACACAGACACTCGTCGTTACCTAGCGGTCCGGTGAGGACGCCACTCCAGTATGCCGCCCATGGGCCAAATCCGGCTATTTAAGCCAGACGGCGACCCCTAACCTAGCTAGTCCCACTTTCCTCCCCTCCTGCCAATTTGCTCGCAGCTCGGAGCTCACTGTCCGCCCGTAGTCATTGTTCGATAGCGGATTACAACATAGCCCATGCTCATTCTGGAGCGCCAGTTGCAGCTCCTAGAAGAGATCTGGATATGGGTCCGCTCGGATTGCAGCCGGTCTGGCTCCGGACTGTCTCGAGCATGATGATAGAAGGAGGAGGAGCAAGCGTCGGACGCGTACATAGAGGAGGATAAGGATGGGGAGGAAGGCAAGGCGTATCCGGTGCCTCCGGGAGCTGGATTCAGCATTAGCAACACACGAGGAGAGGAGGCGGCGGAGCAGCATACGATCCTCGACTCCATCCAGTCGGAGGCGGAGGTGGAGGTCAATCGTTGCTTCCTCCCCGAGGCACGGGCGGAGTGCGACCAACTCTTCACGGACATGGAGTCCGACGAGGAGCCAAAGCTGCAGACGGCGGCCAACGACCAGGAGGCCAGTCTATTCGGCACTGCCGCCATGGAGGCCGTCTACATCTCCAATAATGGGTAGTAGTAGGCTGGTTTAGCTAGTTTTAGGGGTCGTAAAATGAGGGGTGGCAGGGCTCTTTTTGTGTACGCACCGGTACGTGTTCGCAGACATATGAGAGAGGTCATTTTTATGGTGTGCGGTTGTATATGCTCTTAGAGATTATATTTGGTCTACTGGTAGTAGAAGTCAATGTGAAAATGATGTTTGTCCTCGCAAAAAAAAATTGATGTTTGTCCTTTCCGTATCGATTGCATGACTAGTCTTCATTAATTGACTCGATTATCATCTTCGGTATAATTATCTATCTTTTTATTAAACATAACGAAAAAATTGCTCAAATACTCGGGAGAGATCAATTAATTATGTGGAGTGCCTTTTAAAAGGAGAATCAACACCGTATCTGAGTTTTAGTCTTTAGGGCATCAAAGCTCGGTCAAGATCCCATCAAGACCGCCACAAGTGCTTTGTTGAATTGTAGGGAGTAACACAAAAGGGGCAAGCTAGCATGAGCGCACATATAATTGACCCACTACGAAATTAACTGAAGCATGGATACATTAATGCCCTTGTGATCCCGGTGTCTTTGCCACTGAGCTGGCGTGATGGTGAAGACATGGACAAAGCAGGGTGAGTAGAGCACTAGAGCAAGCTTCTTTGTCCATCCATCCCGTAAAGAAGCCGCCACATGCATGTCTACACTCTAAACTACAGCACTGGTAGTGTCCTAGAGAGCGGGGGAGATAGAAAAAAGAAAAAGAAAAAAAAGTGAAAGGAAGAAAAATAAAGGGGTGCGTGGCGTGGGTGGATCTTGTGATGTTTGCATGCAGATATATGCAGTACATCACGGGATCATAGAATGTTGGCCGGGCGGACTGGATGTGTGAGACGAGGCCGCTCGAGCTCTCCAACAGTCGAACGTGGCACGCTTTTGCCGTGGTGGGAAGCAACTGACACACGTACCGTCTTGCCCGTAGGCCGTAGCCGTGTCGTTCACTGGCCAGATGTGCACGGCTGCACGCTCCGGTCGTGCACAGTACGAGAATTAACCCAGTGACAACTCCGGCCGTCCTCGAGAAGCGACATTGGCTAGACTACTCACATACTTCTCGTGAGATCCATGTGCAGCGACTAGGTTAGGGGTTTTAAAAGCGAGCGCTTCCTTCCGTGAGTTCCACGGTTCTCCTCCCCGGTTGGTTGCCGGAGGCAATAGAGGGTGTGGAACCTCGGGTCTCCATCTTTGGTCTGCAACTTTGCATGAAGAATTTCTTTAGTAGCTTGTGGTGTCGTGGTGACTCGTACTGGCGGTACCGTCTTGAATAAATGTCATCAGGTTTCAGTCACGTCTTAGTGACCCTGGTACACGAAGACATCACCGTATACCTTCAACGTTGAGAGTGATGCACCGCAGCTCACGTCGAAGGAGATCCGTCCGGAAGCGCGGTACGCAAGCAGTCTGACGGGTGTTTTTGAGTACCTGAAACCCCACACGCCTGGAAGGGACTCCGTCAGGGCGTGCGGCGGCTATGTACTGCCCTAGATCGACCTGATCGTCCCTAGGGCTACGTGGATCGCTGCCCTCCTTCACGAAGATCGAAGAACGAGGAAGAAGAAGTACAAGGAAGAAGATAAATGTAAAGGTAAAAGTGATATATTGATAGATCGATTGTATAGTATTTTTTTTGAATTTTTTTCTGAGCGGGTGCAGATGAGCCCGTGTTCAGATGTGGATTATCGGATTGGAGTGCGGCTAATCTGCACCCGCGTCCATGAAAAAAATCAAAAAAAAAAATACTAAAAAGATTCAAAAAATTCCAAAAAACAATTATGTGGTAGATAATTTGATGCGTGGGGTTCGCTCCAAATTTCAACTCATTTGGACATCTGAGCAATCCTGGGCAAAAAGACAAAATCGGGGTCTGTAAAACAGTGTACTGTTCAGGAACTGTTTTTGACCCGATTTGTCTTTTTTGCCCAAGATTTCTCAGATGTCCAAATGAGTTGAAATTTGGATCGAACCTCACGCATCAAATGATCTACCACATAATTTTTTTTGGAATTTTTTGAATCTTTTTAGTATTTTTTTTTTATTTTTTTCTGAGCGGGTGCAGATGAGCCCGTGCTCAGATGTGGATTACCGGATTGTATGTTGTTTCAACCGGCCATCACCTTTCATCTACTTATGAGGCGACTGGACTTTCCGTACAAGAAAAATACTTCGAATCTCATCCAAATCTTTTCAAAATTAATCAAACTCGAATTTAGGTAAATTTGAGACATCAATTCGATTTTTGGGTATCACAGGCCACAAATGACCTCGGATGAAGATGTGCCCAAAAGCAAATTTAACCGTTTCGACGAGACGAACAACTTTTGTGTTGAACATTTTTCGATTCGAAGTGGTATTGTGTGCCGAAATGATCGCGCAATATAAATAATTGGTGACGCTACCTTTCAGGCACATGTCTGATTGAGCACGCTATTTTTTGTCTGGTGGTAAGGCTGCACTCAAATGGCTTTAACTTTTGCATACGACCTCGGATTGAGATTATTTTTATATCAAAATTGATCATTTCGACAAGACGGAGACAAACCGTTTAGAAACAATTCTCATACGAGGCCTTCTTGGAGGCTTAATTTGCCGAATAATACTCTGAATACAAAATCTTAATACTTTAAGCATAGTTTCGGCCCTCGAGATGAGATCGGATGGCGATGGCACGAACTTCAAAGATGTTCGCGTCGACAATACGGAAGATTTTCATGTAGATCATGTCTTCATTTGAAGTCATCTTAATTAAGTTGTTGACCTTGCCAAAATCTAGTGTCAACACATGCCCTCTTATTTTTCGGCAAAGCTTCCATGCCGAAAAATAATTTACACGGAGCTTGTTCTAAGGACGATGTCAACAGTCCATCGACCATTTGCATTTGCTTAGGGCGATAAGCATATATCGGCCATTGCTTATTTGAACCTCTCGATGCAAACTTGGGTGAAAACTTCTCAACTTCTATAGCAATCTGATGATAAAGTTCCATAAATATGTATCTCAAAGCTATCCTAGAACCATATTCGTCACCCTTTTGCTAGGATTTTACAGATAATCAAGAATGAACTTCCTTTAATCCTTGTTTCGCATGCATAAAAGTTTCATTAGTGGCTGAAGCGATGAGGTCCAATTCGGCCTTACCTATGCTTGCGAGAATAAGCATCGGCTATTGATAGATGTGTAATACACCATGATCAACATTATCGCCGGATGTTTGTAGTGTCAACCCATTTTCTCTCCAATTATCACGTCCAGATATATGAGCAGTATTAAAGCAACTCAATGTAAATTTTAAATCTAGACATACCTCAAGATAAATTCTAAATAATTCGTCAAAACTTTGATAACCCTTTGGATATTTGTTGCACTTCCATAACAAATCACCAAACGCCTCAATATGTGTAGCACCTATGGTAACCAAAGGCTCCCAAACCGAATAACATGGAATATTCAGCTTTGATTATTGTGCAAGAAATATTTTAAGCGGCACGAGGCTTCACAAAATAGTACCATAAGGAGATATATAGACAACACCAAAACCTTGGCCATTGTTGTGAATTCAATCATCAAAACATAATCTCCATAGTACTTGTCTCGCTTTTTAGTCGAACTAAGGACGATGTTAGGATACTACACCGGCCATGCTTTGACATATTCTTAGGGAAATAGGTAAATATCGGCTATTGACACAAGGTACATGTATACTTCATCCACGAAAGCATGTATAGCCGAAATAAACAAATAAAATGACAAATCAAGTACTTCGGCCCTCCTGATCCGCAACAAACTTGTGTAATCAAATGTATAGTGATTTGGTAATGCCCTTTTCATAATATAAGAAATTATATTGCATCCATGCATAAAGATAAGCCCATGGAAGGTAACCAATCATACCTGGGGCTGAATTACATGGCAAAGACATCAATGGCATGTTTGACGAATATGGATGATGTGCTAATCGAAGATTTTGATGGGATGACGCACACCTTTGGCTTAATTGTTTTTCACTTCCATCCTTCCCTTTCTTCACTTTTGTAACCCTTTTAGCAATAGAAGGTTGCACATCATTTTTATTTTGACTGCTCCTCTTGGCAACTCATGCCAAGTTCTTCCTTTCAATTTCTCGTGCACTAATATTTTGCAATACCTTCTTTTGCCAATAGGATAAGCTGAGCGGGCACCTCGGATGTGATTATATTTCAACCAATGGCAATTCCTTTTTGTCCTTGTACACTCTCAACTTCTTTTCTTTAGATTTGGTACTTTGACCCTCAACAACTGATTGCTTCATATCATTGCATTTAGTAGTCAATGTCAATACTTTAGTTGGCTCTTGTTCATTTGAGATCAAATCTGAAGTAGCACTATTACGACCATCTCTTTTAACGTGGTAAACATGCTTGACCACCTCTTTCTTTTTCCTTGAGCTCTGAACCGATTCCTTATGATTAAAATAGTCTTTAACATGTGGTTGCTCAAATGTTGATCTTCTCGGAGCTGTATAATACCGATGAGATGGTCTACAATAAGATGGAGAATGTGCCCTTGTATCACACATGTCTCGTGATAGATACAGATCTACATGAGCATAGGGGGGCATCCACGACATTGGCATTGGCGGCCCAAAATAAGGATATGAATATGTTGCATTAAACTTCTCTCCTTGCCAATATCGATCCTCATATTTGCGCCTTGGGGGTGATCATGATTTCTTTGCATGATTTGGTCGATAAGCATTCTTATCTTCACTCCTCTTTTTAATATTTATCCAATAGTCCAGCGAAGGTGATTTTTGATCTCTTACACTTGCGCTTATTTCGGCCTTTGTTTTCTTTTTGTTTGCTTTCATCTATCATTGGATTTTCTTGTTGCCCCCAAGTCCTTAGCGTCTTCATTGTAGCTTCGATGGAATTCTCGCCCTCAAGTTTATGTTCATTGTGCTCTTCAACAACTTCTTTACTTGAAAGTTTGATACCTTCACCTGTAGTTCCTACTTTCTCTTTAGATGGATCGGCTTGAAGTAGCCGATGCAAAAACTTTTTGCCATCGGGACCAATAGGAATAGACTGGTCATCTCTTGGTGTTTCAACAAATTTCAGTCGTCCTTTTTCAATGGCCAATTTAACTATTTAACAAAACATGTTGCAATCCTCAAAACTATGCTTGAAGGAATCATGAAACTTACAATACATTCATCCTTGGATAGATGGCTTGGTATAGTGATCAAGAATTCTAATGTAATTATTTTTCAGCAACAAATCAAAATTTCATCACACATGCTTGAATTGAAGGTATACTTCTTATTTTCTAGCCAGTCTTGGTGTGAGAATGACTTTGGAGGCAAGGGAACGAATGGTTCAGATTTGGAATCTCCCCATTCGGCAATGCAATGTGTTTTGCACTCTATATCCGATGTCTTTCGATAAGATATCATAATAGCATCTGTTTTCTCAAAAGAATTTAACCTTGACTTTAAATTTCTGAAACGAAAATAGTTCTAGCATACATGTCTCAATTGAGACCAAATGCAAGCCAAGTAATAAATAAGCAAAGCTACCCAATTAGATATAAACTTTAGAGAAAGCAATGGGGAAAGCCTTGGCTGCAACAATAAGTCACTATCGATCCTTATAAATGGCGCAATGGGTTGACCGATATGCTCAATAACAATTTTATTGCTAACAAGTAAATTACCCTTCTTCATTGGTCTTTCAAAATTACTTATGAGGATTTTATAATAGATACATCAACAATAAAGGTGTGACCAAATCTGAAAACAGGTAAATTACTTGCAAGCCATACCTCTTAAAATATGTTGGGAGAGCATGATGGTGGTGCGACTTGAAGAACATCTTGCTTCGTCTGACTCCCCAACGCCTTGTCTTCATCTTTTTCTTGATTTCGTGCATCATTACTTTGAAGATCCTTATCAGCTGAACTTTGTTTGGCTACTTGTTCTTGTCCTTGAGGCTTGTCAATTTCTATGGCACGGAACTCATAGGGCAAGAAGTAGGTTCCATTGATTTCAGAAAAATCAAGCATGGTTGCTTTGATATACTTGCCATGCCCACTCTCAATAATGATTGGCTCTTCGGATTTGATGGACCCATAATATATACTACTTCATTCACCTTTTTTAACTGAAGCACTTTCATGTTCTAAATCATCCTTCTTTTCATTGATTCTACCAATTGGCAATGCTTCTTTTATTTAAACCAATTCTTTTTCTGTTTGTTTCTGGTGGCGATCGAAAAATTGGCTTTAAGTTTTTTTTTCTCAATTTCAGCCCACTCTAGATATGAATGCCCCACGATGCTTTTAGATTCTTTCAACAATGACACACGAGTGTTGCCGAAACTTTGCAATTGTGTAGGGAATGTATAATATGATGTAGTACTAGGTGAAGGAGCATGCATAATTATAAAACCATATTTTTGCTCGCCAATTTTATCAATTGGCAAAGATTCATCTTCTTGTAAAACTCTAGCTTTTATTGCATTATAATCAAGAACTAAACCCTTATCATGTTCTTCAAGGCAAAGAGCTCTAATCTTGTTATTTCGGGCTATATCCCTTTTTATGTAGACACTTCACATTCTGTAAGGGATAGCTCGACAATATTTGTGGATTCCATCGGCAGTGAGGTGTTGCCGAAATCCTAAAATTGCATAGAGGATGCATTATATGCTACAACATTAGGTGAAGGCATGTGCACTCTGATACATCTCCGTCGTATCTATAATTTTTTATTGTTCCATGCCAATATTCTACAACTTTCATATACTTTTGGCAACTTTTTATACTATTTTTTGGGACTAACATATTGATCCAGTGCCCAGTGCCAGTTCCTGTTTGTTGCATGTTTTTTGTTTCGCAAAATATCCATATCAAACGGAGTCCAAACGGAATAAAAACGGACGGAGATTTTTTTTGGAATATATGTGAATTTTGGGAAGCGGAACCAACATGAAACGATGCCCGAGTGGGCCACGAGGCAGGGGGCACACCCTGGGAAGGGGGCGCGCCCTGGGCCCTCGTGGCCACACCGTAAGGCGGTTGATTCCTTTCTTTCGCCCCAAGAAAGCTAATATTCGGATAAAAATCGTGTCAAAATATCATCCCAATCGGAGTTACGGATCTCCAGGAATTTAAGAAACGGTGAAGGGCCAGAATCTGGGAACGCAGAAACAGAGAGAGATAGAGAGACAGATCCAATCTCGGAGGGGCTATCGCCCCTCCGCCTCCATGGAGGCCATGGACCAGAGGGGAAACCCTTCTCCCACCTAGGTAGAAGGTCGAGGAAGAAGAAGGAGGAGGAGGGCTCTCTCCCCCTCGCTTCCGGTGGCACCGGAGTGCCACCGGGGCCATCAACGTGTGACGGCGATCTACACCAACACCTCCGTCATCTTCACCAAACATCTCCATCACCTCCCCCCATCTATCTACAGCGGTCCAGTCTCCCACAACCCGCTGTACCCTCTACTTGAACATGGTGATTTATGCTTCATATTATTATCCAATGATGTGTTGCCATCCTGTGATTACTGAGTAGATTATCATTGTCCTATCGGTGATTGGTGAATTGCTATGATTGATTTAATATGCTTGTGGTTATGTTGTTGTCCTTTGGTGCCCGTCATATGAGCGCGCGCGTGGATCACACCATAGGATTAGTTGTATGTTGATAGGACTACGTATTGGAGGGCAAGAGTGATAGAAACTTCAACCTAGCATAGAAATTGATGCATACGGGATTGAAGGGGGACCAATATATCTTAATTCTATGGTTGGGTTTTACCTTAATGAACGTTAGTAGTTGCGGATGCTTGCTAATAGTTCCACTCATAAGTGCATAGAATCCCAAGCAAGGGATGACATGCTAGCAGTGGACTCTCCCACATAAAACTTGCTATCGGTCTAGTAACGTAGTCAATTGCTTAGGGGCAATTTCGCAACTCCTACCACCACTTTTCCACACTCACTATCTTTAACTTTATTGTGTATTTATCTTAACATCCCCTAGTTTATATTTGTGTGCTCTTTATATTCTTGCAAACTTATCCCACAAAAACTACAAAGTACTTCTAGTTTCATACTTGTTCTAGGTAAAGTAAACGTCAAGCGTGCGTAGAGTTGTATCAGTGGTCGATAGAACTTGAGGGAATATTTGTTCTGCCTTTAGCTCCTCGTTGGGTTCGACACTCTTACTTATCGAAAGAGGCTACAACTGATCCCCTACACTTGTGGGTTATCAAGACCTTTCTCTGGTGCCGTTGCCGGGGAGCAATAGCGTGGGGTGAATATTCTCGTGTGTGCTTGTTTGCTTTATCACTAAGTAGATTTTATTTGTTGTTCTAAGTTGTTCTCTATCTTTAGTTATGGATATGGAACACGAAATACCAAAAAAACTTAGGTGTACTTGCTACTCATGGAGATGGGGAACCTCCTAAAACCCTCGATGCTCATTATGTGAAAGATATTATGTACTACTTTGATAATCCTGAGAAAACCCCATTCAACTATGTAATGGGAGTAACGTTGGATCAACGTGAATACTTTAGGGATTATCGCTTGACACAAAAAGGGAAACTGTTATGGGATCAAATTCATTTGTTGCATTGGTATGCTCGGCAACTATGCTTGAGATATGATTATACTTGTTGCTCTAGGATGAAGGCTCCACACTTTCCCTTTTCATGCAAATTTAATGATAATGAAACCTTAGCTTCTTATGCTAATGGTATATATGATTATTATGATGTGGAACAAATAGAAGAATTAGTTGCTTTTAAGGGTGCTTATGAAATTGAATCTGTGTTTAAAAAGAATGATGCTTTTGATGATGATGTTTGTAGGCCTGAAAATCTTGCTATATTGAAATATTGCTATTTGAATTATGAATATAACTCCAATATTGATGTGTTTATTGAGAAAGTCTCCGCTGTCCAAGAAGAGACTAATATTTTGCAGGAGTCTATGGAAGAAGAAATCAATGACATTGTGAGATCATTGGATGAAAAAGATGAGGAGGAGAGCGAAGAACAAAAGGAGGAAGAGCGGATTAGCTACCCGTGCCCACCTTCTAATGAGAGTAACTCTTCAATTCATGCATTGTTTAATTTCCATTCGTGCTTACCGAAGGATGATTGCTATGATGATTGCTATGACCCCGTTGATTCTTTTGAAATATCCCTTTTTGATGATGCTTGCTATGTTTGTGTCCAAGATGCCAATATGAATTATGCTTATGGAGATGAACTTGCTATAGTTCCTTATGTTAAACACGAGATAGTTGCTATTGCACCCACACATGATAGTCCTATTATCTTTTTGAATTCTCCAAACTACACTATATCGGAGAAGTTTGCACTTATTAAGGATTATATTGATGGGTTGCCTTTTACCGTTGCACGTGATGATTTTGCTGAATATAATTTGCATGTGCTTGTTGCTCCTACTTGCAATTATTATGAGATAGGAACTACATCTCCGCCTCTCTATGTTTCCAACATGATAAAATTGCAAGAAACTGCCTATACTATACATTGGCCTTTACTTGATGTGCATGAATTGTTCTTGTATGACATGCCTATGCATAGGAAGAGAGTTAGACTTCGTTGTTTCATGACACATATCACTTTGTGCTCACTACTAAATGCCAAATCATTGCTAATTAAAATTGGCTTTGATATACCTTGGGATCTGGGTGGATCCATTACTTGAGCGCTATATACCTAGCTTAATGGCTTTAAAGAAAGCGCTGCTAGGGAGACAACCCGGAAGTTTTAGAGCATCATTTATTTCTGTTGTGTGCTTTTATAAAGTTTAAAAATAAAAAAATAAAGAGGGGAACCCAAAACTTTTCAAAAAAGAAAAGTGAAAGTGATATAGACGAGCATTGTGAAAGTGGGGGACGTCCTAGAACTTTGTTCATGCCCAGGGAAACTTTGTGAATCTTAATTACAGAAACTTTTCAACAAAAATAATTATCCCCTTGTACAATTCCATTGTATTATAAAAATAATGTGTCAAGGTTTGCCTTTAGGATGTTTGCAATGCTTGTTGGTTTGTGCGGTGCAGGATAGAAACTTTGGCTGTAGTGCGCGATTTTACATTTTTTGCTGGAACGTCAAATGGTTCTGAAGCTTTTTCCACTGTATTTCTATACAAATTTTTGATTTTTCCAAATTTTGGCAAAAAATTTCAAGTACCAGAAGTATGGTGAATGTTCAGATTATTACAGACTGTTCTGTTTTAGCAGATTCTGTTTTTGATGCATAGTTTGCTTGTTGTGATGAAACTATCAATTTATATCAGTGGATTAAGCCATGGAAAAGTTATATTACAGTAGATACAATGCAAAAACAAAATATGAATTGGTTTGCAACAGTACTTAGAGTAGTGATTTTCTTTATTATACTAACGGATCTTACCGAGTTTTCTGTTGAAGTTTTGTGTGGATGAAGTGTTCGAAGATCGAGGAGGTATCGATGTGAGGAGAAGAAGGAGAGGCAAGATCTCAAGCTTGGGGATGCCCCGGAAGGCATCCCCTATTTCTTCAACAAGTATCGGTATGTTTTCGGATTCGTTTTATTCATGTGATATGTGCAGATCTTGGAGCGTCGTGTGCTTTTTCTTTTTCTTTTAATAAATGCACCATGCTGGTATGAGATAGTCCTTGGTTGATTTATAGAATGCTCTTTGCACTTCACTTATATCTTTTGAGTATGGCTTTATAGAATGCTTCATGTGCTTCACTTATATCATTTGAAGCTTGGATTGCCTGTTTCTCTTCACATAGAAAACCGCCATCTGTAGAATGCTCTTTTGCTTCACTTATAATTGTTAGAGCGTGGGCATATCTTTTGTAGAAAGAATTTAAACTCTCTTGCTTCACTTATATCTATTTAGAGAGTTGACAGGAATTGGTCATTCACATGGTTAGTCATAAAATCCTACATAAACTTGTAGATCGCTGAATATGATATGTTTGATTCCTTGCAATAGTTTTGCGATATAAAGATGGTGATATTAGAGTCATGCTAGTGGGTAGTTGTGGATTGCAGAAATACTTGTGTTGAGGTTTGTGATTCCCGTAGCATGCACGTATGGTGAACCGTTATGTGACGAAGTTGGATCATGATTTATTTATTGAGTGTCATCCTTTGTGTGGAGGTCGGGGGCGCGCGACGGTTAACTCCTACCAACCTCCCCCCTAGGAGCATGCGTGTAGTACTTGGTTTCGATGGCTAATAATTTTTTGCAATAAGTACGTGAGTTCTTTATGACTAATGTTGAGTCCATGGATTATACGCACTCTCACCCTTCCACCATTGCTAGCCTCTCTTGTACCGCGCAACTTTCGCCGGTACCATACACCCACCATACACCTTCCACAAAACAGCCACCATACCTACCCATTATGGCATTTCCATAGACATTCCGAGATATATTGCCATGTAACTCCACCATTCCGTTTGTTATGACACGCATCATCATTGTCATATTGCCTTGCATGATCGTAAGATAGCTAGCATGATGATTCCATGGCTTGTCCGTTTTTTGATGTCATTGCTACGCTAGATCATTGCACATCCCGGTACACCGCCGGAGGCATTCACATAGAGTCATATTTTGTTCTAACTTCGAGTTGTAATCTTTGAGTTGTAAGTAAATAAAAGTGTGATGATCTTCATTATTAGAGCATTGTCCCATGTGAGGAAAGGCCAAATAAAAAAAAGATGGCCTAACAAATAATAAAAAAAATAGAGAGGGGCTAAAAAAAAGAGAAAGCCCCTAAAAAACAAAACAATGAGAGAAAAGAGAGAAGGGACAATGCTACTATCCTTTTCCACACTTGTGCTTCAAAGTAGCACCATGATCTTCATAATAGAGAGTCTCTTGTTTTGTCACTTCCATATACTAGTGGGAATTTTTCGATATAGAACTTGGCTTGTATATTCCAACACTGGGCTTCCTCAAATGCCCTAGGTCTTCACGAGCAAGCAAGTTGATGCACACCCACTAGTTTTCTTTTGAGCTTTCATACACTTATAGCTCTAGTGCATCCGTTACATGGCAATCCCTACTCACTCACATTGATATCTATTGATGGGCATCTCCATAGCCCATTGATACGCCTAGTTGATGTGAGACTTTCTCCCACCTTTTGTCTATCACCACCTTATATTCCACCCATAGTGTTATGTCCATGGCTCACGCTCATGTATTGCGCGAAAGTTGAAAAAGTTTAAGAATACTAAAAGTACGAAACAATTGCTTGGCTAAAACCGGGGTTGTGCATGATTAAAATACTTTGTGTGGTGAAGATGGAGCATAGCCAGACCATATGATTTTGTAGGGATAACTTTCTTTGGCCATGTTATTTTGAAGAGACATGATTGCTTTATTAGTATGCTTTAAGTATTATTGTCTTAATGTCAAATGATAAACTATTGCTTTGAAAATCTCGTGTCTTAATATTCATGCCGTGATTAGATTACATGATCAAGATTATGCTAGGTAGCATTCCACATCAAAAATTATCTTTTTTATCATTTACCTCCTCGAGGAAGAGCAGGAATTAAGCTTGGGGATGCTGATACGTCTCCGTCGTATCTATAATTTTTGATTATTCCATGCCAATATTCTACAACTTTCATATACTTTTGGCAAATTTTTATACTATTTTTTGGGACTAACATATTGATCCAGTGTCCAGTGCCAGTTCCTGTTTGTTGCATGTTTTCTGTTTCGCAAAATTTCCATATCAAACGGAGTCCAAACGGAATAAAAATGGACGGAGATTTTTTGGAATATATGTGAATTTTGGGAAGCGGAACCAACATGAAACGATGCCCGAGTGGGCCATGAGGCAGGGGGCGCGCCCTGGGAAAGGGGGCGCACCCTGGACCCTCGTGGCCACACCGTAAGGCGGTTGATGCCCTTCTTTCACTGCAAGAAAGCTAATATCCGGATAAAAATTGTGTCAAAAAATCAGCCCAATCGGAGTTACGGATCTCCGGGAATTTAAGAAACGATGAAGGGCCAAAATCTGGGAACACAGAAATAGAGAGAGACAGAGAGACAGATCCAATCTCGGAGGGGCTCTCGCCCCTCCGCCTCCATGGAGGCCATGGACCAGAGGGGAAACCCTTCTCCCACCTAGGGAGAAGGTTAAGGAAGAAGAAGAAGGAGGGGGGCTCTCTCCCCCTCGCTTCTGGTGGCACCGGAATGCCACCAGGGCCATCATCGTGTGACGGCGATCTACACCAACACCTCCGTCATCTTCACCAACATCTCCATCACCTTCCCCCATCTATCTATAGCGGTCCACTCTCCCGCAACCTGCTGTACCCTCTACTTGAACATGGTGCTTTATGCTTCATATATTATCCAATGATGTGTTGCCATCCTATGATGTCTGAGTAGATTATCGTTGTCCTATCGGTGATTGGTGAATTGCTATGATTGATTTAATCTGCTTGTGGTTATGTTGCTTTCCTTTAGTGCCCATCATATGAGCGCGCGCGTGGATCACACCATATGGTTAGTTGTATGTTGATAGGACTACGTATTGGAGGGCAAGAGTGACAGAAACTTCAACCTAGCGTAGAAATTGATGCATACGGGATTGAAGGGGGACCAATATATCTTAATGCTATGGTTGGGTTTTACCTTAATGAACGTTAGTAGTTGCGGATGCTTGTTAATAGTTCCAATCATAAGTGCATAGAATCCCAAGTAAGGGATGACATGCTAGCAGTGGCCTCTCCCACATAAAACTTGCTATCGGTCTAGTAACGTAGTCAATTGCTTAGGGGCAATTTCGCAACTCCTACCACCACTTTTCCACACTCGCTATCTTTAACTTTATTGTGTATTTATTTTAACAGCCCCTAGTTTATATTTGAGTGCTCTTTATATTCTTGCAAACCTATCCCACAAAAACTACAAAGTACTTCTAGTTTCATATTTGTTCTATGTAAAGTAAACGTCAAGCGTGCGTAGAGTTGTATCGATAGTCGATAGAACTTGAGGGAATATTTGTTTTGCCTTTAGCTCCTCGTTGGGTTCGACACTCTTACTTATCAAAAGAGGCTACAACTGATCCCCTACACTTGTGGGTTATCACACTCCTGCAAAATTTTCACTTATTCGGCTATGACCATGAAAGTGTGGAGCCGAATTATGAGCATTTACAGTCGTATACGATGCCAAAAAATGAGGTGTAGCATATGACGGTTGAGAGTAACTAGCCGAATAGCTAGTAGTAGCATGGCCAATTCTCCCATCCATCGTCATGGTTGAGCTAGTATATTGCAAATTAGTTGCTGATGAATAAAAAGGTGAAACACTTTGTCGCATGCTATTAGAAGTTCCTACATGTGGTGTTTCTACTTGATTGGCCAAACTCATCATGTTGTTCATCGGCATAATGATTTGTGGGGTTACCGATGCATGAAAGTTCGAATACATATGGTGCATGTTACTAGCTATAGTGTCATAAGAAGTTGAAGCATGTAAATTACTTTGAATCGGCCTTTGCATGTAATTAGGTGCATGATTGAAAAAAACTAGGGCTGGCCGATAGAGTATACTCATTGAACAATCTAGTAACATCATATGAATTATTTGCCTATACATAAGGGGATTGTGTATTCATATTACCTTCGTAGATTGCAAACCCTAGATGATGACCTCTTCGTAGCAAGAACGGGTTGGAGACCATTCAAAGTTTCATCCCCGACGAAGTCGCCAAAAAGTATGTTCGCACACGAACACATCACCGTGTACCCTCGACCCCGGGGGTGATGCACCGCAACTCAGGTCGAATGAGACCCGGCCGGAAGCGCGGTACGCAAGCAGTCTGGCGGGCGCTTTTGAAGACCCGAAACCCCACACGCCTGGGAGGGACCCCGTCAGGGCACGCGGCGGCTATGGGCTGCCCTAGGTCGACATGACCGCCCCTAGAGCCTCGTGAATTTGTAGCCCTCCATTGCTGAAGAACGACGAAGAACGAGAAGAAAGATACAAGGGTAGGGGACAGATGAACATGGAAAAGTAGTAGATATGATAGATCGAAAGTGTGGTGTTTCAATCGGCCATCACCTCTCATCTATTTGTGAGGTCGGCTGGACTTTCCGTGCAAGAGAAGGATTCCAAATCTCATCCAAATCTTTCCAAAATTAACCAAACTCGGGTTTAGGTAAGTCTGAGACACCAGTTTGGTTTTTGGGTCTCACAGGCCACAAATGACCTCTGATGAAGATGCGCCCAAAAGCAAATTTAACCGTTTCGACGAGACGAACAACTTCGTGTTGAAAGTTTTTTGATTCGAGACCGTCTTGTGGGCTGAAACACTCATCCAATATAAACAATTGGTGGTGCTACCTGCCAAACACATCTCTGATTGGGCGCACCATTTTTTGCCTGGTGGTAGGGCTGCACTCAAATGGCTCTAACTTTTGCATACGACCTCAGATTGAGATGATTTTTATATAAGAACCGATCGTTTCGACTAGACAAAGATAATTAGTGTAGAAACGTTCTCATATGAGGCTATCTTGGAGGCTTAATTGGCCAAATAATACATCGAATACAAAATCTTAGTACTTTGAGTATAGTTTCGGCCCTCGAGATGAGATGGGATGGCGATTGATGTCACTACACGCTTCTATTCCTGTAGACAGTGTTGGGCCTCCAAGAGAAGAGGTTTGTAGGACAGCAGCAAATTTCCCTTAAGTGAGTAACCCAAGGTTTATCAAACTCAGGGAAGTGGAGGTTGAATGTACCCCTTTCAAGCAACCCTGCAATCAAGATACAAGAAGTCTCTTGTATCCCCAACACACCTAATACACTTGTCAGATGTATAGGTGCACTAGTTCGGCGAAGAGATGTTAAATGGCAAGTGATATGGATGGCAAAAGATGTATTTGTAAATCTGAAATAAAAATGGCAGCAAGCAAACATGTAACAAAACTGAAAGTAAACGGTGTTCAATTGATGAAAACAAGGCCTAGGGATCATACTTTCACTAGTGGCAACTCCCAACAACATTTACATAATCTAATCACATGATATTTCCCATAAAACATGCAATGGAGACGCACCCGGAGGTCATTCCTTTGTGGTCAAGAGAGGACGAGAATTATGTAGGGCTACAAAAGCACACCTCAAAGTTCGTAGTTCTCAATCTATGGATTTCCCAATGTCATTGCGACCATCCAAAGAGAGTACCACAATCACCACAACATATCTCAAGGTCAAAGACAAGCACCAAAAGACTCTCAATCTTCAATCAAAACACAAAAGAGGAAATCACTCATGAAAATATTCTTCTAATCCATGTCCAATAGACCGCTGTCACCTTGGTCTCGGGGATTATACTAGATAAAGACAAGTGAATACATCAATTCAATACATAGAGGAAGGGGAAATATCATGCGATCACCCTAGATTAACAAGGCCTATGAAACGAAGATCACATCATGGGAGAGAGAGATAACCACATAGCTACACGTACAAGCCCTCAGCCCCGGAGGAGACTACTCACACATGGACATGGTGAGGAGGAGCTTTATGGTGGTGTTGATGGAGAGGTGCAACCCGGAGAGGAGGAGGCGGCCGGCGGCAGCCGTGGCGGCGGCGGCCCTAGGGGGCAGCGGCTCCTTGCCCCCCCCCTTCTTCCTTGTGGATGGCGCTGCAATGGTTCTGGTCCTCCCCTCCAAGACAGCGACCTGGGAGAAGGAAAGTTCATGGCCCTTGGTGACCTAGGTTTCCTCTCTTTATATAGACTCTCGGATTCCCGTCATCAGATTTTGGGCTTCAGTAAAACGGGCTTTTCTCGGCCGTCCGGACTCCGATTTGGAGGAATTTTATATCAAGAAGCATCCCCTCGAAATTCCCCACAACTTTCGCAACTAGGCTTTTTCCGTTTGACGTCGTCTTCGGGCCGGAATGTGACCATCTTCTAAAAACGTTCTCAGACAGATTTCAGGAAAGTCAGAGTCCTACTCCAATACGACTCCTTTTGCGTTTTTGTCAATTTCCAAGTAATTCCTACACAATAAAGTGTAAAACAAGAACATTGTGCACTTTTGCAACCATTAGTAGGTTAGTCCAATAAATGCCTAAAAAGATAGAAAACTTTGATATAAACATGAGACAATGATGCAAAACAAGCATGTCACAAGCAAAAATTATGGATACGTTTGGGACGTATCAGCGATGGCCCAAACTTCAAAGATGTTCACGTCAAAAATACAGAACTTCTTCATGTAGATAATTTATTCATTTCAAGCCATCTTAATTAAGTTGTTGACCTTGCCAAAATCTGGTGGCAGCAGTTTGATGTCATTGATGAGCCTGAGAGTGTTTTCCCCCATCGCTCTTCACCCACTGTCGAAGATATTGACCACGGGTATCCACATCGACCACCCATGGTATTTTAAGACAAATTGGGGCCGCTTGTTACCCCCCAGCCGTCTGCTCATCAGGCCGCCTCCTAGGACAGCTTACCTAAGGAGCCGGCTGCCAGCAGGCGGCAGGGGACCAAACAGGCGACAGCTCCACAGCCAGCAGCTAGCAGACGGTCCCACGTCTCTCCCTCGGGATGCGTGACGGGGGACCACCGCGCAGCTGAGGCATGGCTACAGTTGAGCACGTCCTTAGAGAATCTATAGGGGCGTGGCTATAGTGAATGTGTACCCTATAGCCGCCTCTTAAGCGGCGTGCCACTGTAGCCACGCTGCCAGTGACCAAGCTTCGGTCAGAGGAAGCCACGATCCCACTACCCACAGACGGCGGGGCCAGCAGGCGGCTGGCCCCACTGGCCAGTGGGTTAGTCGGAAACAAGCCGCCCCTGGCAGGCGGCCGGGGGAGGCGGCCCGCCTGGTAGCAGACAGCGAACCCTACCCTAGAAGTCTGAACCTCATCAAGATGACAAGACAGGACGTGGTGGTAGTGTACGGCAGGGGACGGTGGCACTGTAGCCACTTCCTTCCTGACGATGCTGCCGTCAGCGGAAGCACGCCTACAGTGAAAGCCAATCACGTGGGCCCGCACACGGAGGGCCCCAGCAGACAGGCGGTGAGGCCGGCACCAGAAGACGCTGACAGCCGGGGACCACTCCGCCGAGATTACAATTGTACCCCTGGGGGTAGGCCTATATAAACCCTCTAGGGTCCTCCATGAGGAGGGGTTGGAATGTTGAACTCTAGAAGGAAGAGAGACACGTAGAGAGAGAGAAACCCTAGCTACTATCCCAATTCCCTAGAGCGAAGGTAGTGAGCTGGCCTTGCTCTTCTTCCTCCTCCAGACGACACAGCTCAAGCAGCAACCTTGTAGCTACCCTAGTGACATTAGTCATGACGCGGAGTCCCCGCAGAGCAGGAATAGGGGTGTTATCTCCACGAAGAGCCCTGAACCTGGGTAAGATTCGTAGGTGTCCTAAGTTCCACCTTATCCCGCTTCCAGGACCCGGCGACGCTCTATTGTCCCCATGCATGATAAGCCACCCGTTGGCATATGTTGCCCCAAAACCCCGACATTTGGCGCCCACCATGGGGTAGGTGCACCGTCGTCCGAAGACATGTTCTATACGGGAACCTTGTTCCTCCCAGGCGAGCAGAGCCAGCCTGGCACGCCCGCACGCGTGGTTACCGGGATGCTTCGCGGCGCTGAGGCCGCATGCGCCGCGAGCAGACTCACCGACCTTCTCGACGGCGTCCACATTCATGACGAGCCCTCTCCGGCGGCAGAGCCAGTAGCTCCGCAGAGCTGCCTCGTCGAGCTCCTCGACAAGCTCCACATCGTCGACGAACACGCCTCTGACGTAGAGTCAGTGGGCTCTTCTGACCCACCAGGAGACATGATCATCGACCTCGACGCGGAGCCCGTCGATTCCTTCCCCGAGCACGTGGTGATCATCGACGACCCCTCCCCGCTCTAGCAGGTGGCAGCACCGCCAGCACCGTCACGGAGGTGCTCGCCACCAACCACGACGAGCCGTTCGGTGGGTCGGGCCAAGACCCGCTCCAGGCCGCCCTACAGAACCTCGCCGCACCCATTGCGGCGGGGGCAGATGGCGCGGCGCTGGAGGCACTTCGCGTCTCGCTCCTTGACAGCGCCAACAAGCTGGTCGCTTCCCGACGCCTCACTGAAGCCTACCGCCACGAGATGGACCATGCCATAGGCGGCACGCCGGCTGCTGGCGAACCTAGCCGAGCTGGTGCATTTTGCGATCGCTGCGGGGTGCTGGCAGACATGCTGGGGGCCCCACGGCCCATGTACCTCACTCCGTCAGAGAACCTAAGGGCTGCCCAGGCGGCAGTCGATGAGATGGGCCACTTGGAGGGAGACAAGCTTCGTTGCATGACTCAGCGTGCCCGCCGGCTCCTCGACACGGCTGCTGCGCAGCAGAAGGCCCGTCGTCGGGCATCAGAGGCTGGCGCGAAGGCAGATAACCACCCCCTTCGGTGGGAGCAAGGAGCCACGTCCCGCTCTCCAACAGTCGGCGCCCCCAACTGGCGAGACTCAGAGCCGGCTGCTAGCCACAGCCGACAGACTCGCATCACCATCGAGCGCGACGAAGACGACCGCCCAAGGGTGGTAGAGCGGCGAGAGGAACACCTGCCTCCTCCTCGAGGGGAGAGGCGTGTGTCTCCTCCGCCCGTCGACCACCCCTCTCTAGCAGGCCGCTTGGGCCGCCGCGAGGGAGTTGGGGAGAACGACGCCCGCCACCGCCTTGACCGACTGGCTTGGTCCCAGGCGGTCCAAGAAGCAGATGACCTCGGCCTGACCTGCTTCGGCCCCCACATCCGCAACGAGCCTTTCCCCAAGGGCTTCTGGCTCCCCAGATATACCCCCAAGTACAACGGATCAGTGAAGC
This sequence comes from Secale cereale, assembly GCA_902687465.1. Classification (NCBI taxonomy): domain Eukaryota; kingdom Viridiplantae; phylum Streptophyta; class Magnoliopsida; order Poales; family Poaceae; genus Secale; species Secale cereale. Next base: position 577,284,256 of record LR738712.1, read on the forward strand.
CAGAGGACTGGCTGGTGGATTACTCCACAGCCTTCAGCATAGCAACCGGCAACAGGCGTGTTGCGGTGAAGTACGTGCCACTCATGCTCCAGGGCACGGCCCGGACATGGCTGAACAACCTCAAACCCAACAGCATCAACGGCTGGTTGGACTTCACCGACGCCTTCACTCGCAACTTCACCAACACCTACAAGCGTCCTCCCAAGCCGCGCCAGCTCTCCTTATGTGTTCAAGGCCCAGATGAGTCAGCCCGCGATTATCTGACGCATTGGGCAGAGCTGCAAAACTCTTGCGAGGGAGTGCACGAGGTACAAGCCATCGAGTATTTTACGGCCGGGTGCAGAGAAGGCACCTTGCTCAAGCACAAACTCCTCTGCGACGAGCCTGCCATGTTGGACGAGCTGCTGAGCATAGCAGACAAATACGCCACCGCTGACTCCTCCATGAAGACCGAGTTGCAAGTAGATGCTTCTGGGAAAATGACTCCCCCAACTCCCAAAACACCGGCTGGAGAGTCCAGTCAACGCCAGCAGCCGAATGATCACAAACGCAAGGCCCACGTGCCGGCTACCAACAGCCGGCTGGTGGCAGCAGTTGATGGCCAGCAGCCAGAGGTACAAGCAGGGCCCAAGCTCCAGAAGGGCGGCAAGCCAGCCTGGCAGCCAGCTTTCTCCTTCGACCAAGCTCTGGACGCCCCCTGCAAGTTCCACAGTGGCGCGAAGCCTTCCAACCACACCACACGAAAGTGTCATTGGCTCACACGGATTGCCAGAGGAGAGGCTCTACCACCGCCGCCTGCTGAGCAGGAGGCCCCACCTCCCAATCCACCGGCTGCTCGTCCGGGTGGCCAGGTCCAGGACGTGTTCCCAGAAGAAAATGGAGCCTATGTCGCTTCACAAGCCAAGCGGACGATAGGCACAACCGGCGCCAGCAGCGCAGAGAAGTCAACGCTGTTGCCATCGAAGCCCCAGAATTCATGCACTGGTTTGAGAGGCCCGTCAGCTGGAGCCGTGAAGATCACCCGGCTGTCATGCCTTCACCAGGGGCCTATGCCTTGGTTCTGGATGCAACTCTCTCCACCGACAGGCAGGCCTGTCGTTTCTCCCGAGTGCTGGTAGACGGCGGCAGCACATCATGTATCGTGACACCATGGAGAAGTTGGGTATCAAAGAAAAATAGCTTCAGCCTACCAGGAATGTGTTCCACGGTATTGTGCCAGGCCTCTCTTTCTCACCAATCGGCAAGGCCAAGATTGATGTCCTGTTTGGTGACAAGAAGCATTTCTGGAGGGAGCCAGTCTGGTTTGAAGTGGTGAACCTGGAAAGTCCCTATCACGTGATCCTGGGCCGGCTTGCTCTTGCAAAGTTCATGGCAGTGCACCATTACGCCTACCTCAAGATGAAGATGCCGGGTCCCAGGGGAATAATCACCATAACCGGGGACTTTGAGAAGTCCATCGCATGTGCGACTGCCAGCATCCGTCTGGCCGAGTCCCTTGTCGTGGCTGAAGAAAAGCGCCGCCTGAAACGGCTGGTGGCAATGGCTGGCGAGCAGCCAGCCATACCAGCCGACCCCAGGGAGGCGGAGCCGCAAGGCTCGTTCCAGCCGGCCAAGGAGACAAAGAAGATTGCCTTGGACCCATCTCACCCAGAGCGATTTGCTGTCATAGGGTCAAACCTAGACAGCACATAGGAAAGCGAGCTCGTCGATTTCCTCCGTGAGAATCAGGACATCTTTGCATGGTCCCCCAAAGACATGTCGGGTGTCCCGACGGATTTCGCCGAGCACAAGCTACAAGTGAGAGAAGATGCAAAGCCTGTCAGGCAGCCGCTCCGCCGCCTGTCAGAAGAGAAAAGAAGAGTTGTTGGGGAAGAGGTCGCCCGCCTGCTAGCAGCCGGCTTCATTATAGAAGTTTTCTACCCATAGTGGCTCGCAAACCCAGTCCTAGTGCTGAAGAAGAACAACAAATGGCGCATGTGTATTGATTACACCAGCCTCAACAAAGCCTGCCCTAAAGATCCGTTTACTCTGCTGCGAATAGATCAAGTGATTGACTCCACAGACAGATGCGAGCTGTTGTCATTCCTTGATGCTTATTCCGGGTACCACCAGATCAAACTCGATCCGGCTGACCGTCTGAAGACCGCCTTTCTCACGCCATTTGGGGCCTTCTGCTACCTGACCATGACGTTCGGTCTGAGAAACGCCGGTGCCACCTTTCAGCGTTGCATGCAGAAGTGTCTCCTCAAGCAACTTGGCAGAAATGCCCACGTTTACGTGGATGATATTGTGGTGAAGACGGAGAAGAGAGGAACTTTGTTGGAGGATCTCCAAGAGACATTTGAAAACTTGTGCTGCTTTCAAATCAAGCTAAACCCGGAGAAATGCGTCTTCGGGGTACCAGCAGGCCAGCTCCTTGGTTTCCTGGTATCTGAACGCGGCATCGAGTGCAACCCTGCAAAGATCAAGGCCATTGAGAGAATGGAGCGGCCGACTCGTGTGCGAGATGTCCAGAAATTCACATGGTGCCTAGCATCCCTCAGCCCTTTCATCAGCCGGCTAGGAGAGAAGGCACTCCCCCTGTATCAACTGATGAAGAAAACCACTTGCTTCGAGTGGAACGACAAGGCGGATGAAGCCTTCCAGCAGCTCAAGAAATTGTTGTCCACCCCGCCTGTCATGTCGACGCCAACAGACAAGGAACCCATGTTCCTTTACATAGCCGCCACCAGCCGGGTGGTCAGCACAGTCATTGTGGTCGAGCGCCCAGAAGACGGCAGAGCCTTGCCCGTCCAGAGGCCAGTCTACTATTTGAGCGAGGTGCTGTCAGTCTCCAAGCAGAACTACCCCCATTACCAGAAGATGTGCTATGGCGTGTACTTCACCGCCAAGAAACTCAAGCAGTACTTCCAAGAGCACCCGATCACGGTCGTTTGCACGACTCGGCTTGCTGAGATCATGGGCAACAGAGATGCTTCAGGAAGAGTGGCCAAGTGGGCCATTGAGCTGGCCCCCTTCACCATCATCTACCAGCCCCGCACCACCATCAAATCGCAAGCATTGGCCGACTTCCTCGTCGACTAGGCCGAGACCCAGTACCTGCCGCCGGCCCCGGACTCAACCCATTGGCGCATGCACTTTGACGGGTCAAAGATGCGCACTGGCTTGGGAGCCGGCGTCGTCCTCACCTCTCCCAAAGGCGACAAGCTCAAGTACACCCTACAAATCCACTTAGCCGCCTCTAACAATGTGGCCGAGTATGAGGCACTCATCCACAGGCTCCGGATGGCCAAAGAGATTGGCATCCGCCGAGTGCTGTGCTATGGTGACTCAGACCTGGTTGTCCAGCAGTCGTCTAGGGACTGGGACGCCAAGGACGCAAATATGGCAAGTTATCATTTCCTTGTCCAGCAGATCAGTGGGTATTTTGACGGCTGCGAGTTCCTCCACGTGCCACGAGCCGACAACATGCAAGCCGACACCTTGGCACGAATCGGCTCCACCCGCTAAGCAATACCAGCCGACGTGTCCCTCCAATGCCTGCGCAAGCTGTCTATCAAGCCTTCACGAGAATTGGAGTCAATCTTCATACCAGCCGATCCTGGAGCAGATGGCCCGGCAACTCCAGCAGCCGGCCCAGCAGTCGCTGCGCCGGTTCCTGGCTCGGGGACTGCTACAACAGGCGGCCAAGAAGCGCCTGCTCCAGCAGACGGCTCAGGGACCGCTGCGACCGGCCCGAGGACTTCAGAAGCACAACATGCGGCTCATTCCAGCCCTCCGCCTCCCAGCCCAACCGCCCTGGTCTCTTTGGCAGAAACAACAGGAGTCTCAGCATCGTCTTGGGCACAACCAATCCTTAGCTTCCTTCTCAGAAGAGAGCTGCCATCAGATGAAACTTTGGCACGGCAAGTTCAACGCCGAACTTCGGCATACACAATAGTCAATAGAGAGCTTGTCAGAAGGAGTGCAACAGGCGTCTTCTAGCGTTGTGTGGAAGTAGAAAAGGGTCTGGCTATTCTGAAGGACATTCATCAAGGGGAATGTGGCCACCACGCGGCCTCAAGATCTCTCGTTTCCAAAGCCTTCCGCCACGGTTTCTTCTGGCCGACTACTTTGGACGACGCCAAAGACTTGGTAAAAAAGTGCAATGGCTGCCAGTGCTTTAGTTCCAAGCAACACTTGCCAGCTTCTGCACTCAAGACCATTCCGATCACTTGGCCATTTGCCGTCTGATGGCTGGATATGGTGGGCCCCTTCAAGACAGCCCGAGGCGGCTTGACGCATTTACTCATGGCAGTGGACAAATTCACCAAGTGGATCGAAGCAAAGCCAATCAAGAAACTCAACGGCCCAACTTCTGTGACATTCATAGCAGACATCACAGTCCGGTATGGCATACTGCACAACATCATCACCGACGACGGCACGAATTTTGCCAAAGGCGCATTGGCCCGTTTCGGTGCTACACTGGGCATCCGACTGGACCTAGCATCCATTGCTCACCCACAGTCCAACAGCCAAGTTGAGCGCGCTAACGGCCTTATCCTGTCCGCAATCAAGCCCCGGCTAGTCGTACCCTTGGAACGATCAGCCGGCTGCTGGATCGAAGAGCTGTTGTCTGTCCTATGGAGCCTCAGGACAACTCCGAACAAGTCAACCGGCTTCACTCCTTTCTTCCTCGTTTATGGGTCGATGCTTTCATCCTAACGGATGTTGAGTTTGACTCGCCTCGCGTCACCATGTACACAGAAGCCGAAGCCAAAGAGGCACGAGAAGACGGCGTGGACCTGCTGGAGGAGGCCCGGCTGGTAGCACTCAGCCGGTCCACCATCTATCAGCAGGGTCTCCGCCGCTATCACAACCGGCGAGTCAAGCCATGCTCCTTCCGCGAGGGGGACCTTGTGCTCCGGCTGATCCAGCGAACAGCCGGCCAGCACAAGCTCTCGGCTCCTTGGGAAGGATCGTTCATCATCAGCAAGGTACTAGGCAACGATGCCTACTACCTCATTGATGCCCAGAAGCCAAGAGCACGCAAGAGAGACAATTCGAGCAAGGAGTCGGAGCGCCCGTGGAACGCAAACCTACTTCGTCGCTTTTATAGCTAAAAGACAGTATGTGTTGTGCTATCTACTTTATTTTGAGAACCAATGGGACCCCCAAGGAGTTCTCGGGGACTGCCCAACCCTTTATCTATATGATAAGAATTATGTCTATGAATGAGTGTTATTCATTCCTTTGTCCGGCACCGGAGCCTAGCAGACGGCCCGGGGACTGGCCGCCTAGCCCTATGTTTAATTTTTTCCTTAAAACAGTCGGAGAAGTAATGTGATGACATCCAAGCCCTCTCCCGCCTTCAGTCACAGACTCGCAGAACGCGGCTGTCCGACTAGCGAGAGTTAAAGGCAAGAAGCGGTGCCCACATGAAAAATGTCTAAGGAAAGTAAACATAGGGCAAGACGGCCCTTCATACAAATTAGCCGGCTGTTATGTAGCCGGCCAGCCGGCTTCTGGCTTAGCTACGCCGCCTTCCAGAGGGCGGGATACTTGCCTATCCGGAAAACATCTAAGTACCTGACCCCAGCCGCAGAACCACAGAGTGGCTGTCTGGCTGGCAGGACGGCGGTTAAAGAGACAGCAAAAGAAAAACGCCCTAAGGAACAAAGGACGGTGCTAAATCCCAGGACCCGGCCAATTGCATAAACACATGCAGCGTTAAAAATGTCTACAACAAAAAGGCCTCAAGGGCCGCCTTCCAGCAGTAGCTTACTAATACACCCAGCGGGTGAAATTGTTCGGACTTATCCTACCAAGTCTTAAGAAGAAACAGGAATCAAACGATACAAGAATGACGCCTAAGGCGCAGCAGGCGGAGTGGGTGGCACGACGGAGCCGGTTGCTGGGGGAGCCGCCTGACGAGTCTCAGCCTGGCTGCCTCCTGCAGCAAGCGGCGGCGCCCCGCCGGGTCCGCTTGTCGAGGTTTGGTCAAGTTGATGACCAGCAGACGGATCCGCCTCCTAGGAACTGGCCTCCTCGTTGATGTCTCCCTCCTCCTCGCCTTCATCACTAGAGGTGATCTCTTCGTCTAGCTCCTCCGACGCCGCCAAGTCCAGCCCGAAGTTGCTGGGTGGCACCACATGACCATTCTCATCCAGCTCTGGGACAAAAATGGCGGTGTCGGCATACTCAGCAAGGGCAGCGGCGCGTCTGGCGAGATCTCCTTGCACCGTGGCCAGCTCGGGCTCAGCCTCCGCGCAGAAGGTCTTCAACTGGGCGAGATTCAGGTCTGGGTACCAGCCCTTGGCAAACTCCAGGGCGGTCCGCGCGCAAGCCCTTGCAGCGGCGCCCTTCTAGTCCTCGAAGCGGTGGCCGGCCACTTCCAACCAGTCGGCAGTCCGGCTGGGACTGCAGAGTAGTGGAATGCCTGGCCAGAGGGCGGCCAGCACTTGAGCACCAGCACATTGCAGATGGCGAAGCAGGCGGTGGGCCGGCTGGAGGCGCGCCTTGGCAGCAAGAAGCTGTTCGGCCGGAGTCCTCGACGCGTTGGGCGCAATCACCCGGCCCGCTTTGCGCCTCTCGTCACGCTGGGCCTCGATGGCCTGGCTCGTGGCCACAGAGTGGCCCGGGAAGAACTTTGCAAGAACTAGATAAAGAATCAGAAGAAAGAGAGATGGCTGTAACAGACGGCAAGCACAAGAAAGAGGGGCAGGCATCTTACCGTCGACCATGTCTGCAACCCCATAGCCGTCTTGCAGAGCCGCCTCCTTCTCGGCCCAGTTCGAGCGCTCGGTCTCGAACTCTGCCCAAAGGAGCATCTCGGCGTCCGACAACATCCCCAGCTCCGCCTTGTGCGTTGCTGCCTGGTCCGCCAGTTCCTTGGCCAGACGGTCATGGTCCTGGGCGGCAAGATCGCGCTCCCGCTCCTTGGCGGCGAGCTCTGACTGGACCTCGCCCAGCTGGTTGCGGAGGTTGGCCACGACCGCTGGCAAGGGAAGAAGAAGAACATCAACATCAGCAAAAAGATAACCTTGGAGTTCCAAGCTGCCTGCTCATCAGCTGGCTCGGAACTCGGGGACTACACCCAGTGGGTGCGCTGACGCGCCCCCGCAAGGAGGAGAGGAACACTTACCCTGACTGTCTGCCAGGGCAGCCCGCAGTTGCGCCAGTTCCTGTCGCTGGGCGTTGAAGGAGGCCACCCGGAGGTTGTGGTAATCCTACAACAAGACACAAGTTAGCCCGCAAGGTACGCCTTGTAGTTCGAAGCCGCCTGCTCAGCAGTCAGCTCGGAACTCGGGGACTACACCCAGTGGGTGCGCTGACGCGTCCCCACAGAAGAAATTGAAGGAATAAAAGCAAAAAACACGGAGTCAACGTACCCGAACAGAAGTTCGCGTAGCCACGAACTCCCGCATCGCCGTCTGCACGACCTCGCTCAGGGAGTTGAAGCGGTCGAGGACGTCTCGCGACGCGACAATCAGCGCACCGCCGCCTCCGGGCGTCCAGCCTGGTGGCGCCGCGCTGGTGGCATCGCTCTCCGGCGTGGACGGGCTGGCGCCGCCGGCCTCTACCCGCTGCGGCGCAGAGACCGCCCTCACAGGGCGCGGGCGGGCATGAACTTGGGGGGCCGGCTGCGGACGTGTCACCAGCACGCCCTCAGCCGGCGGCACCTCCGCTCCAGCAGGCCGGCTGCCCTGCGTCCCAGCAGGCGGCGCGGGGGGGGCGACGCTTCTGTCTCCATGGCGACGCAGCCACCCCCCTCGTTGTTTAGAGCCGACTGCTCGTCAGCATACGGCACTTGGACAGACGGCTCCAGAGAGCCCGTCTCTTGGGGGATGGTGTGGCCCGCTGGCTGCTAGGAGCACGCCTCCTGCTCCTGTGCTCGGGCGGCGGTGTGCGCCTGAGCCTTAGTGGCTGCCTCGGCCTCCGCCCTGGCAGCAACATCAGCTACCACCCACTCACGGTCCGCGGCCTCCTGCTCCTCGCTCGCCTCACGGGCGTTTCTCTCCGTTGCCTCCCGGAGCGCGGCGGCGGGATCCACGCGGCGGGGCGCAGGGGGTACATCCGTACTCTCAACAATGGAGCCCACTGGCGCCCGCGAGAGAAAGAGCGGGGCGCTGCGTGGGCATCCCAAGGAAGACAGCAAGTCAGCCGAGTTGGGGACGACAGAATGAGATAAACATCAAAGAAAAGGAAGAAACAAGGTACTTACCCGGGTACGACCGGCCTAGGCTTGGGGAGCTTAGGAAGGACCGCCTTGGCGGCCGCCTCCCGGCGCTTGGTGGCGGCGACCGACAGCCGGAGCCTCTTGGGCTGGGTGCCAAACGGCCTCGCAGAGGACTGACGCTTCACGCCGCTGATACGTCCAAAACGTATCTATAATTTCTGCTTGCTCCATGCCTCTTTTGTGTGATATTGCTATGATATTTATGCACTTCCATACACTTTTGATCATATTTGGACTAACCTATTAACTCAGTGCACCACAGTGCCAGTTCCTGTTTTCTGCTGTTTTTCTATTTCAGGTTTCCCCCATATTAAAAGTGCCCTAATAATTCCGAGAAAAATACAGGAAAAATTAGCGTATCAGGAGCTTCCAGAAAAACCAAGGCAGGGCCAGAGGGGAGCCTGGGGTGGCCCAGGCGGCCACCCGGCGCGGCCCCACCCCTGGCCGCGCCAGGGGGGCGCCTGGGGCCCCACCTCCGCCTCTGGTGACCCCCTTTGGCATATATATTGCACGCGTCCCGAAACCCTCGAGGACGGAACCCTTTTTTGCGATCTCATCTCTGTTCCGCCGCCGCCGCGCTTCCAAGATCGGGAGCATCAGGAGAACTCTTCCCGGCACCCTGCCGGAGGGGAGGATCACCACCGGGAGCTTCTCCACCACCATGGACGCTTCCCGGATGAGTTGTGAGTAGTCTCCCTTGGACCATGGGTCCATGACCAGTAGCTATGTGATGTTCTCCTCCCCTCTTTGTTTTTCATGGATTAGACCTCGTGAGCTGCCCTACATGATCGAGGCACATATGTAATCTTTCTACTGTTGCTATGCTGAGTTTGCTGGGATCCGATGGATTATGAGATTATGTTCAGATTGTGTGTGAGTAATATATTTGATTCACCTCTTTTATATTTATGTTCTTGAGTAATTCTTGCATGTTCTCCGTTGCTATTTATTGCTTTGGCCGAGTAGTAGGTAGTAACTCCAAGAGGGAACGTTATGCTTGATTGTGGGTTCATGCCCCTCGATGACTAGCTTGAGTGACAGAAACATGAGTCTAGGGGATGTGCTGTTGCCACAAGGGGGAAAACAACGGTGCTTGTACTTGCGGGTGTAAGGATTGTTTACTTTACGCAAAGTTCTTTTAATGGAGTTGTCTGTTGCTTTGAGTTTACACTTTGGGTGGGACTCGCAACTTAATACCAGAGAGATGTTCTGGATAGATATCTCAAGGTGGATGATTAGTAGTAGATGCAGATGGATTTCGGTCTACTTGCCTTGGCGTACCGCCCATGCTTTTGAGCCTCTACCTTTCTTTACAGCATAGTTAGCATTGGGTTGCGCACATAATCCTGTCAATTGCCCAGCTGTAATTTGTTTACCTCGCTTAGCTGTTTTATCGTATTTTGGGAGAGAGACATCACTAGTGAACATCATGGGACCCCGGTCCATATTACCATCACTGATCACACCCGCTATTTACTTCCTGTTCTTATTTCCTAGTTGCAGTCATACCTATCACTATTATCTCTTGCGTTTGATCCTTTGTAAATGACAAGGACGGAGGGATTGACAACCTCTCTGTACTCGTTGGGAGCAAAGTTATTTGTATCTGTGTGCAGGTCCTGTCAAGCAAAAGTTTCTGGCACCATTAACACCTTCTTGTCGACCCTCGGAATCTCACGGGATTTGATCCTTGGTATCTTTGCCAAGGGAAATTTGCCGCTACGCTACATATCAAACCTTCCACTTGGGGTAACCAACGAGGGGCGAGAAGCCATCAACCGCCGGCTGCGACTGACGGCCCCGCCTGTTGGCTGCCGCGCCCAGACGGATCCGCCTCCCGGACGCGGGTTGGCGCTTCTTCCTCCTCCTCCTCCTCGTCCGGCCAGCTCTCGACGACGCCTTCTGGCAGGCCGCCTGCTGGCTGGCCCCCGCCGCATGTTACCTCTTCCTCCTCCATGGCGGCGGTCCCAAGATCGGGGTCGCTCGTGTCGCTCTGGGAGCGATCTGGTTCCAGAGGGCGGCCTGGCTGGCCAGAACCCGGCGCCGGCTGGCCGGGGAAGATCTGCAGACGGCACCAAGATCAGACGGTTGTGACAGACGGAAAGAGAAGAAAGAAGAATTGAGAAAGAAGAGAGCTCACCGCATGCGGCTGGTTGCTGCGGCTGTACGGCGGCTTGCCAAAGGCCCAGCCGGAGTCGGACACCTTGCAGTTGGATACGTAGTTCACCAAGTATGCCACCTCCTTGTATGGCATTAGCTTGGTGCACGTCCGACTCGGGTCCCGGTGCTCGCTCATATCGCAGATCAAGTGTGGGCGGGCCTGCAGCGGCAGCACCCGGCGCTCTGCGAATGTGAGCAGGAGGTCCGCAAACACCAAGCCTTCACTGTCCCTCGGCTCCCGGAGACGCCGCACGGCGATGGAGGCACCTTCTGTGAGGGTGGTGGGCCGGGTCTTCCAGGAGGCGCGGGGCTCGGCAGGCGGGCCGGGTGCCTAGTCCGGCAGACCGATGAAATCTTGGGCGGAGTTGACATTGGAGACGTAGAAGTACGTCTTCTGCCACAACTTCATCGACGCCACGAGCTGCGGCACCAGCAAATAGTTTTTGGCCCCGCTGTGCTTCACCACGATACATCTCCCGCACCCGGCCACGCTTTGGACTGCGGTACCGAGCTTCATGTAGAAAAGCTCGGTCCACAGCTCCATCGTGGGGAGGATGCCGAGGTACGCCTCGCACATGACGACGAAGGAGGACAACGTCACCACCGTGTTCGGCGTGAGGTGGTGGGGTTGGATGTTGAAGAACTCCAGAAAGGACTGGAAGAAGCCGCTAGCAGGGAGGCCGAAGCCGCACGGGAAGTGCGAGCGGAAGATGACCCGCTCGCCGAACCGCGGCGCCGGCCTAGTCTCCGCCGGCGGCACTAGGCGCACGATGACATTGTCGGCAGGAGGCAGTTTCCGTGCTCGGCGGAGGTAGTGGATATGCTCCTTGAGGACGTCGTTGCCGTCCCATTCGCCGTGATGGTGGACTGGCGCTGCGGCGTCCATGGCTCGGGGCGGCGGCTCACTGCGGAGGTGGCGAGAAGAGCGAACAGGAGCGAGGAAGAAGAAGAGGAATGGAGAGGGGCGCTAACCCCCCTCCCCCGGCCTACTTATAGGCTCGGGACGACAAAGCCGAGGGGGCGGGCGTGGGATTAACTGCTCCACGCCCCGCACGACCCCCACCTTTTGTGCGCCTAATCCGCGCGCATTAACTGTGTGTGGGGAGGGCAATCGATTGCCCCTGCCACACTGGATCCGTGCACGGACCGAGACCCTGTAGTGGCGGGCCTTGGCCCACTGCTATGTCCCGTCACGCGCGTGGGCTGGCAGACTGACACGACGGGGCGACGACGCGTGGAGAGCCGCCAACGGTCGGCAGACCTGCGCAGCTGCCTGCTGACCAGGCGGTGTCTTCCCCTCGAAGATTTGAAGACGGAGGTCCGGCTGCCAGGAGCCGGCCCCCTTTTTGCAGAGGTCCGGCTGCCAGCAGACGACTCTTTTTGGAAGATGGACGAAGGACGCCTGTCCTACTTAGGGAGGGGAAGCTGCTGGAACCCCACAGCCCTCAAACACAAACTGCAGAGTTCCACCAGCTTCGGGGACTACTGTCGGAGATATTGAGCACGGGTATCCACATCGACTACCCATGGTATTTTAAGACAAATTGGGGCCGTCTGTTACCCCCCAGCCGTCTGCTCATCAGGCCGCCTCCTAGGACAGCTTACCCTAGGAACCGGCTGCTAGCAGGCGGCAGGGGACCAAACAAGCGGCAGCTCCACAGCCAGCAGCTAGCAGACGGTCCCACGTCTCTCCCTCGGGATGCGTGCCGGGGGACCACTGCGCAGCCAAGGCATGGCTACAGTTGAGCACGTCCTTAGAGAATCTGTAGGGGTGTGGCTATGGTGAATGTGTACCCTATAGCCGCCTCTTAAGCGGCGTGTCACTGTAGCCACGCTGCGAGTGACCAAGCTTCGGTCAAAGGAAGCCACGATCCCACTACCCACAGACGGCGGGGCCAGCAGGCGGCTAGCCCCATTGGCCAGTGGGTAAGTCATAAACAAGCCACCCCTGGCAGGCGACCGGGGGAGGCGGCCCGCCTGGTAGCAGACGGTGAACCCTACCCTAGAAGTCTGAATCTCATCAAGATGACAAGACAAGATGTGGTGGCGGTGTACGGAACAGGACGGCGGCACTGTAGCCACTTCCCTCCTGACGATGCTGCCATCAGCGGAAGCACGCCTACAGTGAAAGGCAATCACGTGGGCCCGCTGACGGCGGGCCCCAGCAGGCCCGGCACTAGAAGACACTAATAGCCGGGGACCACTCCGCCGAGATTACATTTGTACCCCTGGGGGGTAGGCCTATATAAACCCCCCAGGGTCCTCCATGAGGAGGGGTTGGAACTTTGAACTCTAGAAGGAAGAGAGACACGTAGACAGAGAGAGAAACCCTAACTACTATCTCAATTCCCTAGAGCGAAGGTAGTGAGCTAGCCTTGCTCTTCTTCCTCCTCTAGACGACACAGCTCAAGGAGCAACCTTGTAGCTACCCTAGTGACATTAGTCATGACGCAGAGTCCCCGCAGAGCAGGACTAGGGGTGTTATCTCCACGGAGAGCCCCGAACCTGGGTAAGATTCGTAGGCGTCCTAAGTTCCGCCTTATCCCGCTTCCAGGACCCGACGACGCTCTATTGTCCCCATGCATGATAAGCCACCCGTTGGCATATGTCGCCCCAAAACCCTAACACCCACGATGGGTTGATTCTTTGTTGTCGTTTTATAAGTGGGTACGTGGGCATTGTCGGCGACAAGTTAACTTCTTCAATGACCTATTTGCAAAAAGTAAATAAATAAAACTTCTTTAAGAACCCTTCTTCTGAGCCTTTGTGCGTAAGGTCGTTGGCTTGGTCTCGCAGGTTGACGCGGTGTCACCCTAGATTGGGATGGTGCCGCCCACTGATGTGCTTGCAGTGGTTCTCAATCTCCATTGTACTCAATGTTCTACTTTTGTGGCGATCCAACGAGGTTTAGCACTTTATATATAGGTCTTTGTATGTACTTAATTGTTGGATTTTTCGATGTTGTCTTATCACCCGCTAGAGCTATGGTCATCTAATTACGATGGGTGTCGTTGTAGCTTTAGCTAGAACTCTGAAGCACATTGTTTTTGATGTAGTTCTCTTTTGTTCGGGCTCTTTTCATATTTGTGTGTTCATTTACCTCATGATATGGTTGTGTCCACTATTCGAATTATCTAATATAGGCCAGATTTGACTAGAAAAGACTATGTATATGTTCTACCAAGAAAACTAGGGTTTTATTTTTCTCATGGCGATGCTAGCGCATGCCACGAGTTCTATCATTCGATCAGTCATCATATTTCCACCCACTCACCCTGGTGTGTAATACCACTCAGGTCAATTAAGGCACAAATTTATTATGCTTCTTGATCATGCGATGGATCATGAGTTGTAAACGCAAGCTAGAGGAGAGAGATTTCTAGAGCCGTGTGGCGGTAGAGGGTGGGGTTTTCATGATGGTGTGGTGAACGAGAGCCTGAGAAGAGGATGCGTAACATGGAGGATGGGGACGTAACCTCCTTGACAAGTTGTGGCTAAGGCAAGGAGATCTTGATGATCAAAACCTAGATGATGAGTAAGAGGATATGCATATCAGCACGAAGTAGATGGTGTTTACTCAGGTTAATACCGAGAAACTCAGGAATATGTAGTCCTTTTACTCAACCATGTGATTTTCTTGGAGTCTTGATTGTGACGCTCCTTTTCACAACATTGGTGATAAGTTGTTTATGTTCCAGTTGTCAGCCGACTTGAAAGAGGCGATGGGAGAATTCTTGTGGTTATTCCGCGGATGGGTTGTGGTGATGAAGGAGTACGATGGATTCTACAAGCCATCGATAGTGATGCCGGACAAGCTCCCTATAAGGATCCAAAACTAGATGATATCATGGAATTATATAGGAAAGAGAAGTTGATCCGCTAATATTCTGAGATCCTTTGATTCAAAGGTGTTTCACATGCTTTTTGGAGGATCTAGATCCTTCAAAAAAATTCCTACAATGTCATTTGATTTGCATGATTGGAAGCATTAGGATTTTCCTTTTAGGATTCATTTGCAACCTATTTCGGAGAACACTCAAAAATCTTGGTAGAATTCTTTGTTTTTTCTATTCTATGAAACATGAGCAACAATTTTAACATGTCCCCTCCTACCTCATGGGAGGTAAAGGAATATAATAGATCCGAGCCGTTGATTTTATCAAGTTGTGTATGAGTAACTCTTATTTCTATTGCAGGCCATATTAACATTGTTTGTGGAACATTCTTCCATCCAAAATGTTGTAATTTTGCAATCCTATAAGATACAAGAGGACATGGCACTCTAATCCTACATTTTTTCTTTTTTCCTAGCTTTTGTGAATCATGCGAATCAAAGAAGCTCTAAGTGGGTGATAAATTCTTGACCACGTGTGTATCGAACCTGGAGTGAACAAGGTTTGACTAGGTTTGCCTATGTGAACCAATGTTGTAAATGTGAGGCATTATGTATCAAGTATGAGAGGATTTCACACTCCCGTGTGTCCGTACGCATGTAGGCTCCTACATTATACATACTTTTGATGTATCAAGAGTGGTGAAATGAGGCCGGAGGATTGATCGAGAGGCCCATGGAGAATGGAAGGTCTAGATAGACGGGGAAGGTAGGGCAAGAGGCGGGCATAGGAAATGAGGCCAGTGACATGGAGCTATGGCAATAGTAAGATAGGGCCTAGGGAGGTTGTGGGCGCATAGGGACTCTGGTGGTGATGCAAGGACAAGAAGGTCAACACAAGGTGTCAGTGTTACACGGGGGCCCTAGAGTTTTAGCCAATGGGTCTTTATAACGGGCTAGTTCTTTTCACCTGATTCTGTAGAATCCGGGACTGGAGAATCAAAAGCACCAAATAATTTGGTTTGCTCTCGAGAATCACAATGCATCTCAAAATTGTCCAAAACGCTCGATTCTAGCAATTATGGTCGGTCCCTCAAAAGAAAAACCTTTTATTTTAGTGCAATACCCCCATTCACCTACATGTTAGCTAACCTCTTATACGTGTATGTTTATGTGGAAGATGGATATTTCAAATGAAGAACAACATGACGAGGAATTTGAGTTGTCCATGGTTACATTTGCTTTCAATGTGGCATCGTCAAGTTAGATATTGCTGTATGCACCAAGAAAGTTACACCGTGTTACATGACTCCAATGGATGTTAGAGAATGAGCACTCCAATAGTTGTGAACGAGCAAGATCCAAAAGTTTTCTACTCTATGTTCTGAATGAGAAGGTCAGCGTTTCACCGATTACATGATATGATAGTTGAGAAGTATGTGCTTAAGTTAACTTCCAACATATCATCCAAAGAAGCATTGACACTTTTGTATGGACTTTGGGGACAAGGCAGGCCACTGATAATACCAAAGGTCAGTTTGCACATAGTCATTCTATCATCAACAAAATGTTCCATCAGGTTTTGGAGTATGTAGACTACATGACCGGTAATAACATTAGAGCAATTGATCCATCTTTGTTTGAACATCACCCCATACTTAGAAGAACAAAGTTTTGGCCTCATTCCAAAATCATTTTGAGCCATAGATGGAACACACATTCAAGTGTTGTGCCCGAGGAGTTGGAGCCCAACCATGGGAATAGGAAAGGTTAGACAAGTGAAAATGGCATGTCAGTGTGCGATTTTGATATGAAGTTCATTTTATTTCCTGGATGGCTAGGATATGTTCATGACACACATTTATGGAGAGATGGTATAGTTTGTTATGATCATTTTTGACAGCCCCCCACGAGTAATCTCTAATATGTATGCATATTCTCATCTACACGATGCTATGTTATGCATTTCCAATGTCTTATTGTAGATAAATACTACCTTGTGGACTCTATATATGTAAACAGAGTTGTATAATTGGATACCTAGCATCATACAAAGGGTCTTGTGGACTCTGTATATCTAAATAGAGTTGGATACCTAGCATCATACAAAGGGTAACGATATCATGTACCAGATTTCCAACAACACCCTTCGAGAGGGAGATGCTAGGTATCATAGTTGGATACCTAGCATCATACATTCAACCATCGTCACTCTTCTTTGTGAAACATCATCGAAATATCATTTGGTGTTCTCAAGATGAAATGACAAATTTTCCTAGGCATACCACGGTACAAATCAAAGACCCAAAAGATGACCGTCACTACATGCATATGTCTTCACAATTGCATTTGTGATAGCAAGTCATATTATGAGCATTTTGACAGTTTTAAAATGATGTGTAAGTGCAATCTTCATTGATGTGTACAAGTGCCAATGCTCTACCACTAGAAGATTGTGGTACCATGGCCGCAACACATGATGCTATTGTTGCCAGTCTAGTACCTTTTAGGATCATTCCCTCTATTTGTAGTTGAACACGTTTTGTTACGAAGAAAACTTTGCAACATTTTGAATTGTAATATTTAGCACTTTATGATATTCGTAAATTGCATTCATGCTCATATTCAAAGAAACAGTTCAAAAAACCAAGCAATTTAGCACACTATTTTAGTCCAAGGTCATTACAACTCTCAAGCACACAATTTTAGAAAAGAAGTGGATGGCTAATTTTGTGGACAATTCCTCAAAATTTAGGTATCAAGAAAAGTTCCCCAAAATTTGATTCTGGATAATTAGGGGCTGAAAAAAATTGGGCTAGCAAGTGCTTCAGTAGGGTTTTAGATGGAGTTGATACTTTAAATAGACCATAAAAAATGTTTGAGGGTCGTGTCAAGGTAAACCTAGGCATATGAGCCCAGCCTCACAAACCGAACCTAAAATCCGGCACCAGAATCAACTCAAAAATACGGTTTCTACCGATATACAACTATAATGATGTACTCCGTATTTATATATATGAAAAATTATTAGAATAATTTTCTTTTTAAATACAAAGGGTGCACTATTTCTTTATTTTGGAGCGGGCCGGGTCGGGCTCGGGCTTTGGGTTTACAGCCCGACCCAACATATGCCCAGGGGCTTGTTTGAGCTTGGATGGAAATGCTCTAGGGCCCGAAACATAGGAAACCCAAAAGAAAGGCAACAAGACGGGCGAGCAGTAGTGTACCAGCAATAACAGAGGGGTTCCCTCTAGCTAGGGTTTAACTCCTCCCGGGGCGATCTTTCGCCGCCGTCGAGAAACTCTCCTTCCCTCCTCCGATCACCGATCCCCTCCCCCTCGAACGTCTCAGGGAGTCTCCTCTCTGGGATAGGGCGGAGCGGGGTCACGTCGGAGTCTAGGGTTTGTCTCATCGAGGCCCGGTTTGTCACAGATCGGGTTAGGGTTCAGAGAAGATGTCTTCAAGTGCGGCCCGGGACGAAGCGGCCGCGGGCTCATCGGAGGCAGATGACGTGGAGAAGATGATGAAGGAATTGGGGCTTCGGGAGGAAGACCTTGATGATGTGATCTTTGATGAAGAAGAGGCACCGCCAGAAGCTGCTAGATGGATCGCCTTAGCGCGGGTGCACTCTGAGAAAACATACAGTCAATACTGGTTCTTTCGGAACATGAGAGCAGCCTGGGATCTGGCGCAGGAGGCGACGTTTAAACCTCTAGATGATAATCTCTATACCATCCAATTCTCATGCCTGGGGGACTGGGAAAGAGTGATGCAGGATGGACCTTGGCACTTTAGGGGAGATGCTGTGATCATCAAACCTTATGATGGGATCACGAAGCCGTCCACTGTCCGGCTAGACACCATTGAGATCTGGGCTCAAATCCACGATGTTCCTCAGCTTTATGCTTATCTGGTTCCGTCCCTTGGAGCTAAAATTGGAGAGGTGTTGTTCACAGAACCGCAGTCCCAGGACTTTAAAGGTAACTTCTTTCGGGTTTGGTTGAGGATTAATGTCACTAAACCTCTCAAGAATGCTGTATCCATGATCCGGGATGGTAAGAGGCAAATATACAGAGTTAGATATGAAAAGCTTCCGGATTGGTGTGCGGTCTGTGGGAAGCTGGGCCATCAGTTCAAGGAACACGGCAATGGGATACATCCTCCATCAGCTTTGGTCTTCAAGGATCTTCGGGCGAGTTGGGCTATGCGCACTGGACGGGGGCCTGGCGAGGGCCGAGGCCGTAGAGGAGGTCGCAGGGGTGGACGCTCAGGAGGAAGAGGATAGGATATCCAGGAACAACACCAACATGGAGACAGCATATTTGAGGAGGTCTATGAGGATGATAGGGATGCTGAGATGGAAGAGGCAGGTAACAACAGGAAGAGGGGATCAGATATTGCTGTGGGACGGAGCGGTTTTCCTTCTGCAAGGCAACAAGCAGCGTTAGCACTACCAGCGCCTGCTGTCCCTCCCAGCCCTAACAGCAAAAACAAGAGCCGAAGAGGACAAAGATACAATCAGATGGGGGAAGGAACACCATGGATACTTCTGGAGGACAGGGCAAGGTTGAACAAACAGTGGCGGGCCTCGAGGGGCGCCGCCGGGGTCAATGAGTGCCCTTTGTTGGAACTGTCGCGGCGCGGGCAAAGCCGCGACAGTTCGCGAGCTTCGTGATTTCACGAGGCAATTTGCCCCTACCCTACTGTGTATAGTCGAGACGCAAATTGAAGGAGCTAGGGTAGAAGCATTAGCTAGTAATATTGGTTTTGATAAAGCATATGCTGTGGACAGTCGGGGAAGAAGTGGTGGAATAGGGCTGTTTTGGAATGACTCAATAAAGGTGGATATTCTAGGGTATTCGGATTATCACTTGGATGTATCGGTTGATGATAACGAGCACGATTTATGGCGGATGACATGCATTTACGGTGAAGCACAGACCCACTTGCGACACCAAACCTGGCAGGTCCTGAAAAACATAAGCACTTTGAGTGCTCTTCCTTGGCTCTGCATAGGTGATTTTAACGAAGTCTTACGTCCAAACGAACATGAAGGGGTGGGGCAGAGAAGCAATGCCCAGATCCAGGCCTTCCGGGATGCTACAGATATTTGCATGTTGATGGACTTAGGCTACAAGGGGAATTTCTGGACGTTTGAAAAGAGAGTGATGGGGGGTACTTTCACACGCTGCCGCCTAGATCGAGCTATGGCGAATACAGACTGGATGGCGAGATTCCCTCTGGCCTCAGTATCCCATATCACATGTGCTACTTCGGACCACTCTCCACTTTTGCTGGATTATGGCTCTAACCCAATGGAAATTAAACAGAGGTCCTTTAAGTATGAGCTGATGTGGGAGACACATGAGGGACTCAAGACATACTTGGCAGAGGGATGGGCCTCGGATCCTCCATGCACTAGTGTGGAACAGATGAGGGAGAAACTTCAGAGCCTTGCATGCAGTTTGGGGAAGTGGAGTAAAGACACTTTCGGGAGTGTCAGAAAAGAGGTCAAGAGGCTAAAGGGAATTTTGGAGGACCTAAGGGCCGATCCGCTGAGAACGGGGCCGTCTCATGTGGAGCTAAAGATCAATGAGAAGCTTATTGAGATGTATCACAGAGAAGAGATCATGTGGCGACAGCGTGCAAGAATAGAATGGTTATCGGCGGGGGATAGGAATACCAAATTTTTTCATCTCCGTGCTAGTCTCCGCAGAAAGAAAAACATGGTGAAGGCTCTACAGAACTCCTTGGGTGCTGTTGTAACTGATCCTGCTGAGCTCCGGAATATGGCGAATATGTTCTACCAAAACCTATATACCACAGAGGGGGTCAATAACATGGAGGAGGTGCTTGTACATGTGCCTCGTAAGGTGTCCGAGGAGATGAATGCATCCCTATGCGCGCCATACACAAAAGAAGAGGTAAAAACTGCTTTGTTTCAAATGTTTCCTACCAAGGCACCTGGCCCGGATGGCTTTCCTGCACACTTTTACCAGCGTCATTGGGATTTATGTGGGGATGAGGTTACTAATGTTGTGCTACGAATAGTCCGTGGGGAGGAAAGCCCTGAGTGCATCAACGATACTGTTCTGGTTCTTATACCGAAGGTAACAAACCCAACCGTTTTATCCCAGTTCCGTCCTATTAGCCTTTGCAATGTTTTATACAAGATTGCTTCCAAGGTGGTTGCTAATAGGTTGAAGGTCATATTACCTGATATTATATCGGAGGAGCAGTCCGCTTTTGTGCCAGGGAGGCAGATCACTGACAACATCATCTGTGCATATGAGTGTCTACATTTTATGAAGCGATCCAGAGCCAAGTCGAACAACTTCTGTGCGCTTAAGTTGGACATGATGAAAGCCTATGATAGGCTTGAGTGGGCATATTTGAGAGCCATTATGACAAAACTTGGGTTTGCAGAACAGTGGATCAATACAGTTATGGCTATGGTATCTTCAGTCTCCTTTTCAGTTCTTTTCAATGGAGAGAAGCTCGACCCTTTCAAACCCACAAGAGGTATCCGGCAGGGAGACCCAATCTCCCCCTACCTATTCTTGATTGCAGCAGAGGGCCTTTCGTGCCTCCTGAAATCCAGTTCTCAGTCATCACTAGCAGGTATCAAGGTGGCCCCTACGGCTCCAACCATTAACCACCTTCTATTTGCAGATGACAGCCTGTTGCTTTTCAAGGCGAGTGTAGAGGGAGCAGTTGCAGTGTCAAACCTGCTAGAGGCATATTGTGACGCTTCAGGGCAAAGGATAAACCATGAAAAATCATCCATATTCTTCAGCAAAGGGTGTCCAGGTTCTACCAGAGCAGCAGTGAAAGACTCCCTCCAGGTACAAAACGAGTCACTTTCGGATAGATACTTGGGGATGCCTACCGATGTAGGGCACTCGAAGAATGGGACCTTTAAATACCTGAGAGACAGGGTCTGGGAAAAGATCAAGGGATGGATGGAGAAACTGCTATCTTCAGCAGGTAAGGAGGTACTGATTAAATCTGTGGCTCAAGCAATCCCAGTATTTTCCATGGCGTGCTTCCGGTTGCCGCGAGGGCTTTGCGAGAACATCACATCAATCATAAGACAGTTCTGGTGGGGGAGTAAGCAAGGGAGAAGGAAACCTAGCTGGGTAGCATGGGATGTGATGACTAGGCCGAAACATATGGGTGGCCTCGGTTTCCGCGACATGGAGATTTTCAACTTGGCACTCTTGGCACGTCAGGCATGGCGTACAATGATTTCAGAAACTTCTTTGAGCTCAAGGATACTCAAATCAGTTTATTTCCCCAACTGCTCTTTGTTGGATGCCGAGCTGGGTTCACATCCATCCCAGATATGGAGGGCCATCTTGGATGGCCGGGACATTCTTGCGCAAGGCCTAATTAGGAGGATTGGAGATGGAGAAACCACACACATTTGGGAGCACAATTGGATACCCAGGGAAAGTTTTAAGCGGCCCATAACAGCTCTGGTTCATCACCCGCCAACTAGAGTTGCCGAGCTCATCAACACCTCTACTGCCTCGTGGGATGAAGGATTGGTGCGGGCTGTTTTCACTCCTTTCGACTCCGAGGCGATTCTCAAGATCCCTCTTTGCACGCGCATAGTCTCAGATTTTTGGGCATGGCACGAGGAACCGCGAGGGGTTTTCAGTGTGAGGTCAGCATACCGAATGATCCTGCGGACTAAGATAAACAGAGAAGCATGGCTGCATGAGGCCGGGGGCTCATCTGGTTTACAGCATGAAAGCAAGCAGTGGACGAGCATATGGCATATCCAAGTACCATCAAAACTCAGAATGTTTGTTTGGAGGCTTCCAAGGCAGTCCATGCCTACTGGCGAACTGCTTATGCATCGACATATGTCTACAGAGGACACTTGTAATCTCTGTGGGGCGAGGGACACGTGGAGACATGCTTTACTTACCTGTCCTATGGCCAGCAGTGTGTGGGCGTTAGCACCTGATCATCTTGTGGAACAGCTAGCTGATCGGCAGGAGGATAGCTCAAAGGATTGGCTTTTTGCGCTACATGAAATATTGAGCAAGGAAGATTTTGTGCGGTTGGTTGTCACCATATGGGCGATCTGGGGGGCGCGCAGGAAGGCGATTCATGAAGAAATCTTCCAGTCACCTGTCTCTACACAGGGTCTCATCACACGGTATCTAGGCGAGCTCCAAATGTTGAACACAGCTTCACTGAAGCCGGCGGTGGTGAGGGCACCAAGGGCCTCTGGGTGGCAGCCGCCCAGCGAAAACAATGCCAAAGTAAATGTTGATGCTGCCTTACCAAATCATAGAAGATACGGTGCAGTAGGTGCTATCAGCAGGAGTGCGAATGGAGTGTTCTTGGGAGCTTCAGCTATGGTATTCAAACATGTTACAGATGCAGAAACTCTTGAAGCAATGGCGGTTCGAGAAGCGCTTGCGCTTGCAGAGGACCTATATCTTCGGAGGATCAACGTGGCGTCGGATTGCAAAGTGGTGGTTGAAGATATCACAAGGGAAAATGCCTCTCGGTATGGTGCAATAATACATGAAATATTAGATCATTCGTCGTCTTTTGATTTTTGTAGTTTCAGTCATGAATTTAGGAGCTCAAATGTTGAGGCTCACAATTTAGCGAAGCATGCTCTTTCTCTCTCGGTTGGTCGCCATGTTTGGTTAGGCCATCCGGGAAACCTTCCTTTCGTCCCTGTAAACATTGTGACGACGTAATAAAAGCTTCGCTGGATTGTCTCAAAAAAAAAAGCAATAACAGAGGCGGCAGCCATAGCAGCGAGCTCCACCACCACCACCACCACCACCACCACCACACTGTTGTCTCTTCCACTTCCACTCTCTGTCCTCGCTTTAACCCTTCTCCCTCTCCCTCTGATCTCTGCCCCTCTTCTTTTCTTGCCTTTTTTTGGCGGAGAGCGAGAATTGCAGGTCCCCCCAAAAGAGGTCTGGATCCTTTGGTGTTTTCTGAACCTTCTTTACCTGTCCTCAAATGGCCGCCTCCTCCCCCTCCCCCTCCTCCTCACATCCCCCCTAGTCCCCTCACCCACTCTCCCTCCCCTGCTAGCTGAGCTCCGCCCGCTACTTGGTTCTTTGCTCCACGAGAGGAGCACGCGATGGAGGCCAGGGCGGCGTCGGCGGCAGGCGCGAGGGGCGTGGCGGCGCTCCTCGTCGCCGCCCTCCTGCTCGGCGCCACCGGCCCGGCGTCGGCCGCGTCCTCGTACCCCGCAAGTGAGCGAGCTCGGTTCTTGGGTTTTCAAGTTCTGCTTTGGTTTCTTGCGGCTGATTGATTGGTGCCCGTCGGCGGCAGAGGTTCTGGGCGGGCTCCTGACCAGCACGGCGACGGCGGTGGCGAAGAAGCTCTGGTCGCTCAAATCGACCGCCAGGACGGGTAATCGGTGCGGCCGCCGCCGTTTCTTTCCCGGGGTTTCCGCCTTTCGGTTTCCTGAACGGAATCTTTGTGTCGGCAGCGACGGCGGCTGCGGCGGCGTCCGGGAGGTCGATGGTGAAGTACGAGGGCGGGTACGCTGTGGAGACGGTGTTCGACGGCAGCAATCTGGGGATCGAGCCGCACTCCGTCGAGCTCACCCCCGCCGGCGACCTGCTCCTGCTGGACTCCATGAACAGCAACCTCTACAGGGTCCAGCTGCCGCTGTCCCGATGTGAGCATGCCCCCATACTTCCAACTGCTTCTTCCTGTCCTTTTCAGTGTTATCTGCCATCATGGGTTTCTGCTAAATATGGCTGTTAACTAGATGATGTGGGCGTGTTTGGGTGGTTGGTCAGTGGTGATGTGTGATGGTGTCATGCTAAATTCTGAGGGATTTGGTCAGGCATGTTTCTTGATTGCGATATGTTTGTTAGTTTATTATAGTTTGCAATTATGAGTTCCTGGTGAGATAGTGATGTGTTACGGGCCTGGTCACTTTCACTTCCCTTGTTTAGAAGTTGAACGCACACGGCAAGTATTTGCCTGAAAGTTTTATAGCGAAATATAGTATGAATTGTTGGCCACAGTTATTATCAAAATCTTCCATGTCTGATGTGAAGATCTGTCATTCCAGCTTTGGTATGAGCAAACGTCCTATGTCTTTTCTGTTCTATAGTGATGAACTCTGTGTCTTCTCTCTATACTAGCCACTGTTCAACTTATGTACTATTTTCCCTTGAATCTCCTGAAAATGGTTGAAACCATGCAGATAGCAGGCCCAAGCTTGTCGCTGGTTCGCTTGAAGGCTTATCTGGTCATGTTGATGGGAGGCTCCGAGAGGCCAAGATGAACCACCCTAAGGGATTTGCAGTCGACGACAGGGGCAATATTTATGTTGCAGACGCTATGAACATGGCAATAAGAAAGATCAGTGATGCAGGTAAGCTAAAATGTTTTATTGTAGGGTCTGTTCATATGATATTTGTAATGCCCTAGCATCCCATGTTTGCTCTTTGTTTTCGATTGAGCTTCTGCGGTACTTTTTCTTAGCACTTGTGTCCAAATGTTGCATTTGTGATAAGGTAAGCTGTAAGAGTGGATGCGGAGATCAAACACACAGGCTTACATGTTATAACAGGTAATGTATCTAGAGTCTAATTATGGGTAGTTGAATTACCCCGCAAGTGAGCGAGCTCGGTTCTTGGTTTCTGAAGTTTTGCTTTGGTTTCTTGCGGCTGATTGGTGCCCATCAGTAGTGCTCCGTCCTTGACATCAGTAGTTCTTGACATCAGTAGTCCTTGACATCATAATTGCTCATTCAGATTGTATCTGTTTTGAGTGTGTTCAATTAAACCAAGGAGTTTCATGGGCAAAGCACCTATATATTTTTATGGTAAATACCATATGGTGTTGATATGATTGCTTCGAGTTTGCCCAGCCATTTTAACTTCACAATTTGTACTTTTCAAATTGTTTTTATGTGCAGATCTTTGGGCTTTATTCAGTTTGGCTGCAGTTTTTTTTGTGTGGATCTTGAAGAAACATCTAGAATAAATGTCCTTGTCTCCTTATGAATTTGTAACTGGTGTCTGGTAATGAGTAGATTCATGACAGGGTGAGCAATAATGTGTAGGGGTCACAACCATTGCTGGGGGGAAATCAATGAGAGGTGGACACATGGATGGACCCAGCGACGATGCAAAATTTTCAACCGATTTTGAAATCCGCTATATCGGCAGCAGCTGCTCCCTCTTGGTCATTGACAGAGGAAACCAAGCAATTCGGGAGATTCCGCTCCAGCCTGATGACTGTGAATATCAGGATGAAGCTGGTTTCCCTCTAGGTACATTCCACTTAGCTTTCCAATAGTACTATTTCACCAAAGAATACTGTTCTTGTGTGAAGCCATACTATCATGAATTCGCTGCTCACAAGGAAGTTCCACTAAAACCATAATCACTAATTACTTCAGTTTAAATGCTTATTACAGGTGTTGCCTTGCTTTTTGCTGCTGGTTTCTTTGGTTACATGCTTGCGTTGCTCCAGCGCCGTGTTTTAGGAATGGTCTCAGCAACAGAGGTAATTTTGCCAAACTGTTTTTGTTATTCTGAGGAAAACATCATATGCACCCTTGCTGGCAGCAAGGGTTGGTAATGGTAACTAGGGCAGGTCTATACTGGACCATGGTTCCACAGGTCTCATGAATACGTTACAGTCAGCCTTGGGCCTAGATGTGGTGTCCATCATCCTTTTGCCCACAGCCTGCTCACCCATTCATTAGAGATGCTATGAACTCACTTTATCCCTCTAGAGCGAGCCTAGATCATTACTAAAGTAAAAGATGGAGTCCATGCATATTCTTCAGAACTACTCCCTCTAGCAAAATATAAGTCGATAGTGTCAAAAAACGTCTTAAATTTTCAAATGGAGGGAGTACTTATTATGCAGCAAATTTACAGTGACCTTCTTGGCACCTGAAATTTCAACCATGCAGGAACCTCAGACGCCTCCAAGACCAAACAATGCAAGCATCCCCCCATACCAACCATACCAACCATACCAACAGCCATTCAAGCCTTCGCTTCGCCCCCCGCTAATCCCAAATGAAGACGAAGCTGGGAAACATGAAGCTGAAGAGGGATTCTTCACCTCAGTGGGCAAGCTCATGGGAGGAGCAAAATCATCTGTGGCAGACATGTTCTCCCGAAAGAAGCGCCCCGCAAGACAGCACCATCAGCAGAGAAGAGCTAGCCCTTGGCCAGTGCAAGAAAGCTACGCCATCCCGCACGAGGAAACGCCTCCGCCGCTGGACTCGAGAGGGCCAACCCCTCAGAAGAACTACGGCTTCATGACGACGGAGCCTGAGAAGGCTCACCACCTCCGGCACGGGCAGCCCTATCTCGGCGGCTGGGATGCACGTGGCCCTCAACAGCAGCAGCAAGTGTATCACCAGCAGCAGCTGCAGCAGCAGCAGCACAGACAGCAGCTGGAGCAGCAGGTGTACCGGCAGCAGCAGCACAGGCAGCCACCGGAGCAGCAGGCTTACCACCTGCAGCAGCACCAGCAGAGGCGGCAGCCGGAGCAGCAGATGTACCAGCTGCAGCAGCACAGGCAGTACTCCTCCGGGCCGCAGACGTTCTACGAGCAGAGCTGCGAGACGACGAACGAGGTGGTGTTCGGCGCGGTCCAGGAGGTGGACAGCAAGCGGCGCATGGTGGAGATCAAGGCCGTCAACTACGGCGACACCTTCTACGAGCAGTACGGGATGCGGTACCGCAACAACTACATCGGCTACAACAGCAACAACTACTGACTGACGATGGACCCTTCCTATATGACATTATCCTTTTCCGTTTCTTACATCCCTTGTCCTCTTCGTTCCTCAAGCGCTCAAGGAATGTAACGGGAGTAAAGAGGAAGTAGAAATCAGTAGTTCTCATGTCTTAGATTGTGCAATGGAAGAGCTGAGTTTTTGGTAGTGTACCCTGATGAATGAATGATGATCATAGATTTCTGGCATTTCTTTATGTATGTATAGCACTCAAGTCTCAGCTGCTTTGATGAGTAGTATGGGCTGGACTGGTCTCGATGATCCTAGCATGGCTGGGTGACTACCAAGTACCAGTTCCAGGCCACTTGACTCCATTCTGACCGGAAGACATGGCTGCACCTGCATTGGTGAATAGGCATCATGCAGGCCGGCGTTGATTGCACACGCAGTTGGACAGGGGCCAACAATTTCTCTGTGGGCTGAATCTGCTTGACGCTGTTAACGATGTCTCTGAAGGTTGCAACACATGGCAAGTTGCCATGGATGAAAAGAAATGAAATGGATCCGAGTAAGGTCCGGGGTATGGTTCAAATAAATGGATCCGGAAAAGAATAGGACCTGTACTACTCAAAATCAAAAATCACAATCAGCATGGAATCTATCCGGGCCATGATCGGATTGACGGAAAATTAAAGGCAAACTGTGGGACATTTTCGGATTCAGAGAAAGGAAATCTGACGCGTAGTGCAGCGTCTTTAAATATCAGCACAGACCACCTTCCCGATCCCGCAGACAAACCTCTCCCAAGTCCCAGTCGCCCGCCCTCCATCGACACCACCCTTTCCTAGCTAGAACCCTAGCAGCAGATCGGGCAGCCGCCGGCCGGGATGGAGGGGCTCGACGCCGACGACGTCTTCCGCTACTTCCGGCTGAACCCTACGGAACTGCAGGCCGTCACCTACTACCTGCCACGCCTCCTCTCCGGCGAGACGCTGCACTGCGCCGACAAGCTCATCCACCGCGTCGAAATCTCCGGCTGCGAGCCCAAGGATCTGGCCGCCCGGTACGCGCCCGTGCCGCTGGCCGTGAGTAGCGGCGACCGGTTCTTCTTCACCACGTGCAAGAGCAAGAACGGGAGCAAGGTCCAGAGCGTGCGCGGCGCCGGCGGCGGCACCTGGAGCATCCAGAAGACCACGGAGATTAGCCACGCGGGAGCCAAGGTCGGCGAGGTCAAGAACCTGTCCTTCAAGACGAACGGCAAGTCCACCGGCTGGGTCATGGAGGAATACCGCTGCCTGCTGCCGGAGGCCACCGTCAGCGACGGGGTGAAGGTGTTCTGCAAGATGCACTTGGCTCAGCATGCTCCCGACGCGGCCCGTCAGGAATCGGCCGCGTACAATCGTCAACAAGCACAGCCAGAGGCCGTGACCCCGAGCACGCACGCACAGAAGAGGCCAGCGCCGGCTGCCGCCGCCGATCCTCATCCGCCGCGCCCCAAGAAGAGGATGCGCGGTGCCGTCCCCGTCCCGGTCCCGGCACCTACAACACCGTCGTTCTTGATGTATGATGAGGCAGCCAGCTTCCCTGTTCAGGATGCACAAGCATCATGCGAGTCCACTACAACATCCAGCCGCTCTGACGTTGCTCAAGCTCCTGAGATTTGCTCCCAGTCAGATGTGCTGGAGTCCACCCAATCAGAAGAGGCTGGCTCAAGCATTGCAAGGAGCACATCTCAAGAGAATGTCTTTGAGCCATTGGAACCCGTTTCCAATTTGCCGGAGTGGGAGGAAGATGGTTTTGATCTTGAAGAACTAATGAGAATCATGGAAGACGACCCAATTGAAGTTGAGCCGGTCACTGGAGCCAACACTGGCGTGGAGATGGGCCAACAGGAACCTCTGTACCTGGATGCCATGGACCAAAGCGTGCTGGAGGGTATGCTGCAGTCCGATTACCCTGCCTTCCATGATGCTGACAAGGAGAAGAGGTACAATGCCGCGTCGGATCTTGATGCTCCATCGCTTCAGGGACAGGACCACTTGATCAAACCGCGGCCGTGCTCCTTCGATCCATTTGAAGCAGCGTGGAATGATGAAGAGGCGCTCGAGAATGAGAAGAGGTGCAATCCCGCAGCCAATCTTCATGCTGGAGGGCACAATAGCTTCTTCTCGCCTGCAAGTGTCTATTAAATCGGATGTTGAAGTTCTTTCCAAAGTGTATACGAGGATACTCACTGGCTGATGTATTAGTTCGTCCATGTACGATCGCAAACGGATGTACCTCTGAGCAATTTTCTCCACTTGTTCATGCAAGCTAGTAAAACTGTGATGGATTTTCCGAACCTTGCATTTGCTCCTGTGATGGAGCATGTTAAAACTGCTCTTATCTTTTTGTATTAGTCTCTGATAAGAAAGCATGATGCTGTTATGATCTGGGCAACCGCAGATAAGTAGTAGGAGGAACTATATTTGTGAACCAAAACTGTTTCACAGCTCTTGATAATGTGCAGAACAAGTACAAGTTCATAAGTTGCAGAGCAGATTCAAGTTGTGGCAAAAAAAAATGTTCAGTCTATTTTCAGTGCGGAGTAAAGAGTTATTACAGTGTCAATGTTCATCATTTACAGTGTGGAGTAGTCATATTTTCCTTGAAATCTAAGTGCAATCTGTCTTCTTTGTTGCTAACTGAATTTACTTTTACTGAATTCTGCCGTATTTATTTTCATGACTTTACTGAACTATGTTGTCTTTTTTAACAGTGCCTTGATCTAGATAGTCGTATTTTAGCTTCATAGTTCTGTGTAATTCGTGCCTTGATTTTCTCTCATCTCTGAATTTTGCTGTTCCTGTACTTGCTACTCCTTAATTCACACATGTACATGAGGTACAGAAGGTTAAATTGAATCTAACCATCAAATGTTATATGTCTTGATCTCCTTCCTGAATTTCCTTTTGTTCTTTTTACCTCAAACAAGTACCCATATTTATAAAGATCTAGTGAGCATTGACAATGTTGGAGAAGGACTGATCTGAATAGGTTTATGTGACTCATCTTAATTAACTTTTCTCTCTATCATTTTTTACAGTGCAATGATAATGATTTACAGATTGTACTACTAGTTGTCTTTTTAGTGCAAACTCTGTACTTGTCGATCATTTAAGTCTGAACTTTTCTGATAGTTTGGGACTTTCTTTTGTAGTTCCATTGACTGTGCATCATTTAGTCGTATTTTTTACTGGTATACACGCAAAGGCGATACGAAATGCTTGACTTTGATCCAAAAGATATACATGAAGATCTTCAATAACCGCAATGGCAATGCCGACTTATAATCTGAAAGGCGTACGTGGATTGTATCACGCCTACTGAAGCAGTGTAGCTTTCTTCAGTTAACTGTTGAAGATTCAGACAAAACGCGCGAGTCGTCGGATCCCTACTGTAACGTTACCGCGTAGTAAAGGAACTGGCCAAACAATCCTTTTTTTTTTTTGAGAATCTGGTCAAACAATCCTTATTTTGTACTGAAGCTTGCGAGTGGAAACATATACAGACCTCAAAGTAGCAACTGGAGCGACGGCTTTCAGGAATGCTACACTGAATGGAGTTTGAGTTTCAGCTTCTTATCCCGTTAGTCTAGAGATCTAGTCCCATTAGCTTACTTAGACTCCTCAAATGCAGAATTTAGTTCCATTGTGGTCAGTTGTTTGGTTTTTCTGAACTTCAACTATTGTTCTTATTGCTCCTGTGATGGATTTTCTGAACCTTGTGTTGACAATTTTGCATGCTACAGCTCATATTTATTTTGCTTAGTTTCTCTCAGCTCCAAACTTCGTAATTACTTCCTCTGTCGCTTAATATAAGAATGATTTACAGATTGTACTACTAGTTGTCTTTTTAGTGGAAACTCTGTACTTGTTGACAATTTGAGTCTGAACTTTTCTGACAGTTTGGGACTTTCTTTTGTAGTTCCATTGACTATGCATGAATCCCATAAGTTAGTTGTATTTTTTACTGGTATAAATGAAGGCGATACGAAATGCTTGACTTTGATCCAAAAGCTATACACAAAGATCTTTGATAACCGCAATAGCAATGCAGACTTATAATCTGGAAGGGGCCTATGTGAAGTGACAAGTTTTACATGCAGGGATTCAGAAGTTAACTAAAACAAAGGTTGATGCAGAATCAGCATGAAGTAATCTATTACAGTTCATACTTGTACATCATGTGGATGGATCTACATTTGAGAGAAAAGGGAATCTAGAATGTTATTGATACGAAATCAGGCTACCCTAGGCATTTAGATTTAGTCGAGTGATATGCATCACCATTTACTGCGGTTGTGTTCTCCACGCTACCCTAGGCATTGTCTTATTTGCTCGGCATCCCCAATGTTGGATCTCGAGTTACGGGAACGATGATGTCTGTTCGGACTGCATCTCATGGCGTGGGCATCCTAGGCGCTATGTACGTCATCACCGGCGCTTCTCCCACGGTTTTCGTCTTCGGCCCGGCCGGGTCCTGCCGCCCACTAGCCGATCTCTTGGCATTCTAGGTGGGAGACATTGATCCTGTTAAGTTTGGAGCTGCGACCGTTCGGATGTGGTGTGTCGTGTTAGTCGTGACGCGGCGTGGGTGTCTTGAGCCTCGTGTCTCCTTGCCTCTTGTGGCGGGAGACCAGGCTAGGTGGGTTTAGCTGTGTGTGTCTTCTACTTGGGCCGAGCATCCCTCTTCCCTCTGCTTCGGGTATCATACTCGCGCCTTCTTGCATTCGTGTAGTGTGTTGTACCATGTTGAATATATGTGTACGTGTATATTGTGTCTTGGGCCCACCTCTTAGTTCATCTGTATAGTTGAGCTTGTGGCCCCCCTTTGTACTCGTATATACGTGATTGGTGCACCGATCAATGTATTGTGTTTGCAGAGCATATACTTCATATTCTACATGGTATCTATCGCAGGTCGGTCGACCTAACCCTAGCCGCCACCGCCGCCGCTTTCCCACCGGCCGTCGCTGCCCGCCGCCTAGCCGCCGTGCGCCCTCTGCGCGACATCCATCGCCGTCGGTCGGCGCTGCCTCGCTCACCTCACGCCGCCGCCACCAGCCGCCGTTGCCGCCGCACGTCTTCCACATCGCCGTTGCCGCCGTGCGTCTTCTGTGCCACCGTCACCGCCACCGGTCGCCACTGCATTCTGCTTCCCCGCTTCTGCTACCTCCTCCTCCAAACCCCAAACCCCAACTCGCGCCCCCTCCCACCCGAGCCGCCTCGAAACCTAGCTGCCTCTAACCCGCGCCGTCTCCACCTCCCACGCCGCGCCATGAGCTCCTCCTCCACCATTTCCAACCCCTTCGCCGGTCCCGATGTCACCCTCGTCCGTGACCTCAACATCCATGAGCGCGTTTCGGTGAAGCTTAATCAATCCACCGCGTCCTGCTCCGCTTGGAAGCGGTACTTCTCCTTGGTGTTTCGCCAGTACCTACTCCACGGCCACGTCGACGGCACCGTGGACTCGAGCCTCATGATTCACGACGAGGAGTGGATGATCCTCGACGCCACCATCATCCGCTGGTTCTGCCTCACCATCTCCCACGGCCTCTTCACCGACAACAAACTACAGCGCAAGGTCCTTCTCCACGACGAGTTTTACGGGTGCTAGCAGCTTGACTCATCCATCGACCATTTTTGCATGCGCCTCAAAAAGCTTGCTGATGAGCTCCGCGATCTTGGCGAGACAGTCGGTGATGACCTCCTCATCAACACCCTCACCATCGGCCTCAACGAGGACTTTGGGAACGCCGCCCCCAACCTCACCCTCATCCCGGATCCTACCTTCGCCAAGGTGGTGGCGTACCTCAAGCTGGAGGAGCGACGGATGAAGATGGCCCGGACTCGGGCGACCCACACCACTCTCGTCGCCAGCACCCGCAGGAGCCAGGCGCCGCTGCCGCCGCGTCCCGTGCCGGCCCTCCTTCCCACGCCCTCCTCCCCGCCGACGCCGGCCGCCCACTTCCCGCCGCCCCAGCCGGCCGATAACGGGGGCCACCATGGCAGCCGCCGCGGAGGCCGCAAGCAGCAGCAGGGCGCGAGCGCTCAGGGAGGAGCGGCCCGCCCGAGTAGCAGCAGTACCAGCCGGCCCCGTGGTATGCCGGCCAGAACCCCTGGACTGGCGTCGTGCACGCCTACACTATGCCGGTTCCCCGCTCTCCTACCCCGGGTAACTTCGGCGCGCGACCTCTGCCCCACCAGGCGTTCTACGCCGCACAGCAGCCCGTTGCGGCGCCCTACGGGCCCCTGCCCCTGACGGCCCCGCCCAGCAGCCCGCCCTCCCACCAACGCTGTGGGACCCGGCTTTCCTGGCGGCCCTGCACTCCGCTCCCTCACCGTCCACCTACACCGGCGGCAGTGACCAGTATATGGACACTGGAGCTACCGCGCACATGGCGGCTCATCCTGGTAACCTCCACACCTCCTATCCCGTCCGCACCTCCACTCGCATCACCGTCGGTGACGGTTCCTCCCTTCCCATTACTCATATAGGACATGCATTGTTTCCATCTAATTCTACTCCATTGGCATTATCTAACATCTTAGTTTCTCCTGATCTTATTAAAAATCTTGTCTCTGTTCACTCTTTTACACGTGAAAACCCTGTTACCGTTGAATTTGATGAGTGTGGTTTTTCTGTTAAGGACACTCGTACCCTGATGGTACTCCACCGATGTGACAGCCCGAACGAGCTCTATCCGGTCCACTCCACCGCCTCCACCACCTCCGCCACCCCTGTCGCTCTCGCCACCAGAGTGTATCTTTGGCACACTCGCGTGGGTCATCCCAACCCCACCACCCTTCGTCATATAATTCGCAGTTTTTATTTCACGTGTAAATAAGATCGAGGATCACTCATGTCATGCATGTCGCCTCGGCAAACATGCTCATCTTCCGTTTAAGGCTTCTTCTCATGTTGCATCGTAGCCGTTTGAGTTAATTCATAATGATGTTTGGACCTCTCCTGTTGAAAGTAATACGGGCTATCTTTATTTTGTTATCCTTGATGTTTTTTCTCACTATGTGTGGACCTTCCTGTTGCGTCATAAGTCGGATGTCATCTCCACTCTTGCCGCTTTCTACTCCTATGTTTTCACACAGTTTGGTCATCCCATTCTCGCGTTTCAGACTGATAATGGGAAGGAGTTCGACAACTTAGTTGTTCGCACTCTCCTCACCACACATGGCACGACTTTTCGTCTCACATGCACATACACTTCACAGCAGAATGGTCGCGCTGAGCGTGTCCTTCGCACTCTTAACGACTGCGTTCGGACCCTTCTTTTTTATGCCAATGTGCCTCCATGCTTTTGTCCTGACGCTCTCGCCATCGCATCACTTCTCATTAACATCCGACCCTGTCGCACTCGCGGGAACTTTGCACCTCATCACCTCCTCTTCGGTGCACCGCCCTCTTATGATGAGCTTCGCATGTTCGGCTGTCTCTGGTACCCTAGCATCACCGTCGCTGCGCCTCATAAGCTTGCACCCCGCTCCGTCGCCCGCATCTTTCTCGGTTACCCACCTAACACCAAAGGCTACTGATAACCCACAAGTGTAGGGGGTCAGTTGTAGCCTCTTTCGATAAGTAAGAGTGTTGAACCCAATGAGGAGCTAAAGGTAGAACAAATATTCCCTCAAGTTCTATCGACCACCGATACAACTCTACGCACGCTTGACGTTTACTTTACCTAGAACAAGTATGAAACTAGAAGTACTTTGTGGTTTTTGTGGGATAGGTTTGCAAGATAATAAAGAGAGCGCAAATAAAACTAGGGGTTGTTAAGATAAATACACAACTAAATTAGTTTTAGTAGAGAGCTTTTTGTCACGAGAAAGTTATTTGTCCCTAGGCAATCGATAACTAGACCGGTAATCACTATTGCAATCTTATTTGAGGGAGAGGCATAAGCTAACATACTTTCTCTTCTTGGATCATATGCACTTATGATTGGAACTCTAGCAAGCATCCACAATTACTAAAGATCATTAAGGTAAAAGCCAACCACAACATTAGAGTATCAAGTCCTCTTTATTCCCATACGCAAACAACCTACTTACTCGGGTCTGTGCTTCTGTCACTCACGCCACCCACCATAAGCAAATCATGAACATATTGCAAACCCTACAGCGGGGATCCCTCACGCTTGCGCGACACGGAGAGCACCATAGGGCAGCACCAATAATAAAACATGCAACTCAAACCAATCACGATCATCAATTAACCCATAGGACAAAACGGATCTACTCAAACATCATAGGATAGCCATACATCATTGGGAAATAATATATAGCATTGAGCACCATGTTTAAGTAGAGATTACAGTGGGTAGAAGAGGGGTTACACCGCTGCATAGAGGGGAGAAGAGTTGGTGATGACAGCAGTGAAGTTGTTGGTGTAGATTGCGGTGACGATGATGGACCAACGACACTCCGGTGCCACCGGAAGCGAGGGGGAGAGAGCCCCCCTCATTCTTCTTCTTCCTTGACCTTCTCCCTAGATGGGAGAAGGGTTTCCCCTCGGGTCCATGGTCTCCATGGTGTGGGAGGGGCGAGAGCCCTTCCGAGATTGGATCTGTCTCTCTGTCTCTCTCTGTTTCTGCGTTCCTAGATTCTGACCCTTCACCGTTTCTTATATTCCCGGAGATCCGTAACTCCAATTGGGCTGATTTTGTGACACAATTTTTATCCGGATATTAGCTTTCTTGCGGCAAAAGAAGGGCATCATCCGCCTTACGGTGTGGCCATGAGGGCCCAGGGAGCACCTGCCCCTGGTGGGCGCGCCCCCTGCCTCGTGGCCCACTCGAGCATCGTCTCATGTTGGTTCCACTTCCCAAAATTCACATATATTCCAAAAAAATCTCCGTTCATTTTTATTCCGCTTGGACTCCGTTTGATATGGATATTCTGCGAAACAAAAAACATGCAACAAACAGGAACTGGCACTGGGCACTAGATCAATATGTTAGTCCCAAAAAAATAGTATAAAAAATTGCCAAAAGTATAGGAAAGTTGTATAATATTGGCATGGAACAATAAAAAATTATAGATACGACGGAGACGTATCAGCA
The DNA here is from genome assembly GCA_902687465.1 of Secale cereale. Lineage (NCBI taxonomy): Eukaryota > Viridiplantae > Streptophyta > Magnoliopsida > Poales > Poaceae > Secale > Secale cereale. The sequence goes on from LR738712.1 coordinate 577,320,296, forward strand.
TCCCCAAGCTTAATTCCTGCTCGTCCTCGAGTAGGTAAATGATAAAAAAGGTAATTTTTGATGTGGAATGCTACCTAGCATAATCTTGATCATGTAATCTAATCATGGCATTAATATTAAGACACGAGTGATTCAAAGCAATAGTCTATCATTTGACATAGAAGAATTTAATACCCGGGCATCCCAACAAATAATCAAGTCTTTCAAAATATCAATGCTAAAGAACGTTATCCCTACAAAATCATATAGTCTTTTATGCTTCCCTTTTCTTAACACAAGATACCCCTCATGCCTATCCCGGTGTCAGCCAAGCAATTGTTTTCATACTTTACTTTTTCGAACCTTTTCAACTCTTCACGCAATACATGAGCGTGAGCCATGGACATAGCACTATGGGTGGAATAGAAGGTGGTAGTAGACAAAAGTAGGGAGAAAGTCTCACATCGACTAGGCGTATCAATGAGCCATGGAGATGCCCATCAATAGATATCAATGTGAGTGATTAGGGATTGCCATGTAACGGATGCACTAGAGCTATAAGTGTATGAAAGCTCAAAAGAAAACTAGTGGGTGTGCATCAACTTGCTTGCTCACGAAGACCTAGGGCATTTGAGGAGGCCCATCATTGGAATATACAAGACAAGTTCTATAACGAAAATTCCCACTAGTATATGGAAGTGACAACATAGGATACTCTCTATCTTGAAGATCATGGTGCTACTTTGAAGCACAAGTGTGGAAAAAAGATAGTAGCATCGTCCCCTTTTTCTTTTCCTTTTTTTTCGTTTTTCTTTTTTTGGGCCTTCCTTTTTTTATTTGGCCTTTCTCTTTTTTTATTTGGCCTTTTTTGGCCTTTTTTTCAAGGGACAATGCTCTAATAATGATGATCATCACACTTCTATTTACTTACAACTCGATATTACAACTTGATACTAGAACAAAAATATGACTCTATATGAATGCCTCCGGCGGTGTACCGGGATGTGCAATGATCTAGCATAGCAATGGCATAAAAAAACGGACAAGCCATGAAAACATCATGCTAGATATCTTACGATCATGCAAGACAATATGATAATGATGGTGCGTGTCATAATAAACGGAACGGTGGAGTTACATGGCAATATATCTCGGAATGGCTATGGAAATGACATAATAGGTAGGTATGGTGGGTGTTTTGAGGAAGGGTATAAGGTGGTTTGATGCACCAGCGAAAATTGCGCGGTACTAGAGTGGCTAGCAAGGTGGAAGGGTGAGAGTGCGTATAATCCATGGACTCGACATTATTCATAAAGAACTCACATACTTATTGCGAAAAATCTATTAGCCCTCAAAGCAAAATACTATGACGCATGCTCCTAGGGGGAGGTTGGTAGGAGTTAAACATCACGCGCCCCCGACCTTCACGCAAAGATAAACATTCAAAATACAATGCGCGCCAATTTGGTTACATAGTTAGGAGACCATACGTGCATGCTTCGAGAATCACAAACCTTAACACCAATATTATTACTAAACCACAATCATTCACTAGTACCTCCCACATATTAGCATCTCTATATCGCAAAACTATTGCAAGGAATCAAACATATCATATTCAGCGATCTAAAAGTTTATGTAGGATTTTATGACTAACCATGTGAATGACCAATTCCTGTCAACTCTCTAAATAGATATAAGTGAAGTAAGAGAGTTTTAATTCTTTCTACAAAAGTTATGCCCACGCTCTAACAAATATAAGTGAAGCAAAAGATCATTCTACAAATGGCGTTTTCTATGTGAAGAGAAACATGCAATCCAAACTTCAAATGATATAAGTGAAGCACAAGAAGCATTCTATAAAGCCATACTCAAAAGATATAAGTGAAGTGCAAAGAGCATTCTATAAATCAACCAAGGACTATCTCATACCAGCATGGTGCATTTATTAAAAGAAAAAGCACACGACGCTCCAAGAGTTTACGCATATCATGTGAACGAAACGAATCCGAAAACATACCGATACTTTTTGAACAAAGATGGGATGCCTTCCGGGGCATCCCCAAGCTTAGACGCTTGAGTCTCCTTGAATATTTACTTTGGGTGCCTCGGGCATCCCCAAGCTTAAGCTCTTTCCTCTCCTCCCTCTCCTCATATCGAGACCTCCTCGATCTTCGAACACTTCATCCACACAAAACTTAACCGAACTTTTAGTGGCAGGGTTAGTGCATATGATCAATAAAATCCCATCATGTACTGCTCTAACATTATTGTATAATTATGAACAAACATTACCCACAGTATGCTATCACAATTCTATGGCCCCAAGCCAAGGAGGCTTCAACAAGAATTCAAACATATGCAAATAATGAAGCTATAACAGCAATGTGTGAAAACAGGACAATCTGTAGTAATATGAATATTAACAATACTTCTGTAACTCTAAAAATTCTGAAATAATTAGGAAAAATCAACAATCTGTATAGCAAGACTTTGCAAAAAGTTTCAGATCCTTTCGACGTTAGAGCAAAAAATGTAAAATCGCGCACTACATCCAAAGTTTCTATCTTTGCACCACACAAACAAACAAGCAGTTTAATCATCCTAAAGGAAACTCTTGGCACATTATTTTTATAATACAATGGAATTGGACAAGGGGATATTTTTTTTGTTTTTAAACTTTACAAAAGCACACAACAGAAATAAATGACTCTCTAAATCTTCCGGGTTGTCTCCCTGGCAACGCTTTCTTTAAAGCCATTAAGCTAGGCATATAGTGCTCAAGTAATGCATCCACCCGGATCCCAAGGTATATCAAAGCCAATCTTAATTAGCAATGATTTGGCATTTAGTAATGAGCACAAAGTGATATATATCATGCAACAACGAAGTCTAACTCTCTTCCTATGCATCGGCATGTCATAAAAGAACAATTCATGCACATCAAGTAAAGGCCAATGCATAGTATAAGCAGTTTCTTGCAATTCTATCGTGTTGGAAACATATAGAGGCGGAGATGTAGTTCCTCTCTCATAATAATTGCAAGTAGGAGCAGCAAGCACATGCATATTATACTCACCAAAATCATCATGAGTAACGGAAAAAGGCAACCCATCAATATAATCCTTAATAAGTGCAAACTTCTCCGATATAGTATAGTTTGGAGAATTCAAAAAGATAATAGGACTATCATGTGTGGGTGCAATAGCAACTATCTCATGTTTATCATAAGGAACTATAGCAAGTGCATCTCCATAAGCATAATTCATATTGGCATCTTGGCCACAAGCATAGCAAGCATCATCAAAAAGGGATATTTCAAATGAATCCAAGGGATCACATCAATTATCATAGCATTCATCCTTCGGTAAGCACGAAGGGAAATTAAACAATGTATGAGTTGAAGAGTTACTCTCATTAGAAGGCGGGTACGGGTAGCTAATCCGCTCTTCCTCCTTTAGTTCTTCGCTCTCCTCGTCATCTTTTTCATCTAATGAGCTCACAGTGCCATCAATTTCTTCTTCCATAGTTTCCTGCAAAATATTAGTCTCTTCTTGGGTAGCGGAGACCTTCTCAATAAACGCATCAATATTGGAGTTATATTCATAATTCAAATAACAATATTTCAATATAGCAAGATTTTCAGGCCTATGAACATCATCATCAAAAGCATCATACTTTTTGAACAGAGATTCAATTTCATAAGCACCCTTAAAAGCAACGAATTCTTCTATTTGTTCCACATCATAATAATCATATATACCATTAGCATAAGAAGCTAAGGTTTCATTATCATTAAATTCGCATGAAAAGGGAAGGTGTGGAGCCTTCATCCTAGATCAACAAGTATAATCATATCTCAAGCATAGTTGCCGAGCATACCAATGCAACATATAAATTTGATCCCATAATAGTTTCCCTTTTTGTGTCAAGCGATAATCCCTAAAGTATTCATGTTGATCCAACGTTACTCCCATTATATAGTTGAATGGGGTTTTCTCAGGATTATCAAACTAATACATAATATCTTTCACATAATAAGCATCGAGGGTTTTAGGAGGCTCCCCATCTCCATGAGTAGCAAGTACACCTATTTTTGGTATTTCGTGTTCCATATCCATAACTAAAGATAGAGAACAACTTAGAACAACAAATAAAATCTACTTAGTGATAAAGCAAACAAGCACACACGAGAATATTCACCCCATGCTATTGCTCCCCGGCAACGGCACCAGAAAAAGGTCTTGATAACCCACAAGTGTAGGGGATCAGTTGTAGCCTCTTTTTATAAGTAAGAGTGTCGAACCCAATGAGGAGCTAAAGGTAGAACAAATATTCCCTCAAGTTCTATCGACCACCGATACAACTCTACGCACGCTTGACGTTTACTTTACCTAGAACAAGTATGAAACTAGAAGTACTTTGTGGTTTTTGTGGGATAGGTTTGCAAGATAATAAAGAGCGCACAAATAAAACTAGGTGTTGTTAAGATAAAGACGCAAATAAATTAGTTTTAGTAGAGAGCTTTTTGTCACGAGAAAGTTATTTGTCCCTAGGCAATCGATAACTAGATTGGTAATCACTATTGCAATCTTATTTGAGGGAGAGGCATAAGCTAACATACTTTCTCTTCTTGGATCATATGTACTTATGATTGGAACTCTAGCAAGCATCCGCAACTACTAAAGATCATTAAGGTAATGTCCAACCACAACATTAGAGTATCAAGTCCTCTTTATTCCCATACGCAAACAACCTACTTACCCAGGTCTGTACTTCTGTCACTCACGCCACCCACCATAAGAAAATCATGAACATATTGCAAACCCTACAACGGGGATCCCTCACGCTTGCGCGACACGGAGAGCACCATAGGGCAGCACCAATAATAAAACATCCAACTAAAACCAATCACGATCATCAATTAACCCATAGGACAAAACGGATCTACTCAAACATAATAGGATAGCCATACATCATTGGGAAATAATATACAACGTTGAGCACCATGTTTAACTAGAGATTACAGTGGGTAGAAGAGGGGTTACACCGCTGCATAGAGGGGGGAAGACTTGGTGATGACGGCGGTGAAGTTGTTGGTGTAGATTGCGGTGACGATGATGGCCCCGGCGGCACTCCGGTGCCACCGGAAGCGAGGGGGAGAGAGCCCCCCTCCTTCTTCTTCTTCCTTGACCTTCTCCCTAGATCAGAGAAGGGTTTCCCCTCTGGTCCATGGTCTCCATGGCGTGGGAGGGGCGAGAGCCCCTCCGAGATTGGATCTGTCTCTCTATCTCTCTTTGTTTCTGCGTTCCCAGATTCTGTCCCTTCATCGTTTCTTATATTCCCGGAGATCCGTAACTCCGATTGGGCTGATTTTTTGACACGATTTTTATCCGGATATTAGCTTTCTTGCGGCGAAAGAAGGGCATCATCCGCCTTACGGTGTGGCCACAAGGGCCCAGGGCACGCCTGCCCCTGGTGGGCGCACCCCCTGCTTCGTGGCCCACTCGGGCATCGTCTCATGTTGGTTCTGCTTCCCAAAATTCACATATATTCCAAAAAAATCTTCGTCCATTTTTATTCCGTTTGGACTTCGTTTGATATGGATATTCTGTGAAACAAAAAACATGCAACAAACAGGAACTGGCACTGGGCACTGGATCAATATGTTAGTCCCAAAAAATAGTATAAAAAGTTGACAAAAGTATATGAAAGTTGTAGAATATTGGCATGGAACAGTAAAAAATTATAGATATGACACAGATGTATCAAGCTACCGCTGCTACGACCCTGTCTCACATCGTGTATTCACCTCCCGACAAGTTTACTTTGATGAGAAGATGTTTCCGTTTCAGAAGCAGGTACCTCTCGTCGCCCCGTCGCCGCCGGCTACCGGCGGCCCTTTGGTGACCCCGTTAGGTGGACGGCCCCGCTCGGCTCTTGGACCGCCTCCAGGCTTTGGCAGTCCCTGTGTCGTGGTATGAGTTGCACATCGCGCCCCCACGCCGCTGTCGCTGTCTCCGCTGGCGTCTTCTCCTGCCTTCTCGGGCGCCTCGGTCGGCCCGACTGCCTCGGGCACCTCGCCCGCCTCCCCCGCCTTGGGTGCCGTGGCCTCGCCGGCCGCCTTCTCGGGCCTCGTCCCGGAGTTGCCATCTCGCCCCCTCACTCGGGCCCGAGCCGGCGTTCACAGCCCGAGTCTGCAGTACTCCAATGACGAGTATCTTCTCGCCGTCTCCATTGTTGAGCCGTCATCGATCCCTGCATCCGCCAGAGCAGCCCTTCGTGATCCTCACTGGCTTGCTGCGATGCAAGAAGAGTTCGACGCTCTCCAGCGGAACCGTACCTTGACACTAGTTCCTTGTCCTTCTCGCGCTAATGTCATCAGTAGCAAGTGGGTCTTTCGCCATAAGACCCGCTCGGATGGTACACTTGAGCGCTATAAGGCTCGCCGGTTGGTCCGTGGTTTTCGGCAGCGCGCTGGCGTCGACTTCACTAAGATTTTTGCACCGGTTGTCAAACCGGGCATGATCCGCACTGTTCTCTAGCTGGCGGTTTCCTGAGGCTGGTCGGTTCATCAGATGGATGTCTCCAACACCTTCCTTCACGACCATCTTGAGGAGCAGGTTTACTGTGAGTAGCCCACCGGTTTCGTCGACGCATCTCTCCCTGGGCATGCGTGTATACTGTCCCGGTCTCTCTATGGGCTCAAGCAAGCACCTTGCGCATGGTACTAGCGTATTGTCGGGTTCCTTCAGACACTGGGCTTCAGCGTTACTCGCTCGGATGCCTCGTTTTTCTTCTATCACCGCGGCGACGCGACTGCATATTTGCTCCTCTACGTCGACGACATCATCCCGACGGCCTCCTCTGCAGCCCTTCTTCAGCAGATTACTCTCCAGCTGTGTGATGAGTTTGCCATCAAGGACATGGGCGCTCTACATTGTTTCCTTCGCACTGAGGTTGTTCGGCGACCCAGCGGCTTCTTTATTCATCAGTAGAAGTATGCACACGAGCTACTTGAGCGCGTCGACATGCTGAACTGCCACCCCGTCGCTACTCCTGTTGACACGAAGGCCAAGGTTTCTGCTCTCGAGGTCTCGCCCGTGTCGGATGCTCTGTTCTACCGGTCCATTGTTGGTACTCTTTAGTATCTGACTCTCACCCGGTCGGATCTTCAGTATGGTGTTCAATAGGTGTGTCTCCATATGCACGCCCCTCGTGACTCCCATTAGGCCCTCGTGAAGCAGATTCTCCGCTACATCCGCGACTCGATGCCTCTTGGGCTCACTCTCATGGCGTCCACTTCTCTGGAGATGGTGGCCTACTCCGACGCGGACTAGGCCGGCTGCCCTGACACCCGTTGGTCCACCTCTGGCTACTGTGTCTACTTCGGTCCTTCCCTCGTCTCGTGGTCGTCCAAGCGACAACCCACGGTTTCACACCCTAGCGCGGAGGCCGAGTACCGAGCTGTGGATAATTCCGTCTCATAGTCTACGTTTGTCTACTGTGACAGCTCCTTCAGGAGTTGCATCATGACGTCTCACAGGCTATGTTTGTCTACTGTGACAATGTCTCTATGGTGTACCTTTCCTCCAACCCCGTTCATCATCGCCGGACTAAGCACATTGAGCTGGACATTCACTTTGTGCGTGAGAAGGTGGTCCTTGGACGCATTTGGGTCCTCCATGTTCCGACTTCACAATAGTTCGCCGATGTGATGACTAAGGGACTGCCGACTTCCACCTTCGAGGAATTTCGTTCCAGTCTATGCGTCTTTGGCACCGCTTCGACTGCGGAAGGGTGTTGAATATATGTGTAGGCGTATATTGTCTCTCGGGCCCACCTCCTAGTTCATCTGTATAGTTGAGGTTGTGGCCCCCCCTCTATACTCATATATACGTGCCTGGTGCACCGATCAATGTATTGTGTTTGCACAACATATACTTCATATTCTACATACCATTTCTTGTACTTTCTCTATTCTCTTCTATCAATGAAAAGATACGCAAGCTTTGCGTATTCGCGAAAAAAGAAGATAGGTGTGAATTCCTAGATTGTAAGGTGGTACCTAGAGAGAGTGTTGTCCCTCGGCATAAGTTGCTGGTTGCTGACTTTCGCTTTCAGATTCGTGTCCAGCGGGATAAGCGTGCCAAAGTCGCTAGAACGAAGTGGTGGAAGCTCAAGCATTCAAGGAGAGGGTCATTAAGGAGGGCCCTTGGGAGGAAGTAGGGGATGCGGACAATGTGTGGATGGAAGATGGTGACTTGCATTCTCAAGGTGGCCTCGAAGGAGTTTGGAGTGTCCAGGGGAAGGAGAAGGGAAGCTAAGGATACCTCATGGTGGAATGATGATGTCTAGAGGGCGATTAAGGAGAATAAAGATTGTTTTAGACGCCTACAAGATGGCGAAGAAGGCCGCAAAGCGAGCTACCAGTGAAGCAAGGGGTCGGGCGTATGAGGACCTCTACCAGCGGTTAGGTACGAAGGAAGGCAAAAGGGACATCTATAAGAAGGCCAACATCCGAGAGAGGAAGATGAGGGATGTTGGCCAAGTCAAATGCATCCAGGATAGAGCTGAGTAACTCCTGGTGAATGACGAGGAGATTAAGCAGAGATGGCAGGAGTGTTGGAAATATGCCCTAGAGGCAATAAGAAAATGGTTATTATTATATTTCCTTGTTCATGATAATTGTCTATTGTTCATGCTATAATTGTATTATCTGGAAATCGTAATACATGTGTGAATACATAGACCACAACATGTCCCTAGTGAGCCTCTAGTTGACTAGCTCGTTGATCAATAGATGGTTACGGTTTCCTCACCATGGACATTGGATGTCGTTGATAACGTGATCACATCATTAGGATAATGATGTGATGGACAAGACCCAATCCTAAGCATAGCACAAGATCGTGTAGTTCGAAGTATCATTTCCTTAGACCATGAGATTGTGCAACTCCCGGATACCGTAGGAGTGCTTTGGGTGTGCCAAACGTCACAACGTAACTGGGTGGCTATAAAGGTACACTACGGGTATCCCCGAAAGTGTCTGTTGGGTTGGCACAAATCAAGACTAGAATTTGTCACTCCGTGTGACGGAAAGGTATCTCTGGGCCCACTCGGTAAGACATCATCATAATGAGCTCAATGTGACTAAGGAGTTGGCCACTGGATGATGTGTTACGAAACGAGTAAAGAGACTTGCCGGTAACGAGACTGAAAAAGGTATAGGGATACCGACGATCGAATCTCGGGCAAGTATCATACCGATAGACAAAGGGAATTGCATATGGGATTGATTGAATCCTAGACATCGTGGTTCATCTGATAAGATCATCGTGGAACATGTGGGAGCCAACATGGCTATCCAGATCCCGCTGTTGGTTATTGACCAGAGAGATGTCTCGGTCATGTCTACATGTCTCCCGAACCCGTAGGGTCTACACACTTAAGGTTCGGTGACGCTAGAGTTGTAATAAGAATAGTAAGCGGTTAACCGAAGGTTATTCGGAGTCCCAGATGAGATCTCGGACGTCACGAGGAGTTCCGTAATGGTCCGGAGGTGAAGATTTATATATGGGAAGTCCTCATATGGTCACCGGAAGTGTTCGGGGGATTGCCCGTATTGTACCGGGGCCACCGAAGGGGTTCTGGGGGTCCGCCGGGAGGGTCCACCTGCCCCGGAGGGTCCTATGGACAGTATGTGGAGGGGAACCAGCCCCTAAGTGGGCTGAGCACCACCCCCCCTAAGGCCCATGCGCCTAGGGTTGAGGGGAAACCCTAAAGGGGCCCCCCTTGGCTTGGGGGGCAAGTTTCCCCTCCCTGGCCACTGCCCCTCCCCTAGATGGGATCTGAGGGGGTCGGCCCCCCTCTCCCTTGCCCCTATAAATAGTGGAGGGTGGGAGGGCAGCCGCACCCATTGGCCTGGCGCAGTCCTCCCTCCTCCCAACACCATGTCCTCCTCCATAGGTTTGGCGAAGCCCTGCCGGAGTCCCGCTTGCTCCACCACCACGCCGTCGTGCTGCTGGAGTTCTCCCTCAACTTCTCCTTCCCCCCTTGCTAGATCGAGAAGTAGGAGACGTCCCCGGGATGCACGTGTGTTGAACACGGAGGCGTCTTTGTTCGGTGCCTAGATCGGAATCGACCGCGATCTGAATCGCTGTGTGTACGACTCCACCAACCGCGTTCTAGCAACGCTTCCGTTCTGCGATCTTCAAGGGTATGAAGATGCACTCCCCTCTCTCTTTTCTAGTTTCTCCATAGATTGATCTTGGTGATGCGTAGATTTTTTTTGATTTCTACAACGATCCCCACAAGTGGTATCAGAGCCAGGTCTATGTGTAGTTTCTATGCACGAGTAGAACACAAGTTGTTGTGGGCGTCGATTTTGTCAGGCCCAAGATGCGATTCTATCCCGATCACGTGACACTTACATGATTGGGGCAGAACCGCATTTCGGGCGCTTAGCAAGATGGATATCATTACATCGTACCATTACATACATACATGGGGATATAACAATACATACAAGTCACGTGAATACAACAATATCAATACAAAGTATCCGACTACGGATACAAACATGAAAAGCACAAAGACATCCATCTGCTATCCCAGGCTGCCGACCCGGAACCTAACCCAAGACAGAAGAAGAAGAACTCCAACAAAAGAACAACACTCTCACGTCAAGTCATCGGAAACCTGCACCTGCAACTGTTGTTGTAGTATCTGTGAGCCAGGAGGACTCAGCAATCCCATAACCATGGGTAACAAGACTATCAAAGCTTAATTGGGTAGGAAGAGGTAAAGTGGTGAGGTTGCAGCAGCGGCTAAGCAATATATATGGTGGCTAACTTACGAGTACAAGAATAAGATGAGCATCTACGCAAACGGTCGCAACTAGTAGTGATCGCTAAAGATCCTGAACTATTTACGAGTCAAACATAACCCCATCGTGTTCTCTTCTCAAAGTGAAAAGAGGCAGTCACGGTTACTCACACAGTTGTGTGTTTTACTTCGGATCCTCGGTCAAGTTTTCTACAACCGGACATTAACAAATTCCAATCTGCCACATAACCGCGGGCACGGCTTTCGAAAGATCATAACCCTGCAGGGGTGTCCCAACTTAGCCCATCACAAGCTCTCACGATCAGCTGAAGTGATAAATATAATATCATCACCCCTTATCTTAGGGAAATCCGATCAGTCTCGGCATCCCGGTGCACAAGACATTTCGACAATGGTAAAACAAGTCCAGCAAGACCTCCCGGCGTGCCGACACCCTGATAGTAGCTGCGTGTATCTCGTCTCAGGCCACGTCCGGATGGGCGATGCTACAGGTAAAACCAGCCCTCGGGTTTCCCCAAGGTGGCCCTGCAGGACCCCCGTTTGGGACCAACACCATCAGCATTGGCCCCCCTGCTATGTAGAAAGAATCCTCGGGTAGCGCTAACTCCCTATGCAATTTAATTAATTAATTAAGTTGTTATTATGAGCAAATTAAAACCAATGTTGGGCCTTGCTGGAGGAGTTTTATTCAAAGATGAAGCAAGGGGTCCCCATATACCCAACCGTGTAAGGAACGTAAAATCAAGGAACATAATGCCGGTTTATCGGCGCCTAAGGTGGCATGAGTGGAACAAAATACCGAGCAAAAGGCCAAGCCTTCCACCCATGCCCAGTATATAGGTGTGTTAATAATAATAATAGATATTGTGATATTCCAACAACAAGTTCCCTCCTGGAACGAACTTCATCTTCACCTACAACTAACAACGCTATAAGAGGTGCTGAGCAAGCGGGTAACATAGCCAAACAATGGTTTTTGCTAGGAAGGTTTCATAGGTTAGAGGTTTCATGGCAACAAGGAGAGGGGCTGACAATAAGATGGGTAGTGCGACAGATAACGATAGCATCGAGACACTAAGCATGGCAATGATAGTAAAGGTATCCAAGGGTATGGTCATCTTGCCTGAGATCCCGCAAGGAAGAAGAACGGATCCATGAAGAAGACGGAGAAGAAGCCTTGAAGAAGAACCACTGGTAGACGAACGAATCCTCACGAACGCAACGAAACAAGCACTAACGAGAAGAAGCAAGCAATACGGTAAACACACAACACAAGATCATTACAATATGCTCAACCAAGTATTATGCAAAACAAGTCTACATATGAAGCACAACAAGGCTATACAGGAAGCACAACAAGTCTATACAGGAAGCATAACATGGCAAGGTAGGAAGCACAGAAAAACAACACAAGTCTATATGATGCAATACATGGCAAGGTATGATGCATGACAAGACTATACAGGAAGCACAACAAGTCTATACAGGAAGCATTACATGGCAAGGTATGAAGCACAGAAAAACAACACAAGTCTATATGATGCAATACATGGCAAGGTATGATGCACTGCAGATGCACTTAGGATGCATTACATGACAACATAGGAAGCACACCAGAACAACACAAGAACAAGACAATAAGCTCAAGCAAGTAGGATGCAAGACAGATCCATATAGGATGCAAAACATGACAAGGTAGGAAGCACAGAGAAGTAACATAAGAACAACAAGTTTAAATGAGGCCGGAAGCTACTTAAGACAAATCCGGTAAGTGCTCATATGCATAGTTTGAAATTAGTCTAGATCTGCACAAACCTTAAGTTAAATTTGTTAAACAGCAATTTAACATGCACCATCATGATCTACACGTAATTCTAGTCAAGTTTCATATAAAGTTTGTTTAATTCGGAGCTACGGCCTAGAAGATATGAGCAAAACAAGTTAAGCATGACAACGGTGCAAGATGCATCCAAACATCAAGCAAACACACTCCAAACAAGTAAACAAGATGATATTATGATTCTACATGCAAAATCACACAAGTTTCATATAAGGAACACTCAAAACGGAGCAACGGGCTAAAAGATACACATGAAACAAGATATAACAACAAGCTGAAGTTAACAGCCATATAGCAACTTTGGAGCAAGGTAAATATATGCTACAACACTCAAACATGGTGACAATAAGCATGGACATGAACTAGACATATCCTACAGCAAACAAGTCCATTGGAGCATCTCCATAGGAGGCATGGATCAACATCAACAAGCTACAACATTTTGATCATGACAATAAAAACCTGACAATAATATTTTATAGCAACTTGGAAGCAAGGATTAAATAAGCTACAGCAAGCCAAAAGAGCAAGTAAGGGCATGAATGGATAGACAATAACATATACAACAAGGAAAGATCAATGGCCACCCCAAAACTAACATGGATTTACCTAGGGCATCAAGCAAACATAGCATCAGGATATTACATATTACAGACTTAGTGAAATTTCACCAAGTGTTAAAACAGTAACATTAGCATGGCATGTTTACAAGCATGTTTAAGTCACCTCAAGGCATATCATGGAATGTTAAAAGCACCACATCAAAGAACACATCATGGAGATTCTAAAACATCTAGGCATGTGACATGGGGACAAACACAACAATAGCAACGAGCTCCTCAATTAGGCATCTCGTAACAAGTTTCAGCACATAACAGCCAAATGCACTTTTGCAACAGAGATAAACATGGCAATATGAACTCTAACATGCATGCTACAGCAACCATCATGTAGTACTCTTCACAAGGAACATTTTGACATATCATATGCATCATTTGGATAAACATGCACCAAGTTATCATATCTCAAACATGGCAACAAAATAACAAGTAGGAGCAGTTTATAACAAGTAGCACTCTTGCAACAGATATTAGAGCATCTAGATGAACTCAAACGAGCATGGCACAATGGAACAAAGTGTAGAGCATGTCACCACGATCATTTTGACATATCATTCACTCAATTTGGATCACCACACAAAAAGATATCACCAGTCAAAGATGCAACATTATAATAGTTTTCAGGGGACTTAGCAAAAAAATAGCACCTCGGAAACGGACATGTCCAGAGGCAGCGGACACTTCTGGCGGCGGGACCCGCGGGGCAGTGGCACAGTAGAGGGAAGGCGGACATGTCCGGCTCCCCGGACATGTCCGTTGGCGGCGACCGTTGCGGGCCCACAGTCAGTGGCTCACGGCGGCGTCTGCACGGGAGGCTCGATCCAGCCCGAAGGAGAGATCGGGGCAGCGCTGGACATGGCCGCCGGCGGCGTTGGGGCGAGACACCGGCGAGGCGGCTCGAAGACGCGGGGATGGAGTGCTCCGGTCTGGATCTGGCCGGATCCAGGCCGAGCAGAGGCGGGGAGGCGCTGGACGGGGAGTTCGGCTCCCATGGCGGCAGGGAAGAGCTGGGCCGCCGGCGAGGCGGCGGGGACGAGGGTCGGCTCGAGGTCGTCGGCAGGGGACGCGACGGCTACGCTGGTGCGGGGCGGCGGCGGAGGAAGGAGCACTCCGGCGGCGGGGGAAGAGCTGGCCGGGGCGGAGCTCTGCGGCGTCCGGCGGCGGTGCAACGACGGGGACGCAGGAGCGGAGCGAGCGGGAGGCTCGGGACGCACGGGGCGGAGCGGCCCAGATCTGGCCCACGGCGGGCTGCGGCCGGGCCTGGAGGGCCTGGCGTGGCTGGGAGGCGCGGAAGACGTGGCTTTGGCCACATGGCGCATAGGGAGTGGCCAGGGCGGCTGACTGGACGGCGGCGGCCACTAGGAGGGCGCTAAGTGGCGGCGGTGGAGAGGGGCTGCGTGGAAATTGAGGCTGGTGGCGCGGATTTCGAGGGAGAAGTGGCTGGAGGTTAGGGAAGAGGCTAGGGGATGCCCAAAATGGACATGGGGGTGTTTATATAGGGAAAAGACTAGGGTTTTGGGGGTTTTAGACCGTCCCGGAGCCATCGGATCGCGATCCAACGACAACGGAGCGAAGGGGAAGTTAGAAAGGCCTAGGTGGGCTGTGTAGAGTAGTTGGGCTGAGGTGAGAGGAGAGGGAGAGAGGTCCGCGGGGGTTTTCGGAGACCGAAAACGTCCGACGATTAAACCAGCGACTAGCGCCACTATATATATCCGTTGGGCTATCAAACGGACTCCAAATACGATGAAATTTGGCAGGCGGCCTGTCTACACTATAATAAGACCACACGCCAAGTTTCACCCCATTCCGAGAACGTTTTTCGGCCACTCATAAAATAAATATCCGGAGGCACCGCGGGCGCGTGCAAGTGTGCCTGCGCTCAGAACGGACGACGGAGAGGACGAGGAAACTCAGACGGATGCAAGTTTTGAAAACATGAAGATGCAATGCACACGATGACATGGCAAGATGCAACACGCAAGCAAATGACATGGCACTGACAACGAATAACTGGTTGACACCTGGCGCACCGGTCTCGGGGTGTCACAACACTCCCCTACTAACAAGAGATCTCGTCCCGAGATCTTAGGAACGAGACGGAAGGAAAAAGGAAGAACAAAGTTCTTCGAGGAAAAAAGAGTGAAAGCAAAGAACCTTGAGAGGCTGAACAACTCGAAAGAAAGGACACAACGGAGATGAACGAAGTTGCAAGACTTCGTTAGACAAGAGGAAGAACGAACACGACAAGAACCAAAAGGTTGAAGGATATGAAACAAGAGCTGAAGGAACAAGAATGAACTCGAAACCACTCCGGTTATAAGAGGTATAAAATGAATTGAATGAAGTAATTCGGGTAGCACTCCGGCTGGAACTGAAAGATATAGCACACCGGTTGAACAGAATGGAATGGAACAAGAACTGCAAAGATGAAATGTTACTCGACGAGGTGAATAATACAATGCCTCCGGAAGAATGGAAAGTATGCAATGAAAAGAACAGAGAAGAAGTTGACAACTTACTCCACGAATGAGTTTGAAGAGAATCTTCGAGAGAAAAGCTTGAACGGAGTTGTTGAGAAAATCAACAACCAGAAGAATAAGCTTGTTATGGACTTATTGAAAACATCTCAAAACTTGAGGTGAATTATGCCACAGCCAAAAGATGGATTAGCTGAGAATGAAGAAATGCAAAACTCCCTTTTCAAAAGAATACGGAGAATTATTTGCATCTCAAGAGGCAAAAGAATAAGAATGCTTGAGTTGCTCCAGAAGAATTAGATGGACGTTGCAGAATGAATTAAACATGAGGAACCGCCATAACGAACTCCGGTAACGAAAAAGGATGATGATAGAAATAGAAATGGCGGGTGAAAAGAATAAGATTAAGGCCTCCGGTGAATAGTCGGGGTTCCGATGAGATAGCCGAGAAAAACTTTGAACTCCGGAAAAGGAAAGATGAAAGGACTTGGAATTAGAATTTATTCATCAAGAATAAACTCCGAAGGAAGGAATTAAATCGACTCGATGAAAACGAATAAGAATTATGTTATGCTCATCCTCCATCAATTAAATTGATGCGAAGCAATGGATTCGCACACTACTTATTCTCCTTGAAATGATTAAAGAGGGATATATCGCGAACTTGCTACAATCTTCATGAAACATCTGTAGGATTGGAATAAAGATGAATGAATTGACATGATAGCACCGGAAAAGAACTGTCGAGCGAATCACCGTAAAGAATTGAAGCCGAGTGAAGAAAAGGAACGAACCACCGTGAAGAATTAAAATCGAGTGAAGAACGACAATTCCCACCGTAAGGAATGAAATTGGACGATGCAAGAGGACAAGCCACCGTGAAGAATTGAGATTGAGTGAACACAAGAGAATGAAACTCCGGGAAGAATAAAGCACTTGAGGAAATTTAGATACAGGAGAACGAAGAGATCGTGAACTGATTAGAGAATACTTGAACAAGCACCGGAAGAATGTGAGACGAATGAAGAGACATCAACGAAGAATATTTGGAGGACAAAGTTGAAAACTGAGGATGAAGTAATCTTCTGAAATGATGGCCTTCGGAGGAACACAAGAAAATAATTCATGAACTACTCCGGATGAATGAAGAGAAGAAAGGTTGAACCACTGCTGAAAAGAATTGAAAGCGATCTTGGAGAAGGCATGTGACTGATGGAATCCATACTTACGTCACACTTGAAAAGAATTTGGAACACTCCGGGAAATTAGAGGAGTCAGGTAAGATCCTGGGAAAGACCTGTGGGTTAGGAGCCCACCAAAGGGAGAGCTCCGTTGAAATGGAATGCAAAGGAGATGATGCACCGGAACGAATGAAAAACTCGAATGAGGTGACAACCTCGAATTAATCGGAAGACAGACGAATATCCATAGATTTCTTCGGAACTCCGGAATAATTAAATGGCGAGGGGTAAACGAGCAAGAGGAACATCTGAGCCGAGGGAAAAGAATATGATGAACATCGAATACTGGGATTGAAATCCACCGGAGAGAAGAAGAGGTGAAGAAAATCAAACGAGAGGAGAACTCATCGGAGAAGAAAAAAGATGAAGGATGACGAACTAAACGAAAATTCACCAGTTGAAATAACTGAGGAAAGCATGCAAAGGATTCACACGAGTAGGATGAATACTCGATTAAGGACTCTGGCTCCGAGAAACAAAAAGGGTCGGCGGGTGGGAAAAAGAAAGACAACTTTGGAAGGTGAAACAACACCGGTTGGAAAGAACTGAGGATTGCACTTGCAAAGAAGAAGAGGGTTGAATCCACTTGACGAGAGATGCACCAGATGAAAGAACTAACAACACGACGAACGAAAACTATCCACGTGATCCTAAAAAAAATTTGAAGGGGAAGAGGAGTAATTCAAAACACCTACGTCAAGATTCCTCACCAGAGCGACGAAGGGGCAGGGGAGTAAAAAGAATTCCTACTCTCCGATATAGCTAGACTCCGAAAAAGTTTTCTGCTAGACTCAACAACGGCCAAGATACGATCAATCAAGGGAGCTCCTATGGTCGGTCGAGGCTCTGATACCAACTTGTCAGGCCCAACATGCGATTCTATCCCGATCACGTGACACTTACGTGATTGGGGCAGAACCGCATTTCGGGCGCTTAGCAAGATGGATATGATTACATCGTACCATTACATACATACATGGGGGTATAACAATACATACAAGTCACGTGAATACAACAATATCAATACAAAGTATCCGACTACGGATACAAACATGAAAAGCACAAAGACATCCATCTGCTATCCCAGGCTGCCGGCCCAGAACCTAACCCAAGACTGAAGAAGAAGAACTCCAACAAAAGAACAACGCTCTCACGTCAAGTCATCGGAAACCTGCACCTGCAACTGTTGCTGTAGTATCTGTGAGCCAGGAGGACTCAGCAATCCCATAACCATGGGTAACAAGACTATCAAAGCTTAATGGGTAGGAAGAGGTAAAGTGGTGAGGTTGCAGCAGCGGCTAAGCAATATATATGTTGGCTAACTTACGAGTACAAGAATAAGATGAGCATCTACGCAAACGGTCGCAACTAGTAGTGATCGCTAAAGATCCTGAACTACTTACGAGTCAAACATAACCCCACCGTGTTCTCTTCTCAAAGTGAAAAGAGTCAGTCACGGTTACTCACACAGTTGTGTGTTTTACGTCGGATCCTCTGTCAAATTTTCTACAACCGGACATTAACAAACTCCAATCTGCCACATAACCGCGGGCACGGCTTTCGAAAGATCATAACCCTGTAGGGGTGTCCCAACTTAGCCCATCACAAGCTCTCACAATCAGCTGAAGTGATAAATATAATATCATCACCCCTTATCTTAGGGAAATCCGATCAGGCTCGGTATCCCGGTGCACAAGACATTTCGACAATGGTAAAACAAGTCTAGCAAGACCTCCCGGCGTGCCGACACCCTGATAGTAGCCGCGTGTATCTCGTCTCAGGCCACGTCCGGATGGGCGATGCTATAGGTAAAACCAGCCCTCGGGTTTCCCCAAGGTGGCCCTGCAGGACCCCCGTTTGGGACCAACACCATCAGCACTGGCCCCCCTGCTATGTAGAAAGAATCCTCGGGTACCGCTAACTCCCTATGCAATTTAATTAATTAATTAAGTTGTTATTATGAGAAAATTAAAACCAATGTTGGGCCTTGCTGGAGGAGTTTTATTCAAAGACGAAGTGTCAAGGGGTCCCCATATATCCAACCGTGTATGGAACGCAAAATCAAGGAACATAATGCCGGTTTATCGGCGCCTAAGGTGGCATGAGTGGAACAAAACACCGAGCAAAAGGCAAAGCCTTCCACCCATGCCCAGTATATAGGTGTGTTAATAATAATAATAGATATTGTGATATTCCAACAACAAGTTCCCTCCTGGAACGAACTTCATCTTCACCTGCAACTAACAACGCTATAAGAGGGGCTGAGCAAGCGGTTAACATAGCCAAACAATGGTTTTTGCTAGGAAGGTTTCACAGGTTAGAGGTTTCATGGCAACAAGGAGAGGGGCTGACAATAAGATGGGTAGCGCGACAAATAACGATAACATCGAGACACTAAGCATGGCAATGATAGTAAATGTATCCAAGGGTATGATCATCTAGCCTGAGATCCCGCAAGGAAGAAGAACAAATCCATGAAGAAGATGGAGAAGAAGCCTTGAAGAAGAACCACGGGTAGACGAACGAATCCTCACGAACGCAACGAAACAAGCACTAACGAGAAGAAGCAAGCAATACGGTAAACACACAACACAAGATCATTACAATATGCTCAACCAAGTATGATGCAAAACAAGTCTACATATGAAGCACAACAAGGCTATACATGAAGCACAACAAGTCTATACAAGAAGCATAACATGGCAAGGTAGGAAGCACAGAAAAACAACACAAGTCTATATGATGCAATACATGGCAATGTATGATGCATGACAAGACTATACATGAAGCACAACAAGTCTATACAGGAAGCATTACATGGCAAGGTATGAAGCACAAAAAAACAACACAAGTCTATATGATGCAATACATGGCAAGGTATGATGCACTGCAGATGCACTTAGGATGCATTACATGACAACATAGGAAGCACACCAGAACAACACAAGAACAAGTCAATAAGCTCAAGCAAGTAGGATGCAAGATAGATCCATATAGGATGCAAAACATGACAAGGTAGGAAGCACAGAGAAGTAACATAAGAACAACAAGTTTAAATGAGGCCGGAAGCTACTTAAGACAAATCCGGTAAGTCCTCATATGCATAGTTTGAAATTAGTCCAGATCTGAACAAACCTTAATTTAAATTCGTTAAACAGCAATTTAACATACCATCATGATCTACACGTAATTCTAGTCAAGTTTCATATAAAGTTTGTTTAATTCGGAGCTACGGCCTAGAAGATATGAGCAAAACAAGTTAAGCATGGCAACGGTGCAAGATGCATCCAAACATCAAGCAAACACACTCCAAACAAGTAAACAAGTTGATATTATGATTCTACATGCAAAATCACACAAGTTTCACATAAGGAACACTCAAAACGGAGCAACGGGCTAAAAGATACACATGAAATAAGACATAACAACAAGCTGAAGTTAACATCCACATAGCAACTTTGGAGCAAGGTAAATATATGCTACAACACTCAAACATGGTGACAAGAAGCATGGACATGAAGTAGACATATCTTACAGCAAACAAGTCCATTGGAGCATCTCCATAGGAGGCATGGATCAACATCAACAAGCTACAACATTTAGATCATGACAATAAAAACCTAACAGTAATATTTTATAGCAACTTGGGAGCAAGGATTAAATAAGCTACAGCAAGCCAAAAGAGCAAGTAAGGGCATGAATGGATAGACAATAACATATACAACAAGGAAAGATCAATGGCCACCCCAAAACTAACATGGATTTACCTAGGGCATCAAGCAAACATAGCATCAAGATATTACAGATTCCAGACTTAGTGAAATTTCACTAAGTGTTAAAACAGTAACATTAGCATGGCATGTTTACAAGCATGTTTAAGTCACCTCAAGGCATATCATGGAAAGTTAAAAGCATCACATCAAAGAACACATCATGGAGATTCTAAAACATCTAGGCATGTGACATGGGGACAAACACAACAATAGCAACGAGCTCCTCAATTAGGCATCTCGTAACAAGTTTCAGCACATAACAGCCAAATGCACTTTTGCAATATAGATAAACATGGCAATATGAACTCTAACATGCATGCTACAACAACCATCATGTAGTACTCTTCACAAGGAACATTTTGACATATCATATGCATCATTTGGATAAACATGCACCAAGTTATCATATCTCAAACATGGCAACAAAATAACAAGTAGCAGCAATTTATAACAAGTAGCACTCTTGCAACAGATATTAGAGCATCTAGATGAACTTAAATGAGCATGGCACAATGGAACAAAGTGTAGAGCATGTCACCACGATCATTTTGACATATCATTCACTCAATTTGGATCACCGCACAAAAAGATATCACCAGTCAAAGATGCAACATTATAACAGTTTTCAGGGGACTTAGCAAAAAAAACAGCACCTCGGAAACGGACATGTCAAGAGGTAGTAGACACTTCTGGCGGCGGGACCCGCGGGGCAGTGGCACAGTAGAGGGAAGGCGGACATGTCCGGCTCCCCGGACATGTCCGTCGGCGGCGGCCGTTGCGGGCCCACAGTCAGTGGCTCACGGCGGCATCTGCATGGGAGGCTCGATCCAGCCCGAAGGAGAGATCGGGGCAGCGCTGGACATGGCCGCCGCCGGCGTTGGGGCAAGACCTCGGCAAGGCGGCCTCGAAGACGCGGGGATGGAGTGCTCCGGTCTGGATCTGGCCGGATCCAGGCCGAGCAGAGGCGGGGAGGCGCTGGACGGGGAGCTCGGCTCCCATGGCGGTGGGGAAGAGCTGGGCCGCCGGCGAGTCGGCCTCCGGCGAGGTGGCGGGGACGAGGGTCGGCTCGAGGTCGTCGGCAGGGGGCGCGACGGCTACGCTTGTGCGGGGCGGCGGCGGAGGAAGGAGCACTCCGGCGGCGGGGGAAGAGCAGGCCGGGGCGGAGCTCTGCGGCGTCCGGCGGCGGTGCAACGACGGGGATGCAGGAGCGGAGGGAGCAGGAGGCTTGGGACGCACGGGGCGGAGCGGCCCAGATCCGGCCCACGGCGGGCTGCGGCCGGGCCTGGAGGGCCTGGCGCGGCTGGGAGGCGCGGAAGACGTGCCTTTGGCCACATGGCGCACAGGGAGTGGCCAGGGCGGCTGACTGGACGGCGGCGGCCACTAGGAGGGCGCCAAGTGGCGGCGGTGGAGAGGGGCTGCGCGGAAATTGAGGCTGGTGGCGCGGATTTCGAGGGAGAAGTGGCTGGAGGTTAGGGAAGAGGCTAGGGGATGCCCAAAATGGACATTGGGGTGTTTATATAGGGAAAAGACTAGGGTTTGGGGGGGTTTTAGACCGTTCCGGAGCCATCGGATCGCGATCCAACGGCAACGGAGCGAAGGGGAAGTTAGAAAGGCCTAGGTGGGCTGTGTAGAGTAGTTGGGCTGAGGTGAGAGGAGAGGGAGAGAGGCCCGCGGGGGTTTTCGGAGACCGAAAACGTCCGACGATTAAACCGGCGACTAGCGCCGCTATATATATCCGTTGGGCTATCAAACGGACTCCGAATGCGATGAAATTTGGCAGGCGGCTTGTCTACACTATAATAAGACCACACGCCAAGTTTCACCCCATTTCGAGAACTTTTTCGGCCACTCATAAAATAAATATTCGGAGGCACCGCGGGCGCGTGCAAGTGTGCCTGCGCTCAGAACGGACAACGGAGAGGACGAGGAAACTCAGACGGATGCAAGTTTTGAAAACATGAAGATGCAATGCACACGATGACATGGCAAGATGCAACACGCAAGCAAATGACATGGCACTGACAACGAATAACTGGCTGACACCTGGCACACCGGTCTCGGGGTGTCACAGATTTTGTCAATTTGCTTATCGTTACTAGTATTATCTTGATTCGGTGGCATCGTGGGATGAAGCGTCCCGGACCGACCTTACACGTACACTTATGTGAGACAGGTTCCACCGACTGACATGCACTACTTGCATAAGGTGGCTAGCGGGTGTCTTGTCAGGCCCAAGATGCGATTCTATCCTGATCACGTGACACTTACGTGATTGGGGCACAACCGCATTTCGGGCGCTTAGAAAGATGGATATCATTACATCGTACCATTACATACATACATGGGGGATACAACAATACATACAAGTCACATGAATACAACAACATCAATACAAGATATCCGACTACGGATACAAATAAGAAAAGCACAAAGACATCCATCTGCTATCCCAGGCTGCCGACCCGGAACCTAACCCAAGACTGAAGAAGAAGAACTCCAACAAAAGAACAACGCTCTCACGTCAAGTCATCGGAAACCTGCACCTGCAACTGTTGTTGTAGTATCTGTGAGCCACGAGGACTCAACAATCCCATAACCATGGGTAACAAGACTATCAAAGCTTAATAGGTAGGAGGAGGTAAAGTGGTGAGGTTGCAGCAGCGGCTAAGGAAAAGTATGGTGGCTAACTTACGAGTACAAGAATAAGATGAGCATCTACGCAAATGGTCGCAAACTAGTAGTGATCGCTAAAGATCCTGAACTACATACGAGTCAAACATAACCCCACCGTGTTCTCTTCTCAAAGTGAAAAGAGACAGTCAGGGTTACTCACACAGTTGTGTGTTTTACTTCGGATCCTCTGTCAATTTTTCTACAACCGGACATT
Organism: Secale cereale; assembly: GCA_902687465.1. Lineage (NCBI taxonomy): Eukaryota > Viridiplantae > Streptophyta > Magnoliopsida > Poales > Poaceae > Secale > Secale cereale. Next base: position 577,343,961 of record LR738712.1, read on the forward strand.
AACAAATTCCAATCTGCCACATAACCGCAGGCACGGCTTACGAAAGATCATAACCCTGCAGAGGTGTCCCAACTTAGCCCATCACAAGCTCTCACAATCAGCTGAAGTGATAAATATAATATCATCACCCCTTATCTTAGGGAGATCCGATCAGGCTCGGCATCCCGGTGCACAAGACATTTTGACAATGGTAAAACAAGTCCAGCAAGACCTCCCGGCGTGCCGACACCCTGATAGTAGCCGCGAGTATCTCGTCTCAGGCCACGTCCGGATGAGCTATGGTTACAGCGACCAGATACCCCAAGTTTCCAAGGGGCGGCGCCGCAAGCTGCTCTATTTGGGACCAACACCATCGGCACTGCCCCCCCTGCTATGTAGAAGAATCCTCGGGTAGCGCTAACTCCCTATGCAATTTAATTAATTAATTAAGTTGTTATAATGAGCAAATTAAAACCAATGTTGGGCCTTGCTGGAGGAGTTTTATTCAAAGACGAACTGTCAAGGGGTCCCCATATACCCATCGTGTAAGGAACGCAAAATCAAGGAACATAATGCCGGTTTATCGACGCCTAAGGTGGCATGAGTGGAACAAAACACCGAGCAAAAGGCCAAGCCTTCCACCCATGCCCAGTATATAGGTGTGTTTATAATAATATTAGATATTGTGATATTCCAACAACAAGTTCCCTCCTGGAACGATCTTCATCTTCACCTGCAACTAACAACGCCATAAGAGGGGCTGAGCAAGCGGGTAACATAGCCAAACAATGGTTTTTGCTAGGAAGGTGTCAAAGGTTAGAGGTTTCATGGCAACAAGGAGAGGGGCTGACATAAATGATGAGTAGCGCGACATGTAACGATAGCATCGAGACACTAAGCATGGCAATGATAGTAAAGGTATCCAAGGGTATGGTCATCTTGCCTGAGATCCCGCAAGGAAGAAGAATGGTTCCGTGAAGAAGACGGAGAAGAAGCCTTGAAGAAGAACCACGGGTAGATGAACGAATCCTCACGAACGCAACGGAACAAGCACTAACGAGAAGAAGCAAGCAACACGGTAAACAAACCACTCAAGAACACGACAATATGCTCAACCAAGTATGATGCAAAACAAGTCTACTTATGATGCACAGAAAGTCTACACAGGAAGCAAAACATGGCAAGGTAGGAAGCACAGCAAAACAACACAAGTCTATATATGATGCATTACATGGCAAGGTATGATGCATGACAAGACTACATAGGAAGCACAACAAGTCTATACAGGAAGCATAACGTGGCAAGGTAGGAAGCACAGAAAAACAACACAAGTCTATATGATGCAATACATGGCAAGGTATGATGCATGACAAGACTATACAGGAAGCACAACAAGTATATACAGGTAGCATAATATGGCAAGGTAGGAAGCATAGCAAAACAACACAAGTTTATATGATGCAATACATGGCAAGGTATGATGCATGGCAAACTATACAGGAAGCATAACATGGCAAGGTAGGAAGCACAGAAAAACAACACAAGTTTATATATGATGCATTACATGGCAAGGTATGATGCATGCCAAGTGTACACAGGAAGCAAAATATGGCAAGGTAGGAAGCACAGAAAACAACATAATTCTATATGATGCAATACATGACAAGGTATGATGCAAGACAAATCTATACAGGAAGCATAGCATGGCAAGGTAGGAAGCACAACATGGCAAGGTAGGAAGCACAACATGGCAAGGTATGGTGCAATACATGGCAACGATGCAAGATGCACTCAAACATCAAGCAAACATACTCCAAAATGTTAACAAGATGATATTATGATTCTACATGCAAAATCACACAAGTTTCATATAAGGAACACCCCAAACGGAGCAACGGGCTAAAAGATACACATGAAACAAGATATAACAACAAGCTGAAATTAACAGCCACATAGCAACTTGGAAGCAAGAAATATATATGCTACATCACTCAAACATGGTGATAAGAAGCATGGACATGAAGTAGACATATCCTACAGCAAACAACTCCATTGGAGCAACTCCATAGGAGGCATGGATCAATAGCAACAAGCTACAACATTTTGATCATGACACTAAAAACCTGACAGCAATATTTTATAGCAACTTGGGAGCAAGAAATAAGTAAGCTAGAGCAAGCCAAAAGAGAAGTGAGGGCATGAATGGATATACAACAACATATACAACAAGGAATGATCAATGGCCACCCCAAAACTAACATGGATTCACCTAGGGCATCAAACAAACATAGCATCAGCATATCACCACGATCATTTTGACATATCATACACTCAATTTGGGTAAATACACACAAAGTTATCACTAAGCAAACATGCAACAAAAATACTGACAGAATAAAAGACTTAGCAGTTTTTCAGAGGAAAACGAGCGACCGATAGCCATACAACGCACATGGGCGAGGGATAGAAGGGGCTCACCAGGTGGGCTCGGCCCATGGCAGAAGGAAGAGGAGGAGCTGGGCTGCGGGTTGGCAGGGAGGCACTGGAGCTTGGCCCGGTCGGTGGGATGCGGCCCAGGGGAGCGGCTGCTCGGCTGGTGGCAGAGCTGGGCCGGCCCGCAGGGGAGGAGCAGGCCAGCTGGGAGGGGGCCGGCCGGCGCGGGGCAGGTGGCGGCCCAGGCGAGGGGCTCTGGCCTCGCCGTTCTCGTGCGCCCGCACGAGCGGGAGGAGGACGACGATCCTGGCGGCGCACGCCGGTGGCGACGGAGCCTGGCAGCAGGTACGGGAGGAGGTCGGGGGAGCGGAAACGGGCAGATCTCGCCGGGGCATGGCCGCGGCCGCCGGATCCGGCGAGGAGGAAGCCGGGGCGCGGCGCACGGAGGCGGAGCGTGTTGTGGCGACGGGGACGACGGGAGGGAGCCGGGTGCTGGTGAGCGCCGCGGGGCGCTCGGAAGGCGCGGCCGATCGGGCCTAGATCTGGCCCGGGGGCGGGCCTGGAGCGGGCTTCGCGGGCCAGGCGCGGTGGGAAGCTGGGGGGAGCCATGTGGTAGGCCAGGAGTGGTGGAGGGCGCTATTGGCGGCTGTGGCAGCCAATGGGGGCGCGCCACTTGGCGAAAACGAGGTGGCGGTGGCGCTAGGTGGCGAGAGGTGGCTGGGGAGGCGCGTATTCCGAAGAGGAAGATGGTGGTGGCTGCGGGAGGAGAAGGGAAGGCTAGGAAATGCCTAATTTGGCATGGGGGTGTCTATATATAGACAAAACTAGGGTTAGGGGGGTGTTTAGGGGTGTTTCGAGCCCTCCGATCGCGATCCGACGGATCCGATCGCGAGGTAAGGTAGGATGGGCCTAGGGGAGTTTAGTGGGCTGTGTTGGAGGGGTTGTGGGGAGAGAAGAGAAGAGGCCCACACGGGTTTTCGGAGACCTAAAATATCCGACGTTTTAACCGGCGACTAGTGCCGCTATATATATCCGTTGGGCTATCAAACGAGCTCCGAATGCGATGAAATTTGGCAGGCGGCCTGTCTACACTATAATAAGACCACACGCCAAGTATCATCCCATTCCGAGAACATTTTCTGGCCACTCACAAAATAAATATTTGGAGGCACCGCGGGCGCGTGCAAGTGTGTCTGGGCTCAGAACGGACAACGGAAAGGACGAGGGAACTCGGGCGGATGCAAGTTTTGAAAACATGCTGATGCAAGCACACATGATGACATGGCAAGACGCACACGCAAGCAGAAGACATGGCACTGACAACGAATAACTGGCTGACACCTGGCGCACCGGTCTCGGGGTGTCACAACACTCCCCTACTAACAAGAGATCTCGTCCCGAGATCTTAGGAATGAGACAGAAGAGAGAAAGGAAGAACAAGGTTCTTCGAGGACAAAAGAGTGAAACCAAAGAACCTTGAGAGTTGAACAACGGAAAGAAAGGATACAACGGAGAAGAACGAAGTTGCAAAGACTTCGGTAAATAAGAGGAACAAGGAATACGACGAGAACCAAAAGGTTGAAGGATATGAAGCACGAGTTGAAGGAACAAGAATGAATTCGAAACCACTCTGGTTAACAAAGATAGAAGGAATCCGAACGAAGTAATTCGGGCAACACTCCGGCTGAAACTGAAAGAAATAGCACACCGGTTGAACATGAATGGAATGGAGAAAGAATTTGAGAATATGGAACGATCCATGAAGAGATGAACAAGAAAAAGCCTCCGGAAGAATTTAAAGAGAGAGGAATGAAAAGAATGAAGAAGAGGATGACAACTTCCATCACGAATTAATTCGAAAGAGGATCTTCAGAAGAAAGGCTTGAACGGTGCTGTTAAAAATCAACAACAAAAGAATAAGCTTGGTTTGGACTTACATAATCATCTCAAAAGTTAAGGTGAAATATGCCGCAACCAAAGATTGAATATATGAGAATGAAGAAAGAAATGCAAAACTCCACTTCAAAAGAATACGGAGGATTAATTGCACTCGAGAGGCAAAAGAATAAGATTGCTTGAGCTGCTCCAGAATAATTAAATGAATGTTGAAGAATGAATTACTCATGATGAACCCCATGAAGAACTCCGGTAACAAAAGGATGATGAATAAACAAATGACGGATGAAAAGAATAAGATTAAGCCTTGCGATGATTAAACGGGGGTACCGACGAGATAACCGAGGAAACTATGAACTCCGGGGAAAAAGAATAACACACATGGAACTAGAATTTATTCATCAAGAATAAACTCCGAAGGAAGGAATAAACAACTCGATGAAAAGAATAAGAATTATGTTATGCTTATCCTCCACCAATTAAATTGATGAGAAGTAATGGATTTGCACACAACTTATTCGCGATGAAAAGGATTAAAGAGGGGTATATCGCGAACTTGCGAAAATCTTCATGAAACACCGGTAGGATTGGAATAAAGTGAATGGATTGATATGATAACACCGGAAATAACTCTTGAGCGAACTACCGTTAGAGAATTGAGGCCGAGTGATGAAAAGAACGAACCACCGAGAAGAATTAAAAATCGAGTGAAGAACGAGAATGACCGTCGTAAGGAATGAAATTGAATGATGCAAGGGGATAAGCCACCGTGGAGAATTGGATTGAGTGAACACAAGAGAATGAATCGCCGGGAAGAATAAATAACTTGAGGGAAATTGAATGATGAGAACAAAGAGATCGCGAACTGATTAAAGAATGCTTGAACGAAGCACCTGAAGAAAGTGAGACGAACGAAGAGGCATCAATGAAGAATATTTAGAGGACGAAGTTGAAAACTGAGAACGAAGAAATCTTCTGAAATGATGGCCTTCGGAGGAACACAAAGAAAAGAATTCCTGAAATACTCCGGAAGAATGAAAAGAAGAAAGGTTGAACCAACGATGAAAAGAATTAAAACTATCTTGAAGAAGGCATATGACTGATGGAATCCATACTTACGTCATATTTGAAAAGAATATAGGAACACTCCGGGAATGAAAAGAGTCAGGTAAGATCCTGGGAATAAACCTGTGGGTTATGAGCCCACCGAAGGGAGAACTCCGTTGGAAAGGATTGAAAAGGAGATAATGCACCGGAACGATTAAAAGACTCAAAGGAGGTGACAACCTCGAATTAATTGGAAGACATACGCATATCGTGAGGTTTCTTCGGAACTCCGGAATAATTACATGGCGAGAGGTGAACGAGCAAGGGGAAAACATTTGAGCCGAGGAAAAGGAATATGAACAACATCGAATACTTGAATTGAATCCACCGGAAAAGAAGAAGAGGTGAAGAAAATCAAACGAGAGGAGAACTCATCGAGAAGAAAAGAGATGAAGGATGACGAACTAAACGAGAATTCACCAGTTGAAATAATTGAGGAAAGAATGCAAAGGATTCACACGAGTAGGATGGATACTCGATTAAGGACTACGGCTCCGAGAAACAAAAGGGTGGGCGGGTGGGAAAAGAAAGACCACTTCGGACGGGGAAAAACACCGTCGGTTGAAAAGAACTGAGGTTGAACTTGCAAAGAAGAAGAGGGTTGAAACCACTTGACGAGAGAGGCACTAGATGAAAGAATTAACAACGCAACGAACGAAAAACTAACCACGAGATCCTAAAAAAATTTGAAGGGGAAGAGGAGTAATTCAAAATACCTACATCAAGATTCCTCACCAGAGCGACGAAGGGGCAGGGGAGTAAAAAGAATTCCTACTCTTCGATATAACTAGACTCCGAAAAAGTTTTCTGCTAGACTCAACAACGGCCAAGCTACGATCAATCAAGGGAGCTCCTATGGTCGGTCGAGGCTCTGATACCAACTTGTCAGGCCCAAGATGCGATTCTATCCCGATCACGTGACATTTACGTGATTGGGGCACAACCGCATTTCGGGCGCTTAGCAAGATGGATATCATTACATCGTACCATTACATACATACATGGGGGATACAACAATACCTACAAGTCACATGAATACAACAACATCAATACAAGATATCCGACTACGGATACAAACAAGAAAAGCACAAAGACATCCATCTGCTATCCCAGGCTGCCGACCCGGAACCTAACCCAAGACTGAAGAAGAAGAACTCCAACAAAAGAACAACGCTCTCACGTCAAGTCATCGGAAACCTGCACCTGCAACTGTTGTTGTAGTATCTGTGAGCCACGAGGACTCGGCAATCCCATAACCATGGGTAACAAGACTATCAAAGCTTAATAGGTAGGAGGAGGTAAAGTGGTGAGGTTGCAGCAGCGGCTAAGGAAAAGTATGGTGGCTAACTTACGAGTACAAGAATAAGATGAGCATCTACGCAAACGGTCGCAAACTAGTAGTGATCGCTAAAGATCCTGAACTACATACGAGTCAAACATAACCCCACCGTGTTCTCTTCTCAAAGTAAAAAGAGACAGTCACGGTTACTCACACAGTTGTGTGTTTTACTTCGGATCCTTTGTCAAGTTTTCTACAACCGGACATTAACAAATTCCAATCTGCCACATAACCGCGGGCACGGCTTTCGAAAGATCATAACACTGCAGGGGTGTCCCAACTTAGCCCATCACAAGCTCTCACGATCAGCTGAAGTGATAAATATAATATCATCACCCCTTATCTTAGGGAAATCCGATTAGGCTCGGCATCCCGGTGCACAAGACATTTCGACAATGGTAAAACAAGTCCAGCAAGACCTCCCGGCGTGCCGACACCCTAATAGTAGCCGCGCGTATCTCGTCTCAGGCCACGTCCGGATGAGCTATGGTTACAGCGACCAGATACCCCAAGTTTCCAAGGGGCGGCGCCGGAAGCTGCTCTATTTGGGACCAACACCATCGGCACTGGCCCCCCTGCTATGTAGAAGAATCCTCGGGTAGCGCTAACTCCCTATGCAATTTAATTAATTAATGAAGTCGTTATAATGAGCAAATTAAAACCAATGTTGGGCCTTGCTGGAGGAGTTTTATTCAAAGACGAACTGTCAAGGCGTACCCATATACCCATCGTGTAAGGAACGCAAAATCAAGGAACATTATGCCGGTTTATCGGCGCCTAAGGTGGCATGAGTGGAACAAAACACCGAGCAAAAGGCCAAGCCTTCCACCCATGCCCAGTATATAGGTGTGTTAATAATAATATTAGATATTGTGATATTCCAACTACAAGTTCCCTCCTGGAACGATCTTCATCTGCACCTGCAACTAACAACGCTATAGGAGGGGCTGAGCAAGCGGGTAAGATAGCCAAACAATGGTTTTTGCTAGGAAGGTGTCGAAGGTTAGAGGTTTCATGGCAACAAGGAGAGGGGCTGACATAAATGATGGGTAGCGCGACATGTAACGATAGCATCGAGACACTAAGCATGGCAATGATAGTAAAGGTATCCAAGGGTATGGTCATCTTGCCTGAGATCCCGCAAGGAAGAAGAACGGTTCCGTGAAGAAGACGGAGAAGAAGCCTTGAAGAAGAACCACGGGTAGACGAACGAATCCTCACGAACGCAACGGAACAAGCACTAACGAGAAGAAGCAAGCAACACGGTAAACAAACCACTCAAGAACACGACAATATGCTCAACCAAGTATGATGCAAAACAAGTCTACTTATGATGCACAAAAAGTCTACAGAGGAAGCAAAACTTGGCAATGTAGGAAGCACAGCAAAACAACACAAGTCTATATATGATACATTACATGGCAAGGTATGATGCATGACAAGACTACATAGGAAGCACAACAAGTCTATACAGGAAGCATAACGTGGCAAGGTAGGAAGCACAGAAAAACAACACAAGTCTATATGATGCAATACATGGCAAGGTATAATGCATGACAAGACTATACAGGAAGCACAACAAGTCTATACAGGAAGCATAATATGGCAAGCTAGGAAGCACAGCAAAACAACACAAGTTTATATGATGCAATACATGGCAAGGTATGATGCATGACAGACTATACAGGAAGCATAACATGGCAAGGTAGGAAGCACAGAAAAACAACACAAGTTTATATATGATGCATTACATGGCAAGGTATGATGCATGACAAGTGTACACAGGAAGCAAAACATGGCAAGGTAGGAAGCACAGAAAACAACACAATTCTATATGATGCAATACATGACAAGGTATGATGCAAGACAAATCTATACAGGAAGCATAGCATGGCAAGGTAGGAAGCACAACATGGCAAGGTAGGAAGCACAACATGGCAAGGTATGATGCAATACATGGCAACGGTGCAAGATGCACCCAAACATCAAGCAAACATACTCCAAAATGTTAACAAGATGATATTATGATTCTACATGCAAAATCACACAAGTTTCATATAAGGAACACCCCAAACGGAGCAACGGGCTAAAAGATACACATGAAACAAGATATAACAACAAGCTGAAATTAACAGCCACATAGCAACTTGGAAGCAAGAAATATATATGCTACATCACTCAAACATGGTGATAAGAAGCATGGACATGAAGTAGACATATCCTACAGAAAACAACTCCATTGGAGCAACTCCATAGGAGGCATGGATCAATAGCAACAAGCTACAACATTTTGATCATGACACTAAAAACTTGACATCAATATTTTATAGTAACTTGGGAGCAAGAAATAAGTAAGCTAAAGCAAGCCAAAAGAGCAAGTGAGGGCATGAATAGATAGACAACAACATATACAACGAGGAATGATCAATGGCCACCCCAAAACTAACATGGATTCACCTAGGGCATCAAGCAAACATAGCATCAGGATATTACAGATTCCAGACTTAGTGAAATTTCACCAAGTGTTAAAACAGTAATAACAACATGGCATGTTTGCGAGCATGTTTAAGTCAACACAAGGCATATCATGGAAAGTTAAATGCACCACATCAAAGAACACATCATGGAGATTCTAAAACATCTAGGCATGTGGCAAGGGGACAAACACAACAATAGCAACGAGCTCCTCAACTAGGCATCTCGTAACAAGTTTCAGAACATAACAGCCAAATGCACTTTTGTAACAGAGATTAACATGGCAATATGAACCCTAACATGCATGCTACAGCAACCAACATGTAGAGCATCTCATGATGAACATTTTGACATATCATTTGCATCATTTGGATGAACATGCACCAAGTTATCATATCTCAAACATGGCAACAAAATAACAAGTAGCAGCAGTTTGTAACATGTAGCACTCTTGCAACAGATATTTAAGCATCTAGATGAAGTCAAATGAGCATGGCACAATGGAACAAAGTGTAGATCATATCACCACAATCATTTTGACATATCATACACTCAATTTGGATAAATACACACAAAGTTTTCACTAAGCAAACATGCAACAAAAATGCTGACAGAATAAAAGACTTAGCAGTTTTTCAGAGGAAAACGAGCGACAGATAGCCATACATCGCACATGGGCGAGGGATTGAAGGGGCTCACCAGGTGGACTCGACCCATGGCAGAAGGAAGAGGAGGAGCTGGGCTGCGGGCTGGCAGGGAGGCACTGGAGTTGGGCCCAGTCGGTGGGATGCGACCCAGGGGAGCGGCGGCTCGGATGGTGGCGGAGCTGGGCCGGCCCGCAGGGGAGGTGCAGGCCGGCTGGGAGGGGGCCGGCCGGCGCGGGGCAGGTGGCGGCCCAGGCGAGGGGCTCTGGCCTCGTCGTTCTCGTGCGCCCGCACGGGCGGGAGGAGGACGGCGATCCTGGCGGCGCACGCCGGTGGCGCCGGAGCCTGGCAGCAGGTATGGGAGGAGGTCGGTGGAGCGGAAACGGGCAGATCTCGCCGGGGCATGGCCGCGGCCGCCGGATTCGGCGAGGAGGAAGCCGGGGTGCGGCGCACGAAGGCGGAGCGTGCTGTGGCGACGGGGACGAGCGGGAGGTAGCCGGGTGCTGGTGAGCGCCATGGGGCGCTCGGGAGGTGCGACCGATCGGGCCCTGATCCGGCCCGGGGGCGGGCCTGGAGCGGGCTTCGCGGGCCAGGCGCGGTGGGAAGCTGGGGGGAGCCACGTGGCAGGCCAGGAGTGGTGGAGGGCGCTGTTGGCGGCTGTGGCAGCCAATGGGGGCGCGCCACTTGGCGAAAACGAGGTGGCGGCGGCGCTAGGTGGCGAGAGGTGGCTGGGGAGGCACGGATTCCGAGGAGGAAGATGGTGGTGGCTGCGGGAGGAGAATGGAAGGCTAGGAAATGCCTAATTTGGCATGGTGGTGTCTATATATAGACAAAACTAGGGTTAGGGGGTGTTTAGGGGTGTTTCGAGCCCTCCGATCGCGATCCGACGGATCCGATCGCGAGGTAAGGTAGGATGGGCCTAGGGGAGTTTAGTGTCTAGTGCGATGTTATCGTGTTGGAGGGGTTGTGGGGAGAGAAGAGGAGAGGCCCACGGGGGTTTTTGGAGACCGAAAAAATCCGACGTTTTAACCGGCGACTAGTGCCGCTATATATATCCGTTGGGCTATCAAACGAGCTCCGAATGCGATGAAATTTGGCAGGCGGCCTGTCTACACTATAATAAGACCACACGCCAAGTATCATCCCATTCCGAGAACATTTTCCGACCACTCACAAAATAAATATTCGGAGGCACCGCGGGCGCGTGCAAGTGTGTCTGGGCTCAGAACGGACAACGGAAAGGACGAGGGAACTCGGGCGGATGCAAGTTTTGAAAACATGCTGATGCAAGCACACATGATGACATGTCAAGACGCACACGCAAGCAGAAGACATGGCACTGACAACGAATAACTGGCTGACACCTGGCGCACCGGTCTCGGGGTGTCACATGTTTGTCCCTCCCACTTTAGTTGGATCATATTCGATGAAAAGGGTCCTTATGAAGGGTAAATAGAAATTGGCATATCACGTTGTGGTTTTGGCGTAGGTAAGAAACGTTCTTGCTAGAAACCTATAGCAGCCACGTAAAAACTTGCAACAACAATTAGAGGACGTCTAACTTGTTCTTGCAGCATATGCCGTGTGATGTGATATGGCCAAAAGGGGATGCGATGAATAATATATGTGATGTATGAGATTGATCATGTTCTTGTAATAGGAATCACGACTTGCATGTCGATGAGTATGACAACCGACAGGAGCCATAGGAGTTGTCTTAATTGGTATGACATGCGTGTCAATGAAAATGCCATGTAATACTTTACTTTATTGCTAATCGTTAGCCATAGTAGTAGAAGTAATAGTTCGCGAGACAACTTCATGAAGACACGACGATGAAGATCATGATGATGGAGATCATGGTGTCATGCCGGTGACGATGATGATCATGGAGCCCCAAAGATTGAGATCAAAGGAGCAAAATGATATTGGCCATATCATGTCACTATTTGATTGCATGTGATGTTTATCATGGTTTACATCTTATTTGCTTAGAACGACGGTAGCTTAAATAAGATGGTCTCTCACTAAAATTTCAAGAATTGTGTTCCCCCTAACTGTGCACCATTGCTAAGGTTCGTTATTCAGAAGCATCACATGATGATCGGGTGTGATAGGCTCTAAAGTTCGCATACAACGGGTGTAAGCCTGATTTACACACGCAATACACTTAGGTTTACTTGACGAGCCTAGCATGTACAGACATGGCCTCGGAACACGAAAGACTGAAAGGTCGAACATGAGTCGTATAGAAGATATGATCAACATGGAGATGTTCACCGTTGATGACTAGTCCGTCTCACGTGATGATCAGACACGGCCTAGTCGATTCGGATCATTTTTCACTTGGATGACTAGAGGGATGTCTATCTGAGTGGGAGTTCATTAAATAATTTGATTAAATGAACTTAATTGTCATGAACATAGTCTAAATATCTTTACAATATGTCTTGTAGATCAAATGGCCCACGCTAATGTTGCCCTCAACTTCAACGCGTTCCTAGAGAAAACCAAGCTGAAAGACGATGGTAGCAACTATACGGATTGGGTCCGTAACTTGAGGATCATCCTCATAGCTGCCAAGAAAGCATATGTCATTGAAGCACTTCTAGATGACGCACCCATTATCCCAGCAACTCAAGACGTTATGAACACCTGGCAGTCGCGTAGTGATGATTACTCCCTGGTTTAGTGCGGCATGCTTTACAGCTTAGAATCGGGGCTCCAAAAGTGTTTTGAGCAACACGGAGCATATGAGATGTTCCAGGAGCTGAAAATGGTTTTCCAAGCTCATGCCCGGGTCGAGAGATATGAAGTCTCCGACAAGTTCTACAGTTGTAAGATGGAGGAAAACAGTTCTGTCAGCGAGAAGATACTCAAAATGTCTGGGTTGCACAACCGCTTGTCTCAGTTGGGAGTTAATCTCCCAGATGACTCGGTCATTGACAGAATCCTCCAGTCGCTCCCACCTAGCTACAAGAGCTTTGTGATGAACTACAATATGCAAGGGATGGAGAAGTCCATTCCTGAGTTATATTCAATGCTGAAATAAGCGGAGGTGGAGATCAAAAAGGAACATCAAGTGTTGATGGTGAATAGGACCACTAAGTTCAAGAAAGGCAAGGGTAAAAAGAACTTCAAGAAGGACGGCAAGGGAGTTGCCGCGCCCGGTAAGCCAGTTGCCGGGAGGAAGCCAAAGAATGGACCCAAGCCTGAGACTGAGTGCTTTTATTGCAAGGGAACGGGTCACTGGAAGCGGAACTGCCCCAAGTACTTGGCGGATAAGAAGGCTGGCAACGTCAAAGATACATATGATATACATGTTATTGATGTGTACCTTACCAGCGCTCGTAGTAGCTCCTGGGTATTTGATACCGGTGCAGTTGCTCACATTTGTAACTCTAAGAAGGAGCTGTGGAATAAGCGGAGACAGGCGAAGGACAAGGTGACGATGCGCGTCAGGAATGGTTCCAAGGTCGATGTGATCGTCGTCGGCATGCTACCTCTACATCTACCTTCGGGATTAGTTTTGAACATCAATAATTGTTATTTAGTGCCATCTTTGAGCATGAACATTTTATCTAGATCTCGTTTAATGCGAGATGGCTACTCATTTAAATCTGAGAATAATGGTTGTTCTATTTATATGAGAGATATGTTTTATGTTCATGCCCCGCTGGTCAATGGTTTATTTTTATTGAATCTCGAATGTGAGGTTACACATATTCATAGTGTGAATACGAAAAGATGTAAGGTTCATAATGATACTGCCACATACTTGTGGCACTACCGCCTTGGTCATATTGGTGTCAAACGCATGAAGAAACTCCATGCAGATGGACTTTTGGAGTCTCTTGATTATGAATCATTTGCCACATGTGAACCATGCCTTATGGGAAAGATGACCAAGACTCCGTTCTCCGGAACGATGGAGCGAGCAACCAACTTATTGGAAATCATACATACTGATGTGTGCGGTCCAATGAGCGTTGAGGCTCGTGGTGGCTATCGTTATGTTCTCACCATCTCTGATGACTTAAGTAGATATGTGTATGTCTACCTAATGAAACACAAGTCTGAGACCTTTGAAAAGTTCAAGGAATTTCAGAATGAGGTAGAGAATCAACGTGATAGGAAAATAAAGTTCTTATGATCAGACCGTGGAGGAGAATATTTGAGTCACGAGTTTGGTACGCACCTAAGGAAAGGTGGAATTGTTTCAGAACTAACGCCGCCTGGAACACCTCAGCGTAATGGTGTGTCCGAACGTCGTAATCACACTCTGTTGGATATGGTGCGATCTATGATGTCTCTTACCGATTTACCGCTATCATTTTGGGGTTATGCTTTAGAGACTGACGCATTCACTTTAAATAGGGCACCGTCTAAATCTGTTGAGACGACAACCGTATGAATTATGGTTTGGGAAGAAACCTAAGTTGTCGTTTATAAAAGTTTGGGGATGCGATGCTTATGTCAAGAAACTTCAACTTGAAAAGCTCGAACCCAAATCGGAAAAATGCATCTTCATAGGATATCCTAAGGAAACTATAGGGTATACCTTCTACCTCAGATCCGAAGGCAAGGTCTTTGTTGCCAAGAATTTATCCTTTCTGTAGAAAGAGTTTCTCTCGAAAGAAGTAAGTGGGAGGAAAGTAGAACTTGATGAGGTGATTGTAACCCCTCTTGAATCAGAAAGTAGCACCGCACAGGAAGATGTTTCTCTGGTGCCTACACAGACTAGAGAGGATGTTAATAATAATAATCATGAAACTTCAGATCAAGTTGCTACTGAACTTCGTAGGTCCACGAGGACACGTTCCGCACCAGAGTGGTATGGCAACCCTGTCCTGCAAATCATGTTGTTAGACAACAGTGAACCTTCGAACTATGAAGAAGCGATGGTGGGCCCGGATTCCAACAGATGGCTTGAAGCCATGAAATCCGAGATAGGATCCATGTATGATAACAAAGTATGGATTTTGGTAGACTTGCCCGATGATCGGTGTCGGTGTCAAAACCGGCGGATCTCTGGTAGGGGGTCCCGAACTATGCGTCTGAGGATCGATGGTAACAAGAGACTGGGGACACGGTGTTTACCCAGGTTCAGGCCCTCTCGATCGAGGTAATACCCTACTTCCTGCTAGATTGATCTTGATGAATATGATTACAAGAGTTGGTCTACCTCGAGATCGTAATGGCTAAACCTCAGGAGTCTAGCCTATGATTCTATTGTTTCTTTTCTACCTTAGCCTCTACAGACTAAACCCTCCAGTTTATATATGTACAGGAGGGCCCTAGGGTTTGCACATAACCATATTGCAGAGGAAGGAAAGATTACACCCGAACCTAAAACCTGCCATTATACGTATACAAGAGTCCTATCCAGATACAAGAGACGATCTTCAGCAATGATCTACACGGCCCACCAGTCTGGCCCATCACGAGTTATCCGACCACATGTGGACCCCTCTATCCAGGACTCCCACAGTAGCACATGAACCTGTCTTCGATGATGATGAGTTCAGCTTCCGTATTATCTTTGGCATTGCAAGGCGGGTTCCTTCTTCCGAATATATCTTCTGCAAAAAGTGTATTGTGTTCGGCTCTGCATGGTTAGTACAACCCTTAGCCTCGAAGGCAAGGCATTGAAAGAAAATGAATAATGTGTCTTTACTGACAACTTTTTGGTGAAGCGTCGCGTCGATCCCATTAATATACCAGACCGTTTTATTTGGTCCTAGTTCCGCGTTTCGAGGCATAACCTCCCTTGGCGCGTCCTATCAATGCGGAGATCGTGCCCGCTTATTAGGGTATCCTTATCAATGTGACATGAGCATCCAAACCGCGCATTACACACGACCAATTTGGGAACCGGCGAGGTTTGTGACTAAAGTGGGGAGACGTTCTGTATTCACAGCGTTATAAAAGGATACCAATCCCTTCCATCAGCCCCACACTTTCCTCAAGCTCGAGTTCTCCAATCTTCCTAGCCCTAACATCCTCTTCTCTTGCGCCTGCAGTTCTCCGTTCCTCAATCCCCACTTCCTTCCCCAGCAATGGTCGGATCCGGCGCCAAGGGCAAGTGGGAGGCCTCCACGGTTACTGAGAAAGATGTGGAGGATCTTCGGAGTGCGGGCTATCTCGTTGCCAACATTGCGCACCGAGTCCCCGCCAAAGACCAGGTGGTTCTCGTCCCAGCGGCGGGTGAGAGAGTTGTTTCCTCTCGCACTTCGTTAGGGGGCTAGGATTTCCTCTTCACCCCTTTGTACAGGGTTTGCTGTTTTTTTACTAGCTAGATTTCCATGATCTAGCCCCGAACTCGATTCTTCACATCTCCGCTTTCATAGTGGTGTGTGAAGCTTTCCTCCGTGTTCCCCCACACTTCGGTCTATGGCTCAAGACCTTCAATGTGAAGCCGAAGGTGGTGGACGGGAAACACACGGAGTGCGGGGGCACTGTGATAAGCAAGCTCCCGAATACAACCTGGCCAAAGGGATCGTTCGTGGAGACGAACAAGGTTTGGCAGGAGGAGCGGTTCTACATCACTGAGCCCTGCAACGCCAAATGGGCTGTCACAACCCTAGTTCTGGTTTGCACTAGGTTAGTCTTGTGGTTTGCATCATGTTTAAATTTCAAATGAAATTGAATTGAGGACTTGTGAAACCCTCAGAAACCCTTTTTGAAAATGACCCAAATAAAAATTGCTCCAAAAAGGTCCAAAAAATGTTCATGTGGCCCTCTAAAAATATTGGTTAGAGATAAATATCAAACCAATATTATTAGGAGCTCATAAGTATTTATTTTGGGCATTTGGAATTAATACAATAGTTATTTGCATTGGATATATATATATATATATATTATAGATTTTATATATGTCCAAAATTCTGATTCTTTATTTTTAGGGGCTTGGATTAATTCCTAGGTCCCTGCAAAATAAATATGTCAGCAGTAAATAATTGATTTAATTTAGAAATTAAATCAAAACAAATGTCAGAAAAATAGAAAAAGCAAATAAAAGGAATAGCTTACCTGGCTTACCTGCAGCCCACCAGGCAGAGCTGGCCCGGCCCACTGGCCAAGCCAGTCATCACCTACCTCGCGCCAGTAGGCCGAGGCGTGTGCCCGGCGCACGCGAGCGCTCCGCGCGCCACGCGAGCTGCCTGCCTGCCCTCCCCTCGCCGCCTGGTCGTTTCTGGACGCGCCACACGATCTCCCCGACCCTCTCGCACTCTCCTGGACCTCTCCCCTCCTCTCCCTCGCTCTCTCTCGCAACCCCCGAACGCCGCCGTCGCCGTCGATCGCCGTAGTCGTTGCCAGAGCCGTCCCCTCGCCCCTCCGTAGAGCCCACGAGCTCCGCCACGACTCCCTCGTCCTCTCCGTCAAGCCACCAGATGCCGGACGCCCTGTGGAGCCGCCGTCGTCATCGTCTTCCTCCTCGGACGCCGCCGACCGCCGGCGACGAATTCGCCGCAGGAGAAGCTTCCCCGAGCCACTGAACCCCCCAGCAAAACCGCGGTGAGCTCCCGGTTCTTTTCCCCCTTCTCCCCTAGTCGTTTGCGACCTCTAGGTCTACTCTCCGCTGATGCCCGACCTCACTGCCGCCCGCGATGCCGCCGCCGTGGCCACAACCACCCAAGCACGAATCCGAGCACGTCACTGCACTTAGTGCTTCACTAGGAGCCCGTAGCACCTCTCCGTTAGCCTCCCCGTGCCCCGTAGCTCCAACCCCGACGAGGCCCGAACTCCGGAGCCGCCGCGAGCTCGTTTCCGGCGAGCTCCGGCCGCCCTAGCTGTTGCCGCTGGCTGGGATGGATGCGGGTGAGCTCCAGCTCCCCGTAGATGGTCCCAGCTGCGCATAAGACCCCCGGAACAGAAATCCCGATGCCCTCCGCCGCGTTTGCTGCCGCCGGCGGCTCAACGCCGGCGTGTTAGCTGCGGTTTGACCCGGATTTGACTCCCTGGGTCAATGACAGGTGGGCCCCCACCCCTTTTAGTTAGTTGACTGTTAAGTTAATTAATTAGTTTTGGTTGATTAGATTAGCCACTGACATGTGGGCCCAGCCCTGCTATTTTTTCTGTTAGGATTAGTTTAGTGTTAATTAACTCAGTTAATTAACTGAGTCACTGACCAGTGGACCCCACTGTCAGGTTTGACTCTGGACCAGCCCCTTTGACCTGCTGACGTCATGCTAGTGTCATGCTGACGCAGTAATCCAGTTCTGGTATTTAAATAAATCTTAAATGATTTTTTTATTTCAGAATTTGGCTTAAACTTCAAAAAATCACAGAAATTCAACCATAGCTCAGAATGAAATAATTTATATATGAAAAATTATCAGAAAAATTCAGTCTATCCATCTGTACCATTTTCATGCATGACAAATGAAGTTAAACCTACTGTTTATATGAAAACACATATATGGCATTTAGAAATACTTATTTTAGAGTTGCATTTGAACCCTTGGTTCAAATGGAGTTCAACCAATCGAAATGCTAGTTGCATTAGCTCAAACAACATCATAACTTCATGCCATATTCATGCATCATATTGTTGCATATGCTTGTGTTTGATTGTCGGCACCGTTCTTCTCGATAGGTCCAGCTCCGGAGACTGATCCAGAGTACCTGTCAGAGGAGTAGTGCTCTGCAAGTTGTTTCACCAGGCAATCAAACCCCCTTGTTCATCCCGATACAACCCCTTTCTCGCTCCTGCTCCCTGTTATTGCATTAGGACAACAACGACTTCAACTACTACTTTATGCCGCGGTAGTTGAACCCATTCCTCTGCATGACCTGTCTTTCCACAGTAAATAGTTGAAACCCACTAGCATGTGTAGGAGTTGATTGAAGCCACGTTGTGATCCTACCATGCCTTGCTTGCTATTGCTTAGAGTGTGTCAGGTCTGATTCATCGGGAATGAATTGGAGTGAAATGATATGTTCTGATGCTGAGGGTTAAGTGTGTGAACACGTTTTGGTAAAGGTAGTGGTGAGAGGCCATGTAGGAGTACATGGTGGGTTGTCTCACTAGAACCGTCCCTAAGAACTGAGTTCCGAGTATGTTGTCCAATGACTAGTTACTACCACACATTGGGTTCCGGTAACTCGACCCCTCTCGACTTATTAATCAACATGATCTCTGTCCAGGAGTTGCAACTAGTTTCTGGTGTTTGTAGGTAGTGTTAGTAGTCTACCAAGTGGCACTCGGCCAGTGGGCTTGGGACAGACTAGGCATCGTGGCATGGTGTACCAAGCGTAGATCCACTCGGCGAGGTGGGCTTGGGAACCCTGCGCACATCATTTGGGGCCGTGAGCGACACCCCGACCGGATCTCCCCACGGATGGAACCCGAATAGGCGATAAACCTGGACGAGAGACTTGTGTGGTTAGTCAGGTCGTGGCCGACACCCTCGCCAGGCTTCCGCTTGAAGGTTGCCGAGATACACGACGTGTACATGGCGGTAAGTGGCGAGAGCGTGTGTGAAGAAGTACACCCCTTCAGGGTTAACATGATCTATTCGAATAGCCGGGTCCACGGTTATGGACTTCTTGGATGCTTACGTGGTACATAGACAACTTGAAGTGGATACTCTAAAATACTCAAGACAAGTGTGAGTGCTATGGATGGCCTTCTCGTAGGGAGACGGGAATGAATCCATAGTGGTGTATTGTGTGGTGCTTAGTGGACTCGTGTGCGCCACCTCAAAGTTACCAGCAATCGTAGAATAGGATAGCCACTGAGTCAAAGCTGGCTTGCTGCAACTAAACCCCACTTTGCCATCTTGATACAAGTGCATGTATGATAGGATCTGATGTAAGTCTTGCTGAGTAACTTTGTACTCATGTTTGCTTAATTTATGTTTTGTAGATAGGATTGATGTCTCACTAGTAGTTCCGCTTGGACTTCGACAAGTAGCTTGTTACCTCAGCTACGATCTTGGACGAGTGTTGTAGTTAGTCAGGCTCTTCAGCCTTTTTCATTTGTAGATGTCTGTACTCAGACATGTTGTGCTTCCGCTTGTTGCTTGTATGCTCTGAATGCTGGGTCGTGAGACCCATGTTGTAATATTTGGCTCCTCGGAGCCTAATGAATAAATACTTTGTTTATTAGAGTCTTGTTGTGATGCCATGTTGTATTTGCACATATTGAGCATATTGTGTGTATGTTATTGAAATGCTTGGTATGTGTGGGATCCGACACCTAGTTTTTTACCCTTGGTAGCCTATCTTACAGGGAAATGTCTCCTAGTGCTTCCACTGAGCCTTGGTAGCTTGCTACTGCTCCAGATCACTTAGGCTGACCGGCATGTGTCCTTCTTCGTTCCTGTGTCTGTCCCTTAGGGGAAATGTCACGCGTTGTTCCTTTAAGTCCTTGTAGCTTGCTACGACTTGGGTTCATACGTTGATGACCGACACGTTCGTTGCTGGGTCATGAATGCCTGTCTCTGTAATTTAGTGCCACTTTTGGTTTATAACTGGTCATGTCGGCCCGGGTTCTCTGTCATATGGATGCTAGCGACACTATCATATACGTGAGCCAAAATGCGCAAACGGTCCCGGGCCAGGTAAGGTGGCACCCGTGGGGATACCGTGCGTGAGGCCGCAAGGTGATATGGTGTGTTACATGCTAGATCGGTGTGACTTAGGATCGGGGTCCCGACAGCGTTGGTATCAGAGCCTGACTGCCTGTAGGATTACCAAGCCAAATTGGTCGAAGTTGAGTCTAGAAATTCCTTAGTTATATAAGGGAATTGATTGTGGAAGGGAACGTAAGGCTCTTTTTACTCCTTATACCTCATGTCTTCTGATCTGAGTCATCCTACCTTTCCTACGGGGTTAAGGAACTAGGCTTTCTCTTCCGTCTATCAGGATCACGAGTTACTACTCCGTAGTCCCTTAGGATTGGTTGATCAGAGTCCTACTCCTGTTTTCAAGTTCTTCCGGTGCAGTTGTTTTAGTACTATCACAGAACCTTGAGAGATGATGTTGAGATGTTGTACTACCCTTTGTTAGCAGGATGTCTCATTCTGAGCATTTTACTGCCGTTATGCTGCCGGAATTATTCTAGTAGTTCGAGAGATACTAATTTCTTGTTCTACCTTATGCATCCTATAGTTGTTGATGTTTCCGTCTTCGGTTTCGCTTCTCAGGATGTCTTCAGTTAAGCGAAGCTCAGCTGCTCGTAGACAGAACCACGGAGGTGGTAGAGATGAGGAGGATCCTCCCGACCAGCCTTCGTTGGCGGAGTTAATGTTAGAAATGGAGAGAAACAAGCGTGAGTCTAACCGTTTGTTGGCACGTATTGAGGAGAACACCGCACATCAGTGCAAGGAATCAACAACCATCCATGACTTCATTCGTTTGAAACCACCTACCTTCCATCATCCCATTGAGCCACTCGATGCAGATGACTGGCTCCGTAGTATCACTCACAAGCTGCGTTCTGCGAACGTAGCTGAAGATGACAAGGTCATCTATGCCACTTATCACCTGGAAGGTCCTGCTAGTCTTTACTGGCAGAATTATGAGGCCATGATTCCAGCTGGCCAGATTCCTACCTAGAGAGATTTCACCGAGGCTTTTCGTGAAAATCATATCCCCCAAGCCCTTATCGATCGTAAGAGAGAAGAGTTCTGTAGTCTTACTCAGGCTAAGATGGCTGTTGATGCTTATAGTCGAGAGTTTGAGAACCTCGCCCGCTATGCTACAGAGGAAGTGTCCACGGACGCCAAGAAGCAGGCTAGGTTCCGGAAGGGTCTCAACCCCAAACTGCGTCATGATCTCCATTTGCATCATTGCAACACATTCCATGCTCTTGTGAACAAGGCCATCAATGCAGAGACAGCTCAACTCACTTACGAGGAGTCTCGTAAGCACGCCCTTGATTTGGGATCTTCCTCCGGTTCTAGTTCTCAGAAGTGCCAGATTTGGGTTCCGAACTCTGTTCTTCCACCCATTTATCCTCCGAGGCCATCTCGTGTGGTACCTCTTCCAGTTCAGCAGTATGCTCCACCCAGGTCTATTGATGGACCGTTTGCCAATGCGGGTCCACGTCCTAACCCCAGGATTTGCTACAAGTGCGGAGAATCGGGACATATTGCTCGTATTTGCACTCAGACCCGTGTTGCCCCATCCCAGTCCGAAAAATCTGTTAGACGTGATAAATCATCACGCAAGACGATCAGTGTTAAGTCAGCTCCCATCGAACATGGATGTGTGCATCACGTCTCAGCCAAAGACGTTCATGATGATCGAGATGTCGTTCTTGGTACACTCCTTGTCAATTGTCATCCGGCATCGGTTCTATTCGATACTGGAGCATCTCATTCTTTCATTTCCGAAAGTTATGCCCGCTTGCACGACATGTCATTTTGTGATATGCCCTCCCCACTACTCATTCAAACTCCTGGATCCAAATGGCAAACTTCTAGTGTAAGCCATGGTAATGAAATCCTTGTCGACAGACTTGTGTTCCTTGCATCACTTGTAGCCCTCAAGTCTTCAGATATTAATATCATCTTGGGTATGGACTGGATGACAGCTCATCATGCCAAGATTGATTGCTTCACTAGGTCTGTTCAGGTTACACATCCATCTGGTAAGATAGTCACCGTCGCCACTAGAGTTGCAAAGCGTCAACTCTGTTCTCTTAATGCCAGCCCTCTTCCAGATCTTGAAGATGTTCCGGTAGTCCGTGACTTTCCGGATGTCTTTCCAGAGGAACTGCCAGGTGTTCCACCCGACCGAGATGTAGAGTTTGTTATAGAGCTTATCCCATGAACCGCTCCAATCTCTAGGAGACCCTACAAAATGGCACCATTAGAACTAACTGAGCTTAAGAAACAACTTGATGAGTCCTTGCAAAAGGGTTTCATCCGTCCTAATTCTTCTCCCTGGGCTTGCCCCGTCCTCTTTGTCAAGAAGAAGGATGGTACGGATCGGATGGTCGTAGATTATCGTCCCGTTAATTTGGTCACGGTAAAGAACAAGTATCCGCTTCCCAGGATCAATGACCTGTATGATTAGCTCGCTGGATCCTCAGTCTTCCCCAAGATGGATTTGAGGTTAGGATACCATCAAATCAAGATTAGAAATGGGGACATCCCCAAGACGGCTTTCGTCACTCGTTATGGTCAGTACGAGTACACCGTCATGTCTTTCGGTCTAACAAATGCTCCAGCCACTTTCTCCCGCTTGATGAACTCGATCTTTATGGAGTATTTAGACAAGTTCGTCGTGGTTTATCTCGATGATATTCTTATTTACTCGAAAAATGAGGAAGAGCATGCCGAACATCTTAGACTTGTTCTAGAAAAACTCAGAGAGCATCGTCTTTATGCCAAGTTCTCCAAGTGCGAATTTTGGTTGCCAGAAGTGACCTATCTCGGCCATGTAATCTCTGGTAAGGGCATTGTTGTCAATCCCGAGAGAGTTCAGGCCGTTCTTGATTGGACTCCGCCTGAAACAGTTAAACAAGTTAGGAGTTTCCTTGGTCTAGCCAGTTATTGTCGCCGCTTTGTTGAGAACTTCTCTAAAGTGGCCAAACCTCTCACGGAACTTCTTAAGAAAGATAAAAAGTCTGAGTGGTCCCCACAGTGTGAGCACAATTTTCAGGAACTAAAAAGACGTCTGACTTCTGCTCCCATACTTGTGCCACCGGATTTCACTAAGGACTTTGTTATCTACTGTGATGCCTCACGACAGGGACTAGGTTGCATCCTTATGCAGGATCGTCGTGTGATTGCCTATGCATCTCGACAGTTGCATCCACATGAGGAGAATTATCCTACACATGATCTAGAGCTTGCAGCCGTAGTCTATGCACTTAAGACCTGGCGGCATTACCTCCTTGGTAATCGTTGCGAGATCTACACCGACTACCAGAGTCTCAAGTATATCTTCACCCAACCAGATTTGAATCTTAGGCAAATATGTTGGTTGGAGTTGATCTCAGATTACGACTTAGGGATTACCTACACCCCAGGCAAGGGAAATGTCATGGCTGATGCGCTAAGTCGTAAATCCTATTGCAACAATCTCATGTTGCAGCAGGGCCAATCACTTCTCCATGAGGAATTATGTAAGCTTAACCTTCACATTGCTCCTCACGGATTCCTTTCAACTTTGGTGGCGAAACCTACTCTTGTGGATCATATCATAGAAGCCCAGAAACATGATACCGGAATTACCCGGATCAAGAGAAACATTGCCAAGGGAGTTGGTAGCTGTTTCTCTATGGATGATCGAGGTGTTGTTTTCTTTGAGAATCGCCTCGTGGTTCCCAAGAATCAACATCTGCGACAATTGATCCTTAAAGAGGCTCATGAATCTCCTCTCACGATTCATCCCGGTAGTACTAAGATGTATCAGGACCTACGCCAGAGGTTCTGGTGGACTAGGATGAAAAGAGAAATTGCTGAGTTCATTGTTAAATGTGACGTTTGTCATCGCGTTAAGGTAGAACATCAAAGACCTGCTGGCACCCTTCAGCCTCTAGCTATTCCTGAGTGGAAATGGGATAAAGTTGGTATGGACTTCATCACCGAATAATGCTATTTTCGTAGTCATTGATCGTCTCTCCAAAGTGGCTCACCTCCTACCTGTTCGAGAGAGTATCACTGCTAGTCAGCTTGCTGACTTGTATATTTCTCGAATAGTGTCACTTCATGGTGTCCCACTAGAGATCAATTCAGACCGTGGTAGTCTTTTCACTTCTCATTTCTGGGAGAGTTTCCAGACTGCCATGGGCACCCATCTTTCTTTCAGTACCGCTTTCCACCCTCAGTCAAGTGGTCAGGTGGAACGGGTTAACCAAATTCTCGAAGACATGCTTAGAGCTTGCGTTATCTCATTCGGTATGAATTGGGAGAAATGTCTTCCTTTCGCCGAGTTTGCTTATAACAATAGCTATCAATCCAGTCTCAAGCAAGCTCCTTTTGAGATTCTTTATGGACGAAGATGTCGAACACCTTTGAACTGGTCAGAAACCGGTGAAAGACAATTCTTTGGACCGGATATGATCCAAGAAGCAGAAGAGCAAGTTCGCATCATTCGTGAGAATTTGAAAACAGCCCAGTCTCGTCAAAAGAGCCAGTATGATCGTCATCATAAGGAAGTGGCTTATGAAGTTGGTGACAAAGCTTATCTTCGGGTTACTCCGTTGAAGGGTACCCATCGTTTCGGTATCAAGGGCAAGTTGGCTCCTCGTTACATTGGTCCTTTTCGCATTCTTGCTAAACGAGGAGAGGTTGCCTACCAATTGGAACTACCCCCACATCTTCCTCGAGTTCATGATGTCTTCCACGTCTCTCAACTCAGGCGTTGCTTCTCGGATCCCATCCGCGGAGTGGACCATGAAACGCTTGATCTCCAAGATAACCTCACATATCGAGAGTATCCCGTTCACATTCTGGAGCAAGCAGAGCGTGTCACTCGACGTCATAACATCAAGTTTCTCAAGGTTCAATGGTCTCATCATTCCGAGAGAGAAGCTACTTGGGAGCGAGAAGATCGTCTCCGACTGGAGTACCCCACCTTCTTTCCGCCTACTCCTGAATCTCGGGACGAGATTCTTTCGAGTGGAGGCGAGTTGTCACAACCCTAGTTCTGGTTTGCACTAGGTTAGTCTTGTGGTTTGCATCATGTTTAAGTTTCAAATGAAATTGAATTGAGGACTTGTGAAACCCTCAGAAACCCTTTTTGAAAATGACCCAAATAAAAATTGCTCCAAAAAGGTCCAAAAAATGTTCATGTGGCCCTCTAAAAATATTGGTTAGAGATAAAAATCAAACCAATATTATTAGGAGCTCATAAGTATTTATTTTGGGCATTTGGAATTAATGCAATAGTTATTTGCATTGGATATATATATATATATATATATATATATATATTATATATTTTATATATGTCCAAAATTCTGATTCTTTATTTTTAGGGGCTTGAATTAATTCCTAGGTCCCTGCAAAATAAATATGTCAGCAGTAAATAATTGATTTAATTTAGAAATTAAATCAAAACAAATGTCAGAAAAATAGAAAAAGCAAATAAAAGGAATAGCTTACCTGGCTTACCTGCAGCCCACCAGGCAGAGCTGGCCCGGCCCACTGGCCAAGCCAGTCATCACCTACCTCGCGCCAGTAGGCCGAGGCGTGTGCCCGGCGCACGCGAGCGCTCCGCGCGCCACGCGAGCTGCCTGCCTGCCCTCCCCTCGCCGCCTGGTCGTTTCTGGACGCGCCACGCGATCTCCCCGACCCTCTCGCACTCTCCTGGACCTCTCCCCTCCTCTCCCTCGCTCTCTCTCGCAACCCCCGAACGCCGCCGTCGCCGTCGATCGCCGTAGTCGTTGCTAGAGCCGTCCCCTCGCCCCTCCATAGAGCCCACGAGCTCCGCCACGACTCCCTCGTCCTCTCCGTCAAGCCACCAGACGCCGGACGCCCTGTGGAGCCGCCGTCGTCATCGTCTTCCTCCTCAGACGCCGCCGACCGCCGGCGACGAATTCGCCGCAGCAGAAGCTTCCCCGAGCCACTGAACCCCCCCAGCAAAACCACGGTGAGCTCCCGGTTCGTTTCCCCCTTCTCCCCTAGTCGTTTGCGACCTCTAGGTCTACTCTCCGCTGATGCCCGACCTCACCGCCGCTGGCGATGCCGCCGCCGTGGCCACAACCACCCAAGCATGAATCCGAGCACGTCACTGCACTTAGTGCTTCGCTAGGAGCCCGTAGCACCTCTCCGTTAGCCTCCCCGTTCCCCGTAGCTCCAACCCCGACGAGGCCCGAACTCCGGCGCCGCCGCGAGCTCGTTTCCGGCGAGCTCCGGCCGCCCTAGCTACTGCCGCTGGCTGGGATGGATGCGGGTGAGCTCTAGCTCCCCGTAGATGGTCTCAGCTGCGGAGAAGACCCCCGGAACAGAAATCCCGATGCCCTCCGCCGCGTTTGCTGCCGCCGGCGGCTCAACGCCGGCGTGTTAGCTGCGGTTTGACCCGGATTTGACTCCCTGGGTCAATGACAGGTGGGCCCCCACCCCTTTTAGTTAGTTGACTGTTAAGTTAATTAATTAGTTTTGGTTGATTAGATTAGCCACTGACATGTGGGCCCAGCCCTACTGTTTTTTCTGTTAGGATTAGTTTAGTGTTAATTAACTCAGTTAATTAACTGAGTCACTGACCAGTGGACCCCACTGTCAGGTTTGACTCTGGACCAGCCCCTTTGACCTGCTGACGTCATGCTTGTGTCATGCTGACGCAATAATCCAGTTCTGGTATTTAAATAAATCTTAAATGATTTATTTATTTCAGAATTTTGCTTAAACTTCAAAAAATCACAGAAATTCAACCATAGCTCAGAATGAAATAATTTATATATGAAAAATTATCAGAAAAATTCAGTCTATCCATCTGTACCATTTTCATGCATAACAAATGAAGTTAAACCTACTGTTTATATGAAAACACATATATGGCATTTAGAAATACTTATTTTAGAGTTGCATTTGAACCCTTGGTTCAAATGGAGTTCAACCAATCAAAATGCTAGTTGCATTAGCTCAAACAACATCATAACTTCATGCCATATTCATGCATCATATTGTTGCATATGCTTGTGTTTGATTGTCGGCACCGTTCTTCTCGATAGGTCCAGCTCCGGAGACCGATCCAGAGTACCTATCAGAGGAGCAGTGCTCTGCAAGTTGTTTCACCAGGCAAGCAAACCCCCTTGTTCATCCCGATACAACCCCTTTCTCGCTCCTGCTCCTTGTTATTGCATTAGGACAACAACGACTTCAACTGCTACTTTATGCTGCGGTAGTTGAACCCATTCCTCTGCATGATCTGTCTTTCCAAAGTAAATAGTTGAAACCCACTAGCATGTGTAGGAGTTGATTGAAGCCATGTTGTGATCTCACCATGCCTTGCTTGCTATTGCTTAGAGTGTGTCAGGTCTGATTCATCGGGAATGAATTGGAGTGAAATGATATGTTCTGATGCTGAGGGTTAAGTGTGTGAACACGTTTTGGTAAAGGTAGTGGTGAGAGGCCATGTAGGAGTACATGGTGGGTTGTCTCACTGGAACCGTCCCTAAGAACTGAGTTCCGAGTATGTTGTCCAATGACTAGTTACTACCGCACATTGGGTTCCGGTAACTCGACCCCCCTCGACTTATTAATCAACATGATCTCTGTCCAGGAGTTGCAACTAGTTTCTGGTGTTTGTAGGTAGTGTTAGTAGTCTACCAAGTGGCACTCGGCCAGTGGGCTTGGGACAGACTAGGCACCGTGGCACGGTGTACCAAGCGTAGATCCACTCGGCGAGGTGGGCTTGGGAACCCTGCGCACATCATTTGGGGCCGTGAGCGACACCCCGGCCGGATCTCCCCACGGATGGAACCCGAATAGGCGATACACCTGGACGAGAGACTTGTGTGGTTTGTCAGGTCGTGGCCGACACCCTCGCCAGGCTTCCGCTTGAAGGTTGCCGAGATACACGACGTGTACATGGCGGTAAGTGGCGAGAGCGTGTGTGAAGAAGTACACCCCTGCAGGGTTAACATGATCTATTCGAATAGCCAGGTCCACGGTTATGGACTTCTTGGATGCTTACGTGGTACATAGACAACTTGAAGTGGATACTCTAAAATACTCAAGACAAGTGTGAGTGCTATGGATGGCCTTCTCGTAGGGAGACGGGAATGAATCCATAGTGGTGTATTGTGTGGTGCTTAGTGGACTCGTGTGTGCCACCTCAAAGTTACCAGCAATCGTAGAATAGGATAGCCACTGAGTCAAAGCTGGCTTGCTGCAACTAAACCCCACTTTGCCATCTTGATACAAGTGCATGTATGATAGGATCTGATGTAAGTCTTGCTGAGTACCTTTGTACTCATGTTTGCTTAATTTATGTTTTGTAGATAGGATTGATGTCTCACTAGTAGTTCCGCTTGGACTTCGACAAGTAGCTTGTTACCTCAGCTACGATCTTGGACGAGTGTTGTAGTTAGTCAGGCTCTTCAGCCTTTTTCATTTGTAGATGTCTGTACTCAGACATGTTGTGCTTCCGCTTGTTGCTTGTATGCTCTGAATGCTGGGTCGTGAGACCCATGTTGTAATATTTGGCTCCTCGGAGCCTAATGAATAAATACTTTGTTTATTAGAGTCTTGTTGTGATGCCATGTTGGATTTGCACATATTGAGCATATTGTGTGTATGTTATTGAAATGCTTGGTATGTGTGGGACCCGACACCTAGTTGTTTACCCTTGGTAGCCTATCTTACAGGGAAATGTCTCCTAGTTCTTCCACTGAGCCTTGGTAGCTTGCTACTGCTCCAGATCACTTAGGCTGACCGGCATGTGTCCTTCTTCGTTCCTGTGTCTGTCCCTTAGGGGAAATGTCACGCGTTGTTCCTTTAAGTCCTTGTAGCTTGCTACGACTTGGGTTCATACGTTGATGACCGACACGTTCGTTGCTGGGTCATGAATGCCTGTCTCTGTAATTTAGTGCCACTTTTGGTTTATAACTGGTCATGTCGGCCCGGGTTCTCTGTCATATGGATGCTAGCGACACTATCATATACGTGAGCCAAAATGCGCAAACGGTCCCGGGCCAGGTAAGGTGGCACCCGTGGGGATACCGTGCGTGAGGCCGCAAGGTGATATGGTGTGTTACATGCTAGATCGGTGTGACTTAGGATCGGGGTCCCGACATGGGCGGCGGCACCTGCCTTCAGATCTGGACCTCCGGAGAGGCTAACCTCTTGGACCGATAAGGGTCCGAACTGGGTATCTCAGACCGAGGTGACAGCACTCCGAGGCCGTGTGTCCGGCATGATCTCCAAGGGCTACCAACTCACAACCATGGTTCAGGTAATGCGACCCGACTCGTTCTTCCCTGCCAACACCGGGGCTCCTCCCTATGGGAGTTTGATCCGGCTGGAGACCGTCCCCTGAAGCATCTCTTCGGCTTCACGCACAAAGAGATCTGGAAGCATCTCTTCAACAGCCAGAAGGAGTGGCTAAAGGAAACGGAGGACGCACGCTACAACGCTGCGTTTACCGCACAAGAGGTAATCAAAAAATTCAGCCGAACATATATCCCCTTCTTATTTTAATAATAATGGGAATTGGAGTTTTTGCGTGATATACAGGGTTGGACGAACAAGGCGATCCAGATTAAGTGTCCGACACCTTTGCCAGAAGACCCAGAGACACCACAACTGACGGCGATGCTGGTCCCGGCGCCGTACATAGCGCCGGACAAGAAGTCCAAGAAGAAGAGCAAGGAGGCCGAGAGCGGCCCCCATCCCACGGATGCGAAGTCCGAGGAGATCAACATCCTCTCCTCCGAAGAGAAGGAGGATGACGAAGAAGTAGAGTCCCCTGTGCAAGGCTGGGGGGAGAATAGGGCGACCGCTGCTGATGCAAGCAAGGTCGCACCCCGGAGGATGCTAAACCTCCCCTTTAGTTCGGACTCATCGTCCGAACATAGCTTTGTAGTGAAGCCTATGGAGAAGTCCCCAACCAAAATGTAAGTTTGTTCGGATATATTAATTGTTGCACCTTGTTTATTTAGCGTTTTAATGCTTTCTAAGTATTTTTCACCTGATGACTGCTACCTCTTGAGCATGCGTTGTTTTTCCCTTGAAGAGGAAAGGGTGATGCAACAAAGTAGCGTAAGTATTTCCCTCAGTTTTTGAGAACCAAGGTATCAATCCAGTGGGAGACTACACGCAAATCCCTAGTACCTGCAAAAAAAATTAAGAACCTTGCAACCAATGCGATAAAGGGGTTGTCAATCCCTTCACGGCCACTTGCAAAAGTGAGATCTGATAGAGATAATAAGATAAATATTTTTGGTATTTTTGTTGTATAGATTGAAAAGTAAAGATGGCAAAATAAAAGAATAATAAAGATAATGATACGTCCATTTTGCATCATGCTTAGATGTTGATATTTATTGCATTATGGGCTGTTATTACATGTTTTGTCATAATACTTATGCCTTTTCTCTCTTATTTTAAAAGGTTTACATGAAGAGGGAGAATGCCGACAGCTGGAATTCTAGGCGGGAACAGGAGAAAACTCTGGAAAACTATTATGCACAACTCCAAAAGCCCCGAAACTTCACAGAACTACGTTTCAGACAATATAAAAAATATCTGGCGGAAGAAGATCTCGAGGGGGGCCACCTACTGTCCACGAGGGTGGGGGGCGCGCCCCCCTATAGGGAGCGCCCCCTGTCTCGTGGGCCCCTCGAAGGCCCCCCGATGCCCATCTTCTCCTATATGAGGTGTTTTGACCTAAAAAAATCATAAGAAGGCTTTCGGGACCAGACGTCGCCGTCTCGAGGCGGAATCGAGGCGGAAACCAATATAGGGCCCCGGCAGAGCTGTTCTACCGGGGATATTTCCCTCCGAGAGGGGGAAATCGTCACCGCCGTCATCACCAACAACTCTCCCATCTTGGGGAGGGCTATCTTCATCAACATCTTAACCAGCACCATCTCCTCTCAAACCCTAGTTCATCTCTTGTATCCAATCTTTGTACCCAAACCTCAGATTGGTACCTGTGGGTTGCTAGTAGTGTTGATTACTCCTTGTAGTTGATGCTAGTTGGTTTATTTGGTGGAAGATCATATGTTCAGATCCATTATGCATATTAATACCCCTCTGATCATGAACAATATTATGTCTTGTGAGTAGTTACTTTTGTTCCTGAGGACATGGGATAAGTCTTGCTATTAGTAGTCATGTGAATTTGGTATTCGTTCGATATTTTGATGAGATGTATGTTGTCTCTCCTCTAGTGATGTCATGTGAACGTCAACTACATGAAACTTCCCCATTATTTGGGCCTAGAGGAAGTCATTGGGAAGTAATAAGTAGATGATGGGTTGCTAGAGTGACAGAAGCTTAAACCCTAGTTTTTGCGTTGCTTCGTAAGGGGCTGATTTGGATCCATATGTTTCATGCTATGGTTAGGTTTGCAGTAATACTTATTTTGTAGTTGCGGATGCTTTCAGTAGAGGTTAATCATAAGTGGGAGGCTTGTCCAAGTAAGGACAGCACCCAAGCACCGGTCCACCCACATACCAAATTATCAAAGTACCGAACGCGAATCAGATGATCATGATGAAAACTAGCTTGACGATAATTCCCATGTGTCCTCGGGAGCGCTTTCCTTTATATAAGAGTTTGTCCAGTCTTGTCCTTTGCTACAAAAAGGATAGGGCCACCTTGCTGCACCTTATTTAATTTTACCTTTTGTCACTTGCAACAAATTACCCTATCCTTAAGGCGTTACTCTGTTACTTATAATTTCAGTGCTTGCAGAAAATACCTTACTGAAAACTGCCTATCATTTCCTTCTGCTCCTCGTTGGGTTCGACACTCTTACTTATCGAAAGGACTATGATAGATCCCCTACACTTGTGGGTCATCAGATTGCTAGTTGACAGAAGATTAATATGATGGAAAATAGACCCGGGGGCCATAGGTTCCACTAGTGTCTTCTCTCAAGATAGCGAATCTTACGGTGGGTGAACAAATAACTGTCGAGCAATTGGTAGAAAAGCGCATAGTTATGAGAATATCTAGGCATGATCATGTATATAGGCATCACATTCGTGACAAGTAGACTGAAACGATTCTGCATCTACTACTATTACTTCACACATCGACCGCTATCCAGCATGCATCTAGAGTATGAAGTTCATCAGAACAGAGTAACGCCTTAAGCAAGATGACATGATGTAGAGGGATAAACTCATGCAATATGACATAAACCCCATCTTTTTATCCTCGATGGCAACAATACAATACGTGCCTTGCTACCCCTGCTGTCACTAGGAAAGGACACCACAAGATTGAACCCAAAGCTAAGCACTTCTCCCATTGCAAGAAAGATCAATCTAGTAGGCCAAGCCAAACTGATAATTCGAAGAGAATTGCAAAGATATTAAATCATACATATAAGAATTCAGAGAAGAACCAAATATTGTTCATAGATAATCTTGATCATAAACCCACAATTCATCGGATCTCGACAAACACACCGCAAAAAGTATTACATCGAATAGATCTCCAAGAAGATCGAGGAGAACTTTGTATTGAGATCCAAAGAGAGAGAAGAAGCCATCTAGCTAATAACTATGGACCCGAAGGTCTGTGGTAAACTACTCACACATCATCGGAGAGGCTATGGTGTTGATGTAGAAGCCCTCCGTGATCGATTACCGGAGTGCCGGAAAAGGCCCCAAGATGGGATCTCATGGGTACAGAAGGTTACGGCGGTGGAAATAGGGTTTCGTGGTGCTCTCGGATGTTTTCAGGGAATATGAGTATATATAGGAGGAAGAGGTACATCGGTGGAGCTACGAGGGGCCCACGAGGGTGGGGGACGCGCCTACCCCCGTGGGCACGCCCTCCTGCCTCGTGGCCACCTCGTGGCTTCCCAGACTTGTACTCCAAGTCTCCTGGATTGCGTTTGTTCCAAAAACAATCCTCACGAAGGTTTCATTCCGTTTGGACTCCGTTTGATATTCTTTTTCTACGAAACACTAAAATAGGCAAAAACAACAATTTGCACTGGGCCTTTGGTTAGTAGGTTAGTCCCAAAAATAATATAAAAGTGCATATTAAAGCCCGTTAAATATCCAAAACAGATAATATAATAGCATGGAACAATCAAAAATTATAGATACGTTGGAGACGTATCAAGCATCCCCAAGCTTAATTCCTGCTCGTCCTCGAGTAGATAAATGATAAAAACAGAATGTTTGATGTGGAATGCTACCTAACGTAATTTTCAATGTATTTTTCTTTATTGTGGCATGAATGGTCAGATCCGAAAGATTCAAGACAAAAGTTTAATATTGACATAAGAATAATAATACTTCAAGCATACTAACAAAGCAATTATGTCTTCTCAAAATAACAAGGCCAAAGAAAGTTCATCCCTACGAAATCATATAGTTTGGCTATGCTCCATCTTCGTCACACAAAATATCCAAATCATGCACAACCCCGGTTTCAGCCAAGCAATTGTTTCATACTTTAATTTTTTTCAAACCTTTTCAACTTTCACGCAATACATGAGCGTGAGCCATGGATATAGCACTATAGGTGGAATAGAGTGGTGGTTGTGGAGAAGACAAAAATAGGAAGATGGTCTCACATCAACTAGGCATATCAATGGG
This sequence comes from Secale cereale, assembly GCA_902687465.1. NCBI lineage: Eukaryota > Viridiplantae > Streptophyta > Magnoliopsida > Poales > Poaceae > Secale > Secale cereale. Next base: position 577,378,027 of record LR738712.1, read on the forward strand.
TTATGGAGATGCTCATCAATAGATATCAATGTGAGTGAATAGGGATTGCCATGCAACGGATGCACTCGAGCTATAAATGTATGAAAGCTCAACAAAAGAAACTAAGTCAGTGTGCATCCAACTTGCTTGCTCACGAAGACCTAGGGCATTTGAGGAAGCCCGTCGTTGGAATATACAAGCCAAGTTCTATAATGAAAATTCACACTAGTATTTGAAAGTAACAAAACAAGAGACTCTCTATCATGAAGATCATTGTCGGAGACATTGACCACAGGTGTCCTCATCGACCACCCATGGTATTTCAAGACAATTGGGGGCCGCCTGTCACCCCCCGGCCGCCTGCTCATCGGGCCACCTCCTGGGGCAGCAACGCCCAGGAGCCGTCTGCCAGCAGGCGACAGGGGCCTGGACAGGCGGCAGCCTCATGGCCAGCATCCAGAAGACGGCCCCACGCCTCCCCCTCGGGACGCGTGCTGGGGAACCACGACAAGGCTAAGGCATGGCTACAGTTGAGCATGTCCTTAGAGAATCTATAAGGGCGTGGCTACAGTGAGGGCGTATCTTACGCACGCTCCTTAAGCGGCGTATCACTGTAGCCATGTTGCCAGTGACATAGACCCGGTCAGAGGAAGCCATGATCCCACTACCCACAGGCGGCGGGGCCAGCATGCGGCCGGCCCCACCTGCCAGTGGGTGAACAAGAAGCAAGCGGCCCCTGTCAAGCGGCCTGGGGGACGGGCCGCCTGGTAGCAGGCGGCTAACCGCGCCCTAGGAGTCTGAACCCCATCAAGATGACAAGATAGGACGTGATGGCAGCGTACGGCAGGAGGCGGTGGCACTGTAGCCATTCCTCTCCTGACAATGCTGCCGTCAGCAGAAGAGCACCCACAGTGAAAAGCAATCACGAGGGCCCACAGACGGTGGCCCCCAGCAAACAGGCGGGAAGGTCGGCACCCGAAGACGCTGACAGTTGGGGGACATTCCTCCTAGATTACTATTGTACCCCTGGGGGTAGGCCTATATAAACCCCCAGGGTCCTCCATATGGAGGGGTTGGACCCTAAGAAGAAGAAGAAGAGAGACACAAAGAGAGAGATAGACAGATAGGGAGAAACCCTAGCGACACCCCGCACTCCCTAGAGAGAAGATAGAGAGATAGCCTTGCCCTTCTTCTTCCTCTAGACGACACAGCTCAAGGAGCAACCTTGTAGCTGCCATATTTACATTAGTCATGACGCGGAGCCCCCGCGGAGCAGGACTAGGGGTGTTATCTCCACAGAGAGCCCCAAACCTGGGTAAGATTCGCAGGCGTCCTAAGTATCGCCTTATCCCGCTTCCAGGGCCCAACGACATTCTATTGTCCCCATGCATGATAAGACATCCTTTGGCATATGTCGCACCAAAACCCTGACATTTTGGCACCCAACGTGGAGCAATGTGCATCGTCGTCTGGAGACATGTTCTGGACGGGAACTTTGTTCCTCCCTGGCGAGCACAGCCAGCCCGGCACGCCTACAGGCGTGGACGTCGGGATGCTTCGCGGCGCTGAAGCCGCATGCGCCGCGAGCGAACTCGCCGACCTTCTCAACAACGTCCACATTCACGACGAGCCCTCTCCGACCGCAGAGCCAGTTGCCTCGGAGAGTTGCCTCGTCGAGCTCCTAGATAAGCTCCACATCGTCGACGAGCGCGCCTCCGTCATGGAGTCCGTGGGCTCCTCTGGTCCACCAGTCGACATGATCGTCGACCTCGACGCGGTGTCCGCCGATTCCTTCCCAGAGCATGTGCTGATCATCGATGATCCCCTCCCCACTGCAGCCTGTGGCAGTGGCGTCAGCACCGTCATGGAGGTGCTGGCCGCCATCCACGATGAGCCTTCCGGTGGGTCGGGCCAAGACCCGCTGCAGGCGGCCATGCAGAGCCTCTCCGCCCCCATCGCCGCGGGAACGGACGGCGCGGCGCTGGAGGCACTCCGCGTCTCGCTCCTCGACAATGCCAACAAGCTAGCCGCCTCCCGGCGCCTCACCGAAGCCTACCGCCGTGAGATAGACCGTGCCATAGGCGGCACACCGGCTGCTGGCGAGCCCAGCCGAGCCGGTGCCGTTCGCGATCGCGGCGGGGTGCTGGCCGACATGCTGGGGGCCCCACGGCCAGTATACCCCACCCCGTCGGAGAACCTAAGGGTTGCCCAGGCGGTAGCCGATGAACTAGGACACTTGGAGGGAGACCAACTTCATTGCATGAATCAGCGCATCCGGTAGCTCCTCGACGCGTCTACCGCGCAGCAGGAAGCCCATCGCCGGGCCTTGGAGGCCGGAGCGCAAGCAGATAACCGCCCTCTTCGGCAGGAGCAAGGAGCCACGTCTTGCTCTCCAACAGTCGGCACTTGCAGCCGGCGGGACTCAAAGCCGGCTGCTAGCCGCAGCAGACAGACTCGCATCACCATCGAGCGCGATGAGATGGCCGCCCAATGGCTGTAGAGCAGCGAGAGGAGCATCTGCCTCCTCCTCGGGAGAGGCGTGTGTCTCCGCCGCCTGTCGACCATCCTTCTCTCGCAGACCGCTTGGGCCGCCGCGAGGGAGTTGGGGAGAATGACGCCCGCCACCGCCTCGACCGACTGGCTCATTCCCAGGCGGTCGAAGAGGAAGATGCCCTCGGCCCAGCCTGCTTCGGCTCCCGCATCTGTGACGAGCCTTTTCCCAAGGGTTTCTCATTCCCCAGAGACACCCCCAAGTACAACGGATCGGTGAAGCCGGAGGACTGGCTGGTGGACTACTCCACGACTGTCAGCATAGCAACCGACAACAGGCGCGTTGCGGTGAAGTATGTGCCACTCATGCTCCAGGGCACGGCCCGGACGTGGTTGAACAGCCTCAAGCCCAATAGCATCAATGGCTGGTTGGACTTCACCGATGCCTTCACTTGCAACTTCACCAGCACCTACAAGCGTCCTCCCAAGCCGCGCCAGCTCTCCTTATGTGTCCAAGGTCCGAACGAGTCCGCTCGTGATTACCTAACGCGTTGGGCGGAGCTGCGCAACTCTTGCGAGGGAGTGCACGAGGTACAAGCCATCGAGTATTTCATGGCCGGGTGCAGAGAAGGCACCTTGCTCAAGCACAAACTCCTCTGTGACAAGGCCGCCATGCTGGATGAGTTGTTAAGCGTAGCAGACAAGTATGCCACTGCTGATTCCTCCATGAAGTCCGAGCTGCAAGTGGACGTCTCCAGAAAGATGGCTCCCCCAGCTCCTAGAACGTCGGCTGGAGAGTCCAGTTGGCGCCAGCAGCAGACTGATCACAAGCGTAAGGCCCACCCGCCGGCTTCCAACAGCCGGCTGGTGGCAACAGTGGATGGCCAGCAGCCAGAAGCTCAAGCAGGACCCAAATGCCAGAAGGGCGGCAAGCCAGCCTGGCAGCCCGCCTTCTCCTTCGATCAAGCTCTGGATGCTCCTTGCAAGTTTCACAGCGGCGCAAAGCCCTCCAAGCACACCACACGAAAGTGTCACTGGCTCACGCAGATTGCCAGAGGGGAAGCTCTGCCACCGCCGCCTGCTGGGCAGGCGGCTCTACCTCCCAAACCACAGGCTGCTCGCCCAGGCGGCCAGGTCCAAGACGAGTTCCCAGAAGAGAACGGAGCCTACGTCATCTTCACGAGCCAGGCGGACGATAGGCACAGCCGGCACCAGCAGCGCAGAGAAGTCAACACCATTGTCGTCGAAGCCCCAGAATTCATGCACTGGTCTGAAAGGCCCATCAGCTGGAGCCGTGAAGATCACCCGGATGTCATGCCTTCGCTAGGAGCCTGGATGCAACTCTCTCCATCGACAGGCGGGCTTGTCGTTTCTCCCGAGTGCTGGTAGACGGCAGCAGCAGTATCAACATCATGTACCGTGACACCATGGAGAAGTTGGGCATCAAAGAGAAGCAGCTTCAGCCTACCAGGACCGTGTTCCACGGCATCGTTCCGGGCCTCTCTTGCTCACCAATCGGCAAGGCCAAGATTGATGTCCTGTTTGGTGACAAGAAGCATTTTCGGCGGGAGCCGGTCTGGTTTGAAGTGGTGAACCTGGAAAGCCCCTATCACGTGATATTGGGTCGGCCAGCTCTTGCGAAGTTCATGGCAGTACTCCATTACGCCTACCTTAAGATGAAGATACCGGGCCCCACAGGAATAATCACCATAGTCGGGGACTATGAGAAGTCCGTCGCATGTGCAACTGCTAGCAGCCGGCTGGCCGAGTCCCTTGTCGTAGCTAAAGAGAAGCGCCGCCTAGAATGGTTGGTGGCAATGGCTGGTGAGCAGCCAGCCATACCATCCGATCCCAGGGAGGCGGAGCCACAAGGCTCATTCCAGCCAGCCAAGGAGACAAAGAAGACTGCGTTGGACCCATCTCACCCAGAGCAATTTGCTGTCATAGGGTCAAACCTAGACAGCAAATAGGAAAGCGAGCTCGTCGATTTCCTCCGTGAGAATCGGGACATCTTCGCATGGTCCCCCAAAGACATGCCAGGTGTCCCGACGGACTTCGTCGAGCACAAGCTACATATGAGAGAAGATGCAAAGCCTGTCAGGCAGCCACTCCACCGCCCGCCAGAAGAAAAAAGAAGAGTTGTTGGAGAAGAGGTTGCCCGCCTGCTAGCAGACGGCTTCATTATGGAAGTGTTCTATCCTGAGTGGCTCTCCAACCCTGTCCTAGTGCTGAAGAAGAACAACAAATGGCGCATGTGCATTGATTACACCAGCCTCAACAAAGCTTGCCCTAAAAATCCGTTTGCTCTGCCGTGAATAGGCCAAGTTATTGACTCCACAGTCGGATGCGAGCTGCTATCATTCCTTGATGCCTATTCTGGATGCCGCCAGATCAAACTTGATCCGGCCGACCGCCTGAAGACTGCCTTCCTCACGCCAATTGGGGCCTTCTGCTACCTGACTATGACGTCCAGCTTGAGGAATGCCGGCACCACCTTTCAGCTTTACATGCAGAAGTGTCTCCTCAAGCAACTTGGCAGAAACGCCCACGTTTACGTGGATGATGTCGTGGTGAAGATGGAGAAGAGGGGAACTCTCTTGGAGGACCTCCAAGAGACCTTCGAAAACCTACGCCGCTTTCATTTCAAGCTAAACCCAGAGAAATGCGTCTTCGGGGTACCAGCAGGCCAGCTCCTTGGTTTCCTGGTATCTGAACGCGGCATCGAGTGCAACCCCACAAAGATCAAGGCCATTGAGAGAATGGAGAGGCCAACTCGCATACGGGACGTCCAGAAGATCACCGGGTGCTTGGCATCGCTCAGCCGATTCATCAGCCGGCTGGGCGAAAAGGCACTCCCCTTGTACCAACTGATGAAGAAGACTACCTGTTTTGAGTGGAACGACAAGGCGGATGAAGCCTTCCAGTAGCTCAAGAAAGTGTTGTCCACGCCGCCTGTCCTGGCGGCGCCAACAGACAAGGAACCCATGTTCCTTTACATAGCCGCCACCAGCCGGGTGGTCAGCACTGTCATTGTGGTCGGGCGCCCAGATGATGGCAGGGCCTTGCCTGTTCAAAGGCTGGTCTACTACTTGAGCGAGGTGCTGTCAGTCTCCAAGCAGAACTACCCCCATTACCAGAAGATGTGCTATGGCGTGTACTTCGCCGCCTAGAAACTCAAGCAGTACTTCCAAGAGCATCCGATCACGGTGGTATGCACGGCCCCGCTTGCTGAGATCATGGGCAACAGAGATGCTTTAGGCAGAGTGGCGAAGTGGGCCATTGAGCTGGCCCCCTTTGCCATCTTCTACCAGCCCCGCACCACCATCAAATCGCAAGCACTGGCCGACTTCCTCGTCGACTGGGCCGAGACCCAGTACCTGCCGGCTGCTCCAGATTCAACCCATTGGCGGATGCACTTTGACGGATCAAAGATGTGCACTGGCTTGGGAGCCGGTGTCCTCCTCACCTCTCCCGAGTATGAGGAACTCATTCACGGGTTCCGGATGGCCAAAGAGATTGGCATCCGCCGGATGCTGTGCTATGGTGACTCAGATTTGATTATCCAGCAGTCCTCTGGGGACTGGGATGCCAAGGGCACAAACATGGTAAGTTACCGTTTCCCTGTCCAGCAGATCAGTGGGCACTTTGACGGCTGCGAGTTCCTCCACGTGCCATGAGCCGACAACGTGCAAGCCGACGCCTTGGCACGAATTGGCTCCACCCGCCAAGCAATACCAGCTGTCGTGTCCCTCCAATGCTTGCGCAAGCTGTCTATCAAGCCGTCACGAGTGTCAGAGTCAATCTTCATGCCAGCCGATCCTGGGGCAGACGACCCAACAACCTCAGCAGCTGGCCCAGGGACTGCTCCAGTAGGCGGCCAAGAAACTTCAACTCCAGCAGACGGCCCAGGAACTGCTGCACCAGCACCTGGCCCGGGGACTGCTGCGACTGGCCCGGGCACTGTTCCAGTAGACGGCCAAGAAGCCTCAGCTCCAGCAGACGGCCTGGGGACTGCTACAGCCGGCCTGGGGACTTCAGAAGCACAGCAGGCAGCTCACCCCAGCCCTCCACCTCCCGGCCCAACCACCCTGGTTTCAGTGGCAGAAGAAACAGGAGTCTCAGCATCGTCTTGGGCACAACCAATCCTCAGTTTCCTGCTCTGAAGAGAGTTGCCAACAGATGAAACCTTGGCACGACAGGTTCAACACCGAGCTTCAGCATATACAATAATTAACAGAGAGCTTGTCAGAAGAAGTGCAAGAGACGTCTTCCAGCGCTGTGTGGAAGCAGAAAAGGGTCTGGCCATTTTGAGAGATATTCATCAGGGGGAGTGGGGCCACCACGTGGCTTCAAGATCCCTCATTGCCAAAGCCTTCCGCCACAGTTTCTTCTGGCCGACTGCTTTGGATGATGCCAACGATTTAGTCAAGAAGTGCAATGGCTGCCAGCGCTTCAGCTCCAAGCAACACTTACCGGCTTCTACACTCAAGACTATTCCGATCACTTGGCCATTTGCAGTTTGGGGACTGGACATGGTGGGTCCATTCAAGACAGCCCGTGGTGGCTTGACCCATTTGCTCGTGGCCGTGGACAAGTTCACCAAGTGGATCGAGGCGAAGCCAATCAAGAAACTCAACAGGCCAACTGTTATGACCTTCATCACTGATATCACAGTCCGATATGGCATACCACATAGCATCATCACCGACAATGGCACAAACTTTGCCAAATGCACATTGGCCCGTTTCTGCGCAACACAGGGCATCTGACTGGACTTAGCGTCCGTTGCCCACCCGCAGTTAAACGACCAAGTTGAGCATGCAAACGGCCTTATCTTGTCCGGCATCAAGCCCCGGCTGGTCGAGCCTTTGGAACGATCAGCCGGCTGTTGGATCAAAGAGTTGTCGTCTGTCCTCTGGAGCCTCAGGACAACTCCGAACAAGTCAACCGACTTCACTCCCTTTTTCCTCGTCTATGGGGCCGAGGCCGTCATCTCGACAGATGTCGAGTTTGACTCACCTTGTGTCACCATGTAAACAGAAGCCGAAGCAAGAGAAGCATGAGAAGACGACATGGACCTGCTGGAGGAGGCCCGGCTGGTAACACTCCACCGGTCCGCCATCTACCAGCAGGGTCTTCGTCGCTACCATAGCCGGCAAGTCAGGCCATGCTCCTTCCGCGAGGGGGATCTTGTGCTCCGGCTGATCCAGCGAACAGCCAGCCAGCACAAGCTCTCAGCCCCTTGGGAAGGACCATTCATCGTCAGCAAGGTACTAGGCAATGATGCCTACTACCTCATCGATGCGCAGAAGCCAAGGGCATGCAAAAGAGACGACTCAGGTAAGGAGTCAGAGCGCCCGTGGAACGCAAACCTACTTCGCCGCTTTTATACCTAAAGACAGTATGTGTCGTGCTATCTACTTTATTTTGAGAAACAATGGGACCCCCGAGGAGTTCTCGGGGACTGTCCAACCCTTTATCTATATGATAAGATTTATGCCTGTGAATGAGTATTTACATTCCTCCGCCCGGCACTGGGACCAAGCAAACGGCCCGGGGGCTTGCCGCCTGGCCCTATGTTTAAAGCTTTTTCTTCAACAGTCAGACAAGTAATGTGTCGGCATCCAAGCCCTCTCCCACCTACAGTCATAGACTCGCAGAACGCGGCTGTCTGACTGGCGGGAGTCAAAGGCAGGAAGTGGTACCCACATGAAAAATGGCTAAAGAAAAATAAACATAGGGCAAGACGGCCCCGCATACAAGTTGGCCGGCTGCCGAGCAGCCGGCCAGCCGGCTTCTAGCTTAGCCAAACCATGTTCTAGAGGGCGGGATACTTGCCTATCCGGAAAACAGCTAAGTACCTGACCTATTCACAGACCACAGAGTGGCTGTCTGGCTGGCGGGACGGCAGTTAAAGGAAACAGCAAAAGAAAAATGCCCGAAGGAACAAAGGACGATGCTAACTCTAGAACCCGTCAAACAGCATAGACATATGCAGAATTAAGAGAATATTTATAACAAATGGCCTCGAAGGCCGCCTTCCAGCAATATCTTACGAGTACACCCAGTGGGTGGAATTGTTCGGACTAATTCTACCAAGTCTTAAGAAAAACAGGAAATGAAAGATACACAACAACGCCTAAGCTAGAGGTGCAACAGGCGGAGCAGGTGGCACGATGGGACCAACGGAGCCGGCTACTGGGGGGCCGCCTGATGGGCCTCGGCCTGGTCACTTCCCGTGGCAGACGGCGCCGTCCCGTTGGGCCCGCTCATGGAGGCCTTATCGGGCTGGTAGCGAGCAGACGGCTCCGCCTCCTGGGGGCTGGCTTCCTCATCGCCGTCTTCCTCGTCCTCGCCATCGTCGCTTGAGGCGATCTCCTCATCTAGCTCCTCCGGCACCACCAGGTCCAGCCCAAAGTTATCGGGTGGCACCACATGGCCGTTTTCATCCAACTCTGGGATGAAAATGGCAGTGTCGGCATAGTCGGCGAGGGAGGCAGCGTGCTTGACGAGATCTCCTCGCACCGCTGCCAGCTCGGGCTCGGCCTCCAGGCGGAAGGTCGCCAGCTGGGCCAGGTCCAGGTCCGAATACCAACCCTTGGCGAATTCCAGGGCGGTCCGTGCGCCGGCCCTCGTCGCAGCGCCCTTCCAGGCCTCGAAGCGGCGGCCGGCCGCCTCCAGCCGTACTGGGACATCTGTCCAGAGGGCGGCCTGTACCTGAGCCCCAGCACGTTGCAGGCGGCGGAGCAGGCGGTGGGTCGGCTGGAGGCGCGCCTTCACAGCGAGAAGCTGTTCGTTGGGAGTCCAGGGCGCGTTGGGTGCAATCACCCGGCCCACCTGGCGCCTCTCGTCGCGCTGGGCCTCAATAGCCTGGCCGGCGGCAACAGAATGGCCAGGGAAGAATTCTCGCCAAAGACAAAACAAAGAATCAGAAAAAAGAAAGCCGGCCATAGCGGACGACAAGCACGTGAAAGCAGGGCAGGCGGCTTACCATCGACCATGTCTGCAATGGCCCCGTAGCCGTCCTGCAGGGCCGCCTCCTTCTCGGCCTAGTTCGAGCGTTCGGTCTCGAACTCGGTCCGAAGGAGCACCTCAGCGGCCGCCAGCTTCCCAAGCTCCGCCTTGTGTGTCGCCGCCTGGTCTGCCATCTCCTTGGCTAGGCGGTCACGGTACTGGGCGGCAAGGCTGCGCTCCCGCTCCTTGGCGGTGAGTTCGGCCTCGACCCCGTCCAGCTGATTTCGGAGGTCGGTCACGGTCGCTAGCAAGAAAGGAGAAGGAGCATCAGCAAGAAGACAAGACTGTAAGATGGATTGAAGCGTCTTGCCCTTGTTCGAGGGGACGCGTGCGTGTTATATGGCAGGGGCATATCCCTGGAAGCATACAAAGTTTGGAGTACAAGTCAAGGAAAGAGGAGATAGAAAGAAATACAAACAGACTTCCTATTCTATCTCTAGTCCATCTATAACTTGAAGGACTCTCCTGGTGCGCCCCTAGCCATAGATCATTGATCGTTAACACCCTCCCTTAATCACAACCGTGATAGGTTGAGATTATGCTTGAATGCTTCGAAACTTCGTGTTGGCAATGCTTTTGTAAATCCATCTGCAATCTGATCTCTGGAATGGACAAATCTGATTTCAAGTTGTTTATTTGCAACTCGTTCTCTGACAAAATGAAAGTCTATCTCAATATGTTTAGTTCTTGCATGAAAGACTGGATTTGCAGAAAGGTACGTGGCACCAAGATTATCACACCATAAAATTGGAGCATGTTCATTACGTACTCCAAGTTCCCTAAGCATAGACTGCACCCAAATAATCTCCGTTGTAGCATTTGCTAGGGCCTTATACTCTGCTTCTGTACTTGACCTGGAAACTGTAGCTTGTTTCTTTGCATACCATGATATCAAATTTGAACCATAAAATATTGCAAAACCACCAGTAGACCTTCTGTCATCTACACATCCTGCCCAGTCAGAATCAGAAAAAGCACTAACAAGAGTGGATGATGACTTCCTGAATGTCAACCCAGTATCTGGAGCACCTTTAATGTATCTCAATATGCGTTTTGCAGCTGTCCAATGAGTGGTAGTGGGTGCATGAAGAAACTGGCATACCTTGTTTACAGCAAATGAGATGTCAGGTCTAGTAAGGGTCAAGTACTGGAGTGCACCTACCATGCTTCTGTATCTTGTACCATCCTCTTGATTCAGGAGTTCTCCATCTGTGAGAGACAATTTTTCTGTACTGGACAAAGGTGTTGGTGCTGGCTTACAATTCTGCATGTTAGCTTTCATGAGAAGATCACTTGCATATTTTCCCTGTGAGAGATGGAGACCATCCCGATCTCTGTTTACTTCAATACCAAGAAAGAAATGCAAGTCTCCAAGATCCTTCAAAGCAAATTCCTTCCCTAAGTCCTTTAGTAATGCTGTCACTGCTTCGTTGGATGAACTAGTAACAATGATGTCATCAACATATATAAGTACAAATATGCATGTATTTGACTTGTTATAGATAAACAGTGAGATATCAGACTTAGAAGGAACAAAACCAAGTGCTTGCAATTTCTGACTTAGACGGAAATACCATGCCCTCGGAGCTTGCTTCAGTCCATATAGTGCTTTATTAAGCTTGCAAACATGAAATGGTGCATCTCTGTTTTCAAACCCAGGAGGTTGTTTCATGTAGACTTCCTCTTCTAGAACACCATGAAGAAACGCGTTCTGTACATCTAGCTGTCTTAGGCACCATCCTTTTGACACAGCAATGGACAAAACAAGACGAATGGTAGCAGCTTTCACAACTGGACTAAAAGTGTCCTCATAATCTATGCCATACCTCTGTTTGAAACCTTTAGCAACCAGCCTTGCTTTATAGCGGTCAATAGTTCCATCAGACTTTCTTTTGATTCTAAATACCCATTTGCAATCAATCAAATTTTTACCTTGAGCCCGAGGAACTAACTGCCAGGTTTTATTTTTCTGAAGTGCCAAAAATTCTTCTTCCATAGCTTTCCTCCAACATGCATCACCGAGTGCGTCCTCATGATTATTGGGTTCACCTGTTGAGCATGTCAAACCATATTTAAGAACATTCTTATAGTTAACTGGGTTAATAATACCCTTTTGTAGGCGTGTACGTCCAGGTCTGATGGGCGTTACAGGAGTGCTGGATGCAGAGGATCCAGGCTCCTGATCGGAACCTTCTGTAGAGCCAGACACATCAGACCTCGAGGCAGACTCAGGTTGATTTTCTGTGGCAAAATCAGGACGCATAGGTGAAGCAGCTGGTGCAGAAGATCCCGGCCTGACCGGATTACCGCTGGGACCAGCGCGCTCGTGACGCCGCACATAGACCTGTGGGTCGGCAGTAAAGCGCCGCGTATTACCCTGCCACGTGGACGGCGATGAGTGGTGCGGGTCGGACTCCGCCTCTGGTTGGTCGAGGGGCCGCCTCGTGGCCGCGTGTGGACCGCTTGTTGGCGAGGCAAACGCGTCCGCCTGACGCGCCTCTGGGTCAAGCTGTCGCGCCTGAGATCCCGAAGAGGACCTGACAAACTGGTCCGCCTGACATGTTTCTGCCGACCCCGACGCAGATCCTTCGGTAGGTTTGTCTCCCAGTGGGAAACACATGTGATATAGCTTATTTTGGGCAGATTTTTCACCGTTTTTGTCACCATTCCCTTCTGATTCATCGGTACCTGATCCTGTAACATCACATGCCTCATGTTCACGGTTAATAGGATTAGTCAATTGATCATTATAATTATCACCCCCGTGATCAATACCGGATAAGTGTGAAGGAAGAAGTAGGATTTCTTTGCGGAGTTGAGCTCCAGCATTGGGATGAAGATGAGCAAACGGAAAAACAGTTTCATCAAAGACAACATCCCGAGAAATATAGATACGCCCAGTGGGAACATCAAGACATTTAACTCCCTTGTGTTGAGCACTGTAACCTAGAAAAACACATTGTTTGGATCGAAACATAAGTTTACGATTGTTGTAGGGACGAAGATTAGGCCAACAAGCACAACCAAAAACTCGAAGAGAAGTGTAATCTGGTTTGGTGAGAAGCAACCGTTCAACCGGAGTTTCATTATTGATGACACGACTAGGGAGCAGATTGATAAGATGAACTGCAGTTAGGAAAGCCTCATCCCAAAATTTGAGAGGCATAGAGGCACCAGCTAGAAGAGCTAACCCTACCTCAACAATGTGTCTATGTTTGCGTTCAGCAGAACCGTTCTGTTGATGAGCATGAGGGCACGAAACATGATGGGAGATACCAAGTTGTTGGAAGAAGGAATTAAGCTTCTCATATTCGCCACCCCAATCAGACTGGAGGGCAATGATTTTGCGATCGAATTTACGTTCAACAAGTGCTTGGAAATTTTTGAAGACTTGAAAAACATCAGATCGTTTCTTAAGAAGATAGATCCATGTATACTTGCTATAATCGTCGACAAAGCTAACATAGTAGGAGTGACGACCAACAGAGGTAGGGGCTGGACCCCACACATCAGAAAAAATGAGATGCAATGGTTCTGTAGAGACACTAGTGGAAATAGAATATGGTAACTGATGAGATTTAGCTCTCTGACATGAATCACAAATGGTTTCACTACTATGCTCGCCAACAAACGGGAGTTGATTATTTCTAAGCACTTGCTGAACTATAGAAAAAGACGGATGTCCTAAGCGTGCATGCCACCTCTCCGATGAAGGTGTGATGACGCCCCAAGCTTGTTTATTTGATCTTCTAAATTGAGAAATCAACGGGTATAGCCCTTCCACGCATCTACCGCGATGAAGGATTTTCCTCGTGGCCATGTCCTTGATCAAAAAGAAGAAAGGATGAAACTCAACAATAACATTATTGTCAATGGTAAAACGATGCACAGATAGCAAATTTTGGGAGGCACTAGGCGTATGCAAGATATTTTTGAGACGTAAATCTTTATACGGGGTTTTGATAATAGAATGACCAATGTGACTTATCCGCATACCTGCACCGTTGGCGGTGTGGACTTGATCATGGCCATGGTATTTTTCTTGCACGGTCACTTTTTCCAGCTCTCCGGTGATGTGATTTGTAGCACCACTGTCAAGATACCAATTGGTATCAACTCCATATGAGGCGGCAGCAGCAACTCGTTTCTTTTGGTAGTTGGGGTCCTCGGCATAGCGCCAATTACAATCTTTAGCTATATGGTTAGTTTTTTTGCAAATTTGGCAAGGGCCAAACTCATCCATATCATACCCACGATTTGTGTTGATGTTGCCTCCGCTGGGTTGTCCACCTCCTTGGTAGCCCCTGTTGTTGGAGTAGAAGGGGCGACCACCGTTTTGGCGATTGCCACCGCCGCCTTGCTGGTTCTGGTGATAGCCACCATGGCCGCCACCATTGGAGTTGTAGCCGCTAGGATTGTAGCCGCCGCCAACGCCACTGCGAGATCCACCACCGCCGGTGGAGTTGCCCTTGGAAGGGCCGCGATAACCCTTGGTAGGGCCCCGGCCACCACGAGCAGCGGCATTCGCAGAAGATTTGAAGCCGCCAGAGGAGTTCGACCCTTGGAACAACTCGACCCTTTGATCAAAGTTGGACATAAGGGCAAACAGATGGTCGATGGAGAGAGGCTCGGTGCGTACGTCCAGGGCAGAGATGAGCGGCTGGTAGTCAAGATCCAGCCCGGAGAGGATGTGGGAGATGAGCTCCTCATCATCGAGCGGTCTACCAGCGGCTGCCAACTCATCAGCAAGCGACCGCATGTAGGCGAAGTAGGTGGCGACATCTTGTGATCCCTTCTGTGCGTTGGTGAGGGACGTCCGAAGATTGTTGATGCGACTGCGGGAGGTTGAAGAAAACATGTTTTCCAAGTAAATCCAGAGAGCGCGCGAGGTGGGGATTGATACTACCTGTATGAGCACTTCTTTTGTCAGGTTGTTCAGGAGATAGCCGAGCACGAGCTGGTCTTGCCTGACCCAGATCGCATGCTCGGAATTAGCGACAGTGCTGTCCTTCCCGTCCTTGTCCTTGGCAGAGACAAGTTTGGCCGGTTCAGGGTCAGTGCCGTCGAGGAGGCCATAGAAGCCGGCGCTGCGAATCTGAGGAAGGATCTGGGCACGCCATAGGATATAGTTTTGGCGGGTGAGTTTTTCTGTGACTTGGGTGTTAAGGGCCGCGGTGGAGCTTGAGGAAGATGCCATGGCCGTGGGTGTTGGATTTTGGGATATAGGTTTTTGGGTGATTTCGTTTGTAGCTAGACGAGGTAGAAGAGGCCTGCTCTGACTACCATGTAAGATGGATTGAAGCGTCTTGCCCTTGTTCGAGGGGACGCGTGCGTGTTATATGGCAGGGGCATATCCCTGGAAGCATACAAAGTTTGGAGTACAAGTCAAGGAAAGAGGAGATAGAAAGAAATACAAACAGACTTCCTATTCTATCTCTAGTCCATCTATAACTTGAAGGACTCTCCTGGTGCGCCCCTAGCCATAGATCATTGATCGTTAACAAAGACAACCTTGGAGTTCCAAGCCGCCTGCTCAGCAGCCAGCTCGGAACTCGGGGATTACACCGAGCGGGTGCGCTGACGCGCCCCCGCAAGGAGGAAAAGAAGATACTTACCCTGGCTTTCGGCCAGAGCAGCCCTCAGTTGCACCAGCTCCTGACGCTGGGAGTTGAAGGCCGCCACCCTAAGATTGTGATAATCCTGCAACAAGAAACAAGTTAGCCCACAAAGTAATACCTAGGAGTTCCATGCCGCCTGCTCAGCAGCCGGCTCGGAACTCGGAGACTACACCCAGTGGGTGCGATGACGCGCCCCCAGGGAAGAAATTGAAGAAATAAAAACAGATGCAAGGAGTCAACATAACCGGACAGAGGTTCGCGTAGCCATGAACTCCCGCAAGACCGTTTGCATGACCTCGCCCAGAGAGTTGAAGCGGTTGAGGACGTCTCGTGACGCGACGAACAGCGCGCCGCCACCTCCGGGCGTCCAGCCTGGCGGCGCTGCGCTGGTGGCCACGTTATCTGGTGATGACGAGCTGGCGATGCCGGCCTCTACTTGCCGCGGCGGTGAGGCCGCCCTCGCAGGACGCAGACGGGCGGGGGCTCGGGGGGTCGGCAGCGGGCCTACCACCAACACGCGTTCTGCCGGCGGCACCTCCGCTCCCACAGGCCGGCTGTCCTACGTCCCACCAGGCGGCGCGGGAGGGGTCGCTTCCGTCTCCATGGCAGCGCGGCCGTCCCTTTCCTTGTTAAGAGTCGGCTGCTCGCCAGCAGCCGGCACTTGGACGGACGGCTCAAGAGGGCCCATGTCCTGGGGGTTGGCGTGGTCCGCCGGCTGCTGGAGGCCCTCCTGCTGCTTTTGGACTTGGGCGGCGGAATCCGCCTGGGCCTTGGTGGCTGCCTCGACCTCCGCCTTAGCAGCGGCATCGGCCTTTGCCTGCTCAAGGGTCGTGGCCTCCTGCTCTTCACGCGCCTCCTGGGCGTTCCTCTCCTTTGCCTCCCGGAGCGCCGCGGCAGGGTCCACACGACGCGGCGCAGGAGGCGCATCCATGCCCCCAACCATAGAGCCCACAGGCGCCCGCGAGAGAGAAAGCGGGGCGCTGTTCGGGCATTCCCAAGAAGACTGCAAAATCATCCACGAAGGGGGTGAAAAATTAGAATGAATGCGGAAAGAAAAAGAATGTGGCACTTACGCAGACATGGCTGGCCTAGGCTTGGGGACCCTAGGAAGGGCTGCCTTGGCGGCCGCCTCCTGGCGTCTGGTGGCGGCGGCTGAGAGCTTGAGCCGCTTGAGCTTGCCGCCAGTCAGCCCGGTGGAGGACCGACGTTTCATGCCGGTTGACGATGCCACCAGATAGCTGCCGCATTCAGGCGGGTTCGCCTCTCGGATGCGAAGAGGCGCTTCCTCCTCCTCCTCGTCATCGTCTGGCCAGCTCTCGACGCCGCCTCCTGATGGGTCGTCTACTGGCTGGCCCCCGCCGCCTGTCACCTCCTCTTCCTCCATGGCGGCAGCCCCCAGATCGGGGTCGCTCGTGTCGCTCTGGGAGCGGTCTGGTTGTAGAGGGCGGCCCGGTTGGTCGGAGCCCGGCTCTGGCTGGCCGGGGAAGATCTGCAGGCGGCACAAGGGTCAGGCGGCTGGGACAGGCGGAGGAAGGAAAGAAGAAGAAGGAAAGAGGGAACTTACCGCAGGCGGCGGATTGTTGCGGCTGTACGACGACTTGCCGAACGCCTAGCCCGAGTCGGAGAGCTTGCAGTTGGAGATGGAGTTCACCAAAAGGGCCACCTCCTTCTATGGCATCTGCTTGGTGCAGGTCCGGCTCGGGTCCCGGCGCCCACTAATGCCGCAGATTAGATGCGGGCGGGACTGCAGCGGCAGCACCCGGTGCTCCGCAAAAGTGAGCAGGAGGTCCGAGATTACCAGGCCCTCGTTGTCCCTCATCTCGCGGAGGCGCCGCATGGAGATGGAGGCCCCTTGTGTGAGGGAGACGGGCCGGGTCTTCCAAGAGGCTCGGGGTTCGGCAGGCGGGCCAGGTGCCCAGTCCGGCAGGCCGATGAAGTCGTGCGCGGTGTCGACGTTGGAGACGTAGAAATACGTGTTTTGCCACTGCTTCACCAAGTGCACGAGCACAGGCGGCAGGAAGTAGTTCTTGGCCCCGCTGCACTTCATCGCGATGCACCCACCGCACTGGGCCGCCACGCCCTGGACCGCGGTACCAAGCTTCATATAGAAGAGCTCGGTCCACAGCTCTATTGTGGGGAGTATACCGAAGTACCCCTCACAAAGGACGACGAAAGCGGACAGTGTCACCACCGTGTTCGGCGTGAGGTGGTGAGGCTGTATGTTGAAGAACTCGAGGAAGGAACGAAAGAAGCCGCTGGCGAGGAGCCCGAAGCCGCAAGGGAAGTGCGAGCGGAAGACGACCCGCACGCGGAACCGTGGCACCGGCCTGATTTCCGCTGCCGGCTCCAGGCGCACTGCGGCCTTGTCTGCGGGGGGCAACCGCCACGCACGGCGGAGGTAGAAGATGTGCTCTTCAAGGACCTCGCTGTTGTGCCACTCGCCGGAGTGGTGGGCCTACGACGCTGCAGCCATGGCTCGAGGCAAGGGCTCGCTCTGACGGAGCGCTGCGAGCAAAGGTGGCGAGGAGCGCGAGGGAGAGCAAGGAGGAAGAAGAGAATGGAGTGGGTGTGTGTGCGCGAGCGGCGCTGTCCCCCCTCTCGGGGCCTACTTATAGGCTCGGGGTGACGAAGCCGAGGGGGCGAGGGCGTGGGATTAACTGCTCCACGCCCCGCACGATCTCCACCTTTTTCGCGCCTAATCTGCGCGCATTAAATGCACGTGGGGAGAGCAATCGATTGCTTCTACCGCATTAGATCCGCGCGTGGATCAAGGCCTTGTAGTGGCTGGCCCCGGCCCGTTGCTACGTCCCGTTGCGCGCGTGGGCTGGCAGGCTGACGTGATGGGGCGATGACGCGTGGAATGCCGCCAACGGGCGGTAGGCCCACGCCATAGCCCGCCCTCCAGACGGTATCTTCTTCCCGAAGATTAGAAGACAGAGGCCCGGTTGCCAGAAGCCGGCCCTTTCCAGAGCCCGGCTGCCAGAAGCTGGTCCTTTCCAGAGGACGGACAAGAAACACCAAACCTTACTTGGAGTACGAAGCTGCTGGAACCCCGCAGCCCCGATCGCAACCACAGAGTTCCACCAGCTTCGGGGACTACTGTCGGAGATATTGACCACGGGTGTCCTCATCGACCACCCATGGTATTTCAAGACAATTGGGGGCCGCCTGTCACCCCCCGGCCACCTGCTCATCGGGCCGCCTCCTGGGGCAGCAATGCCCAGGAGCCGGCTGCCAGCAGGCGGCGGGGGCCTAGACAGGCGGCAACCTCATGGCCAGCATCCAGAAGACGACCCCGCGCCTCCCCCTTGGGACGCGTGCTGGGGAACCACAACAAGGCTAAGGCATGGCTAGAGTTGAGCATGTCCTTAGAGAATCTATAAGGGCGTGGTTACAATGAGGGTGTATCTTACACACGCTCCTTAAGCGGCGTATCACTATAGCCATGTTGCCAGTGACCTAGCCCCGGTCAGAGGAAGCCATGATCCCACTACCCACAGGCGGCAGGGCCAGCAGGCGGCCGGCCCCACCTGCCAGTGGGTGAACAAGAAGGAAACGGCCCCTGACAAGCGGCCTGGTGGACGAACCGCCGGGTAGCAGGTGGCTAACCGCACCCTAGGAGTCTAAACCCCATCAAGATGACAAGACAGGACGTGGTGGCAGCGTACGGCAGGAGGCGGCGGCACTATAGCCATTCCTCTCCTGACGATGCTACCGTCAGCAGAAGAGCACCCACAATGAAAAGAAATCATGAGGGCCCACAGATAGCGGGCCCAATCAAACAGGCGGGAAGGCCAGCACCCGAAGACGCTGACAGCTGGGGGCCATTCCGCCTAGATTACTATTGTACCCCTGGGGGGTAGGCCTATATAAACCCCCCAGGTTCCTCCATATGGAGGGGTTGGACCCTAAGAAGAAGAAGAAGAGAGACACAAAGAGAGAGATAGATAGATAGGGAGAAACCCTAGCGACACCCTGCACTCCCTAGAGAGAAGATAGAGAGCTAACCTTGCCCTTCTTCTTCCTCTAGACGACACAGCTCAAGGAGCAACCTTGTAGCTGCCATATTGGCATTAGTCATGACGCGGAGCCCCCGTAGAGCAGTACAAGGGGTGTTATCTCCACGGAGAGCCCCGAACCTGGGTAAGATTCGCAGGCATCCTAAGTATCGCCTTATCCCACTTCCAGGGCCCGGCGATGTTCTATTGTCCCCATGCATGATAAGCCATCCTTTGGCATATGTCGCACCAAAACCCCGACAATCATGGTGCTACTTTGAAGCACAAGTGTGGAAAAAGGGTAGTAGCATTGCCCCTTCTCTCTTTTTCTCTCATTTTTTATATTTTTTATTTGGGCCTTTTCTCTCTCTTTTTTATGGCCTCTTTTTTTTCCGTCCGGAGTCTCATCCCGACTTGTGGGGGAATCATAGTCTCCATCATCCTTTCCTCACTGGGACAATGCTCTAATAATTAAAATCATCACACTTTTACTTACTTACAACTCAAGAATTACAACTCGATGCTAGAACAAAATATGACTCTATGTGAATGCCTCTGACGGTGTACCGGGATGTGCAATGAATCAAGAGTGACATGTATGAAAAATTATGCATGGTGGCCTTGCCACAAATACGATGTCAACTACATGATCATGCAAGACAATATGACAATGATGAGACGTGTCATAATAAACGGAACGGTGGAAAGTTGCATGGAAATATATCTCGGAATGGCTATGGAAATGCCATAATAGGTAGGTATGGTGGCTATTTTGAGAAAGATATATGGTGGGTGTATGGTACCTGCGAAAGTTGCGCGGTGCAAGAGAGGCTAGCAATGGCGAAAGAGTGAGAGTGCGTATAATCCATGGACTTAACATTAGTCATAAAGAACTCACAGACTTATTGCAAAAATCTACAAGTCATCAAAACAAAGTACTACACGCATGCTCCTAGGGGAAGGGTTGGTAGGAGTTAACCATCTTGCGATCCCGACCTCCACACAAAGGATGACAATCAAAGAAATAACTCATGCTTTAAATTTGTCACACAACGGTTACCATACGTGCATGCTACGAGACTTGCAAACCTCAACACAAGTATTTCTCAAATTCACAACTACTCTACTAGCATAAATCTAATATCACCATCCTCATATCTCAAAACAATCATCAAGCAACAAACTTCTCATAGTATTCAATGCACTTTATATGGAAGTTTTTAATATACCCATCTTGGATGCCTATCATATTAGGACTAATTTTATAGCCAAAGCAAATTACCATGCTGTTCTAAAGGACTCTCAAAATAATATAAGTGAAGCATGAGAGATCAATATTTTTTATAAAATAAAACCACCACCGTGCTTTAAAAAGATATAAGTGAAGGACTAGAGCAAAATTATCTAGCTCAAAAGATATAAGTGAAGCACATAGAGTATTCTAATAAATTCCGATTCATGTGTGTCTCTCCCAAAATGTGTGTACAGCAAGGATGATTGTGGTAAACTAAAAATCAAAGACTCAAATCATACAAGACGTTACAAGCAAAACACATATCATGTGGTGAATAAAAATATAGTCTCAAGTAAAGTTACCGATAGATGAAGACGAAAGAAGGGCTTCCTTCCCGGGGCATCCCCAAGCTTAGGCTTTTGGTTGTCCTTGAATTTTACCTTGGGGTGCCTTGGGCATCCCCAAGATTAGGCTCTTGCCACTCTTTATTCCATAGTCCGTCAAATCCTTACCCAAAAACTTGAAAACTTCACAACACAAAACTTAACAGAAAATCTCGTGAGCTCCGTTAGTATAAGAAAACAAACCACCACTTTAAGGTACTGTATTGAAATCATTCTTTATTTATATTGGTGTTAAATCTACTGTATTCCAACTTCTCTATGGTTCATACCCCCCTGATACTACTCATAGATTCATCAAAATAAGCAAACAACACACGAAAAACAGAATCTGTCAAAAACATAACACTCTGTAGCAATCTGTAACTTTAGAATACATCTGTATCTCTAAAAAATCCTAAATAAATTGATGGACGTGAGGAATTTGTCTATTAATCATCTGCAAAAAGAATCAACTTAAAAGCACTCTCCAGTAAAAATTGCAGCTAATCTCGTGAGCGCAAAAGTTTCTGTTTTTAACAGCAAGATCGCAAAGACTTCACCCGAGTCTTCCCAAAGGTTCTACTTGGCACAAACACTAATTAAAACATAAAACCACATCTAAACAGAAGCTAGATTAATTATTTATTACTGAAAAGAAGAAAAAATAAAATAAAATAAAATTTGGTTGCCTCCCAACAAGCTCTTTCTTTATAGCCATTAAGATAGGCTTGAGAATTCAGTGATGCTCACATGAAAGACAAGACTTGAAACAAAAAGAGCATCATATAGCATGTGAAAATCACATATAAGTCTAACATACTTCCTATGCATAAGCATTTTATAGGAAAACAAATTAGCAAGACAAGCAAGATCTAACATATGCAAGGAAGAATAAAGAAACAAGATCAATCTCAACATGAAGAGAGGTAATTTAGTAACATGAAGATTTCTACAACCATATTTTCCTCTCTCATAATAATTGCATGTAGGATCATAAGAAAATTCAACAATATAGCTATCACAAAACATATTCTCAACACGATCCACATGCATACGAAGTTGACACTCTTTCAAAATAGCGGGATCAATATTAACTAAAGTCATGACCTCTCCAAACCCACTTTTAACAAAAATTTCATAAGATTGAACATTCTCCAAATATGTGGGATCTAAAGTTGACGCTCTTCCAAACCCACTTTCAATATTATTCCAAACATTATTATCAATCTCATATTTATCATGGGGCTTAAATAAATTTTCAAGATCATAAGAAGAATCACCCCAATCATGATCATTGCAACAAATGGTGGGCATAGCAAAATAAACATCCCCAAGCTTAGGGTTTTGCATATCATTAGCACAATTGACATTAATAGAATTTATAATAACATCATTGCAATTATGCTTTTCATTCAAGGAGCTATCATGAATCACTTTATAATCTTCTTCTTTCAACACTTCATCACAATTTTTGGACTCACAAATTTCAAGCAAAACCTCATAAAGATAATCTAGTGCACAACTCACTAGCAACTGGTTCATCATAATTTGATCTCTTAAAAAGATTAGCAAGTGGATGAGTATCCATAATTTAGCAAGCGGAGATGCAAGCTAATAGAGGGCACATGGCAATACAAGAAAAACAGAAAGGCGAACGGAAAAAGGGCGAATAAAACAGCAAAGGTGAAGTGGGGGAGAGGAAAACGAGACGCAAATGGCAAATAATGTAATGCGAGGGATAAGAGTTTGTGACGGGTACTTGGTATGTCTTGACTTGTGTGTAGATCTCCCTGGCAACGGCACCAGAAATTCTTCTTGCTACCTCTTGAGCATGCATCGTTTTACCCTTGAAGAGGAAAGGGTGATGCAGCAAAGTAGCGTAAGTATTTCCCTCAGTTTTTGAGAACCAAGGTATCAGTCCAGTAGGAGACTACACGCAAATCCCTAGTACCTGCACAAACAATTAAGAACCTTGCAACCAATGCGATAAAGGGGTTATCAATCCCTTCACAAAAGTGAGATCTGATAGAGATAATAAGATAAATATTTTTGGTATTTTTGTTGTATAGATTGTAAAGATGGCAAAATAAAAGAAAAATAAATATAGCTAGTTGACGGAAGATTAATATGATGGAAAATAGACCCGGGGGCCATAGGTTTCACTAGTGGCTTCTCTCAAGATAGTGAATCTTATAGTGGGTGAACAAATTATTGTCGAGCAATTGATAGAAAAGCGCATAGTTATGAGAATATCTAGGCATGATCATGTATATAGGCATCACGTCTGTGACAAGTGGACCAAAACGATTCTGCATCTACTACTATTACTCCACACATCGACCGCTATGCAGCATGCATCTAGAGTATTAAGTTTGTAAGAACATAGTAACGCCTTAGGCAAGATGACATGATGTAGAGGGATAAACTCATGCAATATGACATAAACCCCATCTTTCTATCCTCGATGGCAACAATACAATACGTGCCTTGCAGCCCCTACTGTCACTGGGAAAGGACACCGCAAGATTGAACCCCAAGCTAAGCACTTCTCCCATTGCAAGAACTACCAATCTAGTAGGCCAAACCAAACTGATAATTCTAAGAGACTTGCAAAGATATTTTAATCATGCATAAAAGAATCCAAAGAAGAATCAAATATTGTGTAGATTGATATGTTGAGAATAGACCCGGGGGCCATAGTGTTCTCTAGTGGCTTCTCTCATGATAGCAATATTCTATGGTGGGTAAACAAATTACTGTCGAGCAATTGGTAGAAAAGCGAATAATTATGAGACTATCTAGGCATGATCATTGTATATAGGCATCACGTCCGAGACAAGTAGACCGACTCCTGCCTGCATCTACTACTATTACTCCACACATCGACCGCTATCCAGCATCCATCTAGTGTATTGAGTTCATAAGAACAGGGTAACGCCTTAAGCAAGATGACATGATGTAGAGGGATAAATTCAAGCAATATGATATAAACCCCATCTTTTTATCCTCGATGGCAACAATACAAAACATGCCTTCCTGCCCCTGCTGTCACTGGGAAAGGACACCACAAGATTGAACCCAAAGCTAAGCACTTCTCCCATTGCAAGAAAGATCAATCTAGTAGGCCAAACCAAACAGATAATTCGAAGAGACTTGCAAAGATATTAAATCATACATATAAGAATTCCGAGAAGAACCAAATATTGTTCATAGATAATCTTGATCATAAACCCACAATTCACCGGATCTCGACAAACACACCGCAAAAAGTATTACATCGAATAGATCTGCAAGAAGATCGAGGAGAACTTTGAATTGAGATCCAAAGAGAGAGAAGAAGCCATCTAGCTAATAACTATGGACCTAAAGGTCTTTGGTAAACTACTCACACATCGTCGAAGAGGCTATGGTGTTGATGTAGAAGCCCTCCGTGATCGATCCCCCCTCCGGTGAAGCGCCAGAAATGGCCCCAAGATGGGATCTCACAGGTACAGAAGGTTGCGGCGGTGTAAATAGGGTGTCGTGGTGATCTCGGATGTTTTCAGGGTATATAAGTATATATAGGAGGAAGAGGTACATCGGTGGAGCTACAAGGGGCCCACAAGGGTGGGGGCGTGCCTACCCCCCTGGGCGTGCCCTCCTGCCTCGTGGACACCTCGTGGCTTCCCAGACTTGTACTCCAAGTCTCCCGGATTGCGTTTGTTCCAAAAACGATCCTCGCGAAGGTTTCATTCCATTTGGACTCCGTTTGGTATTCCTTTTGTGCGAAACACTGAAATAGGCAAAAAGTAGCTATTTGCACTAGGCCTTTTGTTAGTAGGTTAGTCCCAAAAATAATATTAAAGTGCATATTAAAGCCCATTAAACATCCAAAATAGATAATATAATAGCATGGAACAATCAAAAATTATAGATACGTTGGGGACGTATCACTGACCTACATCCCTCCCCGAGCACACCCTGATGCCTCCTTATCGGAGGGGAACTCTTTGCCGTCTGGAGAGACGGAGAGTGACCCGCCGGTCCGAGCTCCATCGTCTGTGGCCCGCGGGGATACCGAAGTGTCCTCCCAGCGTGCGTCTTCCACTCAAGGAGATGTGTGTGGGGCAAGTGATAGGGCGACCGAGGGTAACACATCGGCTGCCGCTGACCATGGGGAAACAATCCCCATGGAAACCGAAGACGGGGGGTCCAAACTATCCGGGGCACCGCCGAATACTGATCCGGAGCCTAGCGCAGCTCCGGGGTGTGAAGACCAGACCCCAAGGTGGGGGAGGATACAACGGCGCCCGGGGTCAATCCGGAGGCGCCGGATCCTCTGGAGGGAGCACTACAGAGTGCTTCTGTCGTGGAGGAGCACCACACCGTGATGGGTGCGGTGATGAAGAAGATTCAGTCCATCAAAGGCGGACTGAATGCAGCCTTCAACAGCCTACTAACAGGCTTTGAGGTAAGCAATGTAATGTTCTTTATGGAACTTTATTTGTTTTATATGCACATATATAACCAGTAGCACCTGATGCTTTGTGTGATTCTGAACAGAATCAGACGAAGTATCCATAGTATAGCATATTATAGAGCTGAATTGTATGCTTTTGTATTTGAACATGCTTCACTAGTTGCGGCAACTGCACGAGATGCAGAAGTTGCCGAACTAAATCGGAAGCTTTTGTTGGCCAATGCGGACCTCGACCGCGTCAACCAACGTTTAGATGAAACGCAAGGTATGCGGATTTGAAAATTGAGATGTCAAGAAGACTAATTAATTGAGTATGAGTATAAACTCTTTATGTTATTCTTTATTAAACAATTGGCACCACTGAGCTCGAGGCCCTCAAGGGCGAACTCGCGAAGGCCAAGAAGGAGGCCAAGGCGAGCAAGGCAATCGTTGACAAAGAGGTTGCCGATCTAGAGGCAGAAAAGGCCGCGTGCCAACAACACGTGGCTCGGGTGTTCGAAGTCGAGGACGAACTCAAAGATGCTATTCGCAACTGCGAGGCGTTGGAGTTGAAGGCTTTGGAACAAGCATCCGAGCTTACTGCGGCAGTTGAGGTTGCCCAGGATGCGCGAAGCGAGGCGCGCAACGCCTGTGAAGAAATCAAGCAGGCATGGGAGATAGCATCTGGTAAGACTTTTCTCTTACAAAGCATCTTCGAAGGGCGGAAGTACCTTGGGCTGACACGGTTGTGGAGTTCTCCAAGCGTGTTTGCTGATCTTCCTAGGAGCAGTGTTGACGCCGCCCAATACTTCCGAGCCCAGGAGGGGAACGACACGGAGAAGATGTTCTGGTCGCAGTTCTATGCGCCAAAACATCCGATGCCCCTCAACAACCAGATGAAGCAGCTGGTCGAGCTGCACAATATGGCGGGTTCGGCCATGAAGGACTTGATAGTCCGGCTATGGCCCGCTGAGCCAGTCCCAAGTAGCTACTTCGGATTGGTGAAGCGGCTCGTCGAAGCGAGCCCGCGGGTCGACGCATTGAAGCGATCGGCCTGTATAGAGGGTGCTCGAATGGCCTCCACTCATGTAAAAGTGCACTGGGCGAAGATGAAGGCGCGGGATATAGCTACTGCTAGCCCGCCCAAAGGCAAGGATCACCGCAAGCCAGAGAGATACTTCGAGGACGTCATAGAAGGCGCCGCCTTGTAGAAGGCCAGTGCTCAAAAGATATTATCTTTGAGAGTAATTGTATCCGGTTGTAAAGACTTGAGCTTATGAACCGATGTATATAACTTGTGCGCTATTATAATGTGAGCGGCTTTTACCTCCTGTGCGGCTGCTTATTTAACTCTAAAAGTTTCCTGTCGTCGGCTTCTGCCCCCGTGTGAATAGTACTGGGGTGTTCGGTCATATGCATATACACTCTTTATCCAACGTCTTGGTCCGTGTAGGAGGTGTATGCGGAGCGAACCAGGCAATCAGACTATGTGGCATTATTGCTTTCACTTAGCCATAGGAGTTTGACAAGTGGGGCTAGGTACTAGCCCCTGGTGCGTATATGGTATTTCCAAATTAAGGTATCCATTTGTACGCGGCTGGGCAAAAACCAACCCTTCGCATAACACGGGGTAGATCTCCATCTATCGTAGCATAACACTTAGTCACTGGATCGCGGACCAGGTTCTCGCATATCATGACAGTCAGTTTTCGGCTTTCTCTACTGAGGTACTTGACCGGACGAGCCCGGAGTACAATCGCAGTAGTTCTCCCTTTACACCCTAGCCGAAAAATCGGGAACGTAGGGGTAAGCACAGGAGCCGGGCAACCCAACTATTGACCCAAGATATGATTCGGAACTGATGCATATAAAGCAAATATCCAGGACGCCGAACACTCCCTATAGGTGTTCGGGCTTTTCGACATATACCAGGCTGGATACAGCCCCTGGTAATGGACCCTATTGTCAAGGCACATGTGGCAATCTGATGTGGGGAGAGAACACTGGTGGTGAGAGAATAAAACTCTAAATATAATATAAACCAAGTTGTTTCTATAATATCCCGTTATAGTACGGCGAGCCGTATGTTTACAGATAATGCCGATAACTTCATTGTACATTTTACATGCCAGAATGGTATAAAACAGAAAAGAGAAAAAAGGTTTACACATGGTCTTAATCTAAAAAGCAACCTTAGCGGGGGTCCCTGCTACACGTCTGCGCCGTTTTCTCCATTGTAATGTGTCCTTGCAGTGGGGAGTGTGACTATTTGTCTACAGTGTGCCCCCAGCGCCGCCCAAGGAATTTTAAGGTTATAATTGTGTGCACGAGGCACGTATGCTACCACCTTATGGGGAAGTCGGTGGGAGCATAACTGCTAATCTAGCTCAGATTCATCCGGGCTGCCGCACTGAGGCATATGCCAGACACGTTTAGCTGTGTCCGCGGTCTTAACGACCGATAGGCGGTCCGGCTTGAATAGGCCGTTTTGGACTTCGGCTGCTAAGGCCGCAGTGTCCTCCTCCGTACGGAGAGAGTGCTCCATATTTCCAATGACCGTGATGATGCCACGTGGTCTAGGCATTTTGAGCTTTAAGTAAGCATAACGCGGCACTGCGTTAAAGTGGGCGAAGGACGTTCTTCCGAGTAGTGCATGATAGCCACTTCAGAATGGAGCTATGTCAAAGATTAGCTCTTCGCTTCGAAAGTTATCAGGAGAGCCGAATACGACCTCCAATGTTAAAGAGCCCGTGCAGCGGGCTTCTACGCCCGGTATCACTCCTTTAAAGGTCGTGCTGCTTGGCTTGATTCTTGATGGATATATCCCTATCTTGCGGAAAGTGTCCTGATAAATCAGATTGAGAATGTTGCCGCCGTCCATAAGGACTCGAGTGAGATGATATCCATCAATTACTGGGTCGAGCACTAGGGCAGCCGAACCCCCATGACGTATACTAGTCGGATGATCCCTACAATCAAAAGTGATCGGACAAGCCGACCATGGGTTGAATTTGGGGGCAACAGGCTCGACGGCATAAACATCTCGGTGCACGTGCTTGCCCTCCCTCTTTGGGATATGAGTGGTGTAGATCATGTTCACTGTTTTGACCTCCGGTGGAAATTTCTTCTGTCCCCCTGTGTTCGGCTGGTGAGGTTCATCCCCGTCTTCGCTTTGAGGTCCCTTTCCCATGTGTTCGGCGTTGAGCTTGCCGGCCTGCTTGAAGACCCAACAATTACGGTTGGTATGGTTTGCAGGTTTATCTGGGGTGCCATGAATCTGGCATGGCCTATCTAATATTTTTTTTCCAGGCTAGATGGACCGTCTTTGATGCCTTTAAATGGCTTCTTCCGTTGACCGGGTCTGGAGCCACTGAATCTGGCGTTTACCGCTGTATCATCTGGGCTTCCAACATTATTCCAACGTTTATTTTTATTACACGTGGCTTTCCATCGCCGTCCCTGACTTTAGATGTTCCAGGGTCGCTGGTGCTGCTACAAGCTAGCCAGTTGTCCTCGCTCGTGCAAAAACGGGTCATGAGTGTAGTTAGGGCTGCCATTGTCCTCGGCTTTTCCTGTCCAAGGTGTCTATCTAGCCATTCGCCCCGGACACTGTGTTTGAAGGCCGCTATGCCTGGATAGTCGACGATTTCGTTCTTCTTAGTGAGAAACCGATTCCAAAGCTTGCGAGCTGACTCCCCGGGTTGTTGGATGATGTGACTTACATTGTCACCATCCGGGGGCCGGACATAGGTCCCTTGAAAATTGGCCCGAAAAGCATCCTCAAGTTCTTCCCAACTTCCAAGGGAGTTCTCTGGGAGGCTATTTAGCCAGTGCCGAGATGGTAATTTCAGCTTGAGGGGTAAGTATTTGATGGCGTGGAGATCATCTCCGCAAGCCATGTGGATGTGAAGAATAAAGTCTTCTATCCAGACAACAGGATCCGTCGTTCCATCATACGCCTTGATATTTACGGGTTTAAACCCTTCTGAAAACTCATGATCCAGCACCTCATCCGTGAAGCACAGAGGGTGTGCGGCTCCGCTGTACTTTTCTATGTCATGGCGTATGTTTGTCGGGACCCCGATCCTAAGTCACACAGGTCTAGCCTGTAACACCTCATATCACTTTGCAGCCTCACGCACGGTATCCCCACGGGTGCCACCTTACCTGGCCCGGGACCGTTTGCTCATTTTGGCACACGTATATGATAGTGTCGCCAGCATCCATATGACAGAGAACCCGGGCCGACATGACCAGTTATAAACCAAAAGTGGCACTAAATTACAGAGACATGCATACATGACCCAACAATGAACGCGTCGGTCATCAACGTATGAACCCAAGTCGTAGCAAGCTACAAGGACTTAAAGGAACAACGCGTGACATTTCCCCTAAGGGACAGACACAGGAACGAAGATGGACACATGCCGGCCAGCCTAAGTGTTCCGGAGCAGTAGCAAGCTACCAAGGCTCAGTGGAAGCACTAGGAGACATTTCCCTGTAAGATAGGCTACCAAGGGTAAACAACTAGGTGTCGGATCCCACACATAGCAATACACATTACACGTACGCATAACATGCAAGTATGTGATGTACAACAAGGCATCACAACATAGCTCAACAACTCATATAGATAAGGCCCGGAAGAGCCATCATAGCATTTATTACAAACAGGGGTCACATGACCCAACATACAGAGCATACAGGCAACGGAAGCATAACATGTCTGAGTACAGACAACTACAAAAGAAAAAGGCTGAGAAGCCTGACCATCTACAAGACTCTCCCAAGGGCACAAGATCGTAGCTGAGGTAACAAGCTAAACGTCGAAGTCCATGCGGAACCACTAGCGAGACTGAAGTCTCTCTGCAAAAACATAAATTAAGCAAACGTGAGTACAAAGGTACTCAGCAAGACTTACATCAGAACTAGCTACTTATGCATCAGTATCAACAAAGGGGTGGTGTCGTGGAAATAGCACGGCAGATGTCCGGTTTAACGGACTTGATGATGGAACCGTCACACGGGTTAGCTTGAAAGGATTCATGGCACACAAAGGACACAGAGGATTTATACTAGTTCGGCCCCTTCAGAGAAGGTAAAAGCCTACGTCTAGTTGGTTTGGTATTGCTTGGGCGTCGGTTTACAGGGAGCGGATTCGCTTTGCATGTGCCTCGACGGGTTGATTGTCTCTTGTCCCTGAACCGTCCAGGCCGTCCCCTTATATAGTGGCAATGCCTGGTCCGGTTTACAGAGTCCCGAGGCCGGCTCATACTTGTGTCCGCGTCGGTCTCTGTCTTCTCTTTCTTATCTCTCAAGTTACATCTCTTGGCGGTTTACAAACCATACTCCTATACATGGGCCTTGAAATCTCATGGGCCGTAGTCTCTACTAAAATATTAAAACCAAGTATAATATAACTAAGCCGGTTTACAATATCCGGTTTATACCTACTAACTATATCCCTGACATTAGGCCCCAGAATGATTTGAACTTGTTCACATCAGTCTTCTTTGTCTTGTATAATTTTCTTCTTTATCTTCATCTTTTTGTAAACCGGCTCTGACGTCATCCTCCAAGATCATTAAAGTCTGACAATGACATCATCTCCGCATTTAACGCCGTGAGCTATACTGTAGCTTATTTTAAGGGTTATCCCGAAGATCGAGGCGTCATAGGATCTTTATCCGATTTTCTGTCTCCTCGATTTTCGCACCTGTCGCTTCGCATCTGTCGCTTCGCATCTGTCCCTTCACTTATAAATAACATCGTTCCCTTTCATTCTTCGTTCTTCTCGCGTCTTCTTCCTTCGTCCGCCGCCTGAGCCTCAAGAACTCCATTAACGCCCGAGCTTGGAGCGCCGCCGTCATCTCGTTGAATTAAGATCTCCCCGGCCGCTGCATCAACCTGATTCGTCCAGAGAAAACTCCGCTGCTGTCCTCCATTGCTCAAGTACGTTCTTTTTTCCTTATTATTGATCTGCATCTGCCAGTGCTCCTCCTTGTTCTTCCGCCATTAGGGCTTCCAACGAAAGCTTCGCCTCTTTCTTCGTAGATACATTCCTCATAGAGAATTTGTGACCTTTAGGCCCAGTCAACAGATCTTCCGCTTAGTACTAGCTTAGATCTCGCCATCTATACATAACACTGTAGATTTATCCGTTCCGCCATTAGAACTTTTAGCAAAGCTTCATCTTGTTCGATCTTGAGCCCGTGACCCGTAATGATTTTGTTTTTTCGATCTTCTCCATTTTTACCCTGCTGTAGATGCTTCAAATCTTCATCACTCCTGTCTGGCATGTAAATCCGTCTTTTTAGTATAAAGTCTTTGTAGCTTTTCCTTGCATACTCTTAGATTAGTTTCTTTTCCCTCAGCATACTCAGATCTTTCACCCTTAGCAATCTTTCGGAAACCTGTTTTTCTCCTTGGTAGATTCGCTAATTATGTTCCGGTTTAAGTTGATATGCCCTGCTCTTGCAAAAAACTCTAATTTGACGCAATGGTTGAACTGTCCCCCTTCAACTGCCATAAACCGGAAATGATATAACTTGCTTTATAATTGCCGGTTTAACCACACCATTAGTCCTCAGTTTAAACCGTTGCGTAATTTTCTTAGATAGGTTCCGGATTACTGCACTTTCCTAATCCGTTTCTGTATTTTTATCTTCTCCAGCACTCTGTTCTTTCACTGCCATGGCTAAGCAATATGTCTCCTGCGATTGGGTCCCTTCTGTCGTTACGGAAGATGACTTAATCAAGCTGTCTGACATCGGCACACTAGGGCCTCAGTCTGAATTAAAGTGGCGTGCTCCAGGCAATGAGTGCCCCCCTACTCCTAGATCCGGGGAAGTCATCGTGTTTTTGGATCATATCTCTAGAGGCTTCTCTCCCGCCGGTTCAAGGTTTTTCCGGGATGTTCTTGCCGCTTTCCAGCTACATCCACAGGATATCGGACCCAATTCTGTTTCAAACATTTGTGATTTCCAAGTGTTCTCTGAGGTGTATCTTCAAGAGGAACCTTCAGTTGATTTATTCCGAGATTTCTTTCATTTAAACCGGCGCAATGAGTTTACCAGCGGACCTCACCAAGAACTTGGTGGGGTTAGTATTCAGAAGAGGAGGGATGCAGTCTTTCCCCACGCCGCTTTACATACTCATCCAAAAGATTGGAACAAATCCTGGTTTTACTGTGTTGACACTTCTCCTGAGGGTGAAAATCCTTTGCCGGGTTATCGCGAAACTCGTATTCCGGAGAATCACCCCTTGCCACCGCGGCTTAGCGCTGCTGAACGAACCCGGTTCTCATCACAGCTCTCCAAACTGAGAGCTTTTATAGCAAATGGTCTGATCGGCACTGATTTCCTTCGCTGCTGGCTATCTTGGAGCATCCTTCCCCTAAGCCGGCGTCCTCAGTTAATGTGCAAATACTCTGGTAAACCGGATGATCCTCAAAGGTTCACCAAGGATAAACTTTCTGAATCGGAGGTAGTGGAGTCAGCCAAAAAGATTCTCAATGCTTCTTTAGCAGATTGTGCTAAGGTCGGCTTGGCTCCGTACTTCAAGAAGAATAAGCTGCCCGAAGTAAGTTTTTCCTTGCCCTGTATTTGTAAACCGTCCTCTTTGAACCGTCTTTCAATTGCTCTTGCTTTTTTAATTAGGCTGATGACCCCTTCTGGAGGAGAAAGCCTCAGGAAAAAACCGTAAAACAGACTCGCCGGAAGACCCCTGCAAACAAAAAGAGGAAAGCAGCCGTCGATGCCGGTTCTCCTACTGAGGACGATGATCCGGACTCCGAGGTATGCTTTATTCCGGTTTAAATTTCTTGCTTTCATGCACTTGTAATCATATCTAATGATACCTTTTCACAGGAACTGCCTGAAGGTAATAACCCGACTGAGATTGAGGTAACACTTCTTTCTTCTGATTCAGAACCTCTTCCTCAAAAAAGTCGTCGGACCGTCAGGAAATATCAATTTTCTCATCCTTATGCTCAGTTAGACCCTAACTTTACTTTGAAGAAGCAACAGCACGAAGCCTTTCGCCGGACCACTCGCCACAGTGGTCTGGCTGTGGAGTCATCTGGAATCTCCTTAACTCCGGTTCGAAAGCGCCGTGCTGAGGTGATACTCTCTCCGACTCTTCTTCATCCCAAGGCCGGACTTATCCGAAAACCCCTTAAACCGTCTGATCCTGACTATCAGGAAACTCCGCTGTCTTCTTCCGGTGAATCAACCGCTACGCAGCTTCCTCCTTTGAAGACCGTCCCGGGGTAACTCTCTTCACCTTTTCCGGTATATGACACCCCTTTTTTTTAATGCTAACTTATTTTGCATGTTTTTCCAGCAAACCGAAACCCAGCAAAAAGCCCAAGGCGAATAAGCCTGTTGCTGACCCTTCTGCTGATGATCCGGTTATTGATCTGTCCACAGTTGTTCCTCCAGAAGGTACTCCTGCAGCTCCTGTTGAAGACCCTGCTCTTGAGAATCCACTTACAGAAAACGTCCAAGATCCACCAAGCCCGGCCCGGGCTAATTCTCCTCAAGTTAATCCAGCGTCTCCTGATCCGGCTCATGTTAACGTTACTCCCCCCAATGTACCCATTTCTCCTGATGTCGTGGTTACTGGTACCGCTTATGTTGCTCCAGCCGAGCCCACCGTTTTAGCAAAACATACAGCTAAAGCGGAAAAGATAGCTCAAGAAAAAGGAAAATGGAGTACTGACATATCCAGCCTTTCTAGCATGAGCGCTCAAGACATTTATTCCGGATATTTGAACCGGCTCCACAGCAGTCGGGATTATGAAGCCAGCTTGGTGAACCTGATGAGAGAAAAATACGAGGTAAGTTTGTTCTTCTGACTTTGCTTTTTTGACGCATCTTTATCTCATAGCAGCCCCCAAGTTCCGGTTTAGCTGCCTTACTGAAGGTGATCCGGAACTTTGTAGTTTGAACTGTTAATCCATACATTAGCCCCCAAGTATCAAGTAGATAACTTGGTTATGTAGTTGATACTTGTAACTTCAAATTGTCTTTGGTGTATTGCTTCAACTGCCATTAGCCCCCAAGTGTCAAGTAGACAACTTGGTTGTGTGCTTGAGACTTGCAATTTCAAATTTTCTTTGCTGTATTGCTTCAACTGCCATTAGCCCCCAAGTGTCAAGTAGACAACTTGGTTGTGTGCTTGAGACTTGTAATTTCATTTCTTGCTTTTGAACTTTGTCTGCAGGCTGAGTTGAACCGGAATACTCTGGAGATCAACGAACTTCGAAGCCGGCTTACAGAAACTGAGTCAGCCGCTTCAAAAGCTAAAAAAGAACTTCAAGTGAGTTTAAAGACTGCTGAAGACTTGAAGAAGTATTTTGAAGAGGAGCGGACTACTTTTGAGGTCCAGAAAAAAGATCTTGAAAAACGTGTTCAGGACGCTGAAGGAGCACTTAATCCGGTTACTGAAGAATTGACCGGGTTAAAGCGCCAAATTGACTTGATGACCTCTGCTATTTTTGGTAAATATAATCTGAATTCCTGTCTTTATCTTTGTAACCTGTGACTTGTACCGGTTTAACTTTCATTGTTGTATATAGGGCGCCGTGTCTCCCATCTTGGGGACGACTTACGGAAAAAACTCAAAGCCTGCTATACCTTGGTCGAACAGCTGTACTCCGGAACACAAAGGATTATCAGTGCCACTTCATTTGGTAAACCGGCTCCTTCAACTATCCAAGATACTTTGAATAGTTTGTCCATTCTACCGGCTCGTCTTGAAGAAGTTAAAAAATCGGCCGCTCGAGGAGGTGCTCTTCTGGCCCTTACGAGGGCTAAAGCTTGGGTCCCGGACCTTGATCCGGAGGAGGTGTTAACCGGATTTCCTGATACCAAGGAGGACGGTTCAGCCTTTAATGAAAAAGATCTTTATGCCCTGACAAAGGAGATGCGTCCCCTCGCCAGCAAGCTTGCGGTGGAATCTGACTTGTCGCGATATCATCCAGCATATAACCTGCAGAACGAGCGGGTGGAGCGACCGGTTTACGATATTGTAAACTTAATTCCGCCGGTTTGTCCTCACACCTTTGCTCCTGATATTGATCCTTCTGAACTTATCAACGATGAAGTATATTTCCGTGCCTTGGCAAAGATTGATTGGCGTGCGCCGGACTTCCAACCGCTTCATGAAGATGAAGATGTTCCGGATCAAGACGGTGGCCAGCCATCTCAGCAAGGAGAAGCACAATCTTGAATTCTATTGCTGTAACCATGATTGTTATTCCGTCAAACAATGCTTCCAACTATTGGGCTTTTTACGCCTTGTAATAGGTTTAGCTGAGACTTAATGTGCTTTGGTCTGACATTTTGTCTTTATAAAGTATTCATCCGTTGACTTGTTGCCTGATGCGGTTGCCTTCTTCTGTTCACATAAAGAAAAATATCGAAAAATATGTCCTAGTGGCATACCACTGGACGGGTTAATTTGTTCTCTTTAAAACATCAAGCGAACATACCTTTATCATAAAGATAACTTGTATATCTGAAATTTGCGGAGCCAACATACTTTAAACCGGTCAGGACTTTAAAGTCACTTTATAAAGGTCTTCATGAACCCAAATATACACTCGAAATTCTCCGGTCCATCTTGATGATAAGTTCGGTTCATTTTGTTTCAGAAACCCAATACTCGGTCCGGGTTTCAAATAACGCCGGTTTACTTGGTCTGAGATACATGATCCAGATTTTCAATCAGATAGATATACGGTCAAGTTGTGTAGCTGTTCCACTCTTGTTGAAAAAAACGTTACAGAACACCAAAATACCAAAAAACATGCAATTTTTTGCAAACAAAACCATGTAGTCGAGGCTTTTTCAAAGAGCTGCCAGGCTCAAAGCAAGGTTCAGCCAATCAATGGGACGTGGGCAAACCAACTGTCCCAAGGGGCCTAGCCAATCACTGAACGTGGGCGTATCAACTGTTCAGAGGGCCGATAGAACCGCAAATGAAAACCGAGCCAATCAATGGGACGTGGGCAAACCAACTGTCCCAAGGGGCCTAGCCAATCACTGAACGTGAGCATATCAACTGTTCAGAGGGCCGAAAGAACCGCAAATAAGAACCCTAGCCAATCAATGGGACGTGGGCAAACCAACTGTCCCAAGGGGCCTAGCCAATCACTGAACGTGAGCGTATCAACTGTTCAGTGGGCCGAAAGAATTGTATTTATTATTCCGATCACTGGGACGCGGTTTGGCCAACACTCCCAGGGGGCCTCCAGGGTTCCTCTTGAACCGGTGGGTCAATCTAAACCAATCACTGAATGTGGATTTATCCAACTTTTCAGAGGGTTGCAAGAATTATGAAACTTAAACCGATCACTGGTAGCGGATGATACCAACTCCCAGGGGGCCTCCAGGGTTCCTCCTGAACCTGTGGGTTTTGCTTTTTATGGAGTTTTTCTCTTCTTGAACCGGATATGATCTCTTGTTCCCGAGAGTTCTATTGCTCCTTCACATACCCTGCAAAAATTAGTTTCTAAACCGGCCCACATTGAAATATGATATTTGATAATAAACTATTATGATTACTTGTCACAAAATTTGTGTATATGGAAAAAGGGCTAAGCCCCCGGTTTACCGAGGGTGCCGGTTTATTCATTATTCATAATATATACATAGGATACATTGGAGCACATAGCTCAAGTATAATATGGCCGTAAATGGGCGATGTTCCACGGCCTCTTCGTCTCCTCTTCCGACGTCCGTGAATCCTTGTGTTCTCGAATGTCCACCAAGTAATATGAACCGTTGTGTAAATTCCCGCTGACCACAAAGGGCCCTTCCCATGGCGGGGATAGCTTGTGCATGTCTGTTTGATCTTGGATGAGCCGGAGTACCAAGTCACCCTCCTGGAATGTCCTGGTTCTAACTCGGCGGCTATGATATCTGCGCAGATCTTGCTGATAAATCGTCGACCGTGCCGCAGCTATATCACGTTCTTCATCCAACTGGTCTAAACCGTCTTGTCTTGACTCCTCATTAACGGCTTCCACATAGGCCGCTACCCTTGGTGAGTCATGGCGTATGTCACTTGGAAGGACTGCTTCCGCACCGTAAACCATGAAGAAAGGCGTATAACCTGTAGACCGGTTTGGTGTAGTGTTAATACTCCAAAGGACAGATGGCAATTCTTCAACCCAACAACCTGGGGTTCTCTGCAAAGGTGTCATAAGCCGGGGTTTGATTCCTCGCAAAATCTCCTGATTTGCCCTTTCAGCCTGACCATTGGATTGGGGGTGAGCCACAGAAGACACGTCCAAACGAATATGCTCTCGTTGACAGAATTCTTCCATCTCACCCTGAGATAAATTGGTGCCATTGTCTGTGATGATGTTGTGTGGAAAGCCAAACCGGAATATTACTTTTTTGATGAATTTGACCGCCGTTGCCGCATCACACTTGCTTATAGGCTCCGCTTCAACCCACTTTGTAAACTTGTCTACTGCTACCAGTAGATGAGTTTTCTGATCTTGGGACCGTTTGAAAGGCCCAACCATGTCAAGCCCCCAAGTTGCAAAAGGCCAGGTTATCGGTATCATCCGGAGCTCCTGTGCCGGAACAAGAGCACGTCTTGAGAACTTCTGACAGGCATCACACTTCTGGACTAGATCTGCCGCATCTGCATGCGCAGTTAGCCAATAGAAACCATGTCTGAATGCTTTAGCCACCAATGATTTTGAACCGGCGTGATGACCACAATCCCCTTCATGAATCTCTCTTAGAATCTCACAACCTTCCTCAGCTGAAACACATCGTTGAAATACACCAGAGGTACTACGATTGTGCAGTTCTCCGTTTGCAATTGTCATGGACTTAGAACGCCGGATTATCTGCCGTGCTTCCTCTTCGTCCTCCGGTAACTCTCCTCGGCTTAAGTACGCTAAGTAGGGTAACGTCCAATCCGGAATAATATGGAGTGCTGCGACTAACTGTGCCTCTGGGTCTGGAACAGCTAGGTCTTCTTCCGAAGGTATTTGAACCGAAGGACTGTGTAACTCATCCAAAAAGGTGTTTGGCGGCACCGGTTTACGCTGCGACCCAAGCCGGCTTAGAGCGTCGGCCGCTTCGTTCCTCCGCCGATCTATATGATCCACCTGATATCCCTTGAAATACCCTGCGACCGCTTCAACCTCTCGCCGATAAGCCGCCATGAGGGGATCTCTTGAATCCCACTTGCCAGAAACTTGCTGTGCCACTAGATCTGAATCGCCCAGGCACTTAACCCGGCTCAAATTCATCTCCTTTGCCAATCGCAAACCATGAAGTAATGCTTCATATTCTGCTGCATTATTAGTACAAGGAAATAATAAGCGGAGGACATAGCAAAATTTATCACCTCTGGGGGAAGTTAACACAACTCCAGCCCCCGAGCCCTCCAACTGTTTTGAACCGTCAAAGTGAATCGTCCAATAAGTAAGATCCGGCTTCTCCTCAGGAGTCTGCAACTCTGTCCAGTCATTGATAAAGTCGACCAATGCCTGAGACTTTATAGCAGTACGCGGTACATACTTCAACTCATGCGGACTGAGCTCAATGGCCCACTTGGCTACCCTGCCTGTAGCTTCCCTGTTCTGGATTATATCTCCCAACGGAGCTGAACTAACCACAGTTATTGGATGCCCTTGGAAGTAGTGCTTCAGTTTCCGGTTTGCCATGAACACCCCATAGACTAATTTCTGCCAATGAGGGTACCTTTGTTTGGACTCAATGAGTACTTCACTCACATAATAAACCGGGCGCTGAACCGGATGCTCCTTCCCTGCTTCCTTGCGCTCAACCACAATCGCAACGCTGACTGCCCGTGTGTTTGCAGCAACATATAACAGCAAAGGCTCCTTATCAATGGGAGCAGCTAAAACCGGTGGTTTTGCTAGTTGCTGTTTCAGATTCTCAAACGCTGTATTTGCCTCATCACTCCAAATGAACCGGTCCGTTTTCTTCAACATTTGATAAAGCGGGATCACCTTTTCTCCCAAGCGACTGATGAACCGGCTTAGCGTCGTGATCCGGCCAGCTATGCGCTGAACATCATTGATGCAAACCGGTTTTGTCAAAGATGTGATGGCCTTGATCTTCTCTGGGTTGGCTTCTATTCCCCTGTTCGAGACCAAGAATCCCAGAAGCTTACCAGCCGGAACACCAAAAGCACATTTCTCCGGATTAAGCATCATTCTGTAAGCTCGAAGATTATCAAAGGTTTCTTTGAGGTCCTCTATCATTGTTCTTTCTTCCTTTGATTTGACCACAATGTCATCCACGTAAGCATGCACATTCCTTCCTATCTGCCCTTTCAAACAATTCTGAACGCAACACTGATAAGTTGCCTGTGCACATTTGAGCCCAAAGGGCATAGATACATAGCAAAAAGCACCAAAAGGAGTTATGAAAGCTGTCTTCTCTTGGTCTTCAACTGCCATCTTGATCTGGTGATACCCTGAATATGCATCCAGAAAACTCAGCCGCTCACACCCTGCTGTGGCATAATCTGATCAATGCGAGGTAGAGCAAAAGGATCAGTTGGGCAAGCTTTATTGAGGTCTGTGTAGTCCACACACATCCTCCACTTCCCATTCTTCTTTAGAACCAGCACCGGATTAGCCAACCATTCCGGATGAAAAACTTCCACTATGAACCCTGCCGCCAAAAGTCTGGCCACTTCCTCTCCTATAGCCTTGCGCCTCTCTTCATTGAAGCGGCGCAGATACTGTTTTACCGGTTTAAACTTCGGATCAATATTCAACTTGTGCTCAGCGAGTTCCCTCGGTATACCTGGCATGTCGGAAGGTTTCCATGCAAAGATATCCCGGTTCTCATGGATGAACTCGATGAGCGCGCTTTCCTATTTGGGATCGAGGTTAGCACTGATGGTGAACTGTTTAGACGAGTCTCCAGGTACAAAATCAATCTGCTTAGTTTCTTCCGCTGACTTGAACTTCAATGCCGGATCATGCTCGGTCGTTGGTTTCTTCAGCGGAGTCATATCTGCCGGATCAACATTATCTTTATAAAATTTTAACTCTTCCGTGGCACACACCGCTTCTGCATAAGCTGCATCACCTTCCTCGCATTCCACCGCTATCTTTCGACTGCCATGAACCGTGATCGTGCCCTTATGACCCGGCATCTTAAACTGCAAGTAAACATAACATGGCCTAGCCATAAATTTAGCATAAACCGTCCTTCCAAACAGAGCATGATATGGACTTTTAATTTTGACAACTTCAAAAGTGATCATCTCCGATCTGGAATCATACTCATCTCCGAAGGTAACTTCTAAGTCAATCTTACCAACTGGATAAGCTGACTTACCTGGGACCACCCCGTGAAACACTGTGTTTGACGTTCTTAACTTTTTATCTGTCAGACCCATACGACGGAAAGTCTCGTAATATAGTATATTGATACTGCTTCCACCGTCAATGAGAACTTTAGTGAATTTATAACCCCCCACTTGAGGTGCTACTACCAAGGCTAAATGGCCCGGATTATCCACCCGCATTGGGTGGTCCTCTCTACTCCATACAATAGGTTGTTCCGACCATCGAAGAAATTGCGGTGTCGCTGGTTCCACCACATTAACAGCCCGCTTTAACACCTTCTGGTCTCGTTTGCATAGACTTGTGGTGAAAACATGATACTGCCCACTACTTAATTCCTTCGGGTTACTCTGATACCCGGATCGTGGCTGCTGTTGCTGGCGCTGCTGCTGCTGACTTCCTTGATTTTGATAATTTCCTTGGCCCTGCTGCTGATTATTCTGACCATTGTAACCACCTTGATGATGCGATTGATTCCCCTGACTATTGTAACCACCTTGATGATGTGATTGATTCCCCTGACCATTGTAATTCCCTTGATTATTTTGGCCGCCTGGTCGGGGTTGATAACCGCCGTTATTGCCCCTATATCCTGATCCGGAACTGTTCCCCTGATGACCCGAACCATAAAATCCGGGCCCTGATCCGCCGTGCGGGGGCCGGCTAGGAGGATTAAAACGGCCGTTCACTGCCTTCATAAGGGGTACGCACTCTCTCATAGTATGCCTTGCCATCCTCCCCCTTCCGCTATGCTTTGGACAGGGTCGATCCAAATCCTGCTCCCAGCCCGGATCTCCTCCGCCGGTTTGGAGAGCGGAACCCTCCGGATTAACCTGAAAACCGCCTTGAACTTGAGTATTAGCCACAAAATCGGAACTACCTTCTGCCTTCCGTTTACCCAAAAAGCTTGAAGTAACCGGATTAACCGGCGCCGGTTTACCAGACTTGCTGGCCTTCCCCGTTTTATCTCCTTCCGCTTCCGGATACTTTGTATTATCCGAGTCTCCGTATTTCACCAGGGCACTCATTAAAGTCCCCATGTCATTGCAGTCCCTTTTAAGCCATCCGAGCTTTAATTTTAAAGATTCAAACCGGCAATTGTTTTCCAACATCACTATCGCCGTACTAGGATTAATACCATTCGAAGAGTGTAAGATCTCTGCCACTCTGCGTACCCAAGCTGCTGTAGACTCCTACTCTCCTTGCACACAGGCTGC
This sequence comes from Secale cereale, assembly GCA_902687465.1. NCBI lineage: Eukaryota > Viridiplantae > Streptophyta > Magnoliopsida > Poales > Poaceae > Secale > Secale cereale. The sequence continues at coordinate 577,419,756 of LR738712.1, forward strand.
TAAATCTATCACTGACATCGGTTGCTTGCATGTATCCTTGAAGTTTTTGATGAACTGACTGCGCAGTTCTCCCCATGACCCGATAGAATTCGGGGGTAGCGCCTTTAACCAGGTCCGGGCCGTGCCCTCAAGCATCATAGTGAAATATTTGGCACAAGCCGATTCATCCACGTCCAGCATCTCCATGGCCATCTCATAACTTTCCACCCAAGCTTCTGGCGGTAAATCGGCTGTGTAATTAGGCACCTTACGGGGTCCTTTGAAATCCTTGGGCAACTTAACACTCCGTAGAGCTGGGACGAGACATTGTATCCCGAAGGAACTTGCCGTAGCTCCTGTTCCCGTAGTGGCTGTGTGAACCGGCGTCGATTGACGAATTTCCTCCCTGGCCTCCGATCTAGGCCGGTTTAGGTCTGGGGCTGGCATCTCCGCCCTTGCCGGATTATCCTGCCTGCGCTGATGCCTCCTGCGCTCACTGCTAGATACCTCTGGCTCCTCCCAATGCCTAGAATAACTTCGGTTGGGACGTGGTGTTGAATGTAATCTTTCCCTGCTATGAGAGTACGCTTGCTGCTGCATCAATGCAGTATTAAGTAGCTTCTGGACCCTGCGTGCCTCTATCGCCACCGGGGACGTTTCTTCCGCAGGTAAAGCGGCCAACCGTGCCGCTGCTGCAGCTATGTTATCCAAAGGGTTTGAATAATGCCCTGGAGGGATAGGAATATAAGGTGCCGATGTAATCCGACGCTCCTGCTCCGCGTCGGGCTGTTGATCCGGCTCCTCCCGAGCCGGGGGTGTTCTCCGGTTTAAGGCCGGGTTATTACTGGCCCCAGCCCCAGGAGTCCTGAACAAATTCGCGGATTCGTAACCCGGCGGTATGCGGGACCGATACTTTCGCCCCCTTACTCCTTCCACAGAAGCCTGCTCCATCCTCAGATAAAAGGCTTGATCATCCAACTCCGCTTGCCTCGCTGCTATCATCTCTCTTTCTGCCTTTAAGTCCTCCTTTAACCGATCGATCCGACCTTTCAACTGAAGAAGCTCTGCATCATGATGCGCCTTGTCTGCTGGAGCTACGTCTGCCATTGCTTTAGCTGTGAACTCCTCGATCAAGGTGGATAGAACTTCAGTAAGGGAGGGATTTGAACCGCTTCCCCCTGCACCAATTTCCGCTGTCGTTCCGTTCATCGGGGGCTGTGAACCGGCCATGAAGACCGCCACCCGGTTTGGCGGGTCAAAGGGGCCTGGAATACTGTTTCCATCGGACTCGCCCTCAGATCGGCCGTCCCGCAACTGATACAGAGATTCAGTTTCCCCGGATGAAGATTCGTCATCTGAGTAGACGATTGTCGCACCATCAGATTCCGATCCGTTCTCGGCTCGACCTCCGTGGATTGCTCCCACGAACACATGCTTCCTGGCAGGCTGAACCCGGGCCGATCTCGCACGCTGAGCCGGCTCGACGATGTTGGGGAAGATGTCCGGCTCAGGTCCCGGTTCACCAATTTTGCCGATGAAGACTTGGATGCTGCCGAAGGGGACCCGGTACCCGTATTCGATCGAATCGGCCTCCGGTCCCCAACCCGCGTCGTCGATGTAGATCCGGCCGCGACGACTCTTGGTCATCCGACCGACTGCGTAACCCTTTAGCCCTTCGAAGCCGCCTTTCAAGAACTCGAAACCATCGTGCGCAGGCCCCACGGTGGGCGCCAACTGTCGTGGAAATAGCACGGCAGATGTCCGGTTTAACGGACTTGATGATGGAACCGTCGCACGGGTTAGCTTGAAAGGATTCATGGCACACAAAGGACACAGAGGATTTATACTAGTTCGGCCCCTTCAGAGAAGGTAAAAGCCTACGTCTAGTTGGTTTGGTATTGCTTGGGCGTCGGTTTACAGGGAGCGGATTCGCTTTGCCTGTGCCTCGACGGGTTGATTGTCTCTTGTCCCTGAACCGTCCAGGCCGTCCCCTTATATAGTGGCAATGCCAGGTACGGTATACAGAGTCCCGAGGCCGGCTCATACTTGTGTCCGCCTCGGTCTCTGTCTTCTCTTTCTTATCTCTCAAGTTACATCTCTTGGCGGTTTACAAACCATACTCCTATACATGGGCCTTTAAATCTCATGGGCCGTAGTCTCTACTAAAATATTAAAACCAAGTATAATATAACTAAGCCGGTTTACAATATCCGGTTTATACCTACTAACCATATCCCTGACAGGTGGTGGAGTTTGACTGCAGCAAGCCAGCTTTGACTCGGTGGCTATCCTGAACTACAACTGTAAGTAACTCTTTGAGGTGGCGCACACGAGTCCACAAATTCACCAATCAATACACCACTATGGATCCGCATCCGTCTCCCTACGAGAAGGCCATCCATAGCACTCACACTTGCCTTGAGCATTTTAGTGTATCCACTTTCACTTGTCTATGTACCACGTAAGCATCCAAGAAGTCCATAACCGTGGACCCGGCTATTCGAATAGATCATGTTAACCCTGTAGGGGTGTACTTCTTCACACACGCTCTCGCCACTTACCGCCATGTACACGTCGTGTATCTCGGCAACCTTCAAGCGGAAGCCTGGCGAGGGTGTCGGCCACGACCTGACTAACCACACAAGACTCTAGTCCAGGTTTATCGCCTATTCGGGTTCCATCCGTAAGGAGATCCGGCCGGGGTGTCGCTCACGGCCCCAAACGATGTGTACAGGGTTCCCAAGCCCAACATCCGGGTGCCACTTGGTACACCGGGCCACTGCACCTAGTCTGTCCCAAGCCCACCTGTACCGGGTGCCACTTGGTAGACTACTAGCACTACCTACAAACACCAGAAACTAGTTGCAACTCCTGGACAGAGATCTAGTTGATTAATAAGTCGAGAGGGGTCGAGTTACCGGAACCCAATGTGTGGTAGTAACTAGTCATTGGACAACTTACACAGAACTCAGTTCTTAAAGACGGTTCCAGTGTGACAACCCACCATGTACTCCTACATGGCCTCTCACCGCTACCTTTACCAAATCATGTTCACACACTTAGCTCACACACAGTAGGACATGTTCACCACATTCCAATTCATCCCCGATGAATCAGACCTGACACAACTCTAAGCAATAGCAGGCATAACCAGAAAGCATGAATGAGTAGGCACAACAGGGCTCAAACAACTCCTACTCATGCTAGTGGGTTTCAACTATTTACTGTGGCAATGACAGGTCATGCAGAGGAAAGGGGTTCATCTACCGCAGCATGTAGCAGTTGAAACGTTGTTGTCCTAATGCAATAAAAGAGGGCATGAGCGAGGGAGTGGGATTGTATCGGAATGAACAAGGGGGTTCTGCTTGCCTGGCACTTCTGAAGATAGTAATAGTTCTTCATCGGTGTCATCGAACTCATCATCGGAACGTCGTCTACTGAGAGGGGACAAAACCGGCAAACAGAGAAAGAAGACAATCAATGCAATGCAACAATATGATGCATGAACATGACATGGCAATATGATGTGATTTGGCCTAATGCAACTAGCAACACAATTAAGTGTAGTTGGTTTGAACCCAAGGTTCAAATTCAAACTCCACATATGGTTATTCAAATGACATTCATTTCATATGTCCAAAACAGTAGCTACAAGTTGATCTAACGTGCATGAAAATGGTACAGATGGATAGATTGGATATTTCTGATCATTTTTCATATATAAATCTTTTCATTCTGAGTTATAGATTATTTTCTATGATTTTCTGAAGTTTATAACATTTTCTGGAATTTCCTGGTTATTTAAAACAAGCTAAATCCATAAAATGCTTTATTGCATCAGCACTACATCACTGTGACGTCAGCGAGTCAACAGGTCAACCCTGATGGCTGGGACCTACACGTCAGCTGCTCAGTTAATTAACAGAATTAAACTAACCTAATTAGTTAGCTAACTGACTCTCGGACCCATCTGTCAGTGTCTCAACTAATTAACTAAATTAGATAACACTAATTTAAACCTAACCCTAATTAGTCAGGGGCCTGGTCCCACACGTCAGTGAGCCAGGGCTAACCCTACTTTAATTAAACCTAAACTAGGTAATTAGTAGGGACTGGCCCCACACGTCAGTGACTCAGCTGAGTCTGTTAGTGGTCAAAACGGTCAAACCCGTCGGCGTTAGCCGCCGGCGAGGCCGAACGCGGCGGAGGCTGCGGAAACGGGCTGTGGTGCCCCGTTCGCAGCGTGGCTGGGCTCGTTCGAGAGCCCAGACCAGCGCGCGTCGGTTGGGGGCGCCAGCCGGGCTTGGGGTGGCCGGAGGCGAGAGCGAGGAGCTCGGCCGCGGCGGCCGGAGCTCAGGCAAGGTTGGAGAATGTGCTGTGGGGCACTGCGGGGCAAACGGCTGGGTGCTACGGCCTCCTGGTGAGATGATGAGCATGGTGACGCGCTCGGTTCCGAGCTTACGCGTCTGTGGCCACGCCGGCAACAAGTTCAGCGGTTGCCGGTGTGCGGCCGCGGCAGAGCTATGGCCTAGAGGTCGAACGTGACTAGGGGAGAAGGGGGAAACAACTCGGGGGCTCACCGCGAGTCCGTTGGGAGGGTCAGTGGGCTCGGGGACGCGTCAGGGGCGATGAATCGATCGGTGAAGTCCGGCGATCAGATGCGGCGATGACGAGCTCGAAGGCGACGACATAGTGCTCCTCGACTTGTTTCAGTCGGCGTGGAGGGGACACGGACGTCGACTGAGCGACTGGACGCAGCGGAGAGGCGAGACTTGCGCGGTGGCTACGGTGGTGCTCGTCGGCGGCCTCGGACGCGAGCGAGGAAAGCGGGGTAGAGATACAGAGGAGGGGGAAAGAAGCACGGGGAGAGGTCGATGGGGTTCCGGGGTGTCGTGGCGCTCGGGGCCGTCTCCAGCCAGCCCCCAGCGCCGGCGGAAGCAGGAGGTGGCTCGGGCGTGTGCCGGCACGCGGCGGCCACGCGCCCTCCTGCCGACTGGGAGGAGGTTGAAGACAGTTGGAGGGAGGAGGGGGGGCTGGGCCGGCAGAAGCTGGGCCAGGCTACAGGGAGACCAAGTAAGTGGCCGAGGTGGGCTTCCTCTCTCTCTCTCTCTCTCTCACTTTTTATAGTTTTCTTTTTATCTCTTCTGTTGTTTGTTTGCTGGTTTATTTAAAATACCAGAACACTTCTAGAAATCTTGAAAATAATTGTGGGCACTATTTGAATTATTCTCAACAGCCCCCAAATAATTTCAGAATTATTTGGACATTTGAAAATATCTATAGCAATTAAATGTCCAGATGCAAATACCTATGATTTAATTCAGTGCCCCAAAATATTCCACAAAAATGTTTACTATTTTTGGTTTGGTTTGAAAGCCTTGCCAAAATTATCAAACATTGATGAAGGCACTTTGGGTCATTGGAAAAGATTTTATTTTTGACCCTAGTTGAATTCATTTGGTGCTAGGGTCTGAACATCCCCATTTCAACCTTCAAAAAGAATTTAGACATGATGCATGATGCACTCAAGTACAACTAAAAACAAGGAGTATCTAGGGCTATGACAACTGACCCCCACTAAAACAAGAATCTTGTCCCGAGATTCAAGCGTAGGGTAAGAAATCAGAGGGGACACAAGCTAGCACAATCTTCATGATCCAATTTCCCTCCTCGGAGATGTTGATTTATTGCATCATATTGATCTTGTCATCCTTGCTTTGAGATCTTCATCCAACCAGATGATAACGGAGACAAACTCTATAGGAATCGATCTTCCCGAAGATCGAGGAACTCAAGATCATCTCAAGGAGTGAGACATTGAAACATCTCTTGAGCTGAGACATGGAACACTCATCCAAGAGGATGGAGTGAAACAAATGATGAAGGTTCACTTGGTAGGCAACCAATTCCACACCTAAGAAGATGGTGATCGATGTCACCAGACGGGGCACCTTAGCGAAGGTGAATCGTAGAGTTATTCCCTTAAGTGGCAAAAAGAATTACTTTTGATATAGAGATCATTGAAATTCCCTATACCAGCCTAAGGCAATCACAAACGATCATTTGTCGGAGTTCGAAAGAATGACATTCTCGGGCCAGAATGGATGATGTGGACTACCTTGTTGAGGACAACACAAGGGATGATTTTGCTTATCATCGGAAATGGATGGAACCCATGATAAAATGGCACATTGGTGGTGCAAGCTGGGAACAAAATGCAAATGCTGGGAATGATTCTAGTAACTGGGAAGAAAACCCAACTATAGAGAGTGAATCTACTCTTTGAGAGGTTATAGCATAACCAAGAACACTGGGAGCAATCTCGGTTAGTGCCAGAGATAACACCTAGTGCTTGTGCGTGCTCTCAAGAACTTGAGCATTCCCATATTCATCAAGGTTTTACCAATATCCGAGTCAACGATCCTGGCAACACAACATACTACCATGATGAATAATGATGGATGGTGCAGATGCAAAGGAAGGTAACACCTTCTCGGATTTCACCTTAGTGAGGCCAAGGGAATGAAATCTGGATGATCGACCGAGAGATATTTAGCACTCCGCTTCTAATGTTCTCCTTGATGTGCTAGCGCAACCCATTTATTAAAATGATTTGGTACCTAGAACGTCAAGTAAAGGTCGGACTTCAGGAGCACAAAAATCCATAAGGAACAACTAGGGAGTAAATCCTACGAAATCCTTATGGGGAGGTGGCCAACTTCCTCAATCAAGATACTACAATAATAGGTCTTCCAGCTGGTGTGTTGGCCACGACATCCACTTTACCGGTTATCGAGAGACCAATATTATAGTTCTTGGAAAATGCTCCAACCATCATATCTGCCTGAGATTTAGTTCTGGTTGGTGTCAGAATATTCCAGACTCGTCGAGTCTAAAAAGAAAAATGAAAGTTTGCAACACAAATCGACGAGACGACGTTGCGAGATTCTCGGGAAATGGACTGCGGTAGTAAGCTCCAAAACATGAGCTGGTTCTGCTACACACATGTGAACACGCTGTCGCAGACAAGCATGACCACGTAGTAGTCTTATAATAAAACACTACCAAGTTCAGGTGGGGAACCATCATTGAGGATAACGAAGTCTCTATGCAAGTCCATGGATTAGATCCCAAGCATAGACTTATCTTCCTTGAACAAATCAGTCAGTGGCTTGGTGCGCTACGGAATTCATATAGAATGAAGATGATCAGTCTAACAGACCACATAATACTTCGCACGTCCATAACTGACTTGGGATGGTTCCAGAGGAGGTAAAAACATGCTTTCTCGAATTCACGGCAGCAACTTGCATCAAATGCACATGAATTAGAGGAAGTCACTTCTTTCACCAAAACATATACCTCGTGAACGGGACATGAAGGCAATGCTTACAAAGTTTCCAACACTAGCTTTAATGTTCAACATGAATCATGGAGGGGATAAACATGTTGCCGATGGGCTCAACAACAATTCATCGAGGCTTCCATAAAATGGGATTCCATAACTATGTGAACAAGGTGATAGCATTGGTCAGACCAATAAATGTAACGGTGTATGCTCGAGGGATCAACCACGAGTAAGACAACATTGTGAATACCATTAGTTCTGATTTGACTTGACGATAGCTCACACTCAAATCAAAGTTTGGACAAGACAATAGATCCAACAATTGATCACGAGGATCAATCGATCAAGATATCATCTTTCTTCAACACACACACGAAAGATATCCCTTGGAAGGAACTAAGTCAGGCAATCTTTTATCTTCCAACTCTCCAAGTTGTCGTTTAGCTTAACCGACTAGCTCAGGGTATCCAACACAGATTCTTGGAGAAAGGGTGGTTTAGAGTGAAACCAGCTTGATCACGAGCTCAACATAACGGTCAGGGAGAAACCTGGTAATACTTCCGAGAAGATATTCGGAAAATTACGGACCACCGCTATGTTATTAAGCCCGAGATCAATCTTGCTTTTCAGGGCAAGATGATATGATCAAGTGAGCGAGGGTTTGACACAGTCCTAACTCACTGATCAAGGAGTGCACCAGGAAAGATGGACTAGTAGTACGATCAATCTTAGAATGGTGATTCAGTAACCAACACTCTAAGAATGAGTTTGTTGTCCTTTAACTACCAAGCAACAAAGTTGCTAGGAGTATTGATTTCACACATCACCATTCACTTGTCAGCATTCCAGTTACAATAACACGGAAACCGAGGAATGAACAATGATGGCAAGAAGTATTACTGCATCAAGAATTCATAAGAGATAGTGCAATTCTCATGACGATCCTGACGTAAAGAGGGTAACACTTCAGAGTAGAACGGATCAAAAGCTTAATTGCATTTTGATCTGCGGAGTACAACTGCGTTGACCCAGTCCTGGATATGGATGAGGTGCTGGAGTTTGTTTCTGCTAGTCATTCCGAAATAGAATGGATTGACGGACCGCAAGAGTAAAAGGCCTCGATGAACACGAATGCACAACTACTCGTGACTATCAACTCAAGACGAAGGTCAGAATACAACTAGAGGGGGACAACTCAAAGGATCGTATGACTTTCTGAGTTGTGGATGCATAGATTAGCATGTCGAACTAGTTCAACATATTTCTTCCGGATAACCCATGCAGAAGGTAGAATTGGCAGAGTCACAATATGAATGGAGTACTACTCAGGAGCACTCTGGTTGTGATCCTTTGGTTCAGGAGAACTTCTGCCAAGGATGGTTCATGGTATTTGGAAGAATGATATACCACGGACCTCGAGGACTATCACAAGGTTACTAATATCCTAAAGGGACGAGCAAATACTACCAACAGGAGGTAAGTGGAGTGAGTCTTGGGTTCAAGAACCCAGGAATAGAATGCCTACTAACTAAATGGCATCACGGGATGCTTTCGAGAATGATGGCCAGAATCATCACACCGGGAATATAAGCACTGCTAGATTACTCGGTGATCTTCTAAGACACCTAGGGTCATAATAATAACTCCAACATATGTGTTGAGGTAATGGAGTACCTCCACACACCGACTAGTGTGGTTAATCTGGCCTAAAAGGACATTAAGAACATGTATGAATGATTTGCAAATGCATCAGATTGTTTAGAGACCTGGGATGACTCGGACAGCATAACGGCTGTAAATGCTCAAAAAGATTTTGAAAGATCGTGTAAAATGGTGGCATAGTCACTCAACATCGCAAAGACAAGGTTCCGAGACCAGCTGTTAACACGGGGAAGTACTAGACACTGAACTGAGAGTTGAATCCACCATTAGCGTGATCCTGATAAACAGAAGAGAAAGCCTAGTTCTTAATCCCCGTAGAATAGAAGAAGGTGACTCAGATCAAAAGGTCATAAGGTAAAGGAGTAAAAAGAGCCTTACATTCCCTTCCACAATCAATTCCCTTAATATAACTAAAGAGTTTCTAGACATGACTTCGACCAGTTTGGCTTACTAATCCTACATGTAGTCAGGCTCTGATACCAAAGCTGTCGGGACCTAAGTCACACAGGTCTAGCCTGTAACACCTCATATCACTTTGCAGCCTCACGCACGGTATCCCCACGGGTGCCACCTTACCTGGTCCGGGACCGTTTGCACATTTTGGCACACGTATATGATAGTGTCGCTAGCATCCATATGACAGAGAACCCGGGCCGACATGACCAGTTATAAACCAAAAGTGGCACTAAATTACAGAGACATGCATACATGACCCAGCAACGAACGTGTCGGTCATCAACGTATGAACCCAAGTCGTAGCAAGCTACAAGGACTTAAAGGAACAACGCGTGACATTTCCCCTAAGGGACAGAAACAGGAACGAAGAAGGACACATGCCGGCCAGCCTAAGTGTTCCGGAGCAGTAGCAAGCTACCAAGGCTCGGTGGAAGGACTAGGAGACATTTCCCTGTAAGATAGGCTACCAAGGGTAAACAACTAGGTGTCGGATCCCACACATAGCAATACACATTACACGTACGCATAACGTGCAAGTATGTGCTGTACAACAAGGCATCACAACATAACTCAACAACTCATATAGATAAGGCCCAGAAGAGCCATCATAGCATTTATTACAAACAGGGGTCACATGACCCAACATACAGAGCATACAGGCAACGGAAGCATAACATGTCTGAGTACAGACAACTACAAAAGAAAAAGGCTGAGAAGCCTGACTATCTACAAGACTCTCCCGAGGGCACAAGATCGCAGCTGAGGTAACAAGCTAAACGTCGAAGTCCATGCGGAACCACTAGCGAGACTGAAGTCTCTCTGCAAAAACAAAAATTAAGCAAACGTGAGTACAAAGGTACTCAGCAAGACTTAAATCAGAACTAGATACTTATGCATCAGTATCAACAAAGGGGTGGTGGAGTTTGACTGCAGCAAGCCATCTTTGACTCGGTGGCTATCCTGAACTACAACTGCAAGTAACTCTTTGAGGTGGCGCACACGAGTCCACAAATTCACCAATCAATACACCACTATGGATCCGATTCCGTCTCCCTACGAGAAGGCCATCCATAGCACTCACACTTGTCTTGAGCATTTTAGTGTATCCACTTTCACTTGTCTATGTACCACGTAAGCATCCAAGAAGTCCATAACCGCGGACCCGGCTATTCGAATAGATCATGTTAACCCTGCAGGGGTGTACTTCTTCACACACGCTCTCGCCACTTACCGCCATGTACACGTCGTGTATCTCGGCAACCTTCAAGCGGGAGCCTAGCGAGGGTGTCGGCCACGACCTGACTAATCACACAAGACTCTAGTCCATGTTTATCGCCTATTCAGGTTCCATCCGTAAGGATATCCGGCCGGGGTGTCGCTCATGGCCCCAAACGATGTGTACAGGGTTCCCAAGCCCACCATCCGGGTGCCACTTGGTACACCGGGCCACTGCACCTAGTCTGTCCCAAGCCCACCTGTACCGGGTGCCACTTGGTAGACTACTAACACTACCTACAAACACCAGAAACTAGTTGCAACTCCTGGACAAAGATCTAGTTGATTAATAAGTCGAGAGGGGTCGAGTTACCGGAACCCAATGTGTGGTAGTAACTAGTCATTGGACAACTTACACAAAACTCAGTTCTTAAAGACGGTTACAGTGAGACAACCCACCATGTACTCCTACATGGCCTCTCACCGCTACGTTTACCAAATCGTGTTCACACACTTAGCTCACACACAGTAGGACATGTTCACCACATTCCAATTCATCCCCGATGAATCAAACCTGACACAACTCTAAGCAATAGCAAGCATAACCAGAAAGCATGAATGATTAGGCACAACAGGGCTCAAACAACTCCTACTCATGCTAGTGGGTTTCAACTATTTACTGTGGCAATGACAGGTCATGCAGAGGAAAGGGGTTCATCTACCGCAGCATGTAGCAGTTGAAACGTTGTTGTCCTAATGCAATAAAAGAGGGCAGGAGCGAGGGAGTGGGATTGTATCGGAATGAACAAGGGGGGTCTGCTTGCCTGGCACTTCTGAAGATAGTAATAGTTCTTCATCGGTGTCATCGAACTCATCATCGGAACGTCGTCTACTGAGAGGGGACAAAACCGGCAAACAGTTAAAGAAGACAATCAATGCAATGCAACAATAAGATGCATGAACATGACATGGCAATATGATGTGATTTGGCCTAATGCAACTAGCAACACAATTAAGTGTAGTTGGTTTGAACCCAAGGTTCAAATTCAAACTCCACATATGGTTATTTAAATTCAATTCATTTCATTTGTCCAAAACAGTAGCTATAAGTTGTTCTAACATGCATGAAAATGGTACAGATGGATAGATTGGATTTTTCTGATCATTTTTCATATATAAATCTTTTCATTCTGAGTTATAGATTATTTTCTATGATTTTCTGAAGTTTATAACATTTTCTGGAATTTCCTGGTTATTTAAAATAAGCTAAATCCAGAAAATGCTTTATTGCATCAGCACTACGTCACTGTGACGTCAGCGAGTCAACAGGTCAACCCTGACGGCTGGGACCTACACGTCAGCTGCTCAGTTAATTAACAGAATTAAACTAACCTAATTAGTTAACTAATTGACTCTGGGACCCATCTGTCAGTGTCTCAACTAATTAACTAAATCAGATAACACTAATTTAAACCTAACTCTAATTAGTCAGGGGCCAGGGCCCACACGTCAGTGAGCCAGGGCTAATCCTACTTTAATTAAACATAAACTAGGTAATTAGAAGGGACTGGCCCCACACGTCAGTGACTCAGCTGAGTCTGTTAGTGGTCAAACGGTGAAACCCGCCGGCGTTTAGCCGCCGGCGAGGTCGAACGCGGCGGAGGCTGCGGAAACGGGCTATGGTGCCCCGTTCGCAGCGTGGCTGGGCTCGTTCGAGAGCCCAGACCAGCGCGCGTCGGGTGGGGGCGCCGGCCGGGCCTGGGGTGGCCGGAGGCGAGAGCGAGGACCTCGGCCGCGGCGGCCAAAGCTCAGGCGAGGTTGGAGAAGGTGCTGTGGGGCACGGCAGGGCGAACGGCTGGGTGCTACGGCCTCCTGGTGAGATGCTGAGCATGGTGACGCGCTCGGTTCCGAGCTTACGCGTCTGTGGCCATGACGGCGACAAGTTCAGCGGCGGCCGGGGTGCGGCCGCGGCAGAGCTATGGCCTAGAGGTCGAACGCAACTAGGGGAGAAGGGGAAACGGCTCGGGGGCTCACCGCGAGTCCGTTGGGAGGGTCAGTGGGCTCGGGGACGCGTCGGGGGCGGTGAATCGATCGGTGAAGTCCGGCGAGCAGATGCGGCGGTGACGAGCTCGAAGGCGATGACCTAGTGCTCCTCGGCTTGTTTCAGTCGGCGTGGAGGGGACACGGACGTCGACTGAGCGACTGGACGCAGCGAAGAGGCGAGACTTGCGCGGTGGCTACGGTGGTGCTCGTCGGCGGCCTCGGACGCGAGCGAGGAAAGCAGGGGAGAGAGACAGAGGAGGGGGAAAGAAGCACGAGGAGAGGTCGAGGGGGGTTCTGGGGTGTCGTGGCGCTCAGGGCCGTCTCCAGCCAGCCCCCAGCGTCGGCGGAAGCAGGAGGTGGCTCGGGCGTGTGCCGGCGGGCGGCGGCCACGCGCCCTCCTGCCCACTGGCAGGAGGTTGAAGACAGTAGGAGGGAGGAGGGGGCTGGGCCGGCAGAAGATGGGCCAGGCTACATGGAGACCAAGTAAGTGGCCCAGGTGGGCTTCCTCTCTCTCTCTCTCTCACTTTTTATAGTTTTCTTTTTATCTTTTCTGTTGTTTGTTTGCTGGTTTATTTAAAATACCAGAACACTTCTAGAAATCTTGAAAATAATTGTGGGCACTATTTGAATTATTCTCAACAGCCCCCAAATAATTTCAGAATTATTTGGACATTTGAAAATATCTATAGCAATTAAATGTCCAAATGCAAATACTTATGATTTAATTCAGTGCCCCAAAATATTCCACAAAAATGTTCACTATTTTTGGTTTGGTCTTAAAGCCTTGCCAAAATTATCAAACATTGATGAAGGCACTTTCGGTCATTGGAAAAGATTTTATTTTTGACCCTAGTTGAATTCATTTTGTGCTAGGGTTTTAACATCCCCATTTCAACCTTCAAAAAGAATTTAGACATGATGCATAATGCACTCAAGTGCAACTAAAAACAAGCAGTATCTTGGGCTGTGACAATGTTCGACGTTTGTGATGTTCGGTACTGACCCCAAACTGGTATATGACTGGCATGATTGGCTTGATAGCCACCGTCCCGTGCGGGAGAACTTTCCCTGGATCCGTAGATAGATCTGGTCTTGCCAGCCTTTTTGTTCAGGTCCTCACGCAGATCGTGTTTCTGGCCCTGAGCCGCATCGTCCTTTCCTTTACGGGGTGGGGGTGCGGGCTTGTGTTTGCTATTGCTAGCCACCCTATCCCATCCACGAGGTGGTCAGTTCGGCTTGTCGGCGGTGTTATTCTTCGGCGGTATAGGCGCAGTAGCCTCGTCGTCGAATTCGGGTAGCAGTTTACGCTTAGGATAGCCTTTGGTTTGGCGATTGCAGCCATATTTTTGCTCAGCGTCCAGCACTTCGTTCCATCTATCATTGAGCGTATCTTGTGCGGCTCGAAGTCATCGTTGCTGCTTTTTGAGGCTCCTTGCGGTGGCAATAAGCCTCCGATGGAAGTGCTTTTGTTCTAAGGGTTCTTCTGGGACGATGTATTCATCGTCGCCTAGGCTAACATCCTCTTCGGAGACAGGTTCATAATTGCTGTCTTCGGCATCGCTGCCATCAAACAGCGGTCTCGGACTATGTTCGCCGTCCTCTCGCTCGTCCTGCTCCATCGCTGGATCTGCGGGGCCTTCAGCTTGCTCCGTACTGTCACCGTCGTTAGTGACAGTGTTGCTATCATTCCCTTTACGGGATTTAGTTCGGCGCTTCGGGCGCCGACGCTTGGGAGGTTCATCGACAGGCTTGTCCTTTGTGGGATCATTTTCACTGTTGCCCTCCTTCTCCTTAGGTGTATCCACCATATACACGTCGTATGAAGACGTAGCTGTCCATCGCCCGGTTACGGGCGGGCTTTGGTCTAGATCTGCTTCGGCTTCGAGGTCCATCCCTTCGTAGTCTTCGGAAGCGTAGTCAAGTAGATCAGTTAGATCTTCGACCGTGGCTACAAAGTGGCTGGTGGGTGGGAAGTGAAATTCTCCATCATCAGCCTCCAGTTCGAACCGGATATAATTCGGCTGTGTGTCCCCAGCTAAGGAGAGAGATTTTAACGAATTTAGATCATCGCCAAAAGGTGAGTGCCGGAAGATATTTGCAGCGCTGCATTCGGCGATAGACGCATGATCAAGCTCGAAGGGTGCCACATGGTTCGGAACCTGCAGCCGGAGACGAGTCCGGAGTTCCGGTAACATAGATCCCGCTCAGAGTTGGGTCTGTGTGCGGCTCCGGCGCTGTTGAGTCTGCGGCTTCCGCGGCGGGGTTGAGCTTCCCATCCTCAGGTGACGCGATCTGTTCCGGATCTAAGGCCTGCTATTCCCTAGGGGTGGTCCGATGACAGAGTTAGGTCATGTTCATCGTGGTGGCAGGGAGCGATCTCTGTGGGCTCGAATCCATCGAAGATCAAGTCTCCACGGATATCAGCATCATAGTTCAAGCTTCCAAACCTGACCTGATGGCCAGGGGCATAGCTCTCAACCTGCTCGAGGTGGCCTTCTATGTTGGCACAGAGCATGAAGCCGCCGAACACAAAAAGCTGGCCGGGAGAAAAAGTTCCCTCGGCTGTGTCGTCGTTGTTGACGAAGCGATCCATCAGTCCTTCGGTCGACGACATAGTGGAACTCTCAATGAAAGCACCAATGTCGGTGTCAAAACCGGCGGATCTCGAGTAGGGGGTCCCGAACTATGCGTCTGAATATCGATGGTAACAGGAGACTGGGGACACGATGTTTACCCAGGTTCAGGCCCTCTCGAGCGAGGTAATACCCTACTTCCTGCTAGATTGATCTTGATGAATATGATTACAAGAGTTGATCTACCTCGAGATTATAATGGCTAAACCGTAGGAGTCTAGCCTATGATTCTGTTGTTTCTTTTCTACCTTAGCCTTTACGGACTAAACCCTCTAGTTTATATATGTACCGGAGGGCCCTAGGGTTTGTACATAACCATCTTGCAGAGGAAGGAAAGATTACACCCGAACCTAAAACCTGCCATTATACCTATACAGGAGTCCTATCCGGATACAAGAGATGATCTTCAGCAATGATCTTCACGGCCCACCAGTTCGGCCCATCACGAGTTATCCGACCACATGTGGACCCCTCTATCCAGGACTCCCTCCATCGGCAAGCCATAGAAAACAAGTGGATCTTTAAGAAGAAGACTAACGCGGATGGAAATGTGACAATCTATAAGGCTCGGCTTGTCGCTAAGGGTTATCGACAAGTTCAAGGATTTGACTATGATGAGACTTTCTCTCCCGTAGGGATGCTGAAGTCCGTCCGAATCGTGTTTGCAATTGCCGCTTTCTATGATCATGAGATCTGGCAAATGGACATCAAAACGGCATTCCTTAACGGTTTCCTTAAGGAAGAATTGTATATGAGGCAACCGGAAGGTTTTGTCAATCCTAAGAATGCTGACAAGGTATGCAAACTCCAGCGATCCATCTATGGGCTGGTGCAAGCATCTCGGAGTTGGAACATTCGTTTTGAAGATCAAAGCGTTTGGGTTCATACAGACTTATGGAGGAGCATGTATTTACAAGAAAGTGAGTGGGAGCTCCGTAGCATTTCTCATATTATATGTGGATGGCATATTGTTGATGGGAAATGATATAGAACTTTTGGAAAGCATAAAGGCCTACTTGAATAAGTGTTTTTCAATGAAGGACCTTGGAGAAGCTGCTTACATATTAGGCATCATGATCTATAGAGATAGATCGAGACGCCTCATTGGTCTTTCACAAAGCACATACCTTGACAAGATATTGAAGAAGTTTAATATGGATCAGTCCAAGTAGGGGTTCTTGCGTGTATTGCAAGGTGTGAGATTGAGCACAGCTCAATGCCTGACCTCGGCAGAAGATAGAGAAAAGATGAGTGTCATCCCCTATGCCTCAGCCATATGTTCTATTACGTATGCCATGCTGTGTACCAGACTGTTGGGGATCGTAGCAGAAATCAAAAAAATTCTACGCATCACCAAGATCAATCTATAGAGTAATCTAGAAACGAGGGAGAGGGGAGTGCATCTACATACCCTTGTAGATCGCGATGCGGAAGCATTACAATAACGCAGATGAAGGAGTCGTACTCGCGGTGATTCAGATCGCGGTTGATTCCAATCTAAGCGCCGAACAACGGCGCCTCCGCGTTCAACACACGTGCAGCCCGGTGACGTCTCCCACGCCTTGATCCAGCAAGGAGAGAGGGAGAGGTTGGGGAAGACTCCGTCCAGCAGCAGCACAACAGCGTGGTGGTGGTGGAGGAGAGCGGGACTCTAGCAGGGCTTCGCCAAGCACTGCGAGAGACGAGGAGGGAGGGAGGTAGGGCTGCGCAAAGCGAGAAAGGTCTAACCGTGTGTTGGGCAGCCCCAAACCTCAAGTATATATATATAGGGGGAAGGGAGGGGCTGCGCCCCCACCTAGGTTTCCACCCCTAGGGGTGGCGGCCAGCCCTAGATCCCATCTAGGGGGCGCCAAGGGGGAGAGGGAGAGGGGGGCGCACCAGATTGGGCCCTAGGGCCCATCTGCCCTAGGGTTTGCCCTCCTCCCCTCTTGGAGGCGCCTTGGGCCCTGATGGGGGGCGCACCAGCCCACCCGGGGCTGGTCCCCTCCCACACTTGGCCCACGCAGCCCTCTGGGCCTGGTGGCCCCACCTGGTGGACCCCCGGGACCCTCCCGATGGTCCCGGTACGCTACCGATAGCGCCCAAAAATTTTCTGTTGACCAAAATGGGACTTCCCATATATGAATCTTTACCTCCCAACCATTCCGGAACTCCTCGTGACGTCCGGGATCTCATCCGGGACTTCGACCAACATTCGGTAACCGCGTACATACTTTCCCTATAACCCTAGCGTCATCGAACCTTAAGTGTGTAGACCCTACGGGTTCGGGAACCATGTAGACATGACCGAGACAACTCTTTGGCCAATAACCACCAGCGGGATCTGGATACCCATGTCGGCTTCCACATGTTCCACGATGATCTTATCGGATGAACCACGATGTCAAGGATTCAATCAATCCCGTATACGATTCCCTTTGTCTACCGGTATAGTACTTGCCCGAGATTCGATCGTCGGTATCCTGATACCTTGTTCAATCTCGTTATCGGCAAGTCTCTTTACTCGTTCTGTAACACATCATCCCGTGGTCAACTCCTTGATCACATTGTGCACACTATGATGATGTCCTATCGAGTGGGCCCAGAGATACCTCTCCGTCACATGGAGTGACAAATCCCAGTCTCGATTCGTGCCAACCCAACAGACACTTTCGGAGATACCTGTAGTGCACCTTTATAGCCACCCAGTTACGTTGTGACGTTTGGTACACCCAAAGCATTCCTACGGTATCCGGGAGTTGCACAATCTCATGGTCTAAGGAAAAGATACTTGACATTTAGAATAGCTTTAGCATACGAACTACACGATCTTGTGCTAGGCTTAGGATTGGGTCTTGTCCATAACATCATTCTTCTAATGATGTGATCCCGTTATCAATGATATCCAGTGTCCATGGTCAGGAAACCGTGACCATCTGTTGCTCAATGAGCTAGTCAACTAGAGGCTTACTAGGGACATGGTGTTTGTCTATGAATCCAGACATGTATCTGAGTTTCCTATCAATACAATTCTAGCATGGATAATAAACAAGTATCATGAACAAGGAAATATAATAATAACCAATTTATTATTGCCTCTAGGGCATATTTCTAACAGTCTCCCACTTGCACTAGAGTCAATAATCTAGTTCACATCGCCATGTGATTAACACTCACAGGTCACATCGCCATGTGACTAACATCCAAAGAGTTTACTAGAGTCAATAATCTAGTTCACATCACTATGTGATTAACACTCAATGAGTTCTGGGTTTGATCATGTTATGCTTGTGAGAGAGGTTGTAGTCAATGGGTCTGCAACATTTAGATCCCTATGTACTTCGCAAAACTTTATGTCATATCATAGATGCTGCTACCACGTTCCACTTGGAGCTATTCCAAATTGTTGCTCCATTATACGTATCCGGTATCTCTACTCAGAGCTATCCGGATAGGTGTTAAGCTTGCATCGACGTAACTCTTTACGTCGAACTCTTTATCACCTCCATAACCGAGAAACATTTCCTTATTCCTCTAAGGACAATTTTGACCCCTATCTAGTGATCCACTCCTGGATCACCTTTGTACCCCCTTGCCAGATGTGTGGCAAGGCACACGTCAGGTGCGGTACTCAGCATGGCATACCGTATAGAGCCTATGACAAAAGCATAGGGAGGCGACCTTCGTCCTTCCTCTTCCTTATGCCGCGGTCAAGCTTTGAGTCTTACTCCACTTCACACCTTACAACTCAGGTAAGAACTCCTTCTTTGACTGATTTATTTTGAACTCCTTCAAAATCATGTCAAAGGTGTGTGTTCTTTTGAAAGTATCATTAGGCGTCTTGATCTATCTTTATAGATCTTGATGCCTAATATGTAAGCAGCTTTATCCAGGTCTTCCTTTAAAAAACTCCTTTCAACCAACCCTTTATGCTTTCCAGAAATTCTACATCATTTCGGATCAACAATATATCATTCACATATACTTATCAGAAATGTTGTAGTGCTCCCACTCACTTTATTGTAAATACAAGTTTCTAACAAACTTTGTATAAACCCAAAAACTTTGATCACTCCATCAAAGCATATATTCCGACTCCGAGATGCTTGCTCTAGTCAATGGAAGGATCGTTGGAGCTAGCATACCTTTTAGCATCCTTAGGATCGACAAAACCTTTCTGATTGTATCACATACAACCTTTCCTTACGAAAACTGGTAAGGAAACTTGTTTTGACATCCATCTGCCAGATTTCATAAATGCAGCTAATGCGAACATGATTCCGACGGACTTAAGCATCGCCACGGGTGAGATAATCTCATCGTAGTCAACTTCTTGAACTTGTGAAAAACTTTTCACCACAAGTCGAGCTTCATAGACGGTGACATTACTGTCCACGTCCGTCTTCTTTTTAAAGATCCATTTATCTCAATGGCTTGCCGATCATTGGGCAAGTGCACCAAAGTCCATACTTTGTTTTGATACATGGATCCTATCTCGGATTTCTCGGCTTCTAACCATTTGTCGGAATATGGGCCCACCATCGCTTCTCCATAGTGCGTAGGTTCATTGTTGTCCAACAACATGATATCTAAGACAGGATCACCGTACCACTCAGGAGTACTACATATCCTTGTCGACCTACGAGGTTCGATAGCAACTTGATCTGGAGCTTCATGATCACTATCATTAGTTTCCTCTTCAACAGTCGTAGGTTCCACAGAAACATCTTTCTGTGTTGCACTTCTTTCCAGTTGAAGTGAGGGTTCGACAACCTCATCAAGTTCTATCTTCCTCCCACTCGATTCTTTTGAGAGAAACTCCTTCTCGAGAAAGGACCCGTTCTTAGCGACAAACATTTTTGCCCTTGGATCTGAGATAGAAGGTATACCCAAATGTTACCTTTGGGTATTATATGAAGATGAATTTGTCCGCTTTGGGTTCGAGCTTTTTCCGGCTGAAGCCATAAGCATCGCAGCCCCAAACATTAAGAAAACGACAACTTTGGTTTCTTGTCAAACCATAGTTCATACAGCGTTGTCTCAATGGACGTAGATGGTGCCCTATATAAAGTGAACGCAGTTGTCTCTAATGCATAACCTCAAAATAATAGCGGTAGATCGGTAAGAGACATCATAGATCGCACCATATCTCATAAGGTTAGATTACGACGTTCGGACACACCATTACGCTGTGGTGTTCCAGGCGGCTTCAACTGTGAAATAATTCCATAATGTCTTAAGTGATTGCCAAACTCATAACTCAGAAAATCTCCTCTTGATCAGATCGTAGGAACATGATCTTCCTATTATGATGATTCTTAACTTCACTCTGAAATTGCTTGAACTTTTCAAACGTTTCAGACTTTTGCTTCATTAAGTAAATATTCCCATATCTACTCAAATCATCAATGAAGATGAGAAAATAACGATATCCACCACATGCCTTAATTCTCATTGGATCACACACATCAGCATGTATGATTTCCAACAAGTCACTTGCCCATTTCATTGTACCTGAAAACGGGATCTTAGTCATCCTGCCCATGAGGCATGGCTCGCATGTGTCAAGCGATTCGAAATCAAGTGACTCCAAACATCCATCAGCTTGGAGTTTCTTCATGCATTTTATGCCAAAATGACCTAAGCGGCAGTGCCACAAGAAAGTGGTACTATCATTATTAACTATACATCTTTGGTGTTAATATTATTATCATGTGTATTACTATGATCTAGATTCAAGAAACCATTGGGTGCATGACCATAAAGGTATTATTCATGTAAACAGTATAACCATTATTCTCTAACTTAAATGAATAATCGTATTGCAATGAACATGATCTAATCACATTCATGCTCAACGTAGACACCTGATAACATTTATCTAGGTTCAACACTAATCCCGAAGGTAGAGGGAGCGTGCGATGGTGATCTTATCAACCTTGGAAACACTTCCAACACACATCATCACCTCGCCCTTAGCTAGTCTCCGTTCAGTCCGTAGCTTTTGCTTCAAGTCACTAATAATAGCAACTGAACCGGTATCCAATACCCAGGTACTACTAGGAGTACTAGTAAGGTACACATCAATAACACGTATTTGGGGTAGTTCCGCTACCATGTGACCGTTCCCCTTACAATAGAAGCACTTAGTCTCGAGGTTTGGGTTCAACCTTGGGTTCCTTCATTAGAGAGACAACTGGTTTGCCATTCATGAAGTTTCCCTTCTAGCCCTTGCCCCTTTTGAAACCAGTGGTCTTGTTAAACCATCAACACTCGATGCTCCTTCTTGATTTCTACTTTTGCGGTCTTAAGCACCGCTAATAGTTACGGGTGAAGGAAATATGCCCTAGAGGCAATAATAAAGTTGTTATTTATATTTCCTTATATCATGTAAATGTTTATTATTCATGCTAGAATTGTATTAACCGGAAACTTAGTACATGTGCGAATACATAGACAAAACAGAGTGTCCCTAGTATGCCTCTACTAGACTAGCTCATTGATCAAAGATGGTTATGTTTCCTAACCATAGACATGAGTTGTCATTTGATCAACGTGATCACATCATTAGGAGAATGATGTGATGGACAAGACCCATCCGTTAGCTTAGCACTATGATCGTTTAGTTTTACTGCTATTGCTTTCTTCATGACTTATACATGTTCCTATGACTATGAGATTATGCAACTCCCGAATACCGTAGGAACACCTTGTGTGCTATCAAACGTCACAACGTAACTGGGTGATCATAAAGATGCTCTACAGGTGTCTCCGAAAGTGTTCATGGTGTTGGCATAGATCAAGACTAGGATTTGTCACTCCGAGTGTCGGAGAGGTATCTCTGGGCCCTCTCGGTAATGCACATCATAATAAGCCTTGCAAGCAAAAGACTAATGAGTTAGTCACGAGATGATGTATTACGGAACGAGTAAAGAGACTTGCCGGTAACGAGATTGAACTAGGTATAGAGATACCGATGATCGAATCTCGGGCAAGTAACATACCAATGACAAAAGGAACAACGTATGTTGTTATGCGGTTTGACCGATAAAGATCTTCGTAGAATATGTAGGAGCCAATATGAGCATCCAGGTTCCGCTATTGGTTATTGACCGGAGATGAGTCTCGGTCATGTCTACATAGTTCTCGAACCCGTAGGGTCCGCACGCTTAACGTTTGATGACGATCGGTATTATGAGTTTATGCATTTTGATGTACCGAAGGAGTTCGGAGTCCCGGATGAGACCGGGGACAAGACGAGGAGTCTCGAAATGGTCGAGACGTAAAGATCGATATATTGGACGACTATATTCGGACATCGGAAAGGTTCCGAGTGATTCAGGTATTTTTCGGAGTATATGGGCCTTATTGGGCCATACGGGAATAGAGGAGAAAGGTCAAAAGGAAGGAGGCGCGCGCCCCCCCTCTGGTCCGAATTGGACAAGGGGAACAGCCCCCTTTTCCTTCTCCCTCTCCACCTCTTTCCTTCTCTCCTACTCCGGAAAGGAAAGGGGAATCCTACTAGGACTTGGGAGTCCTAGTAGGACTCCCCACACTTGGTGCGCCCCCTCTAGGGCCGGCCTCTCCCTTGCTCCTTTATATACGAGGGCAGGGGGGCACCCTAGTACACACAAGTTGAATTGTTTTAGCCGTGTGCGGTGCCCCCTCCACAGAAACACACCTCGGTCATACCGTTGCAGTGCTTAGGCGAAGCCCTGCGCCGGTAGATACATCATATCTGTCACCATGCCATCGTGCTGACGAAACTCTCCCGTGAAGCTCAACTGGATCAAGAGCTCGTGGGACGTCATCAAGCTGAACGTGTGCTGAACGCGGAGGTGTCGTACGTTCGGTGCTTGATCGGTTGGATCGCGAAGAAGTTTGACTACATCAACCGCGTCACTTGACGCTTCCGCTCCCGGTCTACGAGGGTACGTAGACACACTCTCCCCTCTCGTTGCTATACATCTAGTAGATAGATCTTGCGTGATCGTAGGAAAATTTTGAAAATACTACATTCCCCAACAGTGGCATCATGAGCCAGGTCTATGCGTAGATGATATGCACGAGTAGAACACAATGAGTTGTGGGCGATACTAGTCATACTGTTTACCAGCATGTCATACTTTGCTTCGGCGGTATTGTGAGATGAAGCGGCCCAGACCGACATTACGCGTACGCTTATGCGAGACTGGTTTCACCGTTATGAGCACTCGTTGCTTAAAGGTGACTGGCGGGTGTCTGTCTCTCTCACTTTAGCTGAATCAAGTGTGGCTACGCCCGGTCCTTGTGAAGGTTAAAACAGCACATACTTGATGAAACATCATTGTGGTTTTGTATCCGTAGTTAAGAACGGTTCTTGCTAAGCCTGTAGCAGCCACGTAAAACTTGCAACAACAAAGTAGAGGACGTCTAATTTGTTTTTGCAGGGCATGTTGTGATGTGATATGGTCAAGACATGATGAGATATACGGTTTTGTATGAGATGATCATGTTTTGTAAAGTTATCGGCAACTGGCAGGAGCCATATGGTTGTCGCTTTATTTTATGAAATGCAATCGCCATGTAATTGCTTTACTTTATCACTAAGCGGTAGCGATAGTCGTAGAAGCAATAGTTGGCGAGACAACAACGATGCTATGATGGAGATCAAGGTGTCGCGCCGGTGACGAAGGTGATCATGACGGTGCTTTGGAGATGGAGATCAAAAGCACAAGATGATGATGGCCATATCATGTCACATATTTTGATTTGCATGTGATGTTTATCTTATTATGCTTCTTATTTTGCTTAGAACGACGGTAGAATTATAAGATGATCCCTTACAAAATTTCAAGGTACAAGTGTTCTCCCTGGGTATGCACCATTGCGAAAGTTCTTCGTGCTCAGACACCACGTGATGATCGGGTGTGATTAGCTCTACGTTCAAATACAACGGGTGTAAGCCAGTTTTGCACACGCAGAATACTCGGGTTAAACTTGACGAGCCTAGCATATGCAGATATGGCCTCGGAATACTGGAGACCGAAAGGTCGAGCGTGAATCATATAGTAGATATGATCAACATAAGATGTTCACCATTGAAACTACTCCATCTCACGTGATGATCGGACATGGTTTAGTTGATTTGGATCACGTGATCATTTAGATGACTAGAGGGATGTCTATCTAAGTGGGAGTTCTTAAGTAATATGATTAAATTGAACTTTAATTTATCATGAACTTAGTCCTGGTAGTATTAGCATATCTATGTTGTAGATCAATAGCTCGCGATGTTGCTCCCCGTTTATTTTTTATATGTTCCTAGAGAAAACTAAGTTGAAAGATGTTAGTAGCAATGATGCGGAATTGTTCCGTGATCCGAGGATTATCCTCATTGCTGCACAGAGAATTATGTCCTTGATGCACCGCTAGGTGACAGACCTATTGCAGGAGCAAATGTAGACGTTATGAATGTTTTGACAAAAGCTCGGTATGATGACTACTTGATAGTTTAAGTGCACCATGCTTTACAGCTTAGAACCGGGACTTCAAAAACGTTTTGAACGCCACGGAGCATATAAGATGTTCAAAGAGTTGAAATTAGTATTTCATACTCATGCCTGTGTTGAGAGGTATAAGACTTCTGACAGTACTTTGCCTACAAGATGGAGGAGAATAGCTCAACCAGTGAGCATGTGCTCAGATTGTCTGTGTACTACAATTACTTGAATCAAGTGGAAGTTAATCTTCTAGATAAGATAGTAATTGACAACGTTCTCTAGTCACTATCACCAAGTTAGTAGAACTTCATGATGAACTATAATATGCAAGGGATGACGAAAGGAATTCCCGAGCTCTTCGCGATGCTGAAGTCGGCGAAGGTAGAAATCATGAAAAAGCATCAAGTGTTGATGGTTAACAAGACCACTTGTTTCAAGTAAAGGGCAAAGGGATAGAAGGGGAACTTCAAGAAGAATGACAAGCAAGTTGTCACTCCCGTGAAGAAACCCAAAGCTAAAACTCAAGCCTGAAACTAAGTGCTTCTACTGCAAAGGAAATGGTCACTAGAAGTGGAACTGCCCTAGATACTTGGCGGATAAGAAGGATGGCAAAGTGAACAAAGGTATATTTTGATATACAGATTATTGATGTGTACTTTACTAGTGTCCATAGCAACCCCTGGGTATTTGATACCGGTTCAGTTGCTAAAATTAGTAACTCGAAACGAGAATTGCAGAATGAACAGATACTAGTTAAAGGTGAAGTGATGATGTGTGTTGGAAGTGGTTCCAAGATTGATATGATCATCATCGCACACTCCCTATACTTTCGGGATTAGTGTAAAACCTAAATAAATGTTATTTGGCATTTGCGTTGAGCATGAATATGATTTGATCATATTTGTTGCAATACGGTTATTCATTTAAAGTCATAGAATAATTGTTATTCTGTTTACATGAATAAAACCTTCGATGGTCATACACCCAATGAAAGTAGTTTGTTGGATCTCGATCGTGGTGATACACATATTCATAATATTGAAGCCAAAAGATGCAAGGTTAATAATGATAATGCAACTTATTTGTGGCACTGCCGTTTAGGTCATAATGGTGTAAAGCGCATGAAGAAACTCCATAGTGATGGACTTTTGGAATCACTTGGTGCTTGCGAACCATGCCTCATGGGCAAGATGACTAAAACTCCGTTCTCCGGAACAATGGAGCGAGCAACAGATTTGTTGGAGATCATCCATACAGATGTATGTGGACCAATGAGTGTTGAAGCTCGCAGCGGGTATCGTTATTTTCTGACCTTCACTAATGATTTGAGCAGATATGGGTATATCTACTTAATGAAGCACAAGTCTGAAACATTTGAAAAGTTCAAAGAATTTCAGAGTGAAGTGGAGAATCATCGTAACAAGAAAATAAGAGTTCCTACGATATGATCGTAGAGGTAAAATATTTGAGTTAGCGAGTTTGGCCTTCAGTAAAAACAATGTGAAATTGTTTCACTACTCACGCCACCTGGAACACCACGGTGTAATGGTGTGTGCGAACATCATAACCGTACTTTATTAGATATGGTGCGATCGACGATGTCTCTTACCGATCTACCACTATCGCTTTGGGGGTTATGCATTAGAGACATCTACATTCACGTCAAATAGGGCACCATCTAAATCCGTGGAGATGACACCGTATGAACTGTGGTTTGACGAGAAACCTAAGCTGTCATTTCTATAAGTTTGGGACTTCGATGCTTATGTGAAAAAGTTTCAACATGATAAGCTCGAACCCAAATCGGAGAAGTAAATCTTCGTAGGATACCCAAAAGAAACTGTTGGGTACACCTTCTATCACAGATCCGAAGGCAAGGTCTTTGTTGCTAAGAGTGGATCCTTTCTAGAGAAGGAGTTTCTATCGAAAGAAGTGAGTGGGAGGAAAGTAGAACTTGATGAGGTAATTGTACCTTCTCCCGAATTGGAAAGTGGAACATCACAGAAACTAGTTCCAGTGATTCCTACACCAATTAGTGAGGAAGCTAATGATGATGATCATGAAACTTCAGATCAAGTTTCTGCTGAACTTCGTAGATCAACCAGAGTTCGTTCCGCATTAGAGTGGTACGACAACCCGGTTCTGGAAGTCATGTTACTGGAACATGATGAACCTACGAACTATGAGGAAGCGATGATGAGCCCAGATTCCGCAAAATGGCATGAGGCCATGAAATCTGAGATGGGATCCATGTATGAGAACAAAGTGTGGACTTTGGTTGACTTGCCCAATGATCGGCAAGCCATCGAAAATAAATGGATCTTCAAGAGGAAGACTGACGCTGACGGTAATGTTACTGTTTACAAAGCTCGACTTGTTGCGAAAGTTTTTTAACAAGTTCAAGGAGTTGACTACAATGAGACTTTCTCACCCGTAGCGATGCTTAAGTCTGTCCGAATCATGTTAGCAATTGCCGCATTTTATGAAATCTGGCAAATGGATAACAAAACTGCATTATTTAATGGATTTATTAAAGAAGACTTGTATATGATGCAACCAGAAGGTTTTGTCAATCCTAAAGGTGCTAACAAAATGTGCAAGCTCCAGCGATCCATCTATGGACTGGTGCAAGCATCTCGGAGTTGGAATATACGCTTTGATAAGTTGATCAAAGCATATAGATTTATACACACTTGCGGTGAAGCCTGTATTTACAAGAAGTGAGTGGGAGCACTACAACCTTTCTGATAAGTATATGTGAATGACATATTGTCCATCGGAAATGATGTAGAATTTTCTGGAAAGCATAAAGGAGTGTTTGAAAGGAGTTTTTCAAAGAAAGACCTTGGTGAAGCTTCTTACATATTGGGCATCAAGATCTATAGAGATATATCAAGACACTTGATAAGACTTTCGATGAGTACATACCTTGATAAGATTTTGAAGTAGTTCAAAATGGATCAGTCAAAGAAGGAGTTCTTGCCTGACTTGTAAGGTGTGAAGTTGAGTAAGACTCAAAGCCAGACCACGGCAGAAAAATATAGAGAGAATGAAAGTCATTCCCTATGCCTCGGCCATAGGTTCTATAAAGTATGCCATGCTGTGTACCAAACATCTTGTGTACCTTGCCATGAGTTTGTCAAGGGGGTACAATAGTGATCCAGGAGTAGATCACTGTACAGCGGTCAAAATTATCCTTAGTAACAGGATGACTAAGGAAATGTTTCTCGATTATGGAGGTGATAAAGAGTTCGTCGTAAAGGGTTACGCCGATGCAAGCTTTGACACTAAATCCAGATGACTCTAAGTATCAATCTGGATGCGTATTGAAAGTGGGAGCAATTACCTAGAGTAGCTCTATGCAGAGCATTGTAGACATAGAAATTTCCAAAATACATACGGATCTGAATGTGACAGACCCGTTGACTAAACTTCTCTCACAAGCAAAACATGATCACACCTTATTACTCTTGGGTATTAATCACATAGCGATGTGAACTAGATTATTGACTCTAGTAAACCCTTTGGGTGTTGGTCACATGGCGATGTGAACTATGGGTGTTATTCACATAACGATGCGAACTATCGGTATTAAATCACATGGCGATGTGAGCTAGATTATTGACTCTAGTGCAAGTGGGAGACTGAAGGAAATATGCCCTAGAGGCAATAATAAAGTTATTATTTATATTTCCTTGTATCATGATAAATGTTTATTATTCATGCTAGAATTGTATTAACCGGAAACTTAGTACATGTGTGAATACATAGACAAAACAGAGTGTCCCTAGTATGCCTCTACTAGACTAGCTCATTGATCAAGGATGGTTATGTTTCCTAACCATAGACATGAGTTGTCATTTGATCAACGGGATCACATCATTAGGAGAATGATGTGATGGACAAGACCCATCCGTTAGCTTAGCACTATGATCGTTTAGTTTTACTGCTATTGCTTTCTTCATGACTTATACATGTTCCTATGACTATGAGATTATGCAACTCCCGAATACCGTAGGAACACCTTGTGTGCTATCAAACATCACAACGTAACTGGGTGATCATAAAGATGCTCTACAGGTGTCTCCGAAAGTGTTCGTGGTGTTAGCATAGATCAAGACTAGGATTTGTCACTCCGAGTGTCGGAGAGGTATCTCTCGGCCCTCTCGGTAATGCACATCATAATAAGCCTTACAAGCAAAAGACTAATGAGTTAGTCACGAGATGATGTATTACGGAACGGGTAAAGAGACTTGCCGGTAACGAGATTGAACTAGGTATAGAGATACCGACGATCGAATCTCGGGCAAGTAACATACCAATGACAAAAGGAACAACGTATGTTGTTATGCGGTTTGACCGATAAAGATCTTCGTAGAATATGTAGGAGCCAATATGAGCATCCAGGTTCCGCTGTTAGTTATTGACCGGAGATGAGTCTCGGTCATGTCTACATAGTTCTCGAACCCTAGGGTCCGCACGCTTAACGTTTGATGACGATCGGTATTATGAGTTTATGAGTTTTGATGTACCGAAGGAGTTCGGAGTCCCGGATGAGACCGGGGACATGACGAGGAGTCTCGAAATGGTCGAGACGTAAAGATCGATATATTGGACGACTATATTCGGACATCGGAAAGGTTCCGAGTGATTCGGGTATTTTTCGGAGTATATGGGCCTTATTGGGCCATACGGGAATAGAGGAGAAAGGTCAAAAGGAAGGAGGCGCGCGCCCCCC
>LR738712.1:577449300-577729325 GCA_902687465.1 Secale cereale
CCCCCCCCCCCTCTGGTCCGAATTGGACAAGGGGTGCAGCCCCCTTTTCCTTCTCCCTCTCCACCTCTTTCCTTCTCTCCTACTCCGGAAAGGAAAGGGGAATCCTACTAGGACTTGGGAGTCCTAGTAGGACTCCCCACACTTGGCGCGCCCCCTCTAGGGCCGGCCTCTCCCTTGCTCCTTTATATACGAGGGCAGGGGCACCATAGTACACACAAGTTGAATTGTTTTAGCCATGTGCGGTGCCCCCCTCCACAGAAACACACCTCGATCATACCGTTGCAGTGCTTAGGCGAAGCCCTGCGTCGGTAGATACATCATATCTGTCACCACGCCGTCGTGCTGACGAAACTCTCCCGTGAAGCTCAACTGGATCAAGAGCTCGTGGGACGTCATCAAGCTGAACGTGTGCTGAACGCGGAGGTGACGTACGTTCGGTGCTTGATCGGTTGGATCGCGAAGAAGTTCGACTACATCAACCGCGTCACTTGACGCTTGCGCTCCCGGTCTACGAGGGTACGTAGACACACTCTCCCCTCTCGTTGCTATACATCTAGTAGATAGATCTTGCGTGATCGTAGGAATATTTTGAAAATACTACGTTCCCCAACAACGGGATCATCTCCATCCTTTGCATGTCATAGTCCATCACCAAGTTCTAGTAGCTTGCTGATAGTGTCTAGAGAATTCCGTCAACCACTATCTCAGCTGGAAGATTAACTCCCACTTGGTTCAAGTGATTTTAGCACCCAGACATTCTGAGCACATGCTCACCAGTTGAGCTATTCTCCTCCATCTTGTTGGCAAAAGAACTTGTCAGAGGTCTCATACCTCTCAACACGGGCATGAGCCTGAAATCCTAGTTTCAGCTCTTGGAACATGTCATATGTCCTATGGCGTTCAAAACGTCATTTGAATCCCGATTCTAAGCCGTAAAGTATGGTGCACTAAACTATCAAGTAGTCATCAGAACGTGTCTGTCAGGTGTTCACAACATCCACATACAACGTTGTAGGGATTTGCACATTGAGCGGTACATCAAAGACGTAAGCCTTCTGTGTAGCAGTGAGGACACTCCTCGGACTACGGACTCAGTCCGCATCAGTGCTTACAATATCTTTCAACTCAGTCTTTCTCTAGGATCGTATTAAACAGTGAGCTTTAACGCAGCTATTGGTCTACAACATAATTTGCGAAGACAACCTAGACTATTGTTCATGACAACTAAGTTCATCTAATGAACTCCCACTTAGATAGACATCTCTCTAATCATCTAAGTGATACATGATCCGAATCGACTAGGCCGTGTCCGATCATCACGTGAGACGGACTCGTCATCAACGGTGAACATCTTTATGTTGATCGTATCTTCTATACGACTCATATTCGACCTTTCGGTCTTCCGTGTTCCGAAGCCATGTCTGTACATGCTAGGCTCGTCAAGTGAAACCTAAGTGTATTGCGTGTGTAAATCTGGCTTACACTCGTTGTATGCGAACGTTAGAGCCTATCACACCCGATCATCACGTGGTGCTTCGGAACAACGAACCTTAGCAACGGTGCACAGTTAGGGGGAACACAATTCTTGAAATTTTAGTGAGAGATCATCTTATTTACTACCGTTGTTCTAAGCAAATAAGATGTAAAAAATGATAAACATCACATGCAATCAAAATAGTGACATTATATGGCCAATATCATTTTGCTCCTTTTGATCTTCATCTTCGGGGCTCCATGATCATCATCGTCACCGGCATGACACTATGATCTCCATCATCGTGTCTTCATGAAGTCGTCTCGCCAAACATTACTTCTACTACTATGGCTAACGGTTAGCAATAAAGTAAAGTAATTACATGGCGTTTTCAATGACACGCAGGTCATACAATAAAATAAAGACAACAACTATGGCTCCTGCCGGTTGTCATACTCATCGACATGCAAGTCGTGATTCCTATTACATGAACATGATCAATCTCATACATCACATATATATCATTCATCACATCCTTTTGGCCATATCACATCACACGGCACATGCTGCAAGAACAAGTTAGACGTCCTCTAATTGTTGTTGCAAGTTTTTACGTGGCTGCTATAGGTTTCTAGCAAGAACGTTTCTTACCTACGCCAAAACCACAACGTGATATGCCAATTTCTATTTACCCTTCATAACGACCTTTTTCATCGAATCCCATCCGACTAAAGTGGGAGAGACAGACACCCGCTAGCCACCTTATGCAACTAGTGCATGTCAGTCGGTGGAACCAGTCTCACATAAGAGTACGTGTAAGGTCGGTCCGAGCCACTTCATCCCATGATGCCGCCGAATCAAGATAAGACTAGTAACGACAAGAGAATTGAAAAAATCGATGCCCACAACTACTTTGTGTTCTACTCGTGCAAGATACTACGCATAGACCTAGCTCATGATGCCACTGTTGGGGATCATAGCAGAAATCAAAAAAGCTCTACGCATCACCAAGATCAATCTATGGAGTAATCTAGCAACGAGGGTGTAATGCCCCAGATGTAACACTTTCCCAATATGGCAATATATAAACTTTGGCTTCATCAATTACTTTCCGGGCTCTTCTTAATTTTTGGGTTCTTCGTTTTGTCGTGTGCGTGTGTGCATTTCATCAATGTCATGTTGTCATGTGCATTGCATTGCATTTGTGTTGTCACTTGCACCCGGTCCCACTCGTCTCTTCCCGTTGTCCGTTTTGAGTTCGAACGCTCTCACACGTGCCCGTGGCACCCCCGAGTCCTTCTTTCGTGTGTGGCCGTGTAACATTTCTGGAATGACGTGAGACTTGTCGTGCGATGTTGTTTTGGTATATGTAGGCCGCCTGTCAAGTTTCGTCGCGTTTGGAGTTCGTTTGGTACTCAAACGGTTAACCTAGTGGGCTAAAAGAACCTCTTATTTGAGGCCCAAGACCCCCTCCACAATAGCCCACTAACCCAGCACAACCCTTCCCATCATCTTGGACATCGAATTGTGATCACGTGGCCGAAAACCGCTCCCCATTTGGAGTCTCCTAGCTCCTTGTGCCTATAAAAACGTCCCCCCATGTCCATTTTTTCGTCCAAACCCTAGTTCCACACCTCCCCCGCAGCCGCCGGACATGTCCGACTAGGCCGCCGTGCCACGTGTCAGCCTCCCGTTGCGCGGAGCCGCGTGCCCACTTCACCGCCGCCGCGGGCCCGCGAGCCCGAGGCCGGCCCGCCCGGCCCGCGCGCCCCGGCACCCCCTCGCCCGCTCGCCGGATCTTCCCCGCCCCGCCGCCCGTGCGCCGCCTCGCCGCCGGATCCGAGCTCCGCCGCCGACCTTCTCCGCCCCGCCGCCGGTGCGCCGCCGTGCCGCCGGATCCGCGCCCCCGCGCCACCTTCTCCGCCGCCAGCCGCCGAGGCCTCTCCGCCGGTGCCCGCGTCCCCGCCGGCTCGAGCCGCCGCCCGGTCTCGCCGTCGATCCAGCCGCGAACCCTAACAGGTCGGCGACCCGACCCGCTCCGCGCCCCGTTGACCCGATCCGCGCCCTGTTGACCAGATCTGGAGGTTTTTTTTTCCTAAGTCCCAGCTTTTTCTTATTTTGTTGCATACTTCTAGCGGCTGTAACTTTATGCATACTTGTCCGTTTTGAGTGCATGATATGTCAAAATGACCGTGGTGATGTGTACTACGTTTTGTTCCATTGTGTCATGCATGTTTGAGTTCATCTAGAGGTCTTAATCTTCGTGACAAGAGTGCTACTTGATATAAACTGCTGCTACTTGTTATTTTCATGCCATGTTTGAGATGTGATAACTTGGTGCATGTTTATCCAAATGAAGCAAATGAGATGTCAAAATGTTTATCATGAGATGCTTTACATGATGGTTGCTGTAGCATGCATGTTAGGGTTCATATTGCCATGTCAATCTCTATTGCAAAAGTGCATGTGGCTGTTAAGTTTTGTAACATTTTATGAGATGCTGATTTGAAGAGCTCGTTGCTATTGATGTGTTTGTCCCCTTGTCACATGCCAATATGTTTTAGAATCTCCATCATGTGGTCTTTGCTGTGGTGCAAACCATTTTCCATGATATGCCTTGAGGTGACTTAAAAATGCTTGTAAACATGCCATGCCAACATTACTGTTTTAACACTTAGTGAAATTTTGGTTAAGTCTGGAATCTGGCATATCCTGATGCTATGTTTGCTTGATGCCCTAGGCAATTCTATGTTAGTTTTGGGGTGGCCATTGATCATTCCTTGCTGTATATGTTGTTGTATATCCATTCATGCCCTTACTTGCTCATATGGCTTGCTGTAGCTTATTTATTTCTTGCTCCCAAGTTGCTATAAAATATAACTGTCAGGTTTTTAACGTCATGATCAAAATGTTGTAGCTTGTTGCTATTGATCCATACCTACTATGGAGTTGATACAATGGAGTTGTTTGTTGTAGGATATGTCTAATTCATGTCCATGCTTATTATCACCATGTTTGAGTGCTGTAGAGTATATATTTCTTGCTCCAAAGTTGCTATGTGGCTATTAATTTCAGCTTTGCATTGTTTCTTGTTTCGAGTGTATGTGTTGAACCGTTGCTCCGTTTTGAGCGTGTCCTATATGAAAGTTGTGTGATTTTGCTTGTAAATTCATTATATCATCTTGTTTACATGTTTGGAGCATGTTTGTTTGATGTTTGGGTGCTTCTTGCACCGTTGCCATGCTTAACTTGTTTTGCTCATATCTTCTAGACCGTAGCTCCGTTTTAAACAAACTTTATATGAAACTTGACTAGAATTTCATGTAGATCATCTTGGTGCATGTTAACTTGATGTTTAACAACTTTAACTTAAGGTTGTTCAGATCTGCACCAATTTTAGCATATGCATACGAGGACTTACCGGATTTGCTTTATGTGGATTCCGGCCTCATTTAATCTTGTTGTCTTGTGTTGTTCTTGTGTGCTTCCTCCCTTGACATGTATTGCATCATACATGCATCATACGTCCATCATGTTGATTGTGCATTGCACCTTGTTTGATTTCGTGCCTCGTTGTGTTCTTGTGTTGAGTAGAGCCCGAAGCCGAGACCGAGAACGAGAACGAGGTTACTACCGAGGTTGAGTACGAGGAGCCATCTTACGATCCCATCAACGACTCGACAGGCAAGATGACCTGACCCAGATATCATTACTATCTTTGCCTATTGCTAGATGTCTCGCTCTTTAGCTCATTGCCTCGATGCCCATGTTTGTTTGTCAGCATCCTATTGTAACCATGAATCTGTCTAACCACCCAACCTAGCAAACCTTTGTTTGGCTACGTAAGCTTCGCTCGGCCCCTCTTATAGCATTGCTAGTTGCAGGAGAAGATTTGAAGATTCTTGTTTCATGTTGAAGTTTTGTTGGGATATCACACTATATAAACTCCTAAACTAAATCATCTATATATTGGTAATGGGTGGAAGTCTAAGCCTCTTGCTTGGTGATTTGTTCCACTCATGCCACCCTAGGAACCGTATAAACCGGTGTTATGTTCCTTGATTATGCGTTCCTAACACGATTGGGGTTATGGGACCCCCTCGATAACCCGCTTAGAGCTAAACCTTTTCCAGCAAGGCCCAACATTGGTATTCCATTTGCCTAATAACTAAAACTTGCATAGGGACTAGCTATCCCATGATCTTAATTAACAACCCCCGAGCCAGTGCTCCACATGAGTGTTGGTCCGAACTGAGCGGACTGCAGGACCGCCTTGGGGAAACCCGAGGTATCTGGTATTACCCGTAGGATGTCTCATCCGGTCGTGGCCTGAGACTAGATACGTGCGGCTACTGTCAGGGTGTCGGCACGCCGGGAGGTCTTGCTGGATTAGTTTTACCTATGTCAGAATATCTTGAGCACGGGATACCGAGAATACTCGGGCCTTCCCACCTTGGAGTTGCGACTCCGCAGATCGTGAGCTTGTCATGGGCTAAGTTGGGACACCCCTGCAGGGTTTTGAACTTTCGAAAGCCGTGCCCGCGGTTATGTGGTAGATGGGAATATGTTAATATCCGGTTGTAGACAACTTGACACCATGTTCAGAACACACTACCAGCATGAGTAACCGTGACAGTCATTTTCCGAAAGGGGTTTGGGAAGTGAACACGGTGGGGTTATGATTGATGTGCTTAGATAGGATCACTTCGTGATCACTTTGATGCTCGTGGCACTTCTCTTCTCTTCTCACTTCGACGCTCTGCGGAGTCGCAACTCCAAGGTGGGAAGGCCCGAGTATTCTTGGAATCCCGTGCCCAAGATATTCCGACATAGGTAAAACTAATCCAGCAAGACCTCCCGGCGTGCCGACACCCTGACAGTAGCCGCGTGTATCTAGTCTCAGGCCACGACCGGATGAGACATCCTACGGGTCATACCAGATACCTCGGGTTTCCCCAAGGCGGCCCCGCAGTCCGCTCAGTTCGGACCAACACTCGTGTGGAGCACTGGCCCGGGGGTTGTTAATTAAGATCATGGGATAGCTAGTCCCTATGCAAGTTTTAGTTATTAGGCAAATGGAGTACCAATGTTGGGCCTTTCTGGAAAAGGTTTAGCGCTAAGCAGGTTATCGAGGGGGTCCCATAACCCCAACCGTGTTAGGAACGCATAATCAAGGAACATAACACCGGTTTATACGGTTCCTAGGGCGGCATGAGTGGAACAAATCACCAAGCAAGAGGCTTAGCCTTCCACCCATTACCAATATATAGATGATTTAGTTTAAGAGTTTATATAGTTTGATATCCCAACAAAACTTCAACATGAAACAAGAATCTTCAAATCTTCTCCTGCAACTAGCAATGCTATAAGAGGGGCTGAGCGAAGCTTACGTAGCCAAACAAAGGTTTGCTAGGTTTGGTGGTTGATAGATTCATGGTTACAATAGGAGGCTGACAAACAAACATGGGCATCGAGGCAATGAGCTAAAGAGCGAGACATCTAGCAATAGGAAAAGATAGTAATGATATATGGGTCAGGTCATCTTGCCTGTCGAGCCGTCGATGGGATCGTAAGACGGCTCCTCGTACTCAACCTCGGTAGTAACCTCGTTCTCGTTCTCGGTCTCGGCTTCCGGCTCTACTCAACACAAGAACACAACGAGGCACGAAATCAAACAAGGTGCAATGCACAATTAACATGATGCACGTATGATGCATGTATGATTCAATACATGTCAAGGGAGGAAGCACACAAGAACAACACAAGACAACAAGATTAAATGAGGCCGGAATCCACATATAGCAAATCCGGTAAGTCCTCATATGCATATGTTGAAATAGGTACAGATCTGAACAACCTTAAGTTAAAGTTGCTAAACAGCAAGTTAACATGCACCAAGATGATCTACATGAAATTCTAGTCAAGTTTCATATAAAGTTTGTTTAAAACGGAGCTACGGTCTAGAAGATATGAGCAAAACAAGTTAAGCATGGCAACGGTGCAAGAAGCACCCAAACATTAAACAAACATGCTCCAAACATGTAAACAAGATGATATTATGAATCTACATGAAAAATCACACAACTTTCATATAGGACATGCTCAAAACGGAGCAACAGTTCAATACATACACTCGAAACAAGAAACAATGCAAAGCTGAAATTAAGAGCCACATAACAACTTTGAAGGAAGAAATATATACTCTACATCACTCAAATATGGTGATAATAAGCATGGACATGAAGTAGACATATCCTACAGCAAACAACTCCATTGGATCAACTACATAGGAGGCATGGATCAATAGCAACAAGCTACAACATTTTGATCATGACGTTAAAAACTTGACAGTTATATTTTATAGCAACTTGGGAGCAAGAAATAAATAAGCTACAGCAAGCCATATGAGCAAGTAAGGGCATGAATGGATAGACAACAACATCTACAGCAAGGAATGATCAATTGCCACCCCAAAACTAACATAGATTTGCCTAGGGCATCAAGCAAACATAGCATCAGGATATGACAGATTCCAGACTTAGCCAAAATTTCACTAAGTGTTAAAACAGTAATGTTGGCATGGCATGTTTACAAGCATGTTTAAGTCACCTCAAGGCATATCATGGAAAATGTTTTGCACCACAGCAAAGACCACATGATAAAGATTCTAAAACATATTGGCATGTGACAAGGGGACAAACACATCAATAGCAACGAGCTCTTCAAATCAGCATCTCATAACATGTTACAAAACTTAACTGCCACATGCACTTTTGCAACAGAGATTAACATGGCAATATGAACCCTAACATGCATGCTGCAGCAACCATCATGTAAAGCATCTCATGATGAACATTTTGACATCTCATTTGCTTCATTTGGATAAACATGCACCAAGTTATCACATCTCAACCATGGCATGAAAATAACAAGTAGCAGCAGTTTATATCAAGTAGCACTCTTGTCACGAAGATTAAGACTCTAGGTGAACTCAAACATGCATGACACAATGGAACAAAACGTAGTACACATGACCACGGTCATTTTGACATATCATACACTCAAAACGGAAAAGTATGCACAATGTTACATTCACTAGAAGTAAGCAACAAAATAAGAAAAAGCTGGGACTTAGGAAAAAAGCAACCTCCAGATCTGGTCAACGGGGCGTGGAGCGGGTCGGGTCGCCGGCCCGTTAGGGTTCGCTGCTGGATCGGCGGCGTCTGGATCCGAGGAGCTCCGCGGCGCGGATCGGCGGCGAAACAGCGGCGCTCCGGCGGTCCGACGGGGCGGCGGAGCCGGCGGTCGGCGAGGCCGGGCGGCGGCTCGAGCCGGCGGGGACGCGGGCACCGGCGGAGAGGCCTCGGCGGCGGGCGGCGGAGAAGGTGGCACGGGGGCGCGGATCCGGCGGCGCATCGGCGGCGGGGCGAAGAAAGTCGGCGGCGGAGCTCGGATACGGCGACGCACCGGCGGCGGGGCGGGGAAGATCCGGCGAGCGGGCGAGGGGGAGCCGGGGCGCGCGGGCCGGGCGGGCCGGCCTCAGGCTCGCGGGCCCGCAGCGGTGGCGAAGTGGGCGCGCGGCTCCGCCCAACGGGAAGCTGACACGTGGCACGGCAGCCTAGTCGGACATGTCCGGCCGGCGGGATGTGTCCGGCGGCTGCGGGGGAGGAGTGGAACTATGGTTTGGACGAAAAATTGGACATGGGGGACGTTTTTATAGGCACAAGGAGCTAGGAGACTCCAAATGGGGAGCGGTTTTCGGCCACGCGATCACAATTCGACGGCCGAGATGATGGGAAGAGTTGTGCTGGGTTAGTGGGCTGTTGTGGAGGGGGTCTTGGGCCTCAAAGAAGAGGTTCTTTTAGCCCACTAGGTTAACCGTTGGAGTACCAAACGAACTCCAAACGCGACGAAACTTGATATGCGGCCTACACGTACCAAAACAACATCGCACGACAAGTCTCACGTCATTCCGGAAACGTTAAACGGCCACACATGAAAGAAGGACTCGGGGGTGCCACGGGCACGTGTGAGAGCGTCGGAACTCGAAACGGACAACGGGAAGAGACCAGTGGGACCGGGTGCAAGTGACAACACAAATGCAATGCAATGCACATGACAACATGACATGGATGAAATGCACACGCGCACACGACAAAACGAAGAACCCGAAAAGAAAGAAGAGCCCGGAAAGGAATTGATGAAGCCAAAGTTTATATATTGCCATATTGGGAAAGTGTTACATCTGGGGCATTACAAACTCTCCTATACTACGAAAAGATCTCGTCCCGAGATCTAGGACTGGAAAAAGGAAGGGCACTCAGAACGAAGGTGGTCTTCTCGTTCCCACGTAGCTTCTCGGTCGGTATGGTGTGACCACTTAACTTTCGAGAACTTGATTGACTTGTTGCGGGTCTTGCGCTCAGTTTCCTCAAGAATAGCAACGGGGTGCTCACGATAAGACAAGTCTTGTTGAAGATCAATCTCCTCGAACGGAATGGTGCGTTTAGGTGTCTTGAAGCACTTGCGGAGTTGAGACACGTGAAACACATCATGAACATTTGCAAAGTTGGAAGGAAGCTCGAGTTGATAGGCTAGATCTCCTCTTTTGCCAAGGATCTTGAAAGGGCCCACGTATCTAGGAGCAAGCTTTCCTTTGATAACGAATCTTTGGGTTCCTTTCATAGGAGAAACACAGAGATAGACATGGTCTCCAATGTCGAAAGCCAAATCACGATGCTTGCCATCATAGTAGCTCTTTTGACGCGACTGAGCGGCCTTGAGATTCTCACATATGACTTTGAACATTTCTTCGGCTTCTGAGATCAAGTCATTGCCAAGAAGTTGACGTTCACCTGTCTCGGACCAGTTGAGAGGAGTACGGCACTTTCTGCCATAGAGGATTTCAAACGGAGCTTTGCCGGCACTTGCTTGGAAACTGTTGTTCTAAGAGAACTCGGCAAACGGAAGGCAATTTTCCCACTTCATGCCAAAATAGATGACACAAGCTCTCAGCATGTCTTCGAGGATCTGGTTCACTCTTTCGACTTGACCACTAGTCTGAGGGTGAAACGCAGTGCTGAAACGGATCTTAGTACCCATGGCTGACTGAAAGGAGTCCCAGAACTTGGATGTGAACAAACTTCCATGGTCTGAGGAGATAACTTGAGGAATGCCATGTAAGGACACAATTCTGGAAGTGTACAACTCTGCCAGCTGAGCTGCATTGATGGATTCTTTGACTGGAAGGAAGTGAGCTACTTTGGTTAGCTTGTCAATGACAACAAAGATAGAATCACTCCCCTTCTTGGACTTAGGAAACCCAGTGAAGAAATCCATTTCAATGTGGTCGAATTTCCACTCGGGGATAGGAAGAGGTTGGAGGAGACCGGCTGGACGTTGATGCTCTGCCTTCACTCTTCTGCAGACATCACATTCATTCATGAATTGGGCAATCTCCCTTTTCATGCGAGTCCACCAGTAAGATTGCTTGAGGTCTTGGTACATCTTGGAACTTCCAGGATGAATTGAGAGGAGGGAGTCATGTGCTTCATTCATTATGAGCTTCCTGAGATCACCCTTGGGAACCACAAGTCTGTCCTCAAAGAACCAGGTGTCCTTCTCATCAACGCGATAGCACTTGTATTTGGGAGTACCCTTTGCAATACCATGTTTCACTTTCTGCACCATAGCATCACTGAGCTGGGCCTCACGGATCTGATCTTCCAAGGTAGGAGCAACTTGAAGATTTGCAAGAAAGCCTTGCGGAACAACTTGGAGGTTGAGCTTCCTGAATGCTTCACAAAGCTCAGGCTGAAACGACTTGATAAGGAGACCGTTGCAATATGCCTTTCTGCTTAAGGCATCTGCAATGACATTGGCCTTGCCAGGTGTGTATTCGATGCTTGGATCATACTCTTGGATCATTTCAACCCAACGAGTCTGGCGAAGGTTCAGGTTCGGCTGTGTGAAGATGTACTTCAAGCTCTTATGATCGGTGAAGATGTCGACTTTTCTGCCCAACAGAAGGTGTCTCCACGTGATCAAAGCGTGTACCACTACTGCTAGCTTGAGATCATGTGTGGGGTAGTTCTTCTCATTTGGCTTCAACTGACGAGAAGTGTACGCCACAATTTTCTTGTCTTGCATTAGCACACCACCAAGTCCTTGAAGAGAAGCATCACAGAATACTTCGTAGGGCTTGGACTCATCCGGAGGAGTAAGAACCGGAGTAGAGATGAGCTTTTCTTTGAGAGTTTTGAATGCCACATCACAATCCGGAGACCAGTTGTACTTGACATTCTTCTGCAGCAAGTTGGAGAGAGGCTTGGCAATCTTGGAGAAGTTCTCAACGAACCTTCTGCAATAGCTAGCAAGACCAAGGAAGCTTCGGAGTTGCTTGACGTTCTGAGGGGGTTCCCAGTTGAAAATCACGTCAACTTTCTCGAGGTTGACAGAAATACCCTTAGCAGAGATGATATGGCCCAGATACAAGACCTTATTGAGCCAGAATTCGCATTTAGAGAACTTGGGATAGAACTTATGTTCATGGAGTCTGTCGAGAACCAGACGTAGGTGCTTTTCATGATCCTCTTCATTCTTGGAGAATACCAAGATGTCATCCAGATAGACGAGCACAAATTCGTTGGTGTAGGGGTTGAATATGTAGTGCATCATTCTCGAGAAGGTGGGTGGAGCATTTGCGAGGCCAAAAGACATGACTGTGTATTCATAGGAGCCGTAGCTTGTTCTGAATGCAGTCTTGTGAATATCTTCTTCACGGATACGGATCTGGTGATAACCCATCCGGAGATCGAGCTTAGAGAACACTTTTGCTCCTTTGAGCTGCTCGAACAATTCATTGATGTTGGGGAGCGGATACTTGTTCTTTATTGTCTTCTTGTTCAATGGCCGGTAATCAACGCAAAGGCGCTCCGTGCCATCCTTCTTCTTGACAAATAAGACACCATAGCCCCAAGGAGAAGTGCTAGGCCTGACTAGACCCATACGCTCTTGCTCATCGAGTTGTTTCTTCTCATTAGGGGAAAGCATGTACGGACGCCGGCATGCTGGCTCAGTACCAGGCTCGAGTTCAATGACGAATTCAACTTGACGATGCGGAGGCATGCCTGGAAGCTCTTCAGAGAAAACGTCTTCATATTC
Source organism: Secale cereale (assembly GCA_902687465.1). Lineage (NCBI taxonomy): Eukaryota > Viridiplantae > Streptophyta > Magnoliopsida > Poales > Poaceae > Secale > Secale cereale. The sequence continues at coordinate 577,461,938 of LR738712.1, forward strand.
ATTGACCACCGGAATTTGAGAGATGGCATTAATCTCGCCCTTGTCATTGAGAGAGAATAGCCTGATTGTGTTATCTCAAGAGGCGAAGACAATCACATCTTCATTAGGATGGGTAAGCTTGACTTCCTTATTTGCACAATCAATGTGAGCATCATGCTGGGAAAGCCAATCCATCCCGAGAATAAGATCAATGTCGGAGTTGCCCAGAACAACCGGAGAAGCCAGAAAGCGGTAATCACCCATGCGAATAGATACATCCGGAGCATACAATCTAGAAGTCATGCATTTGCCCGGAGAAATAATTTGTAACTCCTTTGGCAAGGCCACTGTGCCCACATTGTGCTTGGATGCAAATGGAAATGACATGAAGGAATGTGATGCACCAGAATCAAACAACACTTTAGCAGGTTTAAGGTTGACTGGAAGGTTACCAAGTATCACATCTGAAGAATTCTCTGCTTGAGTTGCATTCATCATATTCACTCTTGCTGCCTTCGAATCATGCTTGACAATAGCAGTGCTGACAGGTGGAGGAGGCGGAAGGCGCCTCTGGTTGGTGCACTTGTTAGCATAGTGACCCTTCTTGCCACACTTGTTGCAAACCACTTATGAGAGAGGATGGTGGTAAGGAGCATTTGAATTCGAAGCTTGAAAGTGATTCTTTGACTGGTTGCTTGGGTTGGGTGGGTGGGAGAAACCACGGCCACCAGAATGCCTGTTGTTGTTGTTGTTGTTGTTGTTGGGAGGTCGGATCACTGGAGGAGGTGGAATCCAAAACTTCTGTTGCTTTGCGACCACTTGGGAAGAAGAGAAGGAGTGAACAACGTCTCTGATCCTCTTTTTGCAAGCTTCCATTTTGAGCTGGGCTGCCTCTTGCTTAAGTGCCATGTTATAGAATTGATCAAACTCATCAGGCTCGAACAAGGTGAGAGCTAGTTGGAGTTCATCCTTCAGACCACCACGGAACTGATAGATCTTGCTCTTGGCATCTGGGATGTCTTTCTTGGCATAGCGGGCGAGGTTCTGGAACTTGACATTGTATTGATAAACAGACATTGAGCCTTGCTTCAGGTTGCGGAATTGCTCATGCATACCCTCAATGACACTTGTTGGAATGTGGTGAGAACGAAAATCCTTGCAGAAGTCAGCCCACGAGATTTCACGCCCTTCTGTGGAGTCTTTGTACTGCTGCCACCAATCAGCGGCTTGGTCCTTGAGTTGGAAGGCGACAAACTTCACATAGTCCTCGGGTCTCACGTTACTGCACTCGAAATGCTTCTTGATATATGTTATCCAGTCTTCAGCTGTTGGAAATATGCCCTAGAGGCAATAATAAAAGTATTATTATTATATTTCCTTGTTCATGATAATCGTCTGTTATTCATGCTTGAATTGTATTGTACGGAAACAACGATACATGTGTGAATATATAGACCACAATGAGTCCCTGGTAAGCCTCTAGTACCAGCTCGTTGATCAACAGATGATCATGGTTTCCTGATCATGGACATGTGATGTCAGTGATAACGGGATCACATCATTAGGAGAATGATGTGATGGACAAGACCCAATCCTAAGCATAGCACGAGATCGTATAGTTCGTAATGCATAAGCTTTTCGGTGTCAAGTATTTATTCCTTGGACCATGAGGTTGTACAACTCCCGGATACCGTAGGAATACTTTGGGTGTGCCAAACGTCACAACGTAACTGGGTGGCTATAAAGGTACGCATCGGGTATCACCGAAAGTGTCTGTTGAGTTGGTACGAACCGAGACTGGGATATTGTCACTCCGTATGACGGAGAGGTACCTCTGGGCCCACTCGGTAAGACATCATCATAAATGAGCTCAAGGTGACTAAGGAGTTAGTCACGCGATGATGGATTAAGGGACAAGTAAAGAGACTTGTCATAATGAGACTGAACAAGGTATCGGGAATACCGACGATCGAATCTCGGGCAAGTACCGTACCGATGGACAAAGGGAATAACATACGGGATTGAGTGAATCCTTGACATGGTGGTTCATCCGATGAAGATCATCGAGGAACACGTGGGAACCAACATGGGTATCCACATCCCGCTGTTGGTTATTGACCGGAGAGTGGTCTCGGTCATGTCTACGTGTCTCCCGAACCCGTAGGGTCTACACACTTAAGGTACGGTAACGCTAGGGTCTTAGAGATACATGCACGTGAAAACCCGAAAGTTGTTCGGAGTCCCGGATGAGATCCCGGGCGTCACGAGGAGTTCCAGAATGGTCCGGAGGTAAAGAATGATATATAGGAAGTCTAGTTTCGGCCATCGGGTGATCTCCGGGGGTCACCGGGAGTGTCCCGGGACCACCGGAGGGGTCCCGGGGGTCCACCGGGTGGGGCCACCAATCCGGGTGGGGCCCCTAGGCTGCGTTGGGGAAGTGGCCAGCCCCTGGTGGGCTGGCGCACCACATGGGCCCCCCTCCCCATGCGCCTAGGGTTGAAACCCTAGGGGGAGGGGGCGCCCCCCTTGCCTTGGGGGGCAAGACTCCCCCCCAGGCCGCCGCCCCCCCTTGCAGATCCCATCTGCAGGGGCTGGCGCTCCCCCTGGCCCCCTATATATATGTGGGGGGGAGGGGAGAGGGCAGCCGACCCAAGTCTCTGGCGCCTCTCCCCCTCCCGTCACACCTCATACTCCCTCCGCAGGGCGCCGGCGAAGCCCTGCAGGATTCTCCACTGCATCCACCACCACGCCGTCGTGCTGCTGGATCTCTGACGACCTCTCCTCCCCCTTGCTGGATCAAGAAGGAGGTGACATTGCTGTACCGGACGTGTGTTGAACACGGAGGTGCCGTCCGTTCGGCGCTAGATCATCGGTGACGAAGAACGAGAAGAGTACGACTACTTCATCCTCGCTTCTTCGAAAGCTTCCACTCGCGATCTACAAAACGGTATGTAGATGCACTCTAACTTGCTCGTTGCTAGATGTCTCCTTAGATGGATCTTGGTGTAAGCGTAGAAATTTTTGAATTCTGCTACGGTCCCCAACAGTGGTATCTGAGCTAGGTCTTATGCGTAGCATCTTGCACGAGTAGAACACAAAGCAGTTGTGGGCGTTTGAGTTTGCTCAATTTTCTTGCCGTTACTAGTCTAGTCTTGATTCAGCGGTATTGTGGGATGAAGCGGCCCGGACCGACTTTACACGTACGCTTATGTGAGACTGGTTCCACCGACAGACATGCACTACTTGCATAAGGTGGCTGGCGGGTGTCTGTCTCTCCTACTTTAGTCGGATCGGATTCGATGAACAGGGTCCTTATGAAGGGTAAATAGAAATTGACAAATCACGTTGTGGTTTTGGCGTAGGTAAGAAACGTTCTTGCTAGAAAACCTATAGAAGCCACGTAAAACTTGCAACAACAATTAGAGGACGTCTAACTTGTTTTTGCAGCATGTGCTATGTGACGTGGTATGGCCAAAGAAGATGTGATGAATGATATATGTGATGTATGAGATTGATCATGTTCTTATAATAGGGAATCACGACTTGCATGTCGATGAACTTGACAACCGGCAGGAGCCATAGGAGTTGTCTTAATTATTGTATGACCTGCGTGTCACTGAATAAACGCCATGTAATTACTTTACTTTATTGCTAAACGTTAGCCATAGTAGTAGAAGTAATAGTTGGCGTGACGACTTCTTCAAGACACGATGATGAAGATCATGATGATGGAGATCATGGCGTCGAGCCGGTGACAAGATGATCATAGTGCCCTGAAGATGAAGATCCAAGGAGCAAGATGATATTGGCCATATCATGTCACTTTAATTGATTGCATGTGATGTTTATCATGTTTATGCATCTTGTTTACTTAGAACGACGGTAGTAAATAAGATGATCTCTCACTAAAATTTCAAGAATTGTGTTCCCCCTAACTGTGCACCGTTGCTAAAGTTCATTGTTCCGAAGCACCACGTGATGATCGGGTGTGATAGGTTCTAACGTTCGCATACAACGGGTGTAAGCCAGATTTACACACGCAATACACTTAGGGTTCACTTGACGAGCCTAGCATGTACAGACATGGCCTCGGAACACGGAAGACCGAAAGGTCGAACATGAGTCGTATAGAAGATACGATCAACATGAAGATGTTCACCGTTGATGACTAGTCCGTCTCACGTGATGATCGGACACGGGCTAGTCGATTCAGATCGTATATCACTTAGATGACTAGAGAGATGTCACTCTGAGTGGGAGTTCATTAAAATTTGATTAAGATGAACTTAATTATCATGAACTTAGTCTAAATTCTTTACAATATCTCTTGTAGATCAAATGGCCCACGCTCAAGTTTCCCTCAACTTCAACGCGTTCCTAGAGAAAACCAAGCTGAAAGACGATGGTAGCAACTATACGGATTGGGTCCGTAACCTGAGGATTATCCTCATAGCTGCCAAGAGATCATATGTCCTTGAAGCACCGCTAGGTGATGCACCCGGTCCCGATGCGACCCAAGACGTTTTGAACGTCTGGCAGTCGCGTAGTGATGATTACTCCCTAGTTCAGTGCGGCATGCTTTACAGCTTAGAGTCGGGGCTCCAAAAACGTTTTGAGAACCATGGAGCATATGAGATGTTCGAAGAGCTGAAAATGGTTTTCCAAGCTCATGCCCGAGTCGAGAGATATGACGTCTCCGATGCATTCTGCAGCTGTAAGATGGAGGAAAACAGTTCTGTCAGTGAGCACATCCTCAAGATTTCTGGATTGCACAACCGCTTGTCTCAGCTGGGAATGAATCTCCCCAGATGAAGCGGTCGTTGACAGAATCCTCCAGTCGCTCCCACCAAGCTTCAAGAGCTTCGTGTTAAACTTCAATATGCAGGGGATGGAGAAGTCCATTCTCGAGGTGTATTCAATGCTGAAATCAGCGGAGGTGGACATCAAGAAAGAACATCAAGTGCTGATGGTCAATAAAACCACTAAGTTCAAGAAAGGCAAGGGTAAGAAGAACTTCAAGAAGGACGGCAAGGGAGTTGCCGCGCCCGGTAAGCCTGTTGCCGGGAAGAAGCCAAAGTATGGACCCAAGCCTGAGACAGAGTGCTTTTATTGCAAGGGAACGGGTCACTGGAAGCGGAACTGCCCCAAGTACTTAGCAGACAAGAAGGCCGGCAACGTCCAAGGTATATGTGATATACATGTTATTGATGTGAACCTTACCAGCGCTCGTAGTAGCTCCTGGGTATTTGATACCGGTGCGGTTGCTCACATTTGTAACTCAAAACAGGAGCTGCGGAATAAGCGGAGACTGGCGAAGGATGAGGTGACGATGCGCGTCGGGAATGGTTCCAAGGTCGATGTGATCGCCGTCGGCATGCTGCCTCTACATCTACCCTCAGGATTAGTTTTAAACCTTAATAATTGTTATTTAGTACCAGCTTTGAGCATGAACATTGTATCTGGATCTCGTCTTATGCGAGATGGCTACTCTTTCAAATCAGATAATAATGGTTGTTCTATTTATTTGAGAGATATGTTTTATGGTCATGCCCCGCTGGTCAATGGTTTATTTTTGATGAATCTCGAACGTGATGATACACATATTCATAGTGTAGATGCCAAAAGATGTAAAGTTGATAATGATAGTCCCACATACTTGTGGCATTGCCGCCTTGGTCATATTGGTGTCAAACGTATGAAGAAGCTCCATTCAGATGGACTTCTAGAGTCTCTTGATTATGAATCATTTGACATGTGCGAACCATGCCTATTGGGCAAGATGACCAAGACTCCGTTCTCCGGAACAATGGAGCGAGCAACCAACTTATTGGAAATCATACATACCGATGTGTGCGGTCCAATGAGTGTTGAGGCTCGCGGAGGCCATTGTTATGTTCTCACCCTCACAGATGACTTGAGTAGATACGGGTATATCTATTTGATGAAACACAAGTCTGAGACCTTTGAAAAGTTCAAGGAATTTCAGAATGAGGTTGAGAATCAATGTGACGGAAAAATAAAATTTCTTATGATCAGATCGTGGGGGTGAATATTTAAGTCATGAATTTGGCACACACACCTTAGGAACTGTGGAATTGTTTCACAATTGACACCGCCCGGAACACCTCAACGTAACGGTGTGTCCGAACGTCGAAATCGTACTCTGTTGGACATGGTGCGATCTATGATGTCCCTCACCGATTTACCGCTATCTTTTTGGGGTTATGCTTTAGAGACTGCCACATTCACTTTAAATAGGGCTCCGTCGAAATCCGTTGAGACGACTCCGTATGAACTTTGGTTTGGCAAGAAACCGAAGCTGTCGTTTCTAAAAGTTTGGGGTTGCGATGCTTATGTCAAGAAACTTCAACCTGAAAAGCTCGAACCCAAATCGGAAAAATGCATCTTCATAGGATACCCAAAGGAAACGATTGGGTATACCTTCTACCACAGATCCGAAGGCAAAGTCTTTGTTGCCAAGAATGGATGCTTTTTGGAGAAAGAGTTTCTCTCGAAAGAAGTGAGTGGGAGGAAAGTAGAACTTGATGAGGTGATAGTCACCCCTCCTGAAAGTAGCGCAGCGCGGGAAATTGTTCCTGAGGTGCCTGCACCGACAAGGGAGGAAGTTAATGATGATGATCATGAAGAAACAGATCAAGTTACTACTGAACTTCGAAGGTCCACAAGGGCACGTTCCGCACCAGAGTGGTACGGCAACCCTGTCCTGGAAATCATGTTGTTAGACAACGGTGAACCTTCGAACTATGAAGAAGCGATGGCGGGCCCGGATTCCAATAAATGGCTTGGAGCCATGAAATCCGAGATAGAATCCATGTATGAAAACAAAGTATGGACTTTGGTGGACTTGCCTGATGATAGGCACGCCATAGAAAACAAATGGATATTTAAGAAGAAGACATACGCGGATGGTAATGTGACCATCTATAAGGCTCGGCTTGTCGCTAAGGGTTATCGACAAGTTCAAGGGATTGACTACGACGAGACTTTCTCTCCCGTAGCGATGCTGAAGTCAGTCAGAATCATGTTAGCTATTGCCGCATTCTATGATTATGAGATATGGCAAATGGACGTCAAAACAGCATTCCTTAATGGCTTCCTCAAGGAAGAGTTGTATATGATGCAGCCGGAAGGTTTTCTCGATCCAGAGAACGCTAACAAAGTATGCAAGCTCCAGCGCTCGATTTACGGGCTGGTGCAAGCATCTCGGAGTTGGAAAATTCGCTTTAATGATGTGATCAAAGCATTTGGCTTTATACAGACTTATGGAGAAGCATGTATCTACAAGAAAGTGAGTGGGAGCTCTGTGGCATTTCTCATATTATATGTGGATGACATATTGCTGATGGGAAATGATATAGAATTATTGGAAAATGTAAAGGCCTACTTGAATAAGAGTTTTTCAATGAAGGACCTTGGAGAAGCTGCTTACATATTAGGCATCAAAATCTATAGAGATAGATCAAGACGCCTCATTGGTCTTTCACAAAGCACATACCTTGATAAGATATTGAAAAAGTTCAATATGGATCAGTCCAAGAAGGGGTTCTTGCCTGTTTTGCAAGGTATGAGATTGAGCAAGGCTCAGTCGCCGACCACGGCAGAAGATAGAGAAAAGATGAGTGTCATTCCCTATGCCTCGGCCATAGGTTCTATCATGTATGCCATGCTGTGTACCAGACCTGATGTGAACCTTGCCATAAGTTTGGTAGGGAGGTACCAAAGTGATCCCGGTATGGAACACTGGACAGCGGTCAAGAACATCCTGAAGTACCTGAAAAGGATTAAGGATATGTTTCTCGTTTATGGAGGTGACGAAGAGCTCGTCGTAAAGGGTTATGTCGATGCTAGCTTCGACACAGATCTGGATGACTCTAAGTCTCAAACCGGATACGTGTATATTTTGAACGGAGGGGCAGTCAGCTGGTGCAGTTGCAAGCAAAGCGTCGTGGCGGCATCTACATGTGAAGCAGAGTACATAGCTACTTCCGAAGCAGCGCAGGAAGGAGTCTGGATGAAGGAGTTCATCACCGACCTAGGAGTCATTCCAAGCGCGTCAAGCCCGATGACTCTCTTCTGTGACAACACTAGAGCTATTGCCATTACCAAGGAGCCCAGGTTTCACAAGAAGACCAAGCACATCAAGCGTCGTTTCAACTCCATCCAGAATTATGTTCAGGATGGAGACATAGATATTTGTAAAGTGCATACGGATCTGAATGTTGCAGACCCGTTGACTAAACCTCTTCCACGGGCAAAACATGATCAACACCAGAACTCTATGGGTGTTCGATTCATCACAATGTAACTAGATTATTGACTCTAGTGCAAGTGGGAGACTGTTGGAAATATGCCCTAGAGGCAATAATAAAAGTATTATTATTATATTTCCTTGTTCATGATAATCGTCTGTTATTCATGCTTGAATTGTATTGTACGGAAACAGCGATACATGTGTGAATATATAGACCACAATGAGTCCCTGGTAAGCCTCTAGTTACCAGCTCGTTGATCAACAGATGATCACAGTTTCCTGATCATGGACATGTGATGTCAGTGATAACGGGATAACATCATTAGGAGAATGATGTGATGGACAAGACCCAATCCTAAGCATAGCACGAGATCGTATAGTTCGTAATGCATAAGCTTTTCGGTGTCAAGTATTTATTCCTTAGACCATGAGGTTGTACAACTCCCGGATACTGTAGGAATACTTTGGGTGTGCCAAACGTCACAACGTAACTGGGTGGCTATAAAGGTACGCATCGGGTATCACCGAAAGTGTCTGTTGAGTTGGTACGAACCGAGACTGGGATATTGTCACTCCGTATGACGGAGAGGTACCTCTGGGCCCACTAGGTAAGACATCATCATAAATGAGCTCAAGGTGACTAAGGAGTTAGTCACGGGATGATGGATTACGGAACGAGTAAAGAGACTTGCCATAATGAGACTGAACAAGGTATCGGGAATACCGACGATCGAATCTCGGGCAAGTATCGTACCGATGGACAAAGGGAATAACATATGGGATTGAGTGAATCCTTGACACGGTGGTTCATCCGATGAAGATCATCGAGGAACACGTGGGAACCAACATGGGTATCCAGATCCCGCTATTGGTTATTGACCGGAGAGTGATCTCGGTCATGTCTACGTGTCTCCCGAACCCGTAGGGTCTACACACTTAAGGTACGGTAATGCTAGGGTCGTAGAGATACATGCACGTGGAAACCCGAAAGTTGTTCGGAGTCCCGGATGAGATCCCGGACGTCACGAGGAGTTCCGGAATGGTCCGGAGGTAAAGAATGATATATAGGAAGTCCAGTTTCGGCCATCGGGTGATCTCCGGGGGTCACCGGGAGTGTCCCGGGACCACCGGAGGGGTCCCGGGGGTCCACCGGGTGGGGCCCCTAGGCTGCGTTGGGGAAGTGGCCAGCCCCTGGTGGGCTGGCGCACCACATGGTCCCCCCTCCCCATGCGCCTAGGGTTGAAACCCTAGGGGGAGGGGGCGCCCCCCTTGCCTTGGGGGGCAAGACTCCCCCCCAGGCCGCCGCCCCCCCTTGCAGATCCCATCTGCAGGGGCTGGCGCACCCCCCTGGCCCCCTATATATATGTGGGGGGGAGAGGGCAGCCGACCCAAGTCTCTGGCGCCTCTCCCCCTCCCATCACACCTCATACTCCCTCTCCAGGGCGTCGGCGAAGCCCTGCAGGATTCTCCACTGCATCCACCACCACGCCGTCGTGCTGCTAGATCTCTGACGACCTCTCCTCCCCCCTTGCTGGATCAAGAAGGAGGTAAGGTTGCTGTACCGGACGTGTGTTGAACACGGAGGTGCCGACCGTTCGGCGCTAGATCATCGGTGACAAAGAACGAGAAGAGTACGACTACTTCATCCTCGCTTCTTCGAAAGCTTCCGCTCGCGATCTACAAAACGGTACGTAGATGCACTCTAACTTGCTCGTTGCTAGATGTCTCCTTAGATGGATCTTGGTGTGAGCGTAGAAATTTTTTGAATTCTGCTACGTTCCCCAACATCAGCATCCAGAGGGTCCACACAATAACTGAATGCCTTTGGTTGGTTTGCCAGGAACTGGTTGAGTGTAGCAAAGTGAGGTTGGTTGAACAAATTGCCTTGGCCTTGGTTCCCATGAGCACCTTGATTTGCTTGATTTGCTTGAATGTTCTGCATCATTTGCATAAGCATCTGGGTGTTCTGGTTCGTCGCTTGCATAATTGCTCTCCAGGCCTCAGACGGAGGAGGAGGGGAAGGAGGACGATCAGGAACCTCTTCACCCTCTGGGTTAGCGTTGGGAACCCTTTTAGGAGCCATCCTGAATGAGATGACAACTAGTAGCCATTGATTGAAAAAAATATAAGCTGAATCAACGGCTAGAAATTGCAACATAAGTCTTCACAAGAACATTCGAACAAGATGAACGAATGTAATCCACAGTTTAATGATACAACAATCTTCACGAGAAGCCACTTGGGAGAACAAAAGGTAAATAAAAACAACAAGGAGCAGGTAGAACAAATACAAGATAGAAGCTTCGTTCGACATATTCGTGCTGAAAGCTTATGGAACGTGTTTCAAAAGGATTTTGCAATCCCCGGATCAGCATAGCCAAGGACCCTTTAAGATGCAACTCCCGATCGGAACAACGCCCACAAAACTACTTCACTCAATGTAGAACCCCGAACTTCATATCATGCATTCGTTGAAAGAATGCCTACGAACTACTAGATGAACCCACCTATTAATTTCCAAAAGTTTCCAGTTATGCAATCAGGTGTTGGGGATACAGGGGAAGCATCGCGCACTCAACTCTAATCCTACATCCAGCTGTATCCATCCTTCAACACATAACCAGTTATTTCCGGAAACCGTCTACCTCGGACCTTTGAAACACATCTACTATACAAGCTATGGCAATACTCCCGAACTACCTCCCTAGTACTGGGTGATGTCGGGGTTATCTTGCCACTAACCACATAGGAGAGTTTTCGATGTCGGCCATCTTAAGTATACCAGAACTGCTGCGATATATTTGTGACGACAACACCTCGGAGCTCAACTCCCCGGGACACTGCCACAACCCCTAAATGACAGGAGGCATCGAGAACAATGTTCTCGTCACAAAGACATCGGAACAATCCAAACAGTGGCATCATGAGCCAGGTCTATGCGTAGATGATATGCATGAGTAGAACACAAGTGAGTTGTGGGCGATAATAGTCATACTGCTTACCAGCATCTCATACTTTTGGTTCAACGGTATTGTGAGATGAAGCGGCCCGGACCGACATTACGCGTACGCTTACGCGAGACTGGTTGCACCGTTATGAGCACTCGTTTCTTAAAGGTGACTGGCGGGTGTCTGTCTCTCTCACTTTAGCTGAATCGAGTTTGGCTACGCCCTGTCCTTGTGAAGGTTAAAACAGCACATACTTGACGAAACATCGTTGTGGTTTTGTATGCGTAGGTAAGAACGGTTCTTGCTAAGCCCTTAGCAGCCACGTAAAACTTGCAACAACAAAGTAGAGGACGTCTAACTTGTTTTTGCAGGGCATGTTGTGATGTGATATGGTCAAGACATGATGAGTTATACGGTTTTGTATGAAATGATCATGTTTTGTAAAGTTATCGGCAACTGGCAGGAGCCATATGGTTGTCGCTTTACTATATGAAATGCAATCGCCATGTAATTGCTTTACTTTATCACTAAGCGGTAGCGATAGTCGTGGAAGCAATAGTTGGCGAGACGACAACGATGCTACGATGGAGATCAAGGTGTCGCGTCGGTGACGAAGGTGATCATGATGGTGCTTTGGAGATGGAGATCAAAAGCACAAGATGATGATGGCCATATCATGTCACATATTTTGATTGCATGTGATGTTTATCTTATTATGCTTCTTCTTTTGCTTAGTACGACGGTAGCATTATAAGATGATCCCTTACAAAATTTCAAGGTACAAGTGTTCTCCATGAGTATGCACCGTTGCGAAAGTTCTTCGTGCTGAGACACCACGTGATGATCGGGTGCGATAGGCTCTACGTTCACATACAATGGGTGCAAGCCAGTTTTGCACACGCAGAATACTCGGGTTAAACTTGACGAGCCTAGCATATGCATATATGGCCTCGGAACACTGGAGACCGAAAGGTCGAGCGTGAATCATATAGTAGATATGATCAACATAAGATGTTCACCATTGAAAACTACTCCATCTCACGTGATGATCGGACATGGTTTAGTTGATTTGGATCACGTGATCATTTAGATGACCAGAGGGATGTCTATCTAAGTGCGAGTTCTTCAATTAATATGATTAATTGAACTTTAATTTATCATGAACTTAGTCCTGGTAGTATTAGCATATCTGTGTTGTAGATCAATAGCTCGCGATATAGCTCCCCGTTTATGTTATATGTTCCTAGAGAAATATAAGTTGAAGGATGTTAGTAGCAATGATGCGGACTAGGTCCATGATCTGAGGATTATCCTCATTGCTGCACAAAAGTATTATGTCCTTGATGCACCGCTAGGTGACGAACCTATTGCAGGAGCAGATGCAGACGCTATGAACGTTTGACAAGCTCGGTCTGATGACTACTTGATAGTTTAGTGCGCCATGCTTTACGGCTTATAACCGGGACTTCAACAACGTTTTGAACGCCACGGAGCATATGTGATGTTCCAAGAGTTGAAATTAGTATTTCATACTCATGCCCGTGTCGAGAGGTATAAGACCTCTGACAGTACATTGCCTACAAGATGGAGAAGAATAGCTCAACCAGTGAGCATGTGCTCAGATTGTCTGGGTACTACAATTGCTTGAATCAAGTGGGAGTTAATCTTCCAGATAAGATAGTAATTGACAAAGTTCTATATACACTATCACCAAGTTAGTAGAACTTCGTGATGAACTATAATATGCAAGGGATGACAAAAGTAATTCCCGAGCTCTTCGCGATACTGAAATCGGCGAAGGTAGAAATCAAGAAAGAGCATCAAGTGTTGATGGTTAACAAGACCACTTGTTTCAAGTAAAGGGCAAAGGGATAGAAGGGGAACTTCAAGAAGAATGACAAGCAAGTTGTCACTCCCGTGAAGAAACCCAAAGCTAAACTCAAGCCTGAAACTAAGTGCTTCTACTGCAAAGGAAATGGTCACTGGAAGTGGAACTGCCCTAGATACTTGGTGGATAAGAAGGATGGCAAAGTGAACAAAGGTATATTTGATATACAGATTATTGATGTGTACTTTACTAGTGTTCATAGCAACCCCTGGGTATTTGATACCAGTTCAGTTGCTAAAATTAGTAACTCGAAACAAGAGTTGCGGAATGAACAGAGACTAGTTAAAGGTGAAGTGGCGATGTGTGTTGGAAGTGGTTCCAAGATTGATATGATCATCATCGTACACTCCCTATACTTTCAAGATTAGTGTAGAACCTAAATAAATGTTATTTGGCATTTGCGTTAAGCATGAACATGATTCGATCATGTTTGTTGCAATACGGTTATTCATTTAAAGTCATAGAATAATTGTTATTCTGTTTACATGAATAAAGCCTTCGATGGTCATACACCCAATGAAAATAGTTTGTTGGATCTCGATCGTAGTGATACACATATTCATAATATTGAAGCCAAAAGATGCAAGGTTAATAATGATAGTGCAAATTATTTGTGGCTCTGCCGTTTAGGTCATATTGGTGTAAAGCGCATGAAGAAACTCCATAGTGATGGACTTTTGGAATCACTTGATTATGAATCACTTGGTGCTTGCAAACCATGCCTCATGGGCAAGATGACTAAAACTCCGTTCTCCGGAACAATGGAGCGAGCAACAGATTTGTTGGAAATCATACATACTGATGTATGTGGACTGATGAGTGTTGAAGCTCATGGCGAGTATCGTTATTTTCTGACCTTCACTGATGATTTGAGCAGATATGGGTATATTTACATGATGAAGCACAAGTCTGAAACATTTGAAAAGTTCAAAGAATTTCAGAGTGAAGTAGAGAATCATCGTAACAAGAAAATAAAGTTTCTACGATCTGATGGAGGTGAATATTTGAGTTACGAGTTTGGTCTTCATTTGAAACAATGTGGAATAGTTTCATAACTCACGCCACCCGGAAGACCACAATGTAATGGTGTGTTCGAACATCGTAACCGTACTTTATTAGATATGGTGCGATCTATGATGTCTCTTACCGATTTACCACTATAGTTTTGGGTTATGCATTAAAGACAGCTACATTCACGTTAAATAGGGCACCATCTAAATCCGTTGAGACGACGCCTTATGAACTGTGGTTTGGCAAGAAACCAAAGTTGTCGTTCCTTAAAGTTTGGGGCTGCGATGCTTATGTGAAAAAGCTTCAACCTGATAAGCTCGAACCCAAGTCGGAGAAATGTGTCTTCATAGGATACCCAAAGGAAACTGTTGGGTACACCTTCTATCACAGATCTGAAGGCAAGATATTCGTTGCTAAGAATGGATCCTTTCTAGAGAAGGAGTTTCTCTCGAAAGAAGTGAGTGGGAGGAAAGTGGAACTTGATGAGGTAATTGTACCTTCTCCCGAATTGGATAGTAGTACATCATAGAAACTAGTTCTAGTGATTCCTACACCAATTAGTGAGGAAGCTAATGATGATGATCATGAAACTTCAGATCAAGTTACTGTTGAACCTCGTAGGTCAACCAGAGTACGTTCCACACCAGAGTGGTATGGTAACCCTATTCTGGAAGTCATGTTGCTAGACCATGATGAACCTACAAACTATTAGGAAGCGATGATGAGCCCAAATTCCGCAAAATGGCTTGAGGCCATGAAATCTGAGATGGGATCCATGTATGAGAACAAAGTGTGGACTTTGGTTGACTTGCCCGATGATCGGCAAGCCATTAAAAATAAATGGATCTTTAAGAGGAAGACTGACGTCGATGGTAATGTTACTGTCTACAAAGCTCGACTTGTTGCGAAAGGTTTTCGACAAGTTCAAGGTGTTGACTACGATGAGATTTTCTCACCCATAGCGATGCTTAAGTCTGTCCGAATCATGTTAGCAATTGCCACATTTTATGAAATTTGGCAAATGGATAACGAAACTGCGTTCTTTAATGGATTTATTAAAGAAGAGTTGTATATGATGCAACCAGAAGGTTTTGTCAATCCTAAAGGTGCTAGCAAATTGTGCAAGCTCCAGCGATCCATCTATGGACTGGTGCAAGCATCTCGGAGTTGGAATATACGCTTTGATAAGTTGATCAAAGCATATAGTTTTATACAGACTTGCGGTGAAGCCTGTATTTACAAGAAAGTGAGTGGGAGCACTACAGCCTTTCTGATAAATATATGTGAATGACATATTGTCGATCGGAAATGATGTAGAATTTTCTGGAAAGCATGAAGGAGTGTTTGAAAGGAGTTTTTCAAAGAAAGACCTCGGTGAAGCTGCTTACATATTGAGCATCAAGATCTATAGATAGATCAAGACGCTTGATAAGTTTTTCAATGAGTACATACCTTGACGAGTTTTTGAAGTAGTTCAAAATGGATCAGTCAGAGAAGGAGTTCTTGCCTGAGTTGTAAGGTATGAAGTTGAGTAAGACTCAAAGCCCGACCTCGGAAGAAGATAGAGAAAGAATGAAAGTCATTCCCTATGCCTCAGCCATAGGTTCTATAAAGTATGCCATGCTGTGTACCAAACCTGTTGTGTACCTTACCATGAGTTTGGCAAGGAGGTAGAAAAGTGATCCAGGAGTAGATCACTGGACAACGGTCAAAATTATCCTTAGTTACTGGATAACTAAGGAAATGTTTTCTCGATTATGGAGGTGATAAAGAGTTCGTCGTAAAGAGTTATACCGATGCAAGCTTTACACTAATCCAGATGACTCTAAGTATCAATCTGGATGCATACTGGAAGTGGGAGAAATTAGCTAGAGTAGCTCCATGCAGAGCATTGTAGACATAGAAATTTGCGAAATACATATGGATCTGAATGTGTCAGACCCGTTGACTAAACTTCTCTCACAAGCAAAACATTATCACACCGTACTACTCTTGGGTGTTAATCACATAGCGATGTGAACTAGATTATTGACTCTAGTAAACCCTTTGGGTATTGGTCACATGGCGATGTGAACTATGGGTGTTATTCACATAACGATTTGAACTATCGGTATTAAATCACATGGAGATGTGAACTAGATTATTGACTCTAGTGCAAGTGGGAGACTGAAGGAAATATGCCCTAGAGGCAATAATAAAGTTATTATTTATTTCCTTATATCATGATAAATTTTTATTATTCATGCTAGAATTGTATTAACCAGAAACTTTGTACATGTGTGAATACATAGACAAAACAGAGTGTCCCTAGTATGCCTCTACTAGACTAGCTCATTGATCAAAGATGGTTATGTTTCCTAGCCATAGACATGAGTTGTCATTTGATCAACGGGGTCACATCATTAGGAGAATGATGTGATGGACAAGACCCATCCGTTAGCTTAGCACTATGATCGTTTAGTTTTACTGCTATTACTTTCTTCATGACTTGTACATGTTCCTATGACTATGAGATTATGCAACTCCCGAATACCAGAGGAACCCCTTGTGTGCTATCAAACGTCACAACGTAACTGGGTGATTATAAAGATGCTCTACAGGTGTCTCCGAAGGTGTTCGTGGTGTTGGCATAGATCAAGAATAGGATTTGTCACTCCGAGTGTCGGAGAGGTATCTCTGGGCCCTCTCGGTAATACACATCATAATAATACTTGCAAGCAAATGACTAATGATTTAGTCACGAGATGATGTATTACGGAACGAGTAAAGAGACTTGCCGGTAGCGAGATTAACTAGGTATGGTGATACCGACGATCGAATCTCGGACAAGTAACATACCGATGACAAAAGGAACAACGTATGTTGTTATGCGGTTTAACCGATAAAGATCTTCGTAGAATATGTAGGAGCCAATATGAGCATCCAGGTTTCGCTATTTGTTATTGACCGGAGATGAGTCTCGGTCATGTCTACATAGTTCTCGAACCCGTAGGGTCCGCACGCTTAACGTTTGATGATGATCGGTATTATGAGTTTATGTGTTTTGATGTACCGAAGGTAGTTCGGAGTCCCGGATGAGATCGGGGACATGACGAGGAGTGTCGAAATGGTCGAGACGTAAAGATCGATATATTGGACGACTATATTCGGACATCGGAAAGGTTCCGAGTGATTCGGGTATATTTCGGAGTACCGGAGAGTTACGGGAATTCGCCGGGGAGTATATGGGCCTTATTGGGCTTTAGGAGAAAGGGAGAGAGAAGGCTGCGCCCCTCCCATGGCTTAGTCCGAATTGCACTAGGGAGAGGGGCTGCGCCCCCTCCTTCCTTCTCTTCTCTTTCCCATTCCTTCACTCCTACTCCTACTACTTGGAAGGGCTCCTAGTTCTACTAGGAAAGGGGGAATCCTACTCCCGGTGGGAGTAGGACTCCCCTAGGGCGCGCCATAGAGAGGGCCGGCCCTCCCTCTCCTCCACTCCTTTATATACGGGGGTAGAGGCACCCCATAGACACACAAGTTGATCAGTCGATCTCTCCCAACCGTGTGCGGTGCCCCCCTCCACAGTAACACACCTCGATCATATCGTTGCAGCGCTTAGGCGAAGCCCTGCGGCGGTAACTTCATCATATCCGTCACCACACCGTCGTGCTGACGAAACTCTCCCGTGAGGCTCAACTGGATCAAGAGCTCATGGGACGTCATCAAGCTAAACGTGTGCTGAACGTGGAGGTGCCGTACGTTCGGTACTTGATCGGTTGGATCACGAAGAAGTTCGACTACATCAACCGCGTCACTAGACGCTTCCGCTTCCGATCTACGAGGGTACGTAGACACACTCTCCCCTCTCATTGCTATGCATCTGGTAGATAGATCTTGCGTGATCGTAGGAAAATTTTGAAAATACTACGTTCCCCAACAGTGGTATCAGAGCCTTCTCCGACCTAGAAGCCCCCTCTGATTGATCGAATCGTTGACGGTTGAGCCTAGGCACACACTTGAAAACGTTTTGAGTCCTATATATATATCGGAGAGTAGGATTACTTTTGCTCCTCATCTCTTTTCACTCTGGTGAGGACTCCTGATGATTACTCTTGTCTCTTCTACTCTCAAAATTTCACAAAAAAAATTAGGATCACGCGGGTATTGTTTGGATTGTTCCGATGTCTTTGTGACGAGAACATTGTTCTCGATGCCTCCTGTCATTTAGGGGTTGTGGCAGTGTCCTGGGGAGTTGAGCTCCGAGGTGTTGTCGTCACAAATATATCGCAGCAGTTTTGGAATACTTAAGACGGCCGACAACGAAAACTCTCCTATGCGGTTAGTGGCAAGATAACCCCGACATCACCCAGTACTGGGGAGGTAGTTCGAGAGTATTGCCATAGCTTGTATAGTAGATGTGTTTCGAAGGTCCGAGGTAGACGGTTTCCGGAAATAACTGGTTATGTGTTGAAGGATGGATACAGTTGGATGTAGGATTAGAGTTGAGTGCGCGATGCTTCCCCTGTATCCCCAACACCTGATTGCATAACTGGAAACTTTTGGAAATTAATAGGTGGGTTCATCTAGTAGTTCGTAGGCATTCTTCCAACGAATGCATGATATGGAGTTCGGGGTTCTACATTGAGTGAAGTAGTTTTATGGGTGTTGTTCCGATCGGGAGTTGCATCTTAAAGGGTCCTTGGCTATGCTGATCCGGGGATTGCAAAACCCTTTTGTAACACGTTCCACAAGCTTTCAGCACGAATATGTCGAATGAAGCTTCTATCTTGTATTTGTTCTATCTGCTCCTTGTTGTTTTTATTTACCTTTTGTTCTCCCAAGTGGCTTCTCGTGAAGATTATTGTATCATTAAACTGTGGATTACATTCATTCGTCTTGTTCGAATGTTCTTGTGAAGACTTATGTTGCAATTTCTAGCCATTTATTCAACTTATATTTTTTTCAATCAATGGCTAATAGTTGTCATCTCATTCAGGATGGCTCCTAAAAGGGTTCCCAAAGCTAACCCAGAGGGTGAAGAGGTTCATGATCGTCCTCCTTCCCCTCCTCCTCCGTCTGAGGCCTGGAGAGCAATTATGCAAGCGATGAACCAGAACACCCAGATGCTTATGCAAATGATGCAGAATATTCAAGCAAATCAAGGTGCTCATGGGAACCAAGGCCAAGGCAATTTGTTCAACCAACCTCACTTTGCTACACTCAACCAGTTCCTGGCAAACCAACCAAAGGCATTTAGTTACTGTGTGGACCCTCGAGATGCTAAAGACTGGATAACGGATATCAAGAAGCATTTCGAGTGCAATAACGTGAGACCCGAGGACTATGTGAAGTTTGCCGCCTTCCAACTCAAGGACCAAGCCGCTGATTGGTGGCAGCAGTACAAAGACTCCAGAGAAGGGTGTGAAATCTCGTGGGCTCAATTCTGCAAGGATTTTCGTTCTCACCACATTCCAACAAGTGTCATCGAGGGTATGCGTGAGCAATTCTACAACCTGAAGCAAGGCTCAATGTCTGTTTATCAATACAATGTCAAGTTCCAGAACCTCGCCCGCTATGCCAAGAAAGACATCCCAGATGCCAAGAGCAAGATCTATCAGTTCCGTGGTGGTCTGAAGGATGAACTCCAACTAGCTCTCACCTTGTTCGAGCCTGATGAGTTTGATCAATTCTATAACATGGCACTTAAGCAAGAGGCAGCCCAGCTCAAAATGGAAGCTTCCAAAAAGAGGATCAGAGACGCTGTTCACTCCTCCTCTTCTTCCCAAGTGGTCGCAAAGCAACAGAAGTTTTGGCTTCCACCTCCTCGAGTGATCCGACCTCCCAACAACAACAACAACAACAACAACAACAACAGGCATTCTGGTGGCCGTGGTTTCTCCCACCCACCCAACCCAAGCAATCAGTCAAAGAATCACTTTCAAGCTTCGAAGTCAAATGCTCCTTATCACCGTCCTCTCTCAGAAGTGGTTTGCAACAAGTGTGGCAAGAAGGGTCACTATGCTAACAAGTGCACCAACCAGAGGCGCCTTCTGCCTCCTCCACCTGTCAGCACTGCTATTGTCAAGCATGATCCGAAGGCAGCAAGAGTGAATCTGATGAATGCAGCTCAAGCAGAGAATTCTTCAGATGTGATACTTGGTAACCTTCCAGTCAACCTTAAACCTGCTAAGTGTTGTTTGATTCTCGTGCATCACATTCCTTCATGTCATTTCCATTTGCATCCAAGCACAATGTGGGCACAGTGGCCTTGCCAAAGGAGTTACAAATTATTTCTCCGCGCAAATGCATGACTTCTAGATTGTATGCTCCGGATGTACAGCCGAACCTGAACCTTCGCCAGACTTGTTGGGTTGAAATGATCCAAGAGTATGATCGAAGCATCGAATAAACACCTGGCAAGGCCAATGTCATTGCAGATGCCTTGAGCAGAAAGGCATATTGCAACAGTCTCCTTATCAAGTCGTTTCAGCGTGAGCTTTGTGAAGCATTCAGGAAGCTCAACCTCCAAGTTGTTCCGCAAGGATTTCTTGCAAATCTTCAAGTTGCTCCTACCTTGGAAGATTAGATCTGTGAGGCCCAGCTCAGTGATGCTATGGTGCAGAAAGTGAAACATGGTATTGCAAAGGGTACTCTAAATTACAAGTGCTATCGCGTTGATCAGAAGGACACCTTGTTCTTTGAGGACAGACTTGTGGTTCCCAAGGGTGATCTCAAGAAGCTCATAATGAACGAAGCACATGACTCCCTCCTCTCAATTCATCCTGGCAGTTCCAAGATGTACCAAGACCTCAAGCAATCTTATTGGTGGACTCGCATGAAAAGGGAGATTCCCCAATTCGTGAATGAATGTGATGTCTGCAGAAGAGTGTAGGCAGAGCATTAACGTCCAGCCGGTCTCCTCCAACCTCTTCCTATTCCCGAGTGGAAATTCGACCACATTGAAATGGATTTCGTCGCTGGGTTTCCTAAGTCCAAGAAGGGGAATGATTCTATCTTTGTTGTCATTGACAAGCTAACCAAAGTAGCTCACTTCCTTGCAGTCAAAGAATCCGTCAATGCAGCTGAGCTGGCATAGTTGTACACTTCCAGAATTGTGTCCTTACATGGAATTCCTCAAGTTATCTCCTTAGACCGTGGAAGTTTGTTCACATCCAAGTTCTGGGACTCCTTTCAGTCAGCCATGGGCACTAAGATCCGTTTCAGCACTGCGTTTCACCCTCAGACTAGTGGTCAAGTCGAAAGAGTGAACCAGATCCTCGAAGACATGCTGAGATCTTGTGTCTTCTCTTTTGGCATGAAGTGGGAAGATTGCCTTCCGTTTGCCGAGTTCTCTTACAACAACAGTTTCCAAGCAAGTGCCGGCAAAGCTCCGTTTGAAATCCTCTATGGCAGAAAGTGCCATACTCCTCTCAACTGGTCCGAGACTGGTGAACGTCAACTTCTTGGCAACGACTTGATCTCAGAAGCCGAAGAAATGTGCAAAGTCATACGTGAGAACCTCAAGGCCGCTCAGTCGCGTCAAAAGAGCTACTATGACGGCAAGCATCATGATTTGGCTTTCGACATTGGAGACCATGTCTATCTTCATGTTTCTCCTATGAAAGGAACCCAAAGATTCAGTATCAAAGGAAAGCTTGCTCCTAGATACGTGGGCCCTTTCAAGATCCTTGGCAAAAGAGGCGATCTAGCCTATCAACTCGAGCTTCCTTCCAACTTTGCAAATGTTCATGATGGGTTTCACGTGTCTCAACTCCGCAAGTGCTTCAAGACACCTGAACGCACCATTCCGTTCAAGGAGATTGATCTTCAATAAGACTTGTCTTATCGTGAGCACCCCGTTGCTATTCTTGAGGAAACTGAGCGCAAGACCCACAACAAGTCAATCAAGTTCTTGAAAGTTAAGTGGTCACACCATACCGACCGCGAAGCTACGTGGGAACGAGAAGATCACCTTCGTTCTGAGTACCCTTCCTATTTCCAGTCCTAGATCTCGGGACTAGATCTTTTCGTAGTACATGAGAGTTTGTAATGCCCCAGATGTAACACTTTCCCAATATGGCAATATAAAAACTTTGGCTTCATCAATTCCTTTCCGAGCTCTTCTTTCTTTTCGGGTTCTTCGTTTTGTCGTGTGCGTGTGTGCATTTCATCCATGTCATGTGCATTGCATTGCATTTGTGTTGTCACTTGCACCCGGTCCCACTCGTCTCTTCCCGTTATCCGTTTCGAGTTCCGACGCTCTCACACGTGCCCGTGGCACCCCCGAGTCCTTCTTTCGTGTGTGGCCGTGTACCATTTTCGGAATGACGTGAGACTTGTCGTGCGATGTTGTTTTGGTACGTGTAGGCCGCCTGTCAAGTTTCGTCGCGTTTGGAGTTCGTTTGGTACTCCAACGATTAATCTAGTGGGCTAAAAGAACCTCTTCTTTGAGGCCCAAGACCCCCTCCACAACAGCCCACTAACCCAGCACAACCCTTCCCATCATCTCGGCCGTCGAATTGCGATCGCGTGGCCAAAAACCGCTCCCCATTTGGAGTCTCCTAGCTCCTTGTGCCTATAAAAACGTCCCCCCATGCCAATTTTTTCGTCCAAACCCTAGTTCCACTCCTCCCCCGCAGCCGTCGGACACATCCCGCCGGCCGGACATGTCTGACTGGGCCGTCGTGCCACGTGTCAGCTTCCCGTTGAGCGGAGCCGTGCGCCCACTTCGCTGCCGCCGCGAGCCCGAGGCCGGCCCGCCCGGCCCGCGCGCCCCGGCGCCCCCTCGCCCGCTCGCCCGATCTTCGCCGCCTCGCCGCCGGTGCGCAGCCACTCCGCCGGATCCGAGCTCTGCCGCCGACCTTCTCTACCCCGCCGCCGATGCGCCGCCGCGCCGCCTGATCCGCGCCCCCGCGCCACCTTCTCCGCCGCCCGCCGCCGAGGCCTCTCCGTCGGTGCCCGCGTCCCCGCCGGCTCGAGCAGCCGCCCGGCCTCGCCGACCGCCGGCCCCGCCGTCCCGTCGGACCGTCGAAGCGCCGCGCCACCGCGCCGCCGTTTCACTGCCGATCCGCGCCGTGGAGCTCCTCGGATCCAGACGCCGCCGATCCAGCCGCGAACCCTAACAGGTCGGCGACCCGACCTGCTCCGCACCCCGTTGACCGGATCCGCGCCCCGTTGACCAGATCTGGAGGTTTTTTCCCTAAGTCCCAGCTTTTTCTTATTTTGTTGCATACTTCTAGTGGCTGTAACTTTGTGCATACTTGTCCGTTTTGAGTGTATGATATGTCAAAATGACCGTGGTGATGTGTACTACATTTTGTTCCATTGTGTCATGCATGTTTGAGTTCATCTAGAGGTCTTAATCTTCGTGACAAGGGTGCTACTTGATATAAACTGTTGCTACTTGTTATTTTCATGCCATGTTTGAGATGTGATAACTTGGTGCATGTTTATCCAAATGAAGCAAATGAGATGTCAAAATGTTCATCATGAGATGCTTTACATGATGGTTGCTGTAGCATGCATGTTAGGGTTCATATTGCCATGTTAATCTCTGTTGCAAAAGTGCATGTGGCTGTTAAGTTTTGTAACATGTTATGAGATGCTGATTTGAAGAGCTCGTTGCTATTGATGTGTTTGTCCCCTTGTCACATGCCAATATGTTTTAGAATATCCATCATGTGGTCTTTGCTGTGGTGCAAACCATTTTCCATGATATGTCTTGAGGTGACTTAAACATGCTTGTAAACATGCCATGCCAACATTATTGTTTTAACACTTAGTGAAATTTTGGCTAAGTCTGGAATCTGTCATATCCTGATGCTATGTTTGCTTGATGCCCTAGGCAAATCTATGTTAGTTTTCGGGTGGCCATTGATCATTCCTTGCTGTATATGTTGTTGTATATCCATTCATGCCCTTACTTGCTCATATGGCTTGCCGTAGCTTATTTATTTATTGCTCCCAAGTTGCTATAGAATATAACTGTCAGGTTTTTAACGTCATGATCAAAATGTTGTAGCTTGTTGCTATTGATCCATGCCTCCTATGGAGTTGCTCCAATGGAGTTGTTTGTTGTAGGATATGTCTACTTCATGTCCATGCTTATTATCACCATGTGTGAGTGTTGTAAAGTATATATTTCTTGCTCCAAAGTTGCTATGTGGTTGTTAATTTCAGCTTTACATTGTTTCTTGTTTCGAGTGTATGTATTGAACCGTTGCTCCGTTTTGAGCGTGTCCTATATGTAAGTTGTGTGATTTTGCATGTAGATTCATAATATCATCTTGTTTACATGTTTGGAGCATGTTTGTTTGATGTTTGGGTGCTTCTTGCACCGTTGCCATGCTTAACTTGTTTTGCTCATATCTTCTAGACCGTAGCTCCATTTTAAACAAACTTTATATGAAACTTGACTAGAATTTCATGTTGATCATCTTGGTGCATGTTAACTTGCTGTTTAACAACTTTAACTTAAGGTTGTTCAGATCTGGACCAATTTCAACATATGCATATGAGGACTTACCGGATTTGCTTTATGTGGATTCCGGCCTCATTTAATCTTGTTGTCGTGTGTTGTTCTTGTGTGCTTCCTCCCTTGACATGTATTGCATCATACATGCATCATACGTGCATCATGTTGATTGTGCATTGCACCTTGTTTGATTTCTTGCCTCGTTGTGTTCTTGTGTTGAGTAGAGCCAGAAGCCGAGACCGAGAACAAGAACGTGGTTACTATCGAGGTGGAGTACGAGGAGCCGTCTTATGATCCCATCGACAACTCGACAGGCAAGATGACCTGACCCAGATATCATTACTATCTTTGCCTATTGCTAGATGTCCCGCTTTTTAGCTCATTGCCTCGATGCCCATGTTTGTTTGTCAGCCTCCTATTGTAACCATGAATCTGTCTAACCACCCAACCTAGCAAACCTTTGTTTGGCTACATAAGCTTCGCTCAGCCCCTCTTATAGCATTGCTAGTTGCAGGAGAAGATTTGAAGATTCTTGTTTCATGTTGAAGTTTTGTTGGGATATCACACTATATAAACTCTTAAACTAAATCATCTATATATTGGTAATGGGTGGAAGGCTAAGCCTCTTGCTTGGTGATTTGTTCCACTCATGTCGCCCTAGGAACCGTATAAACCGGTGTTATGTTCCTTGATTATGCGTTCCTAACACGGTTGGGGTTATGGGACCCCCTCGATAACCCGCTTAGCGCTAAACCTTTTCCAGCAAGGCCCAACATTGGTACTCCATTTGCCTAATAACTAAAACTTGCTAGGGACTAGCTATCCCGTGATCTTAATTAACAACCCCCGGGCCAGTGCTCCACATGAGTGTTGGTCCGAACTGAGCGGACTGCGGGGCCGCCTTGGGGAAACCCTAGGTATCTGGTATTACCCGTAGGATGTCTCATCCGGTCGTGGCCTGAGACTAGATATGCACGGCTACTGTCAGGTTGTCGGTACGCCGGGAGGTCTTGCTGGATTAGTTTTACCTATGTCGGAATATCTTGAGCACGGGATTCTGAGAATACTCGGGCCTTCCCACCTTGGAGTTGCGACTCCGTAGATCGTGAGCTTGTCATGGGCTAAGTTGGGACACCCCTGCAGGGTTTTGAACTTTCGAAAGCCGTGCCCGCGGTTATGTGGTAGATGGGAATTTGTTAATATCCGGTTGTAGACAACTTGACACCATGTTCAGAACACACTACCAGCGTGAGTAACCGTGACGGTCATTTTCCGAAAGGGGTTCGGGAAGTGAACACGGTGGGGTTATGATTGACGTGCTTAGATAGGATCACTTAGTGATCACTTTGACGCTCGTGGCACTTCTCTTCTCGCTCTAAACACGTAAGCTAGTGCTAGTGCAGCTGCAACCTTTATTCTTTTCTTCAGCCTTGTTCCACACCCAAGGCTTAGATAGTTTTGCTACCCGAGAACGGGATTGCTGAGTCCTCCGTGGCTCACAGATTCTACACCACACCAGATGCAGGTACTATGGTGGACTACTCAGGTGATGGCACCGAGCTGTACTGGGAGTACGATGAAGAACATAGTCGATACCATGTGCACTATCCCGATGATCAGTAGTGGTTTCTACTAGGGGCGATTCAGACCTTGTGGCGTTATGTATTTGGTATCTTTCATTTGGATCTTCGCCCGTAGTTGGGTTGTGATGTTATTTGGATGATGATTTGCTTATGTAATGTATTGTGTGACGTGGCGAGTGTAAGCCAACTATCCTTTTGCAATTTCATCCCTATTTTACATGAGTCGTGCAAAGATACCAAACTTGAGATCATTCTAGAATGGGCTTATACCTTTAAGTCGTGCCTCGACACGTAGGAGGTATAATCCCATCCTGGGCATTACAGAGGGAGAGGGGAGTGCATCTACATACCCTTGTAGATCGCGATGCGGAAGTGTTACAAGAACGCGGATGAAGGAGTCGTACTTGCAGTGATTCAGATCGCGGTTGATTCCGATCTAAGGGCCGAACAACGGCGCCTCCGCGTTCAACACACGTGCAGCCCGATGACGTCTCCCACGCCTTGATACAGCAAGGAGAGAGGGAGAGGTTTGGGAAGACTCCGTCCATCAGCAGCACGACGGTGTGGTGGTGGTGGAGGAGCGTGGGACTCCAGCGGTGCTTCGCCAAGCACTGCGAGAGACGAGGAGGGAGAGAGGTAGGGCTACGCCAAGCGAGAAAGGTCAAACCGTGTGTTGGGCAGCCCCAAACCTCAAGTATATATACGGGGAAGGGAGGGGCTGCACCCCCACCTAGGTTTCCACCCCAAGGGGTGGCAGCCAGCCCAAGATCCCATCTAGGGGGCGGCCAAGGGGGAGAGGGAGAGGGGGTGCACCAGATTGGGCCCTAGGGCCCATCTACCCTAGGGTTTGCCCCCCTCCCCTCTTGGAGGCGCCTTGGGCCCTGGTGGGGGGCGCACTAGCCCACCTGGGGCTGGTCCCCTCCCATACTTGGCCCACGCAGCCCTCTGGGCCCGGTGGCCCCACCCGGTGGACCCCCGTGACCCTCCCAGTGGTCCCGGTACGCTACCGATAGCGCCTGAAACCTTTCCGGTGACCAAAACGGGACTTCCCATATATGAATCTTTACCTCCGGACCATTCCAGAACTCCTCGTGACGTTCGGGATCTCATCCGGGACTCTGAAAAACATTCGGTAACCGCGTATGTACTTTCCCTATAACCCTAGCGTCATCGAACCTTAAGTGTGTAGACCCTACGGGTTCGGGAACCATGTAGACATGACCGAGACAACTCTCCGGCCAATAACCAACAGCGGGATCTGGATACCCATGTCGGCTCCCACATGTTCCACGATGATATTATCGGATGAACCACGATGTCAAGGATTCAATCAATCCCGTATACGATTCCCTTTGTCTACCGGTATAGTACTTGCCCGAGATTCGATCGTCGGTATCCCAATACCTTGTTCAATCTCATTATCGGCAAGTTTCTTTACTCGTTCCGTAACACATCATCCCGTGATCAACTCCTTGATCACATTGTGCACACTATGATGATGTCTTACCGAGTGGGCCCAGAGATACCTCTCCGTCACACGGAGTGACAAATCCCAGTCTCGATTCGTGCCAACCCAACAGACACTTTCGGAGATACCTGTAGTGCACCTTTATAGCCACCCAGTTACGTTGTGACGTTTGGTACACCCAAAGCATTCCTACGGTATCTGGGAGTTGCACAATCTCATGGTCTAAGGAAAAGATACTTGACATTTAGAAAAGCTTTAGCACATCAAGCGCCGTTTCAACTCCATTTGTGGTTATATTCAAGATGGAGACATAGATATTTGTAAAGTACATACGAATTTGAATGTCGCAGATCCGTTGACTAAACCTCTTCCACGAGCGAAACATGATCAACACCAGAACTCTATGGGTGTTTGATTCATCATGATGTAACTAGATTATTGACTCTAATGCAAGTGGGAGACTGTTGGGAATATCCCCTAGAGGCAATAATTAAATGGTTATTATTATATTTCCTTGTTCATGAAAATTGTCTATTGTTCATGCTATAATTGTATTATCCGGAAATCGTAATACATGTGTGAATACATAGACCACAACATGTCCCTAGTGAGCCTCTAGTTGACTAGCTCGTTGATCAATAGATGGTTACGGTTTCCTGACCACGGACATTGGATGTCGTTGATAACGGGATCATATCCTAAGCATAGCACAAGATCGTGTAGTTCCTTTGCTAAAGCTTTTCTAATGTCAAGTATCATTTCCTTAGACCATGAGATTGTGCAACTCCCGGACACCATAGGAGTGCTTTGGAAGTGCAAAACATCACAACGTAACTTGGTGGCTATAAAGGTACACTACGGGTATCCCCAAAAGTGTCTGTTGGGTTGGCACGAATCGAGACTGGAATTTGTCACTCCGTGTGACGGAGAGGTATCTCTGGGCCCACTCGGTAAGACATCATCATAATGAGCTCGATGTGACTAAGGAGTTGGCCACTGGATGATGTGTTACGGAACGAGTAAAGAGACTTGCCGGTAACGAGATTGAACAAGGTATAGGGATATCGACGATCGAATCTCGGGCAAGTATCATACCAATAGACAAAGGGAATTGCATACAGGATTGATTGAATCCTAGACATCGTGGTTCATCCGATAAGATCATCGCGGAACATGTGGGAACCAACATGGGTATCCAGATCCCGCTGTTGGTTATTGACCCGAGAGATGTCTCGGTCATGTCTACATGTCTCTCGAACCCGTAGGGTCTACACACTTAAGGTTCGGTGACGCTAGAGTTGTAATGAGAATAGTAAGCGATTAACCGAAGGTTGTTCGGAGTCCCGGATGAGATCCCGGACATCACGAGGAGTTCCGGAATGGTCCGGAGGTGAATATTTATCTATGAGAAGTCCTCATACGATCACCAGAAGTGTTCGGGGGATTGCCGGTATTGTACCGGGGCCACCGAAGGGGTTCCGAGGGTCCAGCGGGAGGGTCCACCTGCCCTGGAGGGCCCTATGGACTATATGTGGAGGGGAACCAGCCCCTAAGTGGGCTGGGTGCCATCCCCCTAGTGCCCATGCGCCTAGGGTTGAGGGGAAACCCTAAAAGGGGCGCCCCCTTGGCTTGGGGGTGCAAGTTTCCCCTCCCTGGCCGCCGCCCCTCCCCTAGATGGGATCTGAGGGGGCCGGCACCCCTCTCCCTTTCCCCTATAAATAGTGGAGGGGTGGGAGGGCAGCTGCACCCTTTGGCTTGGCGCAGCCCTCCCTCCTCCCAACACCATCTCCTCCTCCGTAGGTTTGGCGAAGCCCTGCCGGAGTCCCGCTTGCTCCACCACCATGCCGTCCTGCTGCTGGAGTTCTCCCTCAACTTCTCCTCCCCCCTTGCTGGATCAAGAAGGAGGAGACGTCCCCGGGCTGCACGTGTGTTGAACGCGGAGGCGTCGTTGTTCGGCGCTTAGATCAGAATCGACCGTGATCTGAATCGCTGCATGTACGACTCCACCAACCGCGTTCTAGTAACGCTTCCGTTCTGCAATCTTCAAGGGTATGAAGATGCACTCCCCTCTCTCGTTGCTAGTTTCTCCATAGATTGATCTTGGTGATGCATAGAATTTTTTTGATTTCTGCGACGATCCCCAACAAGGAGTACTTCGACAAGCTGTTCAATGGGGAGAATGAGAGTTTTACCATTGAACTGAACGACTCCTTTGATGAGACGAGCATGCGTTTTTGTGACGAATCTAGGAGTCTGAGGCCAAGGAGGCTTTAAAAAGGATGAAAGGAGGCAAGACGATGGGCCCTGATTGTATCCCCATTGAGGTGTGGAAAGGCCTAGGGACATAGCTATAGTATGGCTAACCAAGCTTTTCAGCCACATTTTTCGGGCAAAACAACTTGCCAGAAGAATGGAGACGGAGTATCTTAGTACCAATCTTCAAGAACAAGGTGAATGTTTACAGTTGTACTAATTACCGTGGAATTAAGCTGATGAGTCATACAATGAAGCTACGGGAGAGAGTCGTTAAGCACCGCTTAAGAAGAACGACAAGCGTGACCAAAAAATAGTTTGGTTTCATGCCTGGGAGGTCGACCATGGAAGCAATTTTCTTGGTACGATAGAGATACAGGGAGCAAAAGAAGGACTTGCATATGGTGTTCATTGACTTGGAGCAGGCCTATGATAAGATCTCAAAACAGGCTTTCGCCCCGCTTTAGAAATAAAGCAATAACCAACCAACGTACACGGTCGAACGATACAAGGAGATGGGGTGGCCCTCAAACATGCCGATCCCAAGATAACCGAAACACGCAACACGCACGCGACCACGCTACCGAAATAGAGTACAGGAGGAACTGAGTACAACACCACGCTAAACCCTATAGCACCTAAGCTCCACGACAAAGCCCCAGAAGGGAGAACGGCGTTGTGCATCGCCGTTGCCGAGTCCACAACAGACAAATGTTTTCACCCGAAACCCGAACATGGGGAGGAGCACCATGACGACGTATTCAAGAAGAAAACGACGCCCGCCAGTATCGCCGTCGTCGGCGACAAAGCGCAGAGCTTTCGCTCGGCAGCTCCCCCGCGTCACCACGAGGTCTTCAGGGCAAGCGCGTCGAGCAGAGAACTCCAGATCTGGATCGGGGCACTACCATCATGAAGATAGAAAGCGCGCCCGAGCCACCCACTTCTCCGCGTCTCGCCGCCCACACGACCATGAGGTAATGCCATCCCCGTCGGAGAGCCAACCAAGCGGACTGCCATCCGGGGCTACTACCCTGGCATCCACTTCTCCGCGTCTCGTCGTCCACACGACCATGAGGTAATGCCATCCCCGCCGGAGAGCCAACCAAGCGGACTGCCATCCGGGGCTACTACCCTGGCATCCATGTCTAAGACTCCGCCAATCGTCCACGTCACGGTGCATCAACCACGGTAGGATGAGTAAAAAGGGGCCTCCTTTCACTCCTAGCCCGGCATCAGCCACGAGGTCTGGGTCGGCGCCTCCATAGTAGGAGGCACCCACACCTGCATCTCTAGCCGGTCTCGATGGGACCCCCGGGGAGACACTACCCCGTGATTGCCGACGGCCGTCGTCGAGTACGCTCACGCGACGCCATGTCCATGGGCCTTGACGCCGATCAACCCGACAATGTGGCGAAGCCCCGACACCACCAACGCCCACTGTGCCCGTAGGGGGAGAAATCTCAACGCCCACGAGCACTATTCGGATCGAGCCCAAGCCCACCTACCCGGAACGCGAACTCCGACTCGGCCCGAGCCCTGACCAGATCCGCCCGAGCATGAGCCCCAACTCACCCCGGGCCCTGACCAGATCCGCCCGAGCACGAGCCCAACTCGCTGCCATGTCGTCGGCCTAGAGCTATGGAAAGGAAGCCCGCTGCCACCACCCTGCGCCACCGGCAAGGGCACGACACCCAGCTCCGTGCGTCGCCAACCCATCGACCCGCACCACCTGCACCCCTGGACAAGGCCCACACATCCGGAGACGCCGCCGGCCCTCCCCCATGGCACACCTCCACACCAGTCACCTCCAGCAGCCTAGACCGCCGGTAAATACTATTATCACGCAATACATGGCAAGTTGTCATGGATGAAAAGAAATGGATCTGAGTAAGATCGGGGGTATGGTTCAAATAAATGGACCCAGAAAAGAATATGACTTTTGCTACACAAAATCAAGAATCACAATCAGCACGGCTTGATTCAGGACGGGCCTGTTAGGTTTAGGCCCAGCGGCCTGTGCGGGCTTTTCTTTTATACAAATTATGACCATATTCGACCGGTTCGGCGAGCAAATTTTACTTAAAACCTTTTCATATATGGATTTCGAACAAAAAATGGATGGTACTTGCAGCCATTTTCTAATTTTATTTATTCTAACCAATTTCATACCGATGAATTTGGACATAATTTATACATAATTCAAATTCAAGGGTCTTTTACAAAGATTTGAAAAATAATAATTAACACTTTAAAAAAATAACTTATCTACTCGTGGTCGCTTGCGCCATCCAGCACGACGAAGTCGAGCTCGCCGTCATGGCCGTCGCCCGGGTCGTCATCCTTGCTGCCGCCCGTGCCGAGGAAGTCGAGGTCGTGGTCTTCCGCCGCCGCCTTCATGGATAGTCAGAGGGCCTTGTTCCACCCCGGCATGTCCTCCGGGTCGCGGGTCGCCGGGCGCGCGCGGCAGAACCCACCTCGGAGTCGTCGCGGGTCGCCGGGCGCGCGCGGCAGAACCCACCTCGGAGTCGTCGCGGACTCGTGAATCGCCCAGAAGAGGCCGGGCGTGTCGTTGGGGTCGTTGGCCTCTCTGAGCACCGCAAGCTTGGCTGGAATCTCCAGCCCGGGTGCCGCCGGAGGCGGGGCGGAGGGGCGACCACCGCGGCCACAGCCGGAGGCGGGGGCGGGGGAGGCCAGCCCGGCGGCGAGCAAGTCCCCGCCGCGGAGCCTCCGCAATGACCTCGTCAAAGTTCTTCCCCTCCCAGAATTTGCGCCGGCCGTGCGCATTCCACTGGCTGTTGTGACGCTGCCGCTGCTCGTCGCGGGGGACGGCGGGGCCCTCGACCGCATAGCAGCCGCCGTTGATGTGCCAGCCGACGGCAGGCAGGAGGCGGGTGTCACGAGGATGCCGTACCGCACCAGACCTCGCCGGAACTGCCCTGCGTCGACGATTGTTACCCTGCTCAGCATTTTGAGGTACGATTGTTACCCTGCTCAGCATTTTGAGTTGACTCGGCGCACAATTTTTCTGAACTTAGTCTCAAAATCAAAAGTCACAATCAGCACGGCACCGCATCATCATCGGATTGACGGAAATTTTCAGAAAATTAAAGGCAAACTGAACTCGGGGCATTTTCGGATTCAGAGAAAGGAAATCTGACGCGTCCTCCATCGCGTAGTGCAGCGTCTTTAAATTTCAGCACAGACCACCTGCGCGTACCACAGCACCTTCCTCGATCCCAAATCTCTCCCAAACCCCAGTCGCCCGCCCTCGATCGACATCAAGCTAGAACCCTAGCAGCAGATCGGGCAACCGCCGGCCGGAATGGAGGGGCTCGACGCCGACGACGTCTTCCGCTACTTCCGGCTGAACCCTACCGAACTGCAGGCCGTCACCTACTACCTGCCACGCCTCCTCTCCGGCGAGACGCTGCACTGCGCCGACAAGCTCATCCACCGCGTCGAAATCTCCGGCTGCGAGCCCAAGGATCTGGCCGCCCGGTACGCGCCCGTGCCGCTGGCCGTGAGCACCGGCGACCGGTTCTTCTTCACCACGTGCAAGAGCAAGAACGGGAGCAAGGTCCAGAGCGTGCGCGGCGCCGGCGCCGGCACCTGGAGCATCCAGAAGACCACGGAGATTAGCCACGCGGGAGCCAAGGTCGGCGAGGTCAAGAACCTGTCCTTCAAGACGAACGGCAAGTCCACCGGCTGGGTCATGGAGGAATACCGCTGCCTGCTGCCGGAGGCCACCGTCAGCGACGGGGTGAAGGTGTTCTGCAAGATGCACTTGGCTCAGCATGCTCCCGACGCGGCCCGTCAGGAATCGGCCGCGTACAATCGTCAACAAGCACAGCCAGAGGCCGTGACCCCGAGCACGCACGCACAGAAGAGGCCAGCGCCGGCTGCCGCCGCCGATCCTCATCCGCCGCGCCCCAAGAAGAGGATGCGCGGTGCCGTCCCCGTCCCGGTCCCGGCACCTACAACACCGTCGTTCTTGATGTATGATGAGGCAGCCAGCTTCCCTGTTCAGGATGCACAAGCATCATGCGAGTCCACTACAACATCCAGCCGCTCTGACGTTGCTCAAGCTCCTGAGATTTGCTCCCAGTCAGATGTGCTGGAGTCCACCCAATCAGAAGAGGCTGGCTCAAGCATTGCAAGGAGCACATCTCAAGAGAATGTCTTTGAGCCATTGGAACCCGTTTCCAATTTGCCGGAGTGGGAGGAAGATGGTTTTGATCTTGAAGAACTAATGAGAATCATGGAAGACGACCCAATTGAAGTTGAGCCGGTCACTGGAGCCAACACTGGCGTGGAGATGGGCCAACAGGAACCTCTGTACCTGGATGCCATGGACCAAAGCGTGCTGGAGGGTATGCTGCAGTCCGATTACCCTGCCTTCCATGATGCTGACAAGGAGAAGAGGTACAATGCCGCGTCGGATCTTGATGCTCCATCGCTTCAGGGACAGGACCACTTGATCAAACCGCGGCCGTGCTCCTTCGATCCATTTGAAGCAGCGTGGAATGATGAAGAGGCGCTCGAGAATGAGAAGAGGTGCAATCCCGCAGCCAATCTTCATGCTGGAGGGCACAATAGCTTCTTCTCGCCTGCAAGTGTCTATTAAATCGGATGTTGAAGTTCTTTCCAAAGTGTATACGAGGATACTCACTGGCTGATGTATTAGTTCGTCCATGTACGATCGCCACGGATGTACCTCTGAGCAATTTTCTCCACTTGTTCATGCAAGCTAGTAAAACTGTGATGGATTTTCCGAACCTTGCATTTGCTCCTGTGATGGAGCATGTTAAAACTGCTCTTATCTTTTTGTATTAGTCTCTGATAAGAAAGCATGATGCTGTTATGATCTGGGCAACCGCAGATAAGTAGTAGGAGGAACTATATTTGTGAACCAAAACTGTTTCACAGCTCTTGATAATGTGCAGAACAAGTACAAGTTCATAAGTTGCAGAGCAGATTCAAGTTGTGGCAAAAAAAAATGTTCAGTCTATTTTCAGTGCGGAGTAAAGAGTTATTACAGTGTCAATGTTCATCATTTACAGTGTGGAGTAGTCATATTTTCCTTGAAATCTAAGTGCAATCTGTCTTCTTTGTTGCTAACTGAATTTACTTTTACTGAATTCTGCCGTATTTATTTTCATGACTTTACTGAACTATGTTGTCTTTTTTAACAGTGCCTTGATCTAGATAGTCGTATTTTAGCTTCATAGTTCTGTGTAATTCGTGCCTTGATTTTCTGTCATCTCTGAATTTTGCTGTTCCTGTACTTGCTACTCCTTAATTCACACATGTACATGAGGTACAGAAGGTTAAATTGAATCTAACCATCAAATGTTATATGTCTTGATCTCCTTCCTGAATTTCCTTTTGTTCTTTTTACCTCAAACAAGTACCCATATTTATAAAGATCTAGTGAGCATTGACAATGTTGGAGAAGGACTGATCTGAATAGGTTTATGTGACTCATCTTAATTAACTTTTCTCTCTATCATTTTTTACAGTGCAATGATAATGATTTACAGATTGTACTACTAGTTGTCTTTTTAGTGCAAACTCTGTACTTGTCGATCATTTAAGTCTGAACTTTTCTGATAGTTTGGGACTTTCTTTTGTAGTCGTATTTTTTACTGGTATACACGCGAAGGCGATACGAAATGCTTGACTTTGATCCAAAAGATATACACGAAGATCTTCAATAACCGCAATGGCAATGCCGACTTATAATCTGAAAGGCGTACGTGGATTGTATCACGCCTACTGAAGCAGTGTAGCTTTCTCCAGTTAACTGTTGAAGATTCAGACAAAACGCGCGAGTCGTCGGATCCCTACTGTAACGTTACCGCGTAGTAAAGGAACTGGCCAAACAATCCTTATTTCAGATTACCGCGTAGTAAAAGATTAACTTTTCTCTCTATCATTTTTTACAGTGCAATGATAATGATTTACAGATTGTACTACTAGTTGTCTTTTTAGTGCAAACTCTGTACTTGTTGACAATTTGAGTCTGAACTTTTCTGACAGTTTGGGACTTTCTTTTGTAGTTCCATTGACTATGCATGAATCCCATAAGTTAGTTGTATTTTTTACTGGTATAAATGAAGGCGATACGAAATGCTTGACTTTGATCCAAAAGCTATACACAAAGATCTTTGATAACCGCAATAGCAATGCAGACTTATAATCTGGAAGGGGCCTATGTGAAGTGACAAGTTTTACATGCAGGGATTCAGAAGTTAACTAAAACAAAGGTTGATGCAGAATCAACATGAAGTAATCTATTACAGTACATACTTGTACATCATGTGGATGGATCTACATTTGAGAGAAAAGGGAATCTAGAATGTTATTGATACGAAATCAGGCTACCCTAGGCATTTAGATTTAGTCGAGTGATATGCATCACCATTTACTGCGGTTGTGTTCTCCACGCTACCCTAGGCATTGTCTTATTTGCTCGGCATCCCCAATGTTGGATCTCGAGTTACGGGAACGATGATGTCTGTTCGGACTGCATCTCATGGCGTGGGCATCCTAGGCGCTATGTACGTCATCACCGGCGCTTCTCCCACGGTTTCCGTCTTCGGCCCGGCCGGGTCCTGCCGCCCACTAGCCGATCTCTTGGCATTCTAGGTGGGAGACATTGATCCTGTTAAGTTTGGAGCTGCGACCGTTCGGATGTGGTGTGTCGTGTTAGTCGTGACGCGGCGTGGGTGTCTTGAGCCTCGTGTCTCCTTGCCTCTTGTGGCGGGAGACCAGGCTAGGTGGGTTTAGCTGTGTGTGTCTTCTACTTGGGCCGAGCATCCCTCTTCCCTCTGCTTCGGGTATCATACTCGCGCCTTCTTTCATTCGTGTAGTGTGTTGTACCATGTTGAATATATGTGTACGTGTATATTGTGTCTTGGGCCCACCTCTTAGTTCATCTGTATAGTTGAGCTTGTGGCCCCCCTTTGTACTCATATATACGTGATTGGTGCACCGATCAATGTATTGTGTTTGCAGAGCATATACTTCATATTCTACATGGTATCTATCGCAGGTCGGTCGACCTAACCCTAGCCACCGCCACCGCTTTCCCATCGGCCGCCGCTGCCCGCCGCCTAGCCGCCGCGCGCCCTCTGCGCGACATCCATCGCCGTCGGTCGGCGCTGCCTCGCCCACCTCACGCCGCCGCCACCAGCCGCCGTTGCCGCCGTGCGTCTTCTGCGCCACCGTCACCGCCACCGGTCGCCACTGCACTCTGCTTCCCCGCTTCTGCTACCTCCTCCTCCAAACCCCAAACCCCAACCGGCGCCCCCTCCCACCTGAGCCGCCTCGAAACCTAGCCGCCTCTAACCCGCGCCGTCTCCACCTTCCACGCCGCGCCATGAGCTCCTCCTCCACCATTTCCAACCCCTTCGCCGGTCCCGATGTCACCCTCGTCCGTGACCTCAACATCC
Organism: Secale cereale; assembly: GCA_902687465.1. Classification (NCBI taxonomy): domain Eukaryota; kingdom Viridiplantae; phylum Streptophyta; class Magnoliopsida; order Poales; family Poaceae; genus Secale; species Secale cereale. The sequence goes on from LR738712.1 coordinate 577,499,247, forward strand.
ATGAGCGCGTTTCGGTGAAGCTTGATCAATCCACCGCGTCCTACTCCGCTTGGAAGCGGTACTTCTCCTTGGTGTTTCGCCAGTACCTACTCCACGGCCACGTCGACGGCACCGTGGACTCGAGCCTCATGATTCACGACGAGGAGTGGATGATCCTCGACGCCACCATCATCCGCTGGTTCTGCCTCACCATCTCCCAACGGCCTCTTCACCGACAACAAACTACAGCGCAAGGTCCTTCTCCACGACGAGTTTTACGGGTGCTAGCAACTTGACTCATCCATCGACGATTTTTGCATGCGCCTCAAAAAGCTTGCTCATGAGCTCCGCGATCTTGGCGAGACAGTCGGTGACGACCTCCTCATCAACACCCTCACCATCGGCCTCAACGAGGACTTTGGGAACGCCGCCCCCAACCTCACCCTCATCCCGGATCCTACCTTCGCCAAGGTGGTGGCGTACCTCAAGCTGGAGGAGCGACGGATGAAGATGGCCCGGACTCGGGCGACCCACACCACTCTCGTCGCCAGCACCCGCAGGAGCCAGGCGCCGCTGCCGCCGCGTCCCGTGCCGGCCCTCCTTCCCACGCCCTCTTTCTCGCCGACGCCGGCCGCCCACTTCCCGCCGCCCCAGCCGGCCGATAACGGGGGCCACCACGGCAGCCGCCGCGGAGGCCGCAAGCAGCAGCAGGGCGCGAGCGCTCAGGGAGGAGCGGCCCACCCGAATAGCAGCAGTACCAGCCGGCCCCGTGGTATGCCGGCCAGAACCCCTGGACTGGCGTCGTGCACGCCTACACTATGCCGGTTCCCCGCGCTCCTACCCCGGGTAACTTCGGCGCGCGACCTCTGCCCCACCAGGCGTTCTACGCCACACAACAGCCCTATGCGGCGCCCTACGGGCCCCTGCCCCTGACGGCCCCGCCCAGCAGCCCGCCCTCCCACCAGCGCTGTGGGACCCAGCTTTCCTGGCGGCCCTGCACTCCGCTCCCTCACCATCCACCTACACCGGCGGCGGTGACTGGTATATGGACACTGGAGCTACCGCGCACATGGCGGCTCATCCTGGTAACCTCCACACCTCCTATCCCGTCTGCACCTCCACTCGCATCACCGTCGGTGACGGTTCCTCCCTTCACATTACTCATATAGGACATGCATCGTTTCCATCTAATTCTACTCCATTGGCATTATCTAACATCTTAGTTTCTCCTGATCTTATTAAAAATCTTGTCTCTGTTCACTCTTTTACACATGAAAACCCTGTTACCGTTGAATTTGATGAGTGTGGTTTTTCTGTTAAGGACACTCGTACCCTGATGGTACTCCACCGATGTGACAGCCCGAACGAGCTCTATCCGGTCCACTCCACCGCCTCCACCACCTCCGCCACCCCTGTCGCTCTCGCCACCAGAGTGTATCTTTGGCACGCTCGCGTGGGTCATCCCAACCCCGCCACCCTTCGTCATATAATTCGCAGTTTTTATTTCACGTGTAAATAAGATCGAGGATCACTCATGTCATGCATGTCGCCTCGGCAAACATGCTCATCTTCCGTTTAAGGCTTCTTCTCATGTTGCATCGTAGCCGTTTGAGTTAATTCATAATGATGTTTGGACCTCTCCTGTTGAAAGTAATACGGGCTATCTTTATTTTGTTATCCTTGATGTTTTTTCTCACTATGTGTGGACCTTCCCGTTGCGTCATAAGTCGGATGTCATCTCCACTCTTGCCGCTTTCTACTCCTATGTTTTCACGCAGTTTGGTCATCCCATTCTCGCGTTTCAGACTGATAATGGGAAGGAGTTCGACAACTTAGTTGTTCGCACTCTCCTCACCACACATGGCACGACTTTTCGTCTCACATGCACATACACTTCGCAGCAGAATGGTCGCGCTGAGCGTGTCCTTCGCACTCTTAACGACTACGTTCGGACCCTTCTTTTTTATGCCAATGTGCCTCCATGCTTTTGTCCTGACACTCTCGCCATCACATCACTTCTCATTAACATCCGACCCTGTCGCACTCGCGGGAACTTTGCACCTCATCACCTCCTCTTCGGTGCACCACCCTCTTATGATGAGCTTCGCATCTTTGGCTGTCTCTGGTACCCTAGCATCACCGTCACTGCGCCTCATAAGCTTGCACCCCGCTCCGTCGCCCGCATCTTTCTCGGTTACCCACCTAACACCAAAGGCTACTGATGACCCACAAGTGTAGGGGGTCAGTTGTAGCCTCTTTCGATAAGTAAGGGTGTCGAACCCAACGAGGAGCTAAAGGTAGAACAAATATTTCCTCAAGTTCTATCGACCACCGATACAACTCTACGCACGCTTGACGTTTACTTTACCTAGAACAAGTATGAAACTAGAAGTACTTTGTGGTTTTTGTGGGATATGTTTGCAAGATAATAAAGAGCGCACAAATAAAACTAGGGGTTGTTAAGATAAAGACACAACTAAATTAGTTTTAGTAGAGAGCTTTTTGTCACGAGAAAGTTATTTGTCCCTAGGCAATCGATAACTAGACCGGTAATCACTATTGCAATCTTATTTGAGGGAGAGGCATAAGCTAACATACTTTCTCTTCTTGGATCATATGCACTCATGATTGGAACTCTAGCAAGCATCCACAACTACTAAAGATCATTAAGGTAAAAGCCAACCACAACATTAGAGTATTAAGTCCTCTTTATTCCCATACGCAAACAACCTACTTACTCGGGTCTGTGCTTCTATCACTCACGCCACCCACCATAAGCAAATCATGAACATATTGCAAACCCTACAGCGGGGATCCCTCACGCTTGCGCGACACGGAGAGCACCATAGGGCAGCACCAATAATAAAACATGCAACTCAAACCAATCACGATCATCAATTAACCCATAGGTCAAAACGGATCTACTCAAACATCATAGGATAGCCATACATCATTGGGAAATAATATATAGTGTTGAGCACCATGTTTAAGTAGAGACTAGATCGTTGATGGCGCGCGTTGCTGCGCCCGTCTATTTTGGCTCTTAGTTGTTAGGAATATAAGAAACTTATATAAATTTATTTGAAGTATTGTGCATTCTTGTAGCTTGTGGTTCTCTCTTATTTCTCAAATAACCATAACCATGATGGCATACGTTGCCGCACCAACCAGTCGTCCAACAAATTTTATTGACTACCATCCATCAAATTAATATTGGATGAAGTAATATATGGTCATGATTGCAGATTATTATTAATCAATTTGCATAGGCGTAATGTGATTTTAGAAAAGAACTGGGTTAGTTTTTGGATCTTATATTCGCTTAAAGTTGCTCTGAACTTGGTCCTCCAGTTTATATGTTTGATTAGGACAGTTCATGGTACATACATGATTTGCGGTATCCATCCATTTTTTACACAAAATATATAAAACCTTGAAGGATTTAAATATCATTTCAACTAAAAGTGTGAAAGTGTAAACTCAGGTGCCCCATCATGATTATTCAGCGACTTTACTCCTACTTTTGTGCTTCCTATTTTGATGTTGCATTCTATAAAACTATGGTACACTTTGGCGACTCTATAAAAATATAGCCTTCCTAAACAGCCATCGACGCATACAAGGCATAATGTCTAGCTGATAACAGGGTGAATGTTTAGTTTTCACAAATAATGTGGGAGTAGTTGCCATTTACCAGCAGAGGTTACAGATCTTGATTATTTTTAATATTTTATTAAATATGTCTTCCAATGTTTCAAATCACCCCGTCAGCAGATTTATATAGTGATCATCTAACTCACTCGAAATTAGAAAAGGTTAAAAAATCATGCTAGCTATGTGCTCACCATTTATCAAAGATTTTTTGTGGCCTTGATGCTCCATCTTGCCTTAGGAATACTACAAGGACACATATGGTGCCCTACGACATCCAAAAGATATCAAATAAATGCAACGAAATTTAGTTGCTGAAGAAATCGAAGAGTCTCGGAATTCACCATGGGCAGTGGAACAAGATGAGAAAGTTGTACCTTTTTTTGCGAACAATGAGAAATTTGTACATGAGTAGGCATCTTACCTGAATGACAAAAAAGAAACCCAATTGCTTCAAGGGAGCTCCCTCGGAATACTTCCACTCGATGCAACAAGAGGCGTAGGAAGATCAGTTCGCTGGATCGAGTGACCCCAACATCACCTGCATCGCACGCGTTGGCTGGACCGATCGCCCGTGCTTCGCCTCGGCTTGATCCACGTAGACCGCCTGCATCCTATGTATCCTATATGTCACCAGTATCGTCAGAGCGTCTCACATGGATCCCTAGATCTAAGGGCAGTAATACGCGCCGGCGCGCCGGCCCAAATTTGGGCCGGTCGCACCAGCAGCATACGATCTAGCTTTTCGTAGCGGTGCGATCTCATTCCTCTTTTCCTGTGTTCCTTCCTCGCTGAGAAAGCAACCACCATCGCGCCGCCAGGGACAAGCACACGGCCAAGCCTCGAAGCACCGCCCTCGCTGCCGGTCGCCGCCGTCGTAAAAAACTGTACTTCCCGCGAGTTGCCGGTTGCAGCAGAAAAGCAGGTCGATCGTAGCAAAAAAATATACCAGTTCCAGCATAAAAAATTCTTGCTGATGCCGACACTCCGTCGCCATCGGAGCAAGAACGCTCACCGGTTGTAGCTTTTCTGGTTGCCGCTTGCAGCAAAAACAAAAACCAACGCGATTGTAGCAAAAATTTAAAATTGGCGATCACATCAGCAAGTGGCGGTAGCAAAAATTGTCACCGGAGGAAGCAAAATGTTGTGTCGGTCCAGCAAAAAGAACGTTGTCGCCCATTATCAGGGTTGCATTATCTTCATGAATGATTTAGGAAAAAAAAACATGTGTCGTCAGTAGTAGCAAATGAAGTCACCGGTGGTAGCAAAATCAAATGCTGGTTCCAGGAAACAATAAATCAACAACGAACTCCAGTAATTGGTTCCAGCAAAAATTGTTTGGTTGTAGCATCGTCCACACGGGATGTAGCACATCCACCAGCTGGTTCCAGCAAATCCGAGCACCGGTTCCAGCAAAAAACGAAGAAGTTCAAGAAAAATCGAATGGGGATGGAAGCAAAAAAGAAAGGGGTTGTAGCAAAACAAATGAGTGGATCCAGCAAACAAAAAGCCTGGTTCCAGCGTACCCCACCGGTTCCAGCACAGACTCGCCGCCGTCGTGGCCGATTGTAGCTTGGCCATGGCGACAACGAACCTGGCTGCGGCGGCCATGGAGAAGGCGTGCAACCAGCTGCCCGACGGAGAAGGAGACGAGCGCCCCATGGCTGCGGCGCATGGCTGCGGGCGGCAGACAAGGAGACGAGTGCCTCCATGGCTGCGAGCATCCATGGATAGTGGTGCATCCAGCGACCAAGGGTAACGAGTGGGGAGGAAGACACAGAACGAAGGGATAAGGAAGAACGAGTGGGGAGGAAGACACAGAACGAAGGGATAAGGAAGAGATTTAGCGGGTCACGGGTCGTGGGCGGTGCCCGGGCCCCCAATATCCACACATTTAATCCCCGTGTATCATGATGTGGCTAAATCAGGGGCTTCGATCACCAAAACAGATTAGCGGCACGCGCACGACCGGCCGAACGCTTCGGCCGGCGCACCGGGTTGAAACGTTTTCCTAGATCTAACGCCCAAAAACGACCAAATCAACAAAATTGACGGCGAAAAATGAGAGGGCGTGAGAAGGCAAGGAATGCGTGCAGTTTTACTGACATAAATTAATAAATATGGGTCATCCACCATACCTGCACATTTGTTTTCTCCACGAATATCTCCTTTGCCTTATCATACAATTTTTTAACTGGCATCTGGATCACCCAAAGTAACAGATTGCATGAACTATTGAGTCTGGCTTTTACTATTATAAGAGGTCAGTTGCAGATGGGAAGAAACAAAGTTTTATGAAGGTGAAACCTGGTACATCATTTGCAGAGGATAACACCAGCAGCGATGACTCTTGCAGATGAGCGCCTAAACCAATTCCGATGCATGCCATGATGGCACCTTCCTGCAGGTTGTGCAGGTACGTGGCGTCAACGTATGGTCTTCCCAGTGGGCGGGACGGCAGCAGCGGCCGCATCGTTCCACCTTGAAGGATTGGCTCCGAGCACTCCAGGAAGATGAGAAAAGGAGGTCGGGGGAGATGGGAGGGGCACCGCCGCGCAAATTAAATCAAGGAGAAGACAAGTAGGCAGGTGATTGGCAAGGGTGCCATTAACGGATTTTAGCAACGGCAGCGTTACTCTTCGCTTTATTGCCAGCGGGTCTGCTCCGGTCGCCCATGATTCTGCAACGCTGCCCCTTCGATGTCGCTATATATCGCTTCACAATGCCACTCAGAAGGAGATGGGCTTCGTGCGGGAGAGGCCAAATCAACCACAGGCCTCAGAAATTTCTCCTGGAGTAGCCTCCCTTAGGACAGCCAGCCCATGAAGCTATAAACGTGTGTGTAATGGTTGATCGAATGGCTGGAGACGACTCCCACACGAAATCCAACGGCTTACAAAGCAAATAGCCTGAGATGGCTCGGTTTAGGTTCAGTTTTACTGTTCTTAATTACAGCGGGTAGAAGAGGGGTTACACCGCTGCATAGAGGGGAGAAGAGTTGGTGATGACGACAGTGAAGTTGTTGGTGTAGATTGCGGTGACGATGATGGCCCGACGACACTCCGGTGCCACCGGAAGCGAGGGGGAGAGAGCCCCCCTCCTTCTTCTTCTTCCTTGACCTTCTCCCTAGATGGGAGAAGGGTTTCCCCTCTGGTCCATGGTCTCCATGGTGTGGGAGGGGCGAGAGCCCCTCCGAGATTGGATCTGTCTCTCTGTCTCTCTCTGTTTCTGCGTTCCTAGATTCTGACCCTTCTCCGTTTCTTATATTCCCGGAGATCCGTAACTCCAATTGGGCTGATTTTGTGACATGATTTTTATCCGGATATTAGCTTTCTTGCGGCGAAAGAAGGGCATCATCCGCCTTACGGTGTGGCCATGAGGGCCCAGGGAGCGCCTGCCCCTGGTGGGCGCGCCCCCTGCCTCGTGGCCCACTCGAGCATCGTCTCATGTTGGTTCCACTTCCCAAAATTCACATATATTCCAAAAAAATCTCCGTTCATTTTTATTCCGCTTGGACTCCGTTTGATATGGATATTCTGCGAAACAAAAAACATGCAACAAACAGGAACTGGCACTGGGCACTAGATCAATATGTTAGTCCCAAAAAATAGTATAAAAAGTTGCCAAAAGTATAGGAAAGTTGTATAATATTGGCATGGAACAATAAAAAATTATAGATACGACGGAGACGTATCAGCATCCCCAAGCTTAATTCCTGCTCGTCCTCGAGTAGGTAAATGATAAAAAAGGTAATTTTTGATGTGGAATGATACCTAGCATAATCTTGATCATGTAATCTAATCATGGCATTAATATTAAGACACGGATGATTCAAAGCAATAGTCTATCATTTGACATAGAAGAATTTAATACCCGGGCATCCCAACAAATAATCAAGTCTTTCAAAATATCAATGCTAAAGAACGTTATCCCTACAAAATAATATAGTCTTTTATGCTTCCCTTTTCTTAACACAAGATACCCCTCATGCCTATCCCGGTGTCAGCCAAGCAATTGTTTTCATACTTTACTTTTTCGAACCTTTTCAACTCTTCACGCAATACATGAGCGTGAGCCATGGACATAGCACTATGGGTGGAATAGAAGGTGGTAGTAGACAAAAGTAGGGAGAAAGTCTCACATCGACTAGGCGTATCAATGAGCCATGGAGATGCCCATCAATAGATATCAATGTGAGTGATTAGGGATTGCCATGTAACGGATGCACTAGAGCTATAAGTGTATGAAAGCTCAAAAGAAAACTAGTGGGTGTGCATCAACTTGCTTGCTCACGAAGACCTAGGGCATTTGAGGAAGCCCATAATTGGAATATACAAGACAAGTTCTATAACAAAAATTCCCACTAGTATATGGAAGTGACAACATAGGAGACTCTCTATCTTGAAGATCATGGTGCTACTTTGAAGCACAAGTGTGGAAAAAAGATAGTAGCATCGTCCCCTTTTTCTTTTCCTTTTATTCGTTTTTCTTTTTTTGGGCCTTCCTTTTTTTATTTGGCCTTTCTCTTTTTTTATTTGGCCTTTTTTGGCCTTTTTTTCAAGGGACAATGCTCTAATAATGATGATCATCACACTTCTATTTACTTACAACTCGATATTACAACTTGATACTAGAACAAAAATATGACTCTATATGAATGCCTCCGGCGGTGTACCGGGATGTGCAATGATCTAGCATAGCAATGGCATCAAAAAATGGACAAGCCATGAAAACATCATGCTAGATATCTTACGATCATGCAAGGCAATATGATAATGATGGTGCGTGTCATAATAAACGGAACGGTGGAGTTACATGGCAATATATCTCGGAATGGCTATGGAAATGACATAATAGGTAGGTATGGTGGGTGTTTTGAGGAAGGGTATAAGGTGGTTTGATGCACCAGCAAAAATTGCGCGGTACTAGAGTGGCTAGCAAGGTGGAAGGGTGAGAGTGTGTATAATCCATGGACTCGACATTATTCATAAAGAACTCACATACTTATTGCGAAAAATCTATTAGCCCTCAAAGCAAAATACTACGACGCATGCTCCTAGGGGGAGGTTGGTAGGAGTTAAACATCACGCGCCCCCGACCTTCACACAAAGATAAACATTCAAAATACAATGCGCGCCAATTTGGTTACATAGTTAGGAGACCATACGTGCATGCTTCGAGAATCACAAACCTTAACACCAATATTATTACTAAACCACAATCATTCACTAGTACTTCCCACATATTAGCATCTCTATATCGCAAAACTATTGCAAGGAATCAAACATATCATATTCAGCGATCTAAAAGTTTATGTAGGATTTTATGACTAACCATGTGAATGACCAATTCCTGTCAACTCTCTAAATAGATATAAGTGAAGTAAGAGAGTTTTAATTCTTTCTACAAAAGTTATGCCCACGCTCTAACAAATATAAGTGAAGCAAAAGATCATTCTACAAATGGCGGTTTTCTATGTGAAGAGAAACATGCAATCCAAACTTCAAATGATATAAGTGAAGCACAAGAAGCATTCTATAAAGCCATACTCAAAAGATATAAGTGAAGTGCAAAGAGCATTCTATAAATCAACCAAGGACTATCTCATACCAGCATGGTGCATTTATTAAAAGAAAAAGCACACGACGCTCCAAGAGTTTACGCATATCATGTGAACGAAACGAATCCGAAAACATACCGATACTTTTTGAACAAAGATGGGATGCCTTCCGGGGCATCCCCAAGCTTAGACGCTTGAGTCTCCTTGAATATTTACTTTGGGTGCCTCGGGCATCCCCAAGCTTAAGCTCTTTCCTCTCCTCCCTCTCCTCATATCGAGACCTCCTCGATCTTCGAACACTTCATCCACACAAAACTTAACCGAACTTTTAGTGGCGGGGTTAGTGCATATGATCAATAAAATCCCATCATGTACTGCTCTAACATTATTGTATAATTATGAACAAACATTACCCACAGTATGCTATCACAATTCTATGGCCCCAAGCCAAGGAGGCTACAACAAGAATTCAAACATATGCAAATAATGAAGCTATAACAGCAATCTGTGAAAACAGGACAATCTGTAGTAATATGAATATTAACAATACTTCTGTAACTCTAAAAATTCTGAAATAATTAGGAAAAATCAACAATTTGTATAGCAATACTTTGCAGTAAGTTTCAGATCCTTTCGACGTTAGAGCAAAAAATGTAAAATCGCGCACTACATCCAAAGTTTCTATCTTTGCACCACACAAACAAACAAGCAGTTTAATCATCCTAAAGGAAACTCTTGGCACATTATTTTTATAATACAATGGAATTGGACAAGGGGATAATTTTTTTTGTTTTTAAACTTTATAAAAGCACACAACAGAAATAAATGATTCTCTAAATCTTCCGGGTTGTCTCCCTGGCAATGCTTTCTTTAAAGCCATTAAGCTAAGCATATAGTTCTCAAGTAATGCATCCACCCGGATCCCAAGGTATATCAAAGCCAATCTTAATTAGCAATGATTTGGCATTTAGTAGTGAGCACAAAGTGATATATATATCATGCAACAACGAAGTCTAACTCTCTTCCTATGCATCGGCATGTCATAAAAGAACAATTCATGCACATCAAGTAAAGGCCAATGCATAGTATAAGCAGTTTCTTGCAATTCTATCGTGTTGTAAACATATAGAGGCGGAGATGTAGTTCCTCTCTCATAATAATTGCAAGTAGGAGCAGCAAGCACATGCATATTATACTCATCAAAATCATCATGAGTAACGGAAAAAGGCAACCCATCAATATAATCCTTAATAAGTGCAAACTTCTCCGATATAGTATAGTTTGGAGAATTCAAAAAGATAATAGGACTATCATGTGTGGGTGCAATAGCGACTATCTCATGTTTATCATAAGGAACTATAGCAAGTGCATCTCCATAAGCATAATTCATATTGGCATCTTGGCCACAAGCATAGCAAGCATCATCAAAAAGGGATATTTCAAATGAATCCAAGGGATCACATCAATTATCATAGCATTCATCCTTCGGTAAGCACGAAGGGAAATTAAACAATGTATGAGTTGAAGAGTTACTCTCATTAGAAGGTGGGTACGGGTAGCTAATCCGCTCTTCCTCCTTTAGTTCTTCGCTCTCCTCGTCATCTTTTTCATCTAATGAGCTCACAGTGTCATCAATTTCTTCTTCCATAGTTTCCTGCAAAATATTAGTCTCTTCTTGGGTAGCGGAGACCTTCTCAATAAACGCATCAATATTGGAGTTATATTCATAATTCAAATAGCAATATTTCAATATAGCAAGATTTTCATGCCTATAAACATCATCATCAAAAGCATCATACTTTTTGAACAGAGATTCAATTTCATAAGCACCCTTAAAAGCAACGAATTCTTCTATTTGTTCCACATCATAATAATCATATATACCATTAGCATAAGAAGCTAAGGTTTCATTATCATTAAATTCGCATGAAAAGGGAAGGTGTGGAGCCTTCATCCTAGATCAACAAGTATAATCATATCTCAAGCATAGTTGCCGAGCATACCAATGCAACATATAAATTTGATCCCATAATAGTTTCCCTTTTTGTGTCAAGCGATAATCCCTAAAGTATTCATGTTGATCCAACATTACTCCCATTATATAGTTGAATGGGGTTTTCTCAGGATTATCAAACTAATACATAATATCTTTCACATAATAAGCATCGAGGGTTTTAGGAGGCTCCCCATCTCCATGAGTAGCAAGTACACCTATTTTTGGTATTTCGTGTTCCATATCCATAACTAAAGATAGAGAACAACTTAGAACAACAAATAAAATCTACTTAGTGATAAAGCAAACAAGCACACACGAGAATATTCACCCCATGCTATTGCTCCCCGGCAACGGCACCAGAAAAAGGTCTTGATAACCCACAAGTGTAGGGGATCAGTTGTAGCCTCTTTTTATAAGTAAGAGTGTCGAACCCAACGAGGAGCTAAAGGTAGAACAAATATTCCCTCAAGTTCTATCGACCACCGATACAACTCTACGCACGCTTGACGTTTACTTTACCTAGAACAAGTATGAAACTAGAAGTACTTTGTGGTTTTTGTGGGATAGGTTTGCAAGATAATAAAGAGCGCACAAATAAAACTAGGTGTTGTTAAGATAAAGACGCAAATAAATTAGTTTTAGTAGAGAGCTTTTTGTCACGAGAAAGTTATTTGTCCCTAGGCAATCGATAACTAGATCGGTAATCACTATTGCAATCTTATTTGAGGGAGAGGCATAAGCTAACATATTTTCTCTTCTTGGATCATATGTACTTATGATTGGAACTCTAGCAAGCATCCGCAACTACTAAAGATCATTAAGGTAAAGCCCAACCACAGCATTACAGTATCAAGTCCTCTTTATTCCCATACGCAAACAACCTACTTACCCAGGTCTGTACTTCTATCACTCATGCCACCCACCATAAGAAAATCATGAACATATTGCAAACCCTACAGTGGGGATCCCTCACGCTTGCGCGACACGGAGAGAACCATAGGGCAGCACCAATAATAAAACATCCAACTAAGACCAATCACGATCATCAATTAACCCATAGGACAAAACGGATCTACTCAAACATAATAGGATAGTCATACATCATTGGGAAATAATATACAGCGTTGAGCACCATGTTTAACTAGAGATTACAGTGGGTAGAAGAGGGGTTACACCGCTGCATAGAGGGGGGAAGAGTTGGTGATGACGACGGTGAAGTTGTTGGTGTAGATTGCGGTGACGGTGATGGCCCCGGCGGCACTCCGGTGCCACCGGAAGCGAGGGGGAGAGAGCCCCCCTCCTTCTTCTTCTTCCTTGACCTTCTCCCTAGATCGGAGAAGGGTTTCCCCTCTGGTCCATGATCTCCATGGCGTGGGAGGGGCGAGAGCCCCTCCGAGATTGGATGTGTCTCTCTATCTCTCTTTGTTTCTGCGTTCCCAGATTCTGTCCCTTCACCGTTTCTTATATTCCCGGAGATCCGTAACTCCGATTGGGCTGATTTTTGACACAATTTTTATCCGGATATTAGCTTTCTTGCGGCGAAAGAAGGGCATCATCCGCCTTACGGTGTGGCTACAAGGGCCCAGGGCACGCCTGCCCCTGGTGGGCACACCCCCTGCTTCGTGGCCCACTCGGGCATCGTCTCATGTTGGTTCTGCTTCCCAAAATTCACATATATTCCAAAAAAATCTCCGTCAATTTTTATTCCATTTGGACTCCGTTTGATATGGATATTCTGTGAAACAAAAAACATGCAACAAACAGGAACTGGCACTGGGCACTGGATCAATATGTTAGTCCCAAATAATAGTATAAAAAGTTGACAAAAGTATATGAAAGTTGTAGAATATTGGCATGGAACAGTAAAAAATTATAGATATGACAGAGACGTATCAGCTACCGCTGCTACGACCCTCTCTCACATCGTGTATTCACCTCCCGACAAGTTTACTTTGATGAGAAGATGTTTCCGTTTCAGAAGCAGGTACCTCTCGTCGCCCCGTCGCCGCCGGCTACCGGCGGCCCTTCGGTGACCCCGTTAGGTGGATGGCCCCGCTCGGCTCTCGGACCGCTTCCAGGCTTTGGCAGTCCCTGTGTCGTGGTATGAGCTGCACATCGCGCCCCCACGCCGTTGTCGCTGTCTCCGCCGGCGTCTTCTCCTGCCTTCTCGGGCGCCTCGGTCGGTCCGACTGCCTCGGGCACCTCGCCCGCCTCCCCCGCCTCGGGTGCCGCGGCCTCGCCGGCCGCCTTCTCGGGCCTCGTCCCGGAGTTGCCATCTCGCCCCCTCACTCGGGCCCGAGCCGGCGTTCACGGCCCGAGTCTGCAGTACTCCAATGACGAGTATCTTCTCGCCGTCTCCATTGTTGAGCCGTCATCGATCCCTGCATCCGCCAGAGCAGCCCTTCGTGATCCTCACTGGCTTGCTGCGATGCAGGAAGAGTTCGACGCTCTCCAGCGGAACCGTACCTTGACACTAGTTCCTTGTCCTTCTCGCGCTAATGTCATCAGTGGCAAGTGGGTCTTTCGCCATAAGACCCGCTCGGATGGTACACTTGAGCGCTATAAGGCTCGCCGTTGGTCCGTGGTTTTCGACAGCACGCTGGCGTCGACTTCACTAAGATGTTTGCACCGGTTGTCAAACCGGGCATGATCCGCACTGTTCTCTAGCTGGCGGTTTCTTGAGGCAGGTCGGTTCATCAGATGGATGTCTCCAACACCTTCCTTCACGGCCATCTTGAGGAGCAGGTTTACTGTGAGTAGCCCACCGGTTTCGTCGACGCATCTCTCCCTGGGCATGCGTGTATACTGTCCCGGTCTCTCTATGGGCTCAAGCAAGCACCTTGCGCATGGTACTAGCGTATTGTCGGGTTCCTTCAGACACTGGGCTTCAGCGTTACTCGCTCGGATGCCTCGTTTTTCTTCTATCACCGCGGCGACGCGACTGCATATTTGCTCCTCTACGTCGACGACATCATCCTGACGGCCTCCTCTGCAGCCCTTCTTCAGCAGATTACTCTACAGCTGTGTGATGAGTTTGCCATCAAGGACATGGGCGCTCTACATTGTTTCCTTCGCACTGAGGTTGTTCGGCGACCCAGCGGCTTCTTTATTCATCAGCAGAAGTATGCACATGAGCTACTTGAGCGTGTCGACATGCTGAACTGCCACCCTGTCGCTACTCCTGTTGGCACGAAGGCCAAGGTTTCTGCTCCCGAGGGCTCGCCCGTGTCGGATGCTCTGTTCTACCGGTCCATTGTTGGTACTCTTTAGTATCTGACTCTCACCCGGTCGGATCTTCAGTATGGTGTTCAGTAGGTGTGTCTCCATATGCACGCCCCTCGTGACTCCCATTAGACCCTCGTGAAGCGGATTCTCCGCTACATCCGCGACTCGATGCCTCTTGGGCTCACTCTCATGGCGTCCACTTCTCTGGAGATGGTGGCCTACTCCGACGCGGACTGGGCCGGCTGCCCTGACACCCATTGGTCCACCTCTGGCTACTGTGTCTACTTCGGTCCTTCCCTCGTCTCGTGGTTGTCCAAGCGACAACCCACGGTTTCACACCCTAGCGCAGATGCCGAGTACCGAGCTGTGGCTAATTCTGTCTCACAGGCTACGTCTGTCTACTGTGACAGCTCCTTCAGGAGTTGCATCATGACGTCTCACAGGCTATGTTTGTCTACTGTGACAATGTCTCTGTGGTGTACCTTTCCTCCAACCCCATTCATCATCGCCGGACTAAGCACATTGAGCTGGACATTCACTTTGTGCGTGAGCAGGTGGTCCTTGGACGCATTTGGGTCCTCCATGTTCCGACTTCACAATAGTTCGCCGATGTGATGACTAAGGGACTGCCGACTTCCACCTTCGAGGAATTTCGTTCCAGTCTATGCGTTTTTGGCACCGCTTCGACTGCCGGAGGGTATTGAATATATGTGTAGGCGTATATTGTCTCTCGGGCCCACCTCCTAGTTCATCTGTATAGTTGAGGTTGTGCCCCCCCTCTATACTCATATATACGTGCCTGGTGCACCGATCAATGTATTGTGTTTGCACAACCTATACTTCATATTCTACATACCATTTCTTGTACTTTCTCTATTCTCTTCTATCAATGAAAAGATACGCAAGCTTTGCGTATTCGCGAAAAAAGAAGATAGGTGTGAATTCCTAGATTGTAAGGTGGTACCTAGAGAGAGTGTTGTCCCTCGGCATAAGTTGCTGCTTGCTGACTTTCGCTTTCAGATTCGTGTCCAGCGGGATAAGCATGCCAAAGTCGCTAGAACGAAGTGGTGGAAGCTCAAGCATTCAAGGAGAGGGTCATTAAGGAGGGCCCTTGGGAGGAAGTAGGGGATGCGGACAATGTGTGGATGGAAGATGGTGACTTGCATTCTCAAGGTGGCCTCGGAGGAGTTTGGAGTGTCCAGGGGAAGGAGAAGGGAAGCTAAGGATACCTCATGGTGGAATGATGATGTCCAGAGGGCGATTAAGGAGAATAAAGATTGTTTTAGACGCCTATACCTAGATAGGAGTGCAGACAACATAGATAAGTACAAGATGGCGAAGAAGGCCGCAAAGCGAGCTACCAGTGAAGCAAGGGGTCGGGCGTATGAGGACCTCTACCAGCGGTTAGGTACGAAGGAAGGCAAAAGGGACATCTATAAGAAGGACAACATCCGAGAGAGGAAGATGAGGGATGTTGGCCAAGTCAAATGCATCCAGGATAGAGCAGAGTAACTCCTGGTGAATGACGAGGAGATTAAGCAGAGATGGCAGGAGTGTTGGAAATATGCCCTTGAGGCAATAAGAAAATGGTTATTATTATATTTCCTTGTTCATGATAATTGTCTATTGTTCATGCTATAATTGTATTATCTGGAAATCGTAATACATGTGTGAATACATAGACCACAACATGTCCCTAGTGAGCCTCTAGTTGACTAGCTCGTTGATCAATAGATGGTTACGGTTTCCTCACCATGGACATTGGATGTCGTTGATAACGTGATCACATCATTAGGATAATGATGTGATGGACAAGACCCAATCCTAAGCATAGCACAAGATCGTGTAGTTCGAAGTATCATTTACTTAGACCATGAGATTGTGCAACTCCCGGATACCGTAGGAGTGCTTTGGGTGTGCCAAACGTCACAATGTAACTGGGTGGCTATAAAGGTACACTACGGGTATCCCCGAAAGTGTCTGTTGGGTTGGCACAAATCAAGACTAGAATTTGTCACTCCGTGTGACGGAAAGGTATCTCTGGGCTCACTCGGTAAGACATCATCATAATGAGCTCAATGTGACTAAGGAGTTGGCCACTGGATGATGTGTTACGAAACGAGTAAAGAGACTTGCTGGTAACGAGACTGAACAAGGTATAGGGATACCGACGATCGAATCTCGGGCAAGTATCATACCGATAGACAAAGGGAATTGCATATGGGATTGATTGAATCCTAGACATCATAGTTCATCTGATAAGATCATCGTGGAACATGTGGGAGCCAACATGGCTATCCAGATCCCGCTGTTGGTTATTGACCAGAGAGATGTCTCGGTCATGTCTACATGTCTCCCGAACCCGTAGGGTCTACACACTTAAGGTTCGGTGACGCTAGAGTTGTAATAAGAATAGTAAGCGGTTAACCAAAGGTTATTCGGAGTCCCAGATGAGATCTCGGACGTCACGAGGAGTTCCGTAATGGTCCGGAGGTGAAGATTTATATATGGGAAGTCCTCATATGGTCACCGGAAGTGTGGGAGGGGGTCGGCCCCCCTCTCCTAGATGGGATCTGAGGGGGTCGGCCCCCCTCTCCCTTGCCCCTATAAATAGTGGAGGGTCGGAGGGCAGCCGCACCCATTGGCCTGGCGCAGTCCTCCCTCCTCCCAACACCATCTCCTCCTCCATAGGTTTGGCGAAGCCCTGCCGGAGTCCCGCTTGCTCCACCACCACGCCGTCGTGCTGCTGGAGTTCTCCCTCAACTTCTCCTTCCCCCTTGCTAGATCAAGAAGTAGGAGACGTCCCCGGGATGCACGTGTGTTGAAGACGGAGGCATCGTTGTTCGGTGCTTAGATCGGAATCGACCGCGATCTGAATCGCTGTGTGTACGACTCCACCAACCGCGTTCTAGCAATGCTTCCGTTCTGCGATCTTCAAGGGTATGAAGATGCACTCCCCTCTCTCTTTTCTAGTTTCTCCATAGATTGATCTTGGTGATGCGTAGATTTTTTTGATTTCTACAACGATCCCCACAAGTGGTATCAGAGCCAGGTCTATGTGTAGTTTATATGCACGAGTAGAACACAAGTTGTTGTGGGTGTCGATTTTGTCAGGCCCAAGATGCGATTCTATCCTGATCACGTGACACTTACGTGATTGGGGCAGAACCGCATTTCGGGCGCTTAGCAAGATGGATATCATTACATCATACCATTACATACATACATGGGGATACAACAATACATACAAGTCACGTGAATAGAACAATATCAATACAAAGTATCCGACTACGGATACAAACATGAAAAGCACAAAGACATCCATTTGCTATCCCAGGCTGCCGACCCGGAACCTAACCTAAGACTGAAGAAGAAGAACTCCAACAAAAGAACAACGCTCTCACGTCAAGTCATCGGAAACCTGCACCTGCAACTGTTGTTGTAGTATCTGTGAGCCACGAGGACTCAACAATCCCATAACCATGGCTAACAAGACTATCAAAGCTTAATGGGTAGGAAGAGGTAAAGTGGTGAGGTTGCAGCAGCATCTAAGCAATATATATGGCGGCTAACTTACGAGTACAAGAATAAGATGAGCATCTACGCAAACGGTTGCAACTAGTAGTGATCGGTAAAGATCCTGAACTACTTACGAGTCAAACATAACCCCACCGTGTTCTCTTCTCAAAGTGAAAAGAGACAGTCACGGTTACTCACACAGTTGTGTGTTTTACTTCGGATCCTCTATCAAGTTTTCTACAACCGTACAATAACAAATTCCAATCTGCCACATAACCGCGGGCACGACTTTCGAAAGATCATAACCCTGCAGGGGTGTCCCAACTTAGCCCATCACAAGCTCTCACGATCAGCTGAAGTGAAAAATATAATATCATCACCCCTTATCTTAGGGAAATCCGACCAGGCTCGGCATCCCGGTGCACAAGACATTTCGATAATGGTAAAACGAGTCCAGCAAGACCTCCCGGCGTGCCGACACCCTGATAGTAGCCGCGTGTATCTCGTCTTAGGCCACGTCCGGATGGGCGATGCTACAGGTAAAACCAGCCCTCGGGTTTCCCCAAGGTGGCCCTGCAGGACCCCCGTTTGGGACCAACACCATCAGCACTGGCCCCCCTGCTATGTAGAAAGAATCCTCGGGTAGCGCTAACTCCCTATGCAATTTAATTAATTAATTAAGTTGTTATTATGAGCAAATTAAAACCAATGTTGGGCCTTGCTGGAGGAGTTTTATTCAAAGACGAAGTGTCAAGGGGTCCCCATATACCCAACCGTGTAAGGAACGCAAAATCAAGGAACATAATGCCGTTTTATCGGCGCCTAAGGTGGCATGAGTTGAAAAAAACACCGAGCAAAAGGCCAAGCCTTCCACCCATGCCCAGTATATAGGTGTGTTAATAATAATAATATATTATGATATTCCAACAACAAGTTCCCTCCTGGAACGAACTTCATCTTCACCTACAACTAACAACGCTATAAGAGGGGCTGAGCAAGCGGGTAACATAGCCAAACAATGGTTTTTGCTAGGAAGGTTTCACAGGTTAGAGGTTTCATGGCAACAAGGAGAGGGGCTGACAATAAGATGGGTAGCGCGACAAATAACGATAGCATCGAGACACTAAGCATGGCAATGATAGTAAGGGTATGCAAGGGTATGGTCATCTTGCCTGAGATCCCGCAAGGAAGAAGAACAGATCAATGAAGAAGACGGAGAAGAAGCCTTGAAGAAGAACCACGGGTAGACGAACGAATCCTCACGAATGCAACGAAACAAGCACTAACGAGAAGAAGCAAGCAATACAGTAAACACACAACACAAGATCATTACAATATGCTCAACCAAGTATTATGCAAAATAAGTCTACATATGAAGCACAACATGGCTATACAGGAAGCACAACAAGTCTATACAGGAAGCATAACATGGCAAGGTAGGAAGCACAGAAAAACAACACAAGTCTATATGATGCAATACATGGCAAGGTATGATGCATGACAAGACTATACAGGAAGCACAACAAGTCTATACAGGAAGCATTACATGGCAATGTATGAAGCACAGAAAAACAACACAAGTCTATATGATGCAATACATGGCAAGGTATGATGCACTGCAGATGCACTTAGGATGCATTACATGACAACATAGGAAGCACACCAGAACAAGACAAGAACAAGACAATAAGCTCAAGCAAGTAGGATGCAAGATAGATCCATATAGGATGCAAAACATGACAAGGTAGGAAGCACAGAGAAGTAACATAAGAACAACAAGTTTAAATGAGGCCGGAAGCTACTTAAGACAAATCCGGTAAGTCCTCATATGCATAGTTAGAAATTAGTCCAGATCTGCACAAAACTTAAGTTAAATTTGTTAAACAGCAATTTAACATGCACCATCATGATCTACACGTAATTCTAGTCAAGTTTCATATAAAGTTTTTTTTAATTCGGAGCTACGACCTAGAAGATATGAGCAAAACAAGTTAAGCATGGCAACGGTACACGATGCATCCAAACATCAAGCAAACACACTCCAAACAAGTAAACAAGATGATATTATGATTCTACATGCACAATCACACAAGTTTCATATAGGGAACACTCAAAACGGAGCAACGGGCTAAAAGATACACATGAAACAAGATATAACAACAAGCGGAAGTTAACAGCCACATAGCAACTTTGGAGCAAGGTAAATATATGCTACAACACTCAAACATGGTGACAAGAAGCATGGACATGAAGTAGACATATCCTACAGCAAACAAGTCCATTGGAGCATCTCCATAGGAGGCATGGATCAACATCAACAAGCTACAACATTTTGATCGTGACAATAAAAACCTGACGGTAATATTTTATAGCAACTTGGGAGCAAGGATTAAATAAGCTACAGCAAGCCAAAAGAGCAAGTAAGGGCATGAATGGATATACAATAACATATACAACAAGGAAAGATCAATGTCCACCCCAAAACTAACATGGATTTACCTAGGGCATCAAGCAAACATAGCATCAGGATATTACAGATTACAGACTTAGTGAAATTTCACCAAGTGTTAAAACAGTAACATTAGCATGGCATATTTACAAGCATGTTTAAGTCACCTCAAGGCATATCATGGAAAGTTAAAAGCACCACATCAAAGAACACATCATGGAGATTCTAAAACATCTAGGCATGTGACATGGGGACAAACACAACAATAGCAACGAGCTCCTCAATTAGGCATCTCGTAACAAGTTTCAGCACATAACAGCCAAATGCACTTTTGCAACAGAGATAAACATGGCAATATGAACTCTAACATGCATGCTATAGCAACCATCATGTAGTACTCTTCACAAGGAACATTTTGACATATCATATGCATCATTTGGATAAACATGCACCAAGTTATCATATCTCAAACATGGCAACAAAATAACAAGTAGCAGCATTTTATAACAAGTATCACTCTTGCAACAGATATTAGAGCATCTAGATGAACTCAAACGAGCATGGCACAATGGAACAAAGTGTAGAGCATGTCACCACGATCATTTTGACATATCATTCACTCAATTTGGATCACCACACAAAAAGATATCACCAGTCAAAGATGCAACATTATAACAGTTTTCAGGGGACTTAGCAAAAAAACAGCACCTCGGAAACGGACATGTCCAGAGGCAGCGGACACTTCTCGCGGCGGGACCAGCGGGGCAGTGGCACAGTAGAGGGAAGGCGGACATGTCCGGCTCCCCGGACATGTCCGTTGGCGGCGGCCGTTGCGGGCCCACAGTCAGTGGCTCACGGCGGCGTCTGCACGAGAGGCTCGATCCAGCCCGAAGGAGAGATCGGGGCAGCGCTGGATATGGCCTCCGGCGGCGTTGGGGCGAGACGCCGGCGAGGCGTCCTCGAAGACGCGGGGATGGAGTGCTCCGGTCTGGATCTGGCCGGATCTAGGCCGAGCAGAGGCGGGGAGGCGCTGGACGGGGAGCTCGGCTCCCATGGCGGCAGGGAAGAGCTGGGCCGCCGGCGAGGCGGCGGGGTGATGTCTACACACGCTTCTATTCTTGTATACTATGTTGGGCCTCCAAGCGCAGAGGTTTGTAGGTCAGCAGCAATTTCCCTCAAGTGGATGACCTAAGGTTTATCGAACTCAGGGAAGTAGAGGTCGAAGATGGTCTCTCTCAAGCAACCCTGCAACTAAAATACAAGAAGTCTCTTGTGTCCCCAACACACCTAATACAACTAGGAGTTGTATAGGTGCACTAGTTCGGCGAAGAGATGGTAAAATATGGATGATAGGAGTGGCAAAGCAAAGTAATATAAATCTGTAATAAAAAGTGCAGCAAGCAAACAAGTGGTAAATGTGAGCACAAATGGTATTGCAATGGTGGAAACAAGGCCTGGGCTTCATACTTTCACTAGTGGCAACTCCCAACAATATTAACATAATCGAATCACATGATATTTCCCATAAAACATGCAATGGAGACGCACTCGGAGGTCATTCCTTTGTGGTCAAGAGAGGACGAGAATTATGTAGGGCTACAAAAGCACACCTCAAAGTTCGTAATTCTCAATCTATGGATTTCCCAATGTCACCGCGGCCATCCAAAGAGAGTACCACAATCACCACAACATATCTCAAGGATAAAGACAAGCACCAAGAGACTCTCAATCTTCAATCAACACACAAAAGAGGAAATCACTCATGAAAATATTCTTCTAACCCATGTCCAATAGACCGCTGTCACCTTGGTCTCAGGGATTATACTAGATAAAGACAAGTGAGTACATCAATCCAATACATAGAGGAAGGGGAAATATCATGGGATCACCCTAGATTAACATAGCCTATGATCACAACGAAGATCACATCATGGGAGAGAGAATTGACCACATAGCTACTGGTAGAAACCTCAGCCCCGAGGAGGAACTACTCCCGCATCATGGAGGGAGGAAGCAACGTCGATGGAGATGAATCCGGGGGCACTTCCCCGTCCCGGCAGGATGCCGGCACAGGAATTCTGGTCCCCCGAAACTTGGTGGCGATGGCGGCGGAGATCGGAATAGCTTCTGGAGAAAAGGGTTCCGGAATCAGGGTTTCCGCGACGCGGTGTAAATATATGCCAAAGGGGGTCACCAGAGGAGGTAAGGGGGGCCCAGGCGGCCTGGCGAGGCGGCCAGGGGTGGGGCCGCCCCCTCAGGGCGCCTGGAGCCCCTCTGGCCACCCTCTGGCCCTACTTCTGCCGCATGGAAGCTTCTGGAGCGCTGATTTTTTATATATTTTTCCCGGAAATTTTCTGGCAATTTAAGTAATGGAAAAACCTGAAATACAAAAACAATAGAAAACAGAAACTGGCACTGGGGTGCACTGAGTTAATAGGTTAGTCCAAATATGATCAAAAGTGTATGGAAGTGCATAAATATCATAGCAATATCACACAAAAGAGGCATGGAGCAAGCAGAAATTATAGATACGTTTTGGACGTATCACGGGGTCGAGGGTCGGCTCGAGGTCGTCGGCAGGGGGCGCGATGGCTACGCTGGTGCGGGGCGGCGACGGAGGAAGGAGCACTCCGATGGCGGGGGAAGAGCTGGCCGGGGCGGAGCTCTGCGGCGGTGCAACGACGGGGACGCAGGAGCGGAGCGAGCGGGAGGCTCGGGACGCACGGGGCGGAGCGGCCCAGATCCGGCCCACGGCGGGCTGCGGCCGGGCCTGGAGGGCCTGGCGCGGCTGGGAGGCGCGGAAGACGTGGCTTTGGCCACATGGCGCACAGGGAGTGGCCAGGGCGGCTGACTGGACGGCGGCGACCACTAGGAGGGCGCCAAGTGGCGGTGGTGGAGAGGGGCTGCGCGGAAATTGAGGCTGGTGGCGCGGATTTCGAGGGAGAAGTGGCTGGAGGTTAGGGAAGAGGCTAGGGGATGCCCAAAATGGACATGGGGGTGTTTATATAGGGAAAATACTAGGGTTTGGGGTGTTTTAGACCGTTCCGGAGCCATCGGATCGCGATCCAACGGCAACAGAGCAAAGGGGAAGTTAGAAAGGCCTAGGTGGGCTGTGTAGAGTAGTTGGGCTGAGGTGAGAGGAGAGGGAGAGAGGCCCGCGGGGGTTTTCGGAGACCGAAAACGTCCGACGATTAAACCGGCGACTAGCGCCGCTATATATATATATCCGTTGGGCTATCAACGGACTCCGAATGCAATGAAATTTGGCAGGCGGCCTGTCTACACTATAATAAGACCACACGCCAAGTTTCACCCCATTCCGAGAACGTTTTTCGGCCACTCATAAAATAAATATTCGGAGACACCGCAGGCACGTGTAAGTGTGCCTGCGCTCAGAACGGACAACAGAGAGGACGAGGAAACTCAGACGGATGCAAGTTTTGAAAACATGAAGATGCAATGCACACGATGACATGGCAAGATGCGACACGCAAGCAAATGACATGGCACTGACAACGAATAACTGGCTGACACCTGGCGCACCGGTCTCGGGGTGTCACAACACTCCCCTACTAACAAGAGATCTCGTCCCGAGATCTTAGGAACGAGACGGAAGGAAAAAGGAAGAACAAAGTTCTTCGAGGACAAAAGAGTGAAAGCAAAGAACCTTGAGAGGATGAACAACTCGAAAGAAAGGATACAACGGAGATGAACGAAGTTGCAAGACTTCGTTAGACAAGAGGAAGAACGAACACGACAAGAACCAAAAGGTTGAAGGATATGAAACAAGAGCTAAAGGAACAAGAATGAACTCGAAACCACTCCGGTTATAAGAGGTATAAAATGAATTGAACGAAGTAATTCGGGTAGCACTCTGGCTGGAACTGAAAGAAATAGCACACCGGTTGAACAGAATGGAATGGAACAAGAACTGCAAAGATGAAATGTTACTCGACGAGGTGAATAATACAATGCCTCCGGAAGAATGGAAAGAATGCAATGAAAAGAACGGAGAAGAAGTTGACAACTTACACCACGAATGAGTTTGAAGAGAATCTTCGAGAGAAAAGCTTGAACGGAGTTGTTGAGAAAATCAACAACCAAAAGAATAAGCTTGTTATGGACTTATTGAAAACATCTCAAAACTTGAGGTGAATTATGCCACAACCAAAAGATGGATTAGCTGAGAATGAAGAAATGCAAAACTCCCTTTTCAAAAGAATACGGAGAATTATTTGCATCTCGAGAGGCAAAAGAATAAGAATGCTTGAGTTGCTCCAGAAGAATTAGATGGACGTTGCAGAATGAATTAAACATGAGGAACCGCCATAACGAACTCCGATAACGAAAAAGGATGATGATAGAAATAGAAATGACGGGTGAAAAGAATAAGATTAAGGCCTCCGGTGAATAGTCGGGGTTCCGACGAGATAGCCGAGAAAAACTTTGAACTCCGGAAAAGGAAAGATGAAAGGACTTGGAATTAGAATTTATTCATCAAGAATAAACTCCGAAGGAAGGAATTAAATCGACTCGATGAAAACGAATAAGAATTATGTTATGCTCATCCTCCATCAATTAAATTGATGCGAAGCAATGGATTCACACACTACTTATTCTCCTTGAAATGATTAAAGAGGGATATATCACGAACTTGCTACAATCTTCATGAAACATCGGTAGGATTGGAATAAAGATGAATGAATTGACATGATAGCACCGGAAAAGAACTGTCGAGCGAATCACCGTAAAGAATTGAAGCCGAGTGAAGAAAAGGAACGAACCACCGTGAAGAATTAAAATCGAGTGAAGAACGAGAATTCCCACTGTAAGGAATGAAATTGGACGATGCAAGAGGACAAGCCACCGTGAAGAATTGAGATTGAGTGAACACAAGAGAATGAAACTCCGGGAAGAATAAAGCACTTGAGGAAATTTAGATACAGGAGAACGAAGAGATCGTGAACTGATTAGAGAATACTTGAACAAGCACAGGAAGAATGTGAGACGAACGAAGAGGCATCAACGAAGAATATTTGGAGGACGAAGTTGAAAACTGAGGATGAAGAAATATTCTGAAATGATGGCCTTCGGAGGAACACAAGAAAAGAATTCATGAACTACTCCGGATGAATGAAGAGAAGAAAGGTTGAACCACTGCTGAAAAGAATTGAAAGCGATCTTGGAGAAGGCATGTGACTGATGGAATCCATACTTACGTCACACTTGAAAAGAATTTGGAACACTCCTGGAAATTAGAGGAGTCAGGTAAGATCCTGCGAAAGACATGTGGGTTATGAGCCCACCAAAGGGAGAACTCCGTTGAAATGGAATGCAAAGGAGATGATGCACCGGAACAAATGAAAAACTCGAATGAGGTGACAACCTCGAATTAATCAGAAGACAGACAAATATCCTGAGATTTCTTCGGAACTCCAGAATAATTAAATGGCGAGGGGTAAACGAGCAAGAGGAACATCTGAGTCGAGGGAAAAGAATATGATGAACACCGAATACTGGGATTGAAATCCACCGGAGAGAAGAAGAGGTGAAGAAAATCAAATGAGAGGAGAACTCATCGGAGAAGAAAAAAGATGAAGGATGACGAACTAAACGAGAATTCACCAGTTGAAATAACTGAGGAAAGAATGCAAAGGATTCACACGAGTAGGATGAATACTCGATTGAGGACTCCGGCTCCGAGAAACAAAAAGGGTGGGTGGGTGGGAAAAAGAAAGACAACTTCGGAAGGTGAAACAACACCGGTTGGAAAGAACTGAGAATTGCACTTGCAAAGAAGAAGAGGGTTGAATCCACTTGACAAGAGATGCACCAGATGAAAGAACTAACAACGCGACGAACAAAAACTATCCACGTGATCCTAAAAAAAATTTGAAGGGGAAGAGGAGTAATTCAAAACACCTACGTCAAGATTCCTCACCAGAGCGACGAAGGGGCAGGGGAGTAAAAAGAATTCCTACTCTCCGATATAGCTAGACTTCGAAAAAGTTTTCTGCTAGACTCAACAACGGCCAAGCTACGATCAATCAACGGAGCTCCTATGGTCAGTCGAGGCTCTGATACCAACTTGTCAGGCCCAATATGCGATTATATCTC
Organism: Secale cereale; assembly: GCA_902687465.1. NCBI lineage: Eukaryota > Viridiplantae > Streptophyta > Magnoliopsida > Poales > Poaceae > Secale > Secale cereale. The sequence goes on from LR738712.1 coordinate 577,525,743, forward strand.
GATCACGTGACACTTACGTGATTGGGGCACAACCGCATTTCGGGCGCTTAGCAAGATGGATATCATTACATCGTACCATTACATACATACATGGGGATATAACAATACATACAAGTCACGTGAATACAACAATATCAATACAAAGTATCCGACAACGGATACAAACATGAAAAGCACAAAGACATCCATCTGCTATCCCAGGCTGCCGACCCGGAACCTAACCCAAGACTGAAGAAGAAGAACTCCAACAAAAGAACAACGCTCTCACGTCAAGTCATCGGAAACCTGCACCTGCAACTGTTGTTGTAGTATCTGTGAGCCATGAGGACTCAGCAATCCCATAACCATGGGTAACAAGACTATCAAATCTTAATGGGTAGGAAGAAGTAAAGTGGTGAGGTTGCAGCAGAGGCTAAGCAATATATATGGTGGCTAACTTACGAGTACAAGAATAAGATGAGCATCTACGCAAACGGTCGCAACTAGTAGTGATCGCTAAAGATCGCGAACTACTTACGAGTCAAACATAACCCCACCGTGTTCTCTTCTCAAAGTGAAAAGAGACAGCCACGGTTACTCACACAGTTGTGTGTTTTACTTCGGATCCTCTTTCAAGTTTTCTACAACCGGACATTAACAAATTCCAATCTGCCACATAACCGCGGGCACGGCTTTCGAAAGATCATAACCCTGCAGGGGTGTCTCAACTTAGCCCATCACAAGCTCTCACGATCAGCTGAAGTGATAAATATAATATCATCACCCCTTATCTTAGGGAAATCCGATCAGGCTCGGCATCCCAGTGCAGAAGACATTTCGACAATGGTAAAACAAGTCCAGCAAGACCTCCCCGCGTGCCGACACCCTGATAGTAGCCGCGTGTATCTCGTCTCAGGCCACGTCCGGATGGGCGATGCTACAGGTAAAACCAGCCCTCGGGTTTCCCCAAGGTGGCCCTGCAGGACCCCCGTTTGGGACCAACACCATCAGCACTGGCCCCCCTGCTATGTAGAAAGAATCCTCAGGTAGCGCTAACTCCCTATGCAATTTAATTAATTAATTAAGTTGTTATTATGAGCAAATTAAAACCAATGTTGGGCCTTGCTGGAGGAGTTTTATTCAAAGACGAAGTGTCAAGGGGTCCCCATATATCCAACCGTGTAAGGAACGCAAAATCAAGGAACATAATGCCGGTTTATCGGCGCCTAAGGTGGCATGAGTGGAACAAAACACCGAGCAAAAGGCCAAGCCTTCCACCCATGCCCAGTATATAGGTGTGTTAATAATAATAATAGATATTGTGATATTCCAACAACAAGTTCCCTCCTGGAACGAACTTCATCTTCACCTGCAACTAACAACGCTATAAGAGGGGCTGAGCAAGCGGGTAACATAGCCAAACAATGGTTTTTGCTAGGAAGGTTTCATAGGTTAGAGGTTTCATGGCAACAAGGAGAGGGGCTGACAATAAGATGGGTAGCGCGACAAATAACGATAGCATCGAGACACTAAGCATGGCAATGATAGTAAAGGTATCCAAGGGTATGGTCATCTTGCCTGAGATCCCGCAAGGAAGAAGAACGGATCCATGAAGAAGATGGAGAAGAAGCCTTGAAGAAGAACCACGGGTAGACGAACGAATCCTCACGAACGCAACGAAACAAGCACTAACGAGAAGAAGCAAGCAATACGGTAAACACACAACACAAGATCATTACAATATGCTCAACCAAGTATTATGCAAAACAAGTCTACATATGAAGCACAACATGGCTATACAGGAAGCACAACAAGTCTATACAAGAAGCATAACATGGCAAGTTAGCAAGCACAGAAAAACAACACAAGTCTATATGATGCAATACACGGCAAGGTATGATGCATGACAAGACTATACAGGAAGCACAACAAGTCTATACAGGAAGCATTACATGGCAAGGTATGAAGCACTGAAAAACAACACAAGTCTATATGATGCAATACATGGCAAGGTATGATGCACTGCATATGCACTTAGGATGCATTACATGACAACATAGGAAGCACACCAGAACAACACAAGAACAAGACAATAAGCTCAAGCAAGTAGGATGCAAGACAGATCCATATAGGATGCAAAACATTACAAGGTAGGAAGCATATAGAAGTAACATAAGAACAACAAGTTTAAATGAGGCCGGAAGCTACTTAAGACAAATCCGGTAAGTCCTCATATGCATAGTTTGAAATTAGTCCAGATATGCACAAACCTTAAGTTAAATTTGTTAAACAACAATTTAACATGCACCATCGTGATCTACACATAATTCTAGTCAAGTTTCATATAAAGTTTGTTTAATTCGGAGCTACGGCCTAGAAGATATGAGCAAAACAAGTTAAGCATGGCAACGGTGCAAGATGCATCCAAACATCAAGCAAACACACTCCAAACAAGTAAACAAGTTGATATTATGATTCTACATGCAAAATCACACAAGTTTGGTATAAGGAACACTCAAAACGGAGCAACAGGCTAAAAGATACACATGAAACAAGATATAACAACAAGCTGAAGTTAACAGCCACATAGCAACTTTGGAGCAAGGTAAATATATGCTACAACACTCAAACATGGTGACAAGAAGCATGGACATGAAGTAGACATATCCTACAGCAAACACGTCCATTGGAGCATCTCCATAGGAGGCATGGATCAACATCAACAAGCTACAACATTTTGATCGTGACAACAAAAACCTGATAGTAATATTTTATAGCAACTTGGAAGCAAGGATTAAATAAGCTACATCAAGCCAAAAGAGCAAGTAAGGGCATGAATGGATATACAATAACATATACAACAAGGAAAGATCAATCTCCACCCCAAAACTAACATGGATTTACCTAGGGCATCAAGCAAACATAGCATCAGGATATTACAGATTACAGACTTAGTGAAATTTCACCAAGTGTTAAAACAGTAACATTAGCGTGGCATGTTTACAAGCATGTTTAAGTCACCTCAAGGCATATCATGGAAAGTTAAAAGCACCACATCAAAGAACACATCATGGAGATTCTAAAACATCTAGGCATGTGACATGGGGACAAACACAACAATAGCAACGAGCTCCTCAATTAGGCATCTCGTAACAAGTTTCAGCACATAACAGCCAAATGCACTTTTGCAACAGAGATAAACATGGCAATATGAACTCTAACATGCATGCTATAGCAACCATCATGTAGTACTCTTCACAAGGAACATTTTGACATATCATATGCATCATTTGGATAAACATGCACCAACTTATCATATCTCAAACATGGCAACAAAATAACAAGTAGCAGCATTTTATAACAAGTAGCACTCTTGCAACAGATATTAGAGCATCTAGATGAACTCAAACGAGCATGGCACAATGGAACAAAGTGTAGAGCATGTCACCACGATCATTTTGACATATCATTCACTCAATTTGGATCACCGTACAAAAAGATATCACCAGTCAAAGATACAACATTATAACAGTTTTCAGGGGACTTGGCAAAAAAACAGCACCTCGGAAACGGACATGTCAAGAGGCAGCGGACACTTCTGGCGGCGGGACCCGCGGGGCAGTGGCACAGTAGAGGGAAGGCGGACATGTCCGGCTCCCCGGACATGTCCGTCGGCGGCGGCCGTTGCGGGCCCACAGTCAGTGGCTCACGGCGGCATCTGCACGGGAGGCTCGATCCAGCCCGAAGGACAGATCGGGGCAGCGCTGGACATGGCCGCCGCCGGCGTTGGGGCGAGATGCCGGCGAGGCGGCCTCGAAGACGCGGGGATGGAGTGCTCCGGTCTGGATCTGACCGGATCCAGGCCGAGCAGAGGCGGGGAGGCGCTGGACGGGGAGCTCGGCTCCCATGGCGGCGGGGAAGAGCTGGGCCACCGGCGAGTGGGAGGCTTGGGACGCACGGGGCGGAGCGGCCCAGATCCGGCCCACGGCGGGCTGCGGCCAGGCCTGGAGGGCCTGGCGCGGCTGGGAGGCGCGGAAGACGTGGCTTTGGCCACATGGCGCACAGGGAGTGGGCAGCGGCTGACTGGACGGCGGCGGCCACTAGGAGGGCGCCAAGTGGCGGCGGTGGAGAGGGGCTGCGCGGAAATTGAGGCTGGTGGCACGGATTTCGAGGGAGAAGTGACTGGAGGTTAGGGAAGAGGCTAGGGGATGCCCAAAATGGACATGGGGGTGTTTATATAGGGAAAAGACTAGGGTTTGGGGGGTTTTAGACCGTTCTGGAGCCATCGGATCGCGATCCAACGGCAACGGAGCGAAGGGGAAGTTAGAAAGGCCTAGGTGGGCTGTGTAGAGTAGTTGGGCTGAGGTGAGAGGAGAGGGAGAGAGGCCCGCGGGGGCTTTCGGAGACCGAAAACGTCCGACGATTAAACCGGCGACTAGCGCCGCTATATATATCCGTTGGGCTATCAAACGGACTCCGAATGCGATGAAATTTGGCAGGCGGCCTGTCTACACTATAATAAGACCACACGCCAAGTTTCACCCCATTCCAAGAACTTTTTCGGCCACTCATAAAATAAATATTCGGAGGCACCGCGGGCGCGTGCAAGTGTGCCTGCGCTCAGAACGGACAACGGAGAGGACGAGGAAACTCAGACGGATGCAAGTTTTGAAAACATGAAGATGCAATGCACACGATGACATGGCAAGATGCAACACGCAAGCAAATGACATGGCACTGACAACGAATAACTGGCTGACACCTGGCGCACCGGTCTCGGGGTGTCACAGATTTTGTCAATTTGCTTATCGTTACTAGTATTATCTTGATTCGGTGGCATCGTGGGATGAAGCGGCCCGGACCGACCTTACACGTACGCTTATGTGAGACGGGTTCCACCGACTGACATGCACTAGTTGCATAAGGTGGCTAGCGGGTGTCTTGTCAGGCCCAAGATGCGATTCTATCCCGATCACGTGACACTTACGTGATTGGGGCACAACCGCATTTCGGGCGCTTAGCAAGATGGATATCATTACATCGTACCATTACATACATACATGGGGGATACAACAATACATACAAGTCACATGAATACAACAACATCAATACAAGATATCCGACTACGGATACAAACAAGAAAAGCACAAAGACATCCATCTGCTATCCCAGGCTGCCGACCCGGAACCTAACCCAAGACTGAAGAAAAAGAAATCCAACAAAAGAACAACGCTCTCACGTCAAGTCATCGGAAACCTGCACCTGCAACTGTTGTTGTAGTATCTGTGAGCCACGAGGACTCAACAATCCCATAACCATGGGTAACAAGACTATCAAAGCTTAATAGGTAGGAGGAGGTAAAGTGGTGAGGTTGCAGCTGCGGCTAAGGAAAAGTATGGTGGCTAACTTACGAGTACAAGAATAAGATGAGCATCTACGCAAACGGTCGCAGACTAGTAGTGATCGCTAAAGATCCTGAACTACATACGAGTCAAACATAACCCCACCGTGTTCTCTTCTCAAAGTGAAAAGAGACAGTCACGGTTACTCACACAGTTGTGTGTTTTACTTCGGATCCTCTGTCAATTTTTCTACAACCGGACATTAACAAATTCCAATCTGCCACATAACCGCAGGCACGGCTTTCGAAAGATCATAATCCTGCAGGGGTGTCCCAACTTAGCCCATCACAAGCTCTCACGATCAGCTGAAGTGATAAATATAATACCACCACCCCTTATCTTAGGGAAATCCGATCAGGCTCGGCATCCCGGTGCACAAGACATTTCGACAATGGTAAAACAAGTCCAGCAAGACCTCCCGGCGTGCCGACACCCTAATAGTAGCCGCGCGTATCTCGTCTCAGGCCACGTCCGGGTGAGCTATGGTTACAGCGACCAGATACCCCAAGTTTTCAAGGGGCGGCGCCGCAAGCTGCTCTATTTGGGACCAACACCATCGGCACTGGCCCCCCTGCTATGTAGAAGAATCCTCGGGTAGCGCTAACTCCCTATGCAATTTAATTAATTAATTAAGTTGTTATAATGAGCAAATTAAAACCAATGTTGGGCCTTGCTGGAGGAGTTTTATTCAAAGATGAACTGTCAAGGCGTCCCAATATACCCATCGTGTAAGGAACGCAAAATCAAGGAACATAATGCCGGTTTATCGGCGCCTAAGGTGGCATGAGTGGATAAAAACACCGAGCAAAAGGCCAAGCCTTCCACCCATGCCCAGTATATATGTGTGTTAATAATAATATTAGATATTGTGATATTCCAACAACAAGTTCCCTCCTGGAACGATCTTCATCTTCACCTGCAACTAACAACGCTATAAGAGGGGCTGAGCAAGCGGGTAACATAGCCAAACAATGGTTTTTGCTAGGAAGGTGTCAAAGGTTAGAGGTTTCATGGCAACAAGGAGAGGGGCTGACATAAATGATGGGTAGCGCGACATGTAACGATAGCATCGAGACACTAAGCATGGCAATGATAGTAAAGGTATCCAAGGGTATGGTCATCTTGCCTGAGATCCCGCAAGGAAGAAGAACGGTTCCGTGAAGAAGACGGAGAAGAAGCCTTGAAGAAGAACCACGGGTAGACGAACGAATCCTCACGAACGCAACGGAACAAGCACTAACGAGAAGAAGCAAGCATCACGGTAAACAAACCACTCAAGAACACGACAATATGCTCAACCAAGTATGATGCAAAACAAGTCTACTTATGATGCACAGAAAGTCTACACAGGAAGCAAAACATGGCAAGGTAGGAAGCACAGCAAAACAACAAAAGTCTATATATGATGCATTACATGGCAAGGTATGATGCATGACAAGACTATATAGGAAGCACAACAAGTCTATACAGGAAGCATAACGTGGCAAGGTAGGAAGCACAGAAAAACAACACAAGTCTATATGATGCAATACATGGCAAGGTATGATGCATGACAAGACTATACAGGAAGCACAACAAGTCTATACAGGAAGCATAATATGGCAAGGTAGGAAGCACAGCAAAACAACACAAGTTTATATGATGCAATACATGGCAAGGTATGATGCATGACAAACTATACAGGAAGCATAACATGGCAAGGTAGGAAGCACAGAGAAACAACACAAGTTTATATATGATGCATTACATGGCAAGGTATGATGCATGACAAGTGTACATAGGAAGCAAAACATGGCAAGGTAGGAAGCACAGAAAACAACACAATTCTATATGATGCAATACATGACAAGGTATGATGCAAGACAAATCTATACAGGAAGCACAACATGGCAAGGTAGGAAGCACAACATGGCAAGGTATGATGCAATACATGGCAACGATGCAAGATGCACCTAAACATCAAGCAAACATACTCCAAAATGTTAACAAGATGATATTATGATTCTACATGCAAAATCACACAAGTTTCATATAAGGAACACCCCAAACGGAGCAACGGGCTAAAAGATACACATGAAACAAGATATAACAACAAGCTGAAATTAACAGCCACATAGCAACTTGGAAGCAAGAAATATATATGCTACAACACTCAAACATGGTGATAAGAAGCATGGACATGAAGTAGACATATCCTACAGCAAACAACTCAATTGGAGCAACTCCATAAGAGGCATGGATCAATAGCAACAAGCTACAACATTTTGATCATGACACTAAAAACCTGACAGCAATATTTTATAGCAACTTGGGAGCAAGAAATAAGTAAGCTAAAGCAAGCAAAAAGAGCAAGTGAGGGCATGAATGGATACACAACAACATATTCAACAAGGAATGATCAATGGCCACCCCAAAACTAACATGGATTCACCTAGGGCATCAAACAAACATAGCATCAGGATATTACAGATTCCAGACTTGGTGATATTTCACCAAGTGTTAAAACAGTAATAACAACATGGCATGTTTGCGAGCATGTTTAAGTCAACACAAGGCATGTCATGGAAAGTTAAATGCACCACATCAAAGAACACATCATGGAGATTCTAAAACATCTAGGCATGTGGCAAGGGGACAAACACAACAATAGCAACGAGCTCCTCAACTAGGCACCTCGTAACAAGTTTCAGAACATAACAGCCAAATGCACTTTTGTAACAGAGATTAACATGGCAATATGAACCCTAACATGCATGCTACAGCAACCAACATGTAGAGCATCTCATGATGAACATTTTGACATATCATTTGCATCATTTGGATGAACATGCACCAAGTTATCATATCTCAAACATGGCAACAAAATAACAAGTAGCAGCAATTTATACCAAGTAGCACTCTTGCAACAGATATTTAAGCATCTAGATGAAGTCAAATGAGCATGGCACAATGGAACAAAGTGTAGAGCATATCACCACGATCATTTTGACATATCATACACTCAATTTAGATAAATACACACAAAGTTATCACTAAGCAAACATGCAACAAAAATGCTGACAGAATAAAAGACTTAGCAGTTTTTGAGAGGAAAACGAGCGACAGATAGCCATACAGCGCACATGGGCGAGGGATAGAAGGGGCTCACCAGGTGGGCTCGGCCCATGGCAGAAGGAAGAGGAGGAGCTGGGATGCGGGCTGGCAGGGAGGCACTGGAGCTGGGCCCGGTCAGTGGGATGCGGCCCAGGGGAGCGGCGGCTCGGCTGGTGGCGGAGCTGGGCCGGCCTGCAGGGGAGGAGCAGGCCAGCAGGGAGGGGGCCGGCCGGCGCGGGGCAGGTGGCGGCCCAGGCGAGGGGCTCTGGCCTCGCCGTTCTCGTGCGCGTGCACGAGCGGGAGGAGGACGGCGATCCTGGCGGCGCACGCTGGTGGTGACAGAGCCTGGCAGCAGGTACGGGAGGAGGTCGGCGGAGCGGCAACGGGCAGATCTCGCCGGGGCATGGCCGCGGCCGCCGGATCCGGCGAGGAGGAAGCCGGGGCGCGGCGCACGGAGGCGGAGCGTGCTGTGGCGACGGGGACGAGCGGGAGGGAGCCGGGTGCTGGTGAGCGCCGCGGGGCTCTCGGGAGGCGCGGCCGATCGGGCCCAGATCCGGCCCGGGGGCGGGCCTGGAGCGGGCTTCGCGGGCCAGGCGCGGTGGGAAGCTGGGGGAGCCACGTGGCAGGCCAGGAGTGGTGGAGGGCGCTATTGGCGGCTGTGGCAGCCAATGGGGGCGCGCCACTTGGCGAAAACGAGGTGGCGGCGGCGCTAGGTGGCGAGAGGTGGCTGGGGAGGCGCGGATTCCGAGGAAGAAGATGGTGGTGGCTGCGGGAGGAGAAGGGAAGGCTAGGAAATGCCTAATTTGGCATGGGGGTGTCTATATATAGACAAAACTAGGGTTAGGGGGGGTGTTTAGGGGTGTTTCGAGCCCTCCGATCAGAATCCGACGGATCCGATCACGAGGTAAGGTAGGATGGGCCTAGGGGAGTGTAGTGGGCTGTGTTGTAGGGGTTGTGGGGAGAGAAGAGAAGAGGCCCACGGGGGTTTTCGGAGACCGAAAACATCCGACGTTTTAACCGGCGACTAGTGCCGCTATATATATCCGTTGGGCTATCAAACGAGCTCTGAATGCGATGAAATTTGGCAGGCGGCCTGTCTACACTATAATAAGACCACACGCCAAGTATCATCCCATTCCGAGAACATTTTCCGGCCACTCACAAAATAAATATTCGGAGGCACCGCGGGCGCGTGCAAGTGTGTGTGGGCTTAGAACGGACAACGGAAAGGACGAGGGAACTCGGGCGGATGCAAGTTTTAAAAACATGCTGATGCAAACACACATGATGACATGGCAAGACGCACACGCAAGCAGAAGACATGGCACTGACAACGAATAACTGGCTGACACCTGGCGCACCGGTCTCGGGGTGTCACAGCACTCCCCTACTAACAAGAGATCTCGTCCCGAGATCTTAGGAACGAGACGGAAGAGAAAAAGGAAGAACAAGGTTCTTCGAGGACAAAAGAGTGAAACCAAAGAACCTTGAGAGTTGAACAACGGAGAAGAACGAAGTTGCAAAGACTTCGGTAAATAAGAGGAACAAGGAATACGACGAGAACCAAGAGGTTGAAGGATATGAAGCACGAGTTGAAGGAACAAGAATGAATTCGAAACCACTCTGGTTAACAAAGATAGAAGGAATCCGAACGAAGTAATTCGGGCAGCACTCAGGCTGAAACTGAAAGAAATAGCACTCCGGTTGAACATGAATGGAATGGAGCAAGAATTTGAGAATATGGAACGATCCATGACGAGATGAACAAGAAAAAGCCACCGGTAGAATTTAAAGAGAGAGGAATGAAAAGAATGAAGAAGAGGATGACAACTTCCATCACGAATTAATTCAAAAGAGGATCTTCAGAAGAAAGGCTTGAACGGTGCTGTTGAAAATCAACAACAAAAGAATAAGCTTGGTTTGGACTTACATAATCATCTCAAAAGTTAAGGTGAAATATGCCGCAACCAAAGATTGAATAGATGAGAATGAAGAAAGAAATGCAAAACTCCACTTCAAAAGAATAGGGAGGATTAATTGCACTCGAGAGGCAAAAGAATAAGATTCCTTGAGCTGCTCTAGAATAATTAAATGAACATTGAAGAATGAATTACTCATGATGAACCCCATGAAGAACTCCGGTAACAAAAGGATGATGAATAAACAAATGACGGATGAAAAGAATAAGATTAAGCCTTGCGATGATTAAACGGGGGTACCGACGAGATAACCGAGGAAACTATGAACTCCGGGGAAAAAGAATAACACACATGGAACTAGAATTTATTCATCAAGAATAAACTCCGAAGGAAGGAATAAACAACTCGATGAAAAGAATAAGAATTATGTTATGCTTATCCTCCACCAATTAAATTGATGAGAAGTAATGGATTTGCACACAACTTATTCGCGATGAAAAGGATTAAAGAGGGGTATATCGCGAACTTGCGAAAATCTTCATGAAACACCGGTAGGATTGGAATAAAGTGAATGGATTGATATGATAACACCGGAAATAACTCTTGAGCGAACCACCGTAAGAGAATTGAGGCCGAGTGATGAAAAGAACGAACCACCGAGAAGAATTAAAAATCGAGTGAAGAACGAGAATGACCATCGTAAGGAATGAAATTGAATGATGCAAGGGGATAAGCCACCGTGGAGAATTGGATTGAGTGAACACAAGAGAATGAATCGCCGGGAAGAATAAATAACTTGAGGGAAATTGAATGATGAGAACAAAGAGATCGTGAACTGATTAAAGAATGCTTGAACGAAGCACCTGAAGAAAGTGAGACGAACGAAGAGGCATCAATGAAGAATATTTAGAGGACGAAGTTGAAAACTGAGAACGAAGAAATCTTCTGAAATGATGGCCTTCGGAGGAACACAAAGAAAAGAATTCCTGAAATACTCCGGAAGAATGAAAAGAAGAAAGGTTGAACCAACGATGAAAATAATTAAAACTATCTTGAAGAAGGCATATGACTGATGGAATCCATACTTACGTCACATTTGAAAAGAATATAGGAACACTCCGGAAATGAAAAGAGTCAGGTAAGATCCTGGGAATAAACCTGTGGGTTATGAGCCCACCGAAGGGAGAACTCCGTTGGAAAGGATTGAAAAGGAGATAATGCACCGGAACGATTAAAAGACTCAAAGGAGGTGACAACCTCAAATTAATTGGAAGACAGACGCATATCGTGAGGTTTCTTCGGAACTCCGGAATAATTGGTGAGAGGTGAACGAGCAAGGGGAAAACATTTGAGCCGAGGAAAAGGAATATGAACAACAGCGAATACTTGAATTGAATCCACCGGAAAAGAAGAAGAGGTGAAGAAAATCAAACGAGAGGAGAACTCATCGGAGAAGAAAAGAGATGAAGGATGACGAACTAAACGAGAATTCACCAGTTGAAATAATTGAGGAAAGAATGCAAAGGATTCACACGAGTAGGATGGATACTCGATTAAGGACTCCGGCTCCGAGAAACAAAAGGGTGGGCGGGTGGGAAAAGAAAGACCACTTCGGACGGGCAAAAACACCGTCGGTTGAAAAGAACTGAGGTTGAACTTGCAAAGAAGAAGAGGATTGAAACCACTTGACGAGAGATGCACCAGATGAAAGAACTAACAACGCAACGAACGAAAAACTAACCACGAGATCCTAAAAAAATTTGAAGGGGAAGAGGAGTAATTCAAAATACCTACGTCAAGATTCCTCACCAGAGCGACGAAGGGGCAGGGAAGTAAAAAGAATTCCTACTCTCCGATATAACTAGACTCCGAAAAAGTTTTCTTCTAGACTCAACAACGGCCAAACTACGATCAATCAAGGGGGCTCCTATGGTCGGTCGAGGCTCTGATACCAACTTGTCAGGCCCAAGATGCGATTCTATCCCGATCACGTGACACTTACGTGATTGGGGCACAACCGCATTTCGGGCGCTTAGCAAGATGGATATCATTACATAGTACCATTACATACATACATGGGGGATACAACAATACATAAAAGTCACATGAATACAACAACATCAATACAAGATATCCGACTACGGATACAAACAAGAAAAGCACAAAGACATCCATCTGCTATCCCAGGCTGCCAACCTAGAACCTAACCCAAGACTGAAGAAGAAGAACTCCAACAAAAGAACAACGCTCTCACGTCAAGTCATCGGAAACCTGCACCTGCAACTGTTGTTGTAGTATCTGTGAGCCACGAGAACTCAGCAATCCCATAACCATGGGTAACAAGAATATCAAAGCTTAATAGGTAGGAGGAGGTAAAGTGGTGAGGTTGCAGCAGCGGCTAAGCAATATATATGGTGGCTAACTTACGAGTACAAGAATAAGATGAGCATCTACGCAAACGGTCGCAAACTAGTAGTGATTGCTAAAGATCCTGAACTACATACGAGTCAAACATAACCCCACCATGTTCTCTTCTCAAAGTGAAAAGAAACAGTCACGGTTACTCACACAGTTGTGTGTTTTACTTCGGATCCTTTGTCAAGTTTTCTACAACCGGACATTAACAAATTCCAATCTGCCACATAACCGTGGGCACGGCTTTCGAAAGATCATAACCCTGCAGGGGTGTCCCAACTTAGCCCATCACAAGCTCTCACGATCAGCTGAAGTGATAAATATAATATCATCACCCCTTATCTTAGGGAAATCCGACCAGGCTCGGCATCCCGGTGCACAAGACATTTCGACAATGGTAAAACAAGTCCAGCAAGACCTCCCGGCGTGCCGACACCCTGATAGTAGCCGCGCGTATCTCGTCTCAGGCCACGTCCGGATGAGCTATGGTTACAGCGACCAGATACCCCAAGTTTCCAAGGGGCGGCGCCGCAAGCTGCTCTATTTGGGACCAACACCATCGGCACTGGCCCCCCTGCTATGTAGAAGAATCCTCGGGTAGCGCTAACTCCCTATGCAATTTAATTAATTAATTAAGTTGTTATAATGAGCAAATTAAAACCAATGTTGGGCCTTGCTGGAGGAGTTTTATTGAAAGACGAACTGTCAAGGCGTCCCCATATACCCATCGTGTAAGGAACGCAAAATCAAGGAACATAATGCCGGTTTATCGGCGCCTAAGGTGGCATGAGTGGAACAAAACACCGAGCAAAAGGCCAAGCCTTCCACCCATGCCCAGTATATAGGTGTGTTAATAATAATATTAGATATTGTGATATTCTAACAACAAGTTCCCTCCTGGAACGATCTTCATCTTCACCTGCAACTAACAACGCTATAAGAGGGGCTGAGCAAGCGGGTAACATAGCCAAACAATGGTTTTTGCTAGGAAGGTGTCAAAGGTTAGAGGTTTCATGGCAACAAGGAGAGGGGCTGACATAAATGATGGGTAGCGCGACATGTAACGATAGCATCGAGACACTAAGCATGGCAATGATAGTAAAGGTATCCAAGGGTATGTTCATCTTGCCTAAGATCCCGCAAGGAAGAAGAACGGTTCCGTGAAGAAGACGGAGAAGAAGCCTTGAAGAAGAACCACGGGTAGACGAATGAATCCTCACGAACGCAACGGAACAAGCACTAACGAGAAGAAGCAAGTAACACGGTAAACAAACCACTCAAGAACATGACAATATGCTCAACCAAGTATGATGCAAAACAAGTCTACTTATGATGCACAGAAAGTCTACACAGGAAGCAAAACATGGCAAGGTAGGAAGCACAGCAAAACAACACAAGTCTATATATGATGCATTACATGGCAAGGTATGATACATGACAGGAGTACATAGGAAGCACAACAAGTCTATACAGGAAGCATAACGTGGCAAGGTAGGAAGCACAGAAAAACAACACAAGTCTATATGATGCAATACATGGCAAGGTATGATGCATGACAAGACTATACAGGAAGCACAACAAGTCTATACAGGAAGCATAATATGGCAAGGTAGGAAGCACAACAAAACAACACAAGTTTATATGATGCAATACATGGCAAGGTATGATGCATGACAGACTATACAGGAAGCATAACATGGCAAGGTAGGAAGCACAGAAAAACAACACAAGTTTATATATGATGCATTACATGGCAAGGTATGATGCATGACAAGTGTACACATGAAGCAAAACATGGCAAGGTAGGAGGCACAGAAAACAACACAATTCTATATGATGCAATACATGACAAGGTATGATGCAAGACAAATCTATATAGGAAGCATAGCATGGCAAGGTAGGAAGCACAACATGGCAAGGTAGGAAGCACAACATGGCAAGGTATGATGCAATACATGGCAACGGTGCAATATGCACCCAAACATCAAGCAAACATACTCCAAACATGTTAACAAGATGATATTATGATTCTACATGCAAAATCACACAAGTTTCATATAAGGAACACCCCAAACGGAGCAACGGGCTAAAAGATACACATGAAACAAGATATAACAACAAGCTGAAATTAACAGCCACATAGCAACTTGGAAGCAAGAAATATAATGCTACAACACTCAAACATGGTGATAAGAAGCATGGACATGAAGTAGACATATCCTACAGAAAACAACTCCATTGGAGCAACTCCATAGGAGGCTTGGATCAATAGCAACAAGCTACAATATTTTGATCATGACAGTAAAAACCTGACAGCAATATTTTATAGCAACTTGGGAGCAAGAAATAAGTACGCTAAAGCAAGCCAAAAGAGCAAGTGAGGGCATGAATGGATAGACAACAACATATACAACAAGGAATGATCAATGGCCACCCCAAAACTAACATGGATTCACCTAGGGCATCAAGCAAACATAGCATCAGGATATTACAGATTCCAGACTTCGTGAAATTTCACTAAGTGTTAAAACAGTAATAACAACATGGCATGTTTGCGAGCATGTTTAAGTCAACACAAGGCATATCATGGAAAGTTAAATGCACCACATCAAAGAACACATCATGGAGATTCTAAAACATCTAGGCATGTGGCAAGGGGACAAACACAACAATAGCAACGAGCTCCTCAACTAGGCATCTCGTAACAAGTTTCAGAACATAACAGCCAAATGCACTTTTGTAACAGAGATTAACATGGCAATATGAACCCTAACATGCATGCTACAGCAACCAACATGTAGAGCATCTCATGATGAACATTTTGACATATCATTTGCATCATTTGGATGAACATGCACCAAGTTATCATATCTCAAACATGGCAACAAAATAACAAGTAGCAGTAGTTTATAACAAGTAGCACTCTTGCAACAGATATTTAAGCATCTAGATGAAGTCAAATGAGCATGGCACAATGGAACAAAGTGTAGAGCATATCACCACGATCATTTTGACATATCATACACTCAATTTGGATAAATACACACAAAGTTTTCACTAAGCAAACATGCAACAAAAATGCTGACAGAATAAAAGACTTAGCAGTTTTTCAGAGGAAAACGAGCGACAGATAGCCATACATCGCACATGGGCGAGGGATAGAAGGGGCTCACCAAGTGGGCTCGGCCCATGGCAGAAGGAAGAGGAGGAGCTGGGCTGCGGGCTGGCAGGGAGGCACTGGAGCTGGGCCCGGTCGGTGGGATGCGGCCCAGGGGAGCGGCGGCTCGGCTGGTGGCGGAGCTGGGCCGGCCCGCAGGGGAGGAGCAGGCCGGCTGGGAGGGGGCCGGCCGGCGCGGGGCAGGTGGCGGCCCAGGCGAGGGGCTCTGGCCTCGCCGTTCTCGTGCGCCCGCACGAGCGGGAGGAGGACGGCGATCCTGGCGGCGCACGCCGGTGGCGACGGAGCCTGGCAGCAGGTACGGGAGGAGGTCGGGGGAGCGGAAACGGGCAGATCTCGCCGGGGCATGGCCGCGGCCGCCGGATCCGGCGAGGAGGAAGCCGGGGCGCGGCGCACGGAGGCGGAGCGTGCTGTGGCGACGAGGACGAGCGGGAGGTAGCCGGGTGCTGGTGAGCGCCACGGGGCGCTCGGGAGGCACGGCCGATCGGGCCCAGATCCGGCCCGGGGGCGGGCCTGGAGCGGGCTTCGCGGGCCAGGCGCGGTGGGAAGCTGGGGGGAGCCACGTGGCAGGCCAGGAGTGGTGGAGGGCGCTGTTGGCGGCTGTGGCAGCCAATGGGGGCGCGCCACTTGGCGAAAACGAGGTGGCGGCGGTGCTAGGTGGCAAGAGGTGGCTGGGGAGGCACGGATTCCGAGGAGGAAGATGGTGGTGGCTGCGGGAGGAGAAGGGAAGGCTAGGAAATGCCTAATTTGGCATGGGGGTGTCTATATATAGACAAAACTAGGGTTAGGGGGTGTTTAGGGGTGTTTCGAGCCCTCCGATCGCGATTCGACGGATCCGATCGCGAGGTAAGGTAGGATGGGCCTAGGGGACTGTAGTGGGCTGTGTTGGAGGGGTTGTGGGGAGAGAAGAGAAGAGGCCCACGGGGGTTTTCGGAGACCGAAAACATCCGACGTTTTAACCGGCGACTAGTGCCGCTATATATATCCGTTGGGCTATCAATCGAGCTCCGAATGCGATGAAATTTGGCAGACGGCCTGTCTACACTATAATAAGACCACACGCCAAGTATCATCCCATTCCAAGAACATTTTCCGGCCACTCAGAAAATAAATATTCGGAGGCACCGCGGGCGCGTGCAAGTGTGTCTGGGCTCAGAACGGACAACGGAAAGGACGAGGGAACTCAGGCGGATGCAAGTTTTGAAAACATGCTGATGCAAGCACACATGATGACATGGCAAGATGCACACGCAAGCAGAAGACATGGCACTGACAACGAATAACTGGCTGACACCTGGCGCACCGGTCTCGGGGTGTCACATGTTTGTCTCTCCCACTTTAGTTGGATCATATTCGATGAAAAGGGTCCTTATGAAGGGTAAATAGAAATTAGCATATCACGTTGTGGTTTTGGCGTAGGTAAGAAACGTTCTTTCTAGAAACCTATAGCAGCCACGTAAAAACTTGCAACAACAATTAGAGGACGTCTAACTTGTTCTTGCAGCATATGTCGTGTGATGTGATATGGCCAAAAGGGGATGCGATGAATAATATATGTGATGTATGAGATTGATCATGTTCTTGTAATAGGAATCACGACTTGCATGTCGATGAGTATGACAACCGGCAGGAGCCATAGGAATCACGACTTGCATGTCGATGAATAATTTATTGTATGTCATGCGTGTCAATGAAAATGCCATGTAATACTTTACTTTATTGCTAATCGTTAGCCATAGTAGTAGAAGTAATAGTTCACGAGACAACTTCATGAAGACACGACGATGAAGATCATGATGATGGAGATCATGGTGTCATGCCGGTGACGATGATGATCATGGAGCCCCAAAGATTGAGATCAAAGGAGCAAAATGATATTGGCCATATCATGTCACTATTTGATTGCATGTGATGTTTATCATGGCTTACATCTAATTTGCTTAGAACGACGGTAGCTTAAATAAGATGGTCTCTCACTAAAATTTCAAGAATTGTGTTCCCCCTAACTGTGCACCATTGCTAAGGTTCGTTATTCAGAAGCATTACGTGATGATCGGGTTTGATAGGCTCTAAAGTTCGCATACAACGGGTGTAAGCCAGATTTACACACGCAATACACTTAGGTTTACTTGACGAACCTAGCATGTACAGACATGGCCTCGGAACACGAAAGACTGAAAGGTCGAACATGAGTCGTATAGAAGATACGATCAACATGGAGATGTTCACCGTTGATGACTAGTCCGTCTCACGTGATGATCGGACACGGCCTAGTCCATTCGGATCATTTTTCACTTGGATGACTAGTGGGATGTCTATCTGAGTGGGAGTTCATTAAATAATTTGATTAGATGAACTTAATTGTCATGAACATAGTCGAAATATCTTTACAATATGTCTTGTAGATCAAATGGCCCACGCTAATGTTGCCCTCAACTTCAACGCGTTCTTAGAGAAAACCAAGCTGAAAGACGATGGTAGCAACTATACGGATTGGGTCCGTAACTTGAGGATCATCCTCATAGCTGCCAAGAAAGCATATGTCCTTGAAGCACTTCTAGATGACGCACCCATTATCCCAGCAACTCAAGACGTTATGAACACCTGGCAGTCGCGTAGTGATGATTACTCTCTGGTTTAGTGCGGCATGCTTTACAGCTTAGAATCGGGGCTCCAAAAGTGTTTTGAGGAACACGGAGCATATGAGATGTTCCAGGAGCTGAAAATGGTTTTCCAAGCTCATGCCCGGGTCGAGAGATATGAAGTCTCTGACAAGTTCTACAGTTGTAAGATGGAGGAAAACAGTTCTGTCAGCGAGCATATACTCAAAATGTCTGTGTTGCACAACCGCTTGTCTCAGTTGGGAGTTAATCTCCCAGATGACTCGGTCATTGACAGAATCCTCCAGTCGCTCCCACCTAGCTACAAGAGCTTTGTGATGAACTACAATATGCAAGGGATGGAGAAGTCCATTCCTGAGTTATATTCAATGCTGAAATCAGCGGAGGTGGAGATCAAAAAGGAACATCAAGTGTTGATGGTGAATAAGACCACTAAGTTCAAGAAAGGCAAGGGTAAAAAGAACTTCAAGAAGGACGGCAAGGGAGTTGCCGCGCCCGGTAAGCCAGTTGCCGGGAGGAAGCCAAAGACTGGACCCAAGCCTGAGACTGAGTGCTTTTATTGCAAGGGAACGGGTCACTGGAAGCGGGACTGCCCCAAGTACTTGGCGGATAAGAAGGCTGGCAACGTCAAAGATACATATGATACACATGTTATTGATGTGTACCTTACCAGCGCTCGTAGTAGCTCCTGGGTATTTGATACCGGTGCAGTTGCTCACATTTGTAACTCTAAGAAGGAGCTGTGGAATAAGCGGAGACAGGCGAAGGACAAGGTGACGATGCTGATGGCTTCTCGCCCCTCGTTGGTTACCCCAAGTGGAAGGTTTGAGATGCAGTGTAGCGGAAGTTTTCCCTTGGCAAAGATACCAAGGATTGATTTCCCTGAGACTCCTAGTTTCAACAAGAAGGTGTCAACTGCTAACGGCGCCAGATATTAGCAATCAACGTGGACCTGCACACAGATACAAATAACTTTGCTCCCAACGAGTACAGAGAGGTTGTCAATCTCTCCGGCCTTGTAGTTTACAAAGGATCAAACGCAAGTGATAATAGTGATAGGTATTGCTGCAATAGTAAGTAAAAGCGTAAAGTAAATAGCGGATGTGATCAATGATGGTAATATAGACCGGGGTCCTATGATGTTCACTAGTGATGTCTCTCTCCCAAAAGACGATAAAACAGCTATGTGAGGTGAACGAATTACAGCTGGGCAATTGACAGAATTATGTGCGCAAACCAATGCTAACTATGTTGCAAGAAAGGTAGAGGTTCAAAGCATGGGCGGTACGCCAAGGCAAGTAGACCGAAATCCATCTGCATCTACTACTAATCATCCACCTTGAGATATCTATCCAGAACATCTCGCTGGTATTAAGTTGCGAGTCCCACCCATAGTGTAAACTCAAAGCAACAGACAACTGCATTAAAAGAGCTTTGCGTAAAGTAAACAATCCTTGCACCCGCGGGCACAAGCACAGTTGTTTTCCCCCTTGTGGCAACAACACATCCCCTAGACTCATGTTTCTGTCACTCAAGCTAGTCATCGAGGGGCATGAACCCACAATCAAGCATAACGTTCCCTCTTGGAGTCACTACCTACTACTTGGCCAAAGCAATAAATAACAACGGAGAACATGCAAGAATTACTTACGAACATAAATATAAAAGAGGTAGATCAAATATATTACTCAAACACAATCTGAACATAATCTCACAATCCATCGGATCCCAGCAAACTCAACATAGCAACAACATAAGGATTACATATGTGCCTCGATCATGTAGGGCAGCTCACGAGGACTAATTAGTGAAGCACAAGAACGGGAGGAGAACATCACATAGCTACTGGTCATGGACCCATGGTCCAAGGGAGACTACTCACAACTCATCCGGGAGGCGTCCATGGTGGTGGAGAGGCTCCCGGTGGTGATCCTCCCCTCCGGCAGGGTGCCGGGAAGAGTTCTCCTGGCGCTCTCGATCTTGGAAGCGCGGCAGCGGCGGAACAGATATGAGATCGCGAAAAAGGGTTCCCGTCTTGAGGGTTTCGGGACACGATATAAATATATGCCAAAGGGGGGCATCAACGGAGGCCCGGGGGGCCCAGGCGCCTCCCGGCGCGGCCAGGAGGGGGGCCGCGCCACCAGGGCGCCTGGAGCCCTGGTGGCCCCCCTCCGGCTGTACTTTGGCTACCGGGAAGCTTCTGGAACGCTTATTTTTTATATAATTGTTCCGGGATTTTTCTGGCAGTTCTCGTAATGGGAAAACCTGAAATACAAAAACAGCAGAAAACAGAAACTGGCACTGGGGTACACTGAGTTAATAGGTTAGTCCAAATATGATCAAAAGTGTATGGAAGTGTATAAATATCATAGCAATATCACCCAAAAGAGGCATGGAGCAAGCAGAAATTATAGATACGTTTTGGACGTATCAACATCCCCAAGCTTAATTCCTGCTCGTCCTCGAGTAGGTAAATGATAACAAGAATAATTTCTGTGGTGACATGCTATTAACCATATAAGGATTTTTCATAGTTATATGACAAAAGCTTACTGAGACAATGAATCTGTAGTAATTAAGTTGCCTCATGATAAAATCACAAAGAACTGAAAGTTTTACAACATGATACTGAAACATCAAATAGATTTGTAATGAGCATGGTGTGCAAATATGATAAAGTGATATCTCGCTTGCCCCCTTTAGTGAAGCAAAACATAAATGCAGGGGCACCTCCAAGGTTTAAGTGATGACTAGATACAATGATTTCAAAATAAACGATATCATAATCATGCAAAAGACAATGCTACTTTGGGACAATGCACATTACACTCAGAATGACAATCATGCTCTCAGTAGTTGGTGCTTTAAAAGAAGGTGGAGACTCTCGAACCGTGGCTTTTGTTGGCAAGGTTGCAAACCCGTAGTCGGAAACAAAGACAAAACATGTACCAGAGCTCTTGGTTTTAAAACAGAAGTAATAATATATATATTTTCTTAGATCATGCATGTTTCGTCAACGAATGCTAGCAGACAACTCAATTACTTATTGAGATGGACAAGTTTCGAGGAACGGCTCCCGAATGAGGACGATCACATCCTCTTAATCTCCTTTGTTTATCACTGCCAAAGTTTTCTGATTTCTCATGAACAAAGCGTGAAGGAGGGTTTGTTTGTTATATTAATTTTGAGCCGGGCGCACTCAATGCCAGTTCCTTCTCGTATTATGGGTTTGCACATTAGACATGCAATCCCGGGGTGAAGCTTGTCCAACTTAAAAAGATCATGAATTAACTACTACTTCCTCATGGACGTAAAACAGAGGCACAAAATAGGAATGCATTTTTTTTCTTTTTGAATAATTTCGAGATAGTACATGAAAGTCTTCGTTAGGAATGGCAGGTAAATACCATGTAGGAAGGTATGGTGGACTCATATGGCATAACTGGTTTAAAGGATTTTGGATGCACAAGCAGTCAGTCCGCTTAGTACAGGTGAAGGTTAGCAAAAGACTGGGAGCGACCAACTAAGAGAGCAATGACGGTCATAATCATGCAGAGCGACAAAGCAACATTGAATCAGGCATGGAAGTTATATCGCTACTCAGAAACAAAAGATCATCAAGGCTTGACAGACTTTCTTTACAGTCTTAAATATGCGTGAGCATACGCCAAGTCAATCAAAATAAATTCTTGAAGGAAGATATTACTAAACCATACCACATCATAGGCAAACAAATCATGTTGGTACTCCAATAACACATTGGGAACCCCCCAGCTATTTGAGACTAACCATAAGAAAACATGAACTACTAAGCACCATTATGCACGTAGCATCTTTATCATAGACATATCAACCAATGCAACGGAAGCAAACTCTCTTAATAAGATAATCATGATAAATAAAGAGAGTTCAAGCAACCAACTAAACAAAAGCTCTTTAAAAATATAAGCATGAAAACTAAAAGCTAAGCATGAAAGACAAAGAACACACACAGCAAAGATAGACATGAAAATTCTATGTTATGTTATAGGTAGAAGTGGAGTGTGTTTCTCTCCCACATAAAGAAGGCTGAGTTCCGACTCGTTATGAAAAGCTAAAGAAAACTAAAAAGGAAAACTAAAAGCAAGACGCTCCAAGCATAGCACATAACACATGAAGTGATAAAAATATAGCGGAACGAAAGACGAACTGATAATGTTGATGGAGAAGGGGATGCACGGGGGCATCCCCAAGCTTAGACGCTTGAGTCTCCTTGAATATTTCTTGGGGGTGCATGGGGGCATCCCCAAGCTTGAGCGTTTGACACTCCTGAATCTTTTCATCATCTTCCCTCGCACACTTGAAAACTCCCTTCATACATAACTCATCATAATCTGATTAGCGAGGTTAGTACCCATAATAAAATAATTGTTCCTTGCTGGAAATAAATATATTCTTGAAGGTCTACTGTTTCTCAAGATTGCCAAAAGGTTTTTGCAAAGAAAAAGCAAGCTCTAGGTTTGCAAAATGAAGGAAAGGCAAAACAGGACAGAATCTGTGAAAAATAGAACAGCAGGTAGTAAATGATTTTTTTCGGGGCACTTCTGCAACTCTAATCAAAAAACTCAAAACAGACGCACGAAAGACAATTGTATAGAGCACGCTGTCGAAACAATTCAGACCAAAAAGATGAACTGGTGATTTTATACGAATTTTTCTATCCAAGGACAGAATCTGTTTCCTGGACAGCACGTCACAACTTTTGAACTTTCTTGCAATCAGAGGCTACACTTGGCACATGGTTGAAAATCAAAGATACAATTATGATGCTACTGTAGTAACAACATCAAGACACAACAAAAGCAAAATAAAATTTATTCATGTGGGCTGCCTCCCAAAAGCGCTTTCTTTTATGCCTTTAAGCTAGGCATAATGCAAAGAGGAATCAATAACCATCGTAATAATCGGAGTTATAAATTGCTTCAAATGGTTCCTCAACAAGTTCACTCTTGTTCCTTCTAGGGAAGGGGTACACACCTTTTGTCTTCCCGCGTAAGCGGATTTGTCCCTTACCTATATCGATGAAGCCTTTTACCGCTCGGAGGAAGTCCCTTCCAAGCACTATATTTCCTTGGTTTGGCTCCATGATGAAGAAATCGACCATTGTAATCCCTTTAAGGAATTTAACTGGCACGTCTTTTATTCTTCCCTGGATTTCAGAAATATCTCCATTAGTGTGTTCATGATAAGATGGTAATCTATCCATGTTAAATTTTAAAGAATCATGAACAATTTTTGGCATAGTAGAAACCATAGATCCAATATCACAATAAGCAAGGAAGTCTTGATTAGAGATGCTAATCCTAACAAAAGGCTCCCAATCATTGTCTATTTCCAAAATGTCTTTCTTATTGGGTTTGGGTTTCTCTACCTTCATCAAGTCTAGAGCATCCATTCTTTTCTCAATAGTAGCAAGTCTATCTATGACAGTATCAAAGTTATGATCATAAACAAAGTAACTAGATAGACCATGTATAATTTCAAGAGCTCTAGCTTCATCACACTCTAGGAAATCTCCTTCAGCTATAATATCAAGAGAGTGTTTACACCATTTAAAAAGACCATGGTAAAAATTTCTAAGCACAATTTTTATAGGTATCCAAGGCATAATTCTCCTATGTGCATCAGAAATTCTGTCCCATGCCTTCTTCATATTTTCTCCATCCTTTTGATGGAAATCTAGGACTTCAGATTCCCTCAAAGCACCAAATCCTAACATGCTTGACTAAACATAAAGCACTACTAGCAGAAAAGCAAATATTTTTTTTTTGTAATTTTGGATAGAAGACACTAAAGCAAAAACTAAAAGGTAAACTAACAAGACTAAAAAGCAAAGGTAAAAGATAGCGTGCAACTCCCCTATCTTGAAGAGTGGAGTCCCCGGCAACGGCGCCAGAAAACTTTGCTTGATGGCTTCTCGCCCCTCGTTGGTTACCCCAAGTGGAAGGTTTGAGATGCAGTGTAGCGGAAGTTTTCCCTTGGCAAAGATACCAAGGATCGATTTCCCTGAGACTCCCAGTTTCAACAAGAAGGTGTCAACTGCTAACGGCGCCAGATATTAGCAATCAACGTGGACCTGCACACAGATACAAATAACTTTGATCCCAATGAGTACAGAGAGGTTGTCAATATCTCCGGCCTTGTAGTTTACAAAGGATCAAACGCAAGTGATAATAGTGATAGGTATTGCTGCAATAGTAAGTAAAAGCGTAAAGTAAATAGCGGATGTGATCAATGATGGTAATATGGACCGGGGTCCCATGATGTTCACTAGTGATGTCTCTCTCCCAAAAGACGATAAAACAGCTATGTGAGGTGAACGAATTACAGCTGGGCAATTGACAGAATTATGTGCGCAAACCAATGCTAACTATGTTGCAAGAAAGGTAGGGGTTCAAAGCATGGGCGGTATGCCAAGGCAAGTAGACCGAAATCCATCTGCATCTACTACTAATCATCCACCTTGAGATATCTATCCAGAACATCTCGCTGGTATTAAGTTGCGAGTCCCACCCATAGTGTAAACTCAAAGCAACAGACAACTGCATTAAAAGAACTTTGCGTAAAGTAAACAATCCTTGCACCCGCGGGCACAAGCACCGTTGTTTTCCCCCTTGTGGCAACAACACATCCCCTAGACTCATGTTTCTGTCACTCAAGCTAGTCATCGAGGGGCATGAACCCACAATCAAGCATAACGTTCCCTCTTGGAGTCACTACCTACTACTTGGCCAAAGCAATAAATAACAACGGAGAACATGCAAGAATTACTTACGAACATAAATATAAAAGAGGTAGATCAAATATATTACTCAAACACAATCTGAACATAATCTCACAATCCATCAGATCCCAGCAAACTCAACATAGCAACAGCATAAGGATTACATATGTGCCTCGATCATGTAGGGCAGCTCACGAGGACTAATTAGTGAAGCACAAGAACGGGAGGAGAACATCACATAGCTACTGGTCATGGACCCATGGTCCAAGGGAGACTACTCACAACTCATCCGGGAGGCGTCCATGGTGGTGGAGAGGCTCCCGGTGGTGATCCTCCCCTCCGGCAGGGTGCCGGGAAGAGTTCTCCTGGCGCTCCCGATATTGGAAGCGCGGCGGCGGCGGAACAGAGATGAGATCGCGAAAAAGGGTTCCCGTCTCGAGGGTTTCGGGACACGATATAAATATATGCCAAAGGGGGCCTCAGCGGAGGCCCGGGGGGCCCAGGCGCCCCCCCGGCGCGGCCAGGAGGGGGGGCCGCGCCACCAGGGCGCCTGGAGCCCTGGTGGCCCCCTCCGGCTGTACTTTGGCTACCGGGAAGCTTCTGGAACGCTGATTTTTTATATAATTTTTCCGGGATGTTTCTGGCAGTTCTCGTAATGGGAAAACCTGAAATACAAAAACAAGAAAACAGAAACTGGCACTGGGGTGCACTGAGTTAATAGGTTAGTCCAAATATGATCAAAAGTGTATGGAAGTGTATAAATATCATAGCAATATCACCCAAAAGAGGCATGGAGCAAGCAGAAATTATAGATACGTTTTGGTCGTATCAGATGCGCGTCGGGAATGGTTCCAAGGTCGATGTGATCGTCGTCGGCATGCAACCTCTACATCTACCTTCGGGATTAGTTTTGAACATCAATAATTGTTATTTAGTGCCATCTTTGAGCATGAACATTTTATCTAGATCTCGTTTAATGCGAGATGGCTACTCATTTAAATCTGAGAATAATGGTTGTTCTATTTATATGAGAGATATGTTTTATGGTCATGCCCCGCTGGTCAATGGTTTATTTTTGTTGAATCTCGAATGTGAGGTTACACATATTCATAGTGTGAATACGAAAAGATGTAAGGTTGATAATGATACTGCCACATACTTGTGGCACTACCGCCTTGGTCATATTGGTGCCAAACGCATGAAGAAACTCCATGCAGATGGACTTTTGGAGTCTCTTGATTATGAATCATTTGCCACATGTGAACCATGCCTTATGGGAAAGATGACCAAGACTCCGTTCTCCGGAACGATGGAGCGAGCAACCAACTTATTAGAAATCATACATACTGATGTGTGCGGTCCAATGAGCGTTGAGGCTCGCGGTGGCTATCGTTATGTTCTCACCCTCTCTGATGACTTAAGTAGATATGTGTATGTCTACCTAATGAAACACAAGTCTGAGACCTTTGAAAAGTTCAAGGAATTTCAGAATGAGGTAGAGAATCAACGTGATAGGAAAATAAAGTTCTTATGATCAGATCGTGGAGGAGAATATTTGAGTCACGAGTTTGGTACGCACCTAAGGAAAGGTGGAATTGTTTCAGAACTAACGCCGCCTGGAACACCTCAGCGTAATGGTGTCTCCGAACGTCGTAATCACACTCTGTTGGATATGGTGCGATCTATGATGTCTCTTACCGATTTACCGCTATAATTTTGGGGTTATGCTTTAGAGACTGACGCATTCACTTTAAATAGGGCACCGTCTAAATCTGTTGAGACGACACCGTATGAATTATGGTTTGGGAAGAAACCTAAGTTGTCGTTTATAAAAGTTTGGGGATGCGATGCTTATGTCAAGAAACTTCAACCTGAAAAGCTCGAACCCAAATCGAAAAAATGCACCTTCATAGGATATCCTAAGGAAACTATAGGGTATACCTTCTACCTCAGATCCGAAGGCAAGGTCTTTGTTGCCATGAATTTATCCTTTCTGTAGAAAGAGTTTCTCTCGAAAGAAGTAAGTGGGAGGAAAGTAGAACTTGATGAGGTGATTGTAACCCCTCTTGAATCTGAAATTAGCACCGCACAGGAAGATGTTTCTCTGGTGCCTACACCGACTAGAGAGGAAGTTAATAATAATGATCATGAAACTTCAGATCAAGTTGCTACTGAACTTCGTAGGTCCACGAGGACACGTTCCGCACCAGATTGGTACGGCAACCGTGTCCCGCAAATCATGTTGTTAGACAACGGTGAACCTTCGAACTATGAAGAAGCGATGGTGGGCCCGGATTCCAACAGATGGCTTGAAGCCATGAAATCCGAGATAGGATCCATGTATGATAACAAAGTATGGATTTTGGTAGACTTGCCCGATGATCGGTGTCGGTGTCAAAACCGGCGGATCTCTGGTAGGGGGTCCCGAACTATGCGTCTAAGGATCGATGGTAACAAGAGACTGGGGACACGGTGTTTACCCAGGTTCAGGCCCTCTCGATCGAGGTAATACCCTACTTCCTGCTAGATTGATCTTGATGAATATGATTACAAGAGTTGGTCTACCTCGAGATCGTAATGGCTAAACCCCAGGAGTCTAGCCTATGATTCTATTGTTTCTTTTCTACCTTAGCCTCTACATACTAAACCCTACAGTTTATATATGTACAGGAGGGCCCTAGGGTTTGCACATAACCATATTGCAGAGGAAGGAAAGATTACACCCGAACCTAAAACCTGCCATTATACGTATACAGGAGTCCTATCCGGATACAAGAGACGATCTTTAGCAATGATCTACACGGCCCACCAGTCTGGCCCATCACGAGTTATCCGACCACATGTGGACCCCTCTATCCAGGACTCCCACAGTAGCACATGAACCTGTCTTCGATGATGATGAGTTCAGCTTCCGTATTATCTTTGGCATTGCAAGGCGGGTTCCTTCTTCCGAATATATCTTCTTCAAAAAGTGTATTGTGTTCGGCTCTGCATGGTTAGTACAACCCTTAGCCTCGAAGGCAAGGCATTGAAAGAAAATGAATAATGTGTCTTTACTGACAAATTTTTGGTGAAGCGTCACGTCGATCCCATTAATATACCAGACCGTTTTATTTGGTCCTAGTTCCGCGTTTCGAGGCATAACCTCCCTTGGCGCGTCCTATCAATGCGGAGATCGTGCCCGCTTATTAGGGTATCCTTATCAATGTGACATGAGCATCCAAACCGCGCATTACACACGGCCAATTTGGGAACCGACGAGGTTTGTGACTAAAGTGGGGAGACGTTCTGTATTCACGGTGTTATAAAAGGATACCAATCCCTTCCATCAGCCCCACACTTTCCTCAAGCTCGAGCTCTCCAATCTTCCTAGCCCCAACATCCTCTTCTCTTGCGCCCGCTGTTCTCCGTTCCTCAATCCCCACTTCCTTCCCCAGCAATGGTCGGATCCGGCGCCAAGGGAAAGTGGGAGGCCTCCACGGTTACTGAGAAAGCTGTGGAGGATCTTCGGAGTGCGGGCTATCTCGTTGCCAACATTGCGCACCGAGTCCCCGCCAAAGACTAGGTGGTTCTCGTCCCAGCGGCGGGTGAGAGAGTTGTTTCCTCTCGCACTTCGTTAGGGGGCTAGGATTTCCTCTTCACCCCTTTGTACAGGGTTTGCTGTTTTTTTACTGGCTAGATTTCCATGATCTAGCCCCGAACTCGATTCTTCACATCTCCGCTTTCATAGTGGTGTGTGAAGCTTTCCTCCGTGTTCCCCCACACTTCGGTCTATGTCTCAAGACCTTCAATGTGAAGCCGAAGGTGGTGGACGGGCAACACACGGAGTGCGGGGGCACTGTGATAAGCAAGCTCCCGAATACAACCTGGCCAAAGGGATCGTTCGTGGAGACGAACAAGGTTTGGCAGCAGGAACGGTTCTACATCACTGAGCCCTGCAACGCCAAATGGGCGGCGGCACCTGCCTTCAGATCTGGACCTCCGGAGAGGATAACCTCTTGGACCGATAAGGGTCCGAACTGGGGATCTCGGACTGAGGTGACGGCACTCCAAGGCCGTGTGTCCGGCATGATCTCCAAGGGCTACCAACTCACAACCATGGTTCAGGTAATGCGGCCCGACTCGTTCTTCCCTGCCAACACCGGGGCTCCTCCCTATGGGAGTTTGATCCGGCTGGAGACCGTCCCCTGAAGCATCTCTTCGGCTTCACGCACAAAGAGATCTGGAAGCATCTCTTCAACAGCCAGAAGGAGTGGCTAAAGGAAACGGAGGACGCACGCTACAACGCTGCGTTTACCGCACAAGAGGTAATCAAAAAATTCAGCCGAACATATATCCCCTTCTTATTTTAATAATAATGGGAATTGGAGTTTTTGCGTGATATACAGGGTTGGACGAACAAGGCTATCCAGATTAAGTGTCCAACACCTTTGCCAGAAGACCCAGAGACACCACAACTGACGGTGATGCTGGTCCCGGTGCCGTACAAAGCGCCGGACAAGAAGTCCAAGAAGAAGAGCAAGGAGGCCGAGAGCGGCCCCCATCCCGCGGACGCGAAGTCCGAGGAGATCAACATCCTCTCCTCCGAAGAGAAGGAGGATGACGAAGAAGTAGAGTCCCCTGTGCAAGGCAGGGGGAGAATAGGGCGGCCGCTGCTGATGCAAGCAAGGTCGCACCCCGGAGGAGGCTGAACCTCCCCGTTAGTTCGGACTCATCGTCCGAACATAGCTTTTTAGTGAAGCCTATGGAGTAGCCCCCAACCAAAACGTAAGTTTGTTCGGATATATTAATTGTTGCACCTTGTTTATTTAGCGTTTTAATGCTTTCTAAGTATTTTTCACCTGATGATTGCTACCTCTTGAGCATGCGTTGTTTTTCCCTTGAAGAGGAAAGGGTGATGCAACAAAGTAGCGTAAGTATTTCCCTCAGTTTTTGAGAACCAAGGTATCAATCCAGTAGGAGACTACACGCAAATCCCTAGTACCTGCAAAAAAAAATTAAGAACCTTGCAACCAACGCGATAAAGGGGTTGTCAATCCCTTCACGGCCACTTGCAAAAGTAAGATCTGATAGAGATAATAAGATAAATATTTTTGGTATTTTTGTTATATAGATTGAAAAGTAAAGATGGCAAAATAAAAGAATAATAAAGATAATGATACGTCCATTTTGCATCATGCTTAGATGTTGATATTTATTGCATTATGGGCTGTTATTACATGTTTTGTCATAATACTTATGCCTTTTCTCTCTTATTTTAAAAGGTTTACATGAAGAGGGAGAATGCCGACAGCTGGAATTCTGTGCGGGAAAAGGAGAAAACTCTGGAAACCTATTATGCACAACTCCAAAATCCCCGAAACTTCACAGAACTGCGTTTCAGAAAATATAAATATATCTGGCGGAAGAAGATCTCGAGGGGGGCCACCTACTGTCCACGAGGGTGGGGGGCGCGCCCCCCTATAGGGAGCGCCCCCTGTCTCGTGGGCCCCTCGAAGGCCCCCCGATGCCCATCTTCTCCTATATGAGGTGTTTTGACCTAAAAAAATCATAAGAAGGCTTTCGGGACCAGACGCCGCCGTCTCGAGGCGGAACCGAGGCGGAAACCAATATAGGGCTCCGGCAGAGCTGTTCTACCGGGGATATTTCCCTCCGAGAGGGGGAAATCGTCACCGCCGTCATCACCAACAACTCTCCCATCTTGGGGAGGGCTATCTTCATCAACATCTTCACCAGCACCATCTCCTCTCAAACCCTAGTTCATCTCTTGTATCCAATCTTTGTACCCAAACCTCCGATTGGTACCTGTGGGTTGCTAGTAGTGTTGATTACTCCTTGTAGTTGATGCTAGTTGGTTTATTTGGTGGAAGATCATATGTTCAGATCCATTATGCATATTAATACCCCTCTGATCATGAACAATATTATGTCTTGTGAGTAGTTACTTTTGTTCCTGAGGACATGGGAGAAGTCTTGCTATTAGTAGTCATGTGAATTTGGTATTCGTTCGATATTTTGATGAGATGTAAGTTGTCTCTCCTCTAGTGGTGTCATGTGAACGTTGACTACATGAAACTTCACCATTATTTGGGCCTAGAGGAAGGCATTGGGAAGTAATAATTAGATGATGGGTTGCTAGAGTGACAGAAGCTTAAACCCTAGTTTTTGCGTTGCTTCGTAAGGGGCTGATTTGGATCCATATGTTTCATGCTATGGTTAGGTTTGCAGTAATACTTATTTTGTAGTTGCGGATGCTTTCATTAGAGGTTAATCATAAGTGGGAGGCTTGTCCAAGTAAGGACAACACCCAAGCACCGGTCCACCCACATACAAAATTATCAAAGTACCGAACGCGAATCAGATGATCGTGATGAAAACTAGCTTGACGATAATTCTCATGTGTCCTCGGGAGCGCTTTCCTTTATATAAGAGTTTGTCCAGTCTTGTCCTTTGCTACAAAAAGGATAGGGCCACCTTGCTGCACCTTATTTACTTTTACCTTTTGTCACTTGCAACAAATTACCCTATCACAAAACTATCTGTTACTTATAATTTCAGTGCTTGCAGAAAATACCTTACTGAAAACTGCCTATCATTTCCTTCTGCTCCTCGTTGGGTTTGACACTCTTACTTATCGAAAGGACTACGATAGATCCCCTACACTTGTGGGTCATCAGATAGCTAGTTGACAGAAGATTAATATGATGGAAAATAGACCCGGGGGCCATAGGTTCCACTAGTGGCTTCTCTCAAGATAGCGAATCTTACGGTGGGTGAACAAATAACTGTCGAGCAATTGGTAGAAAAGCGCATAGTTATGAGAATATCTAGGCATGATCATGTATATAGGCATCACATCCGTGACAAGTAGACTGAAACGATTCTGCATCTACTACTATTACTTCACACATCGACCGCTATACAACATGCATCTAGAGTATGAAATTCATCAGAACAGAGTAACGCCTTAAGCAAGATGACATGATGTAGAGGGATAAACTCATGCAATATGACATAAACCCCATCTTTTTATCCTTGACGGCAACAATACAATACGTGCCTTGCTACCCCTGCTGTCACTAGGAAAGGACACCACAAGATTGAACCCAAAGCTAAGCACTTCTCCCATTGCAAGAAAGATCAATCTAGTAGGCCAAGCCAAACTGATAATTCGAAGAGAATTGCAAAGATATTAAATCATACATATAAGAATTCAGAGAAGAACCAAATATTGTTCCTAGATAATCTTGATCATAAACCCACAATTCATCGGATCTCGACAAACACACCGCAAAAAGTATTACATCGAATAGATCTCAAAGAAGATCGAGGAGAACTTTGTATTGAGATCCAAAGAGAGAGAAGAAGCCATCTAGCTAATAACTATGGACCCGAAGGTCTGTGGTAAACTACTCACACATCATCGGAGAGGCTATGGTGTTGATGTAGAAGCCCTCCGTGATCGATTACCCCTTCGACGGAGTGCCAGAAAAGGCCCCAAGATGGGATCTCATGGGTACAGAAGGTTGCGGCGGTGGAAATAGGGTTTCGTGGTGCTCTCGGATGTTTTCAGGGAATATGAGTATATATAGGAGGAAGAGGTACATCGGTGGAGCTACGAGGGGCCCACGAGGGTGGGGTACGCGCCTACCCCCGTGGGCACGCCCTCCTGCCTCGTGGCCACCTCGTGGCTTCCCAGACTTGTACTCCAAGTCTCCTGGATTGCGTTTGTTCCAAAAAGAATCCTCACGAAGGTTTCATTCCGTTTGGACTCCGTTTGATATTCTTTTTCTACGAAACACTAAAATAGGCAAAAATAACAATTTGCACTGGGCCTTTGGTTAGTAGGTTAGTCTCAAAAATAATATAAAAGTGCATATTAAAGCCCGTTAAACATCCAAAACAGATAATATAATAGCATGGAACAATCAAAAATTATAGATACGTTGGAGACGTATCAAGCATCCCCAAGCTTAATTCCTGCTCGCCCTCGAGTAGATAAATGATAAAAACAGAATTTTTGATGTGGAATGCTACCTACCGTAATTTTCAATGTATTTTTATTTATTGTGGCATGAATGGTCAGATCCGAAAGATTCAAGACAAAAGTTTAATATTGACATAAGAATAATAATACTTCAAGCATACTAACAAAGCAATTATGTCTTCTCAAAATAACAAGGCCAAAGAAAGTCCATCCCTATGAAATCATATAGTTTGGCTATGCTCCATCTTCGTCACACAAAATATCCAAATCATGCACAACCCCGGTTTCAGCCAAGCAATTGTTTCATACTTTAATTTTTTTTCAAACCTTTTCAACTTTCACGTAATACATGAGCGTGAGCCATGGATATAGCACTATAGGTGGAATTGAGTGGTGGTTGTGGAGAAGACAAAAATAGGAAGATGGTCTCACATCAACTAGGCGTATCAATGGGTTATGGAGATGCTCATCAATAGATATCAATGTGAGTGAATAGGGATTGCCATGCAACGGATGCACTAGAGCTATAAATGTATGAAAGCTCAACAAAAGAAACTAAGTGAGTGTGCATCCAACTTGCTTGCTCACGAAGACCTAGGGCATTTGAGGAAGCCCATCGTTGGAATATATAAGCCAAGTTCTATAATGAAAATTCACACTAGTATATGAAAGTAACAAAACAAGAGACTCTCTATCATGAAGATCATTGTCGGAGATATTGACCACGGGTGTCCTCATCGACCACCCATGGTATTTCAAGACAATTGGGGGCCGTCTGTCACCCCCCGGCCGCCTGCTCATCGGGCCACCTCCTGGGGCAGCAACGCCCAGGAGCCGTCTGCCAGCAGGCGGCAGGGGCCAGGACAGGCGGCAGCCTCATGGCCAGCATCCAGAAGACGGCTCCACGCCTCCCCCTCGGGACGCGTGTTGGGGAACCACGACAATGCTAAGGCATGGCTACAGTTGAGCATGTCCTTAGAGAATCTATAAGGGCGTGGCTACAGTGAGGGCGTATCTTACGCACGCTCCTTAAGCGGCGTATCACTGTAGCCATGTTGCCAGTGACCTAGCCCCGGTCATAGGAAGCCATGATCCCACTACCCACAGGCGGCGGGGCCAGCATGCGGCCGGCCCCACCTGCCAGTGGGTGAACAAGAAGCAAGCGGCCCCTGTCAGGCGGCCTGGGGGACGGGCCGCCTGGTAGCAGGCGGCTAACCACGCCCTAGGAGTCTGAACCCCATCAAGATGACAAGATAGGACGTGGTGGCAGCGTACGGCAGGAGGCGGTGGCACTGTAGCCATTCCTCTCCTGACGATGCTGCCGTCAGCAGAAGAGTACCCACAGTGAAAAGCAATCACGAGGGCCCGCAGACGGTGGGCCCCAGCAAACAGACGGGAAGGCCGGCACCCGAAGACGCTGACAGTTGGGGCACATTCCGCCTAGATTACTATTGTACCCATGGGGGTAGGCCTATATAAACCCCCAGGGTCCTCCATATGGAGGGGTTGGACCCTAAGAAGAAGAAGAAGAGAGACACAAAGAGAGAGATAGACAGATAGGGAGAAACCCTAGCGACACACCGCACTCCCTAGAGAGAAGACAGAGAGATAGCCTTGCCCTTCTTCTTCCTCTAGACGACACAGCTCAAGGAGCAACCTTGTAGCTGCCATATTTACATTAGTCATGACGCGGAGCCCCCGCAGAGCAGGACTAGGGGTGTTATCTCCACGGAGAGCCCCAAACCTGGGTAAGATTCGCAGGCGTCCTAAGTATTGCCTTATCCCGCTTCCAGGGCCCAGCGACATTCTATTGTCCCCATGCATGATAAGCCATCCTTTGGCATATGTCGCACCAAAACCCTGACATTTTGGCACCCAACGTGGAGCAATGTGCATCGTCGTCTGGAGACATGTTCTGGACGGGAACTTTGTTCCTCCCTGGCGAGCACAGCCAGCCCGGCACGCCTGCAGGCGTGGACGTCGGGATGCTTCGCGGCGCTGAAGCCGCATGCGCCGCGAGCGAACTCGCCGACCTTCTCAACAACGTCCACATTCACGACAAGCCCTCTCCGACCGCAGAGCCAGTTGCCTCGGAGAGTTGCCTCATTGAGCTCCTAGACAAGCTCCACATCGTCGACGAGCGCGCCTCCGTCATGGAGTCCGTGGGCTCCTCCGATCCACCAGTCGACATGATCGTCGACCTCGACGCGGTGTCCACCGATTCCTTCCCAGAGCACGTGCTGATCATCGATGATCCCCTCCCCACTGCAGCGTGTGGCAGTGGCGTCAGCACCATCACGGAGGTGCTGGTCGCCAGCCACGATGAGCCTTCCGGTGGGTCGGGCCAAGACCCGCTGCAGGCGGCCATGCAGAGCCTCTCCGGCCCCATCGCCGCGGGAACGGACGGCGCGGCGCTGGAGGCACTCCGCGTCTCGCTCCTCGACAATGCCAACAAGCTAGCCGCCTCCCGGCGCCTCACCGAAGCCTACCGCCGTGAGATGGACCGTGCCATAGGCGGCACACCGGCTGCTGGCAAGCCCAGCCGAGGCGGTGCCGTTCGCGATCGCGGCGGGGTGCTGGCCGACATGCTGGGGGCCCCACGGCCAGTATACCCCACCCCGTCGGAGAACCTAAGGGCTGCCCAGGTGGTAGCTGATGAACTAGGCCACTTGGAGGGAGACGGACTTCATTGCATGAATCAGCGCATCCGGCAGCTCCTCGACGTGGCTACCGCGCAGCAGGAAGCCCATCGCCGGGCCTTGGAGGCCGGCGCGCAAGCAGATAACTGCCCTCTTCGGCAGGAGCAAGGAGCCACGTCTTGCTCTCCAACAGTTGGCACTTGCAGCCGGCGGGACTCAGAGCCGGCTGCTAGCCGCAGCAGACAGACTCGCATCACCATCGAGCACGATCAAGACGGCAGCCCAAGGGCTGTAGAGCAGCGAGAGGAGCATCCGCCTCCTCCTCGGGAGAGGCGTGTGTCTCCGCCACCTATCGACCATCCTTCTCTCGCAGACCGCTTGGGCCGCCGCGAGGGAGTTGGGGAGAATGACGCCCGCCACCGCCTCGACCGACTGGCTCAGTCCTAGGCGGTCGAAGAGGAAGATGCCCTCGGCCCAGCCTGCTTCGGCTCCCGCATCTGTGACGAGCCTTTTCCCAAGGGTTTCTCATTCCCCAGAGACACCCCCAAGTACAACGGATCAGTGAAGCCGGAGGACTGGCTGGTGGACTACTCCACGGCTGTCAGCATAGCAACCGACAACAGGCGCGTTGCGGTGAAGTATGTGCCACTCATGCTCCAGGGCACGGCCCGGACGTGGTTGAAAAGCCTCAAGCCCAATAGCATCAACGGGTGGTTGGACTTCACCGATGCCTTCACTTGCAACTTCACCAGCACCTACAAGCGTCCTCCCAATCCGCGCCAGCTCTCCTTATGTGTCCAAGGCCCAAACGAGTCCGCTCGTGATTACCTGACGCGTTGGGCAGAGCTGCGCAACTCTTGCGAGGGAGTGCACGAGGTACAAGCCATCGAGTATTTCATGGCCGGGTGCAGAGAAGGCACCTTGCTCAAGCACAAACTCCTCTGTGACGAGCCCGCCATGCTGGATGAGCTGTTAAGCATAGCAGACAAGTATGCCACTGCTGATTCCTCCATGAAGTCCGAGCTGCAAGTGGACGCCTCCGGAAAGATGGCTCCCCCAGATCCTAGAACGCCGGCTGGAGAGTCCAGTTGACGCTAGCAGCAGACTGATCACAAGCGTAAGGCCCACCCGCCGGCTTCCAACAGCCGGCTGGTGGCAACAGTTGATGGCCAGCAGCCAGAAGCTCAAGAACGACCCAAATGCCAGAAGGGCGGCAAGCCAGCCTGGCAGCCCGCCTTCTCCTTCGATCAAGCTCTGGATGCTCCCTGCAAGTTTCACAGCGGCGCAAAGCCCTCCAATCACACCACACGAAAGTGTCACTGGCTCACGCAGATTGACATAGGGGAAGCTCTGCCACCGCCGCCTGCTGGGCAGGCGGCTCTACCTCCCAAACCACAGGCTGCTCGCCCAGGCAGCCAGGTCCAAGACGAGTTCCCAGAAGAGAACGAAGCCTATGTCATCTTCACGAGCCAGGCGGACGATAGGCACAGCCGGCGCCAACAGCGCAGAGAAGTCAACACCATTGCCGTCGAAGCCCCAAAATTCATGCACTGGTCTGAAAGGCCCATCAGCTGGAGCCGTGAAGATCACCCGGATGTCATGCCTTCGCTAGGAGCCTGGATGCAACTCTCTCCATCGACAGGCGGGCCTGTCGTTTCTCCCGAGTGCTGGTAGACGGCAGCTGCAGCATCAACATCATGTACCGTGACACCATGGAGAAGTTGGGCATCAAAGAGAAGCAGCTTCAGCCTACCAGGACCGTGTTCCACGGCATCGTTACGGGCCTCTCTTGCTCACCAATCGGCAAGGCCAAGATTGATGTCCTGTTTGGTGACAAGAAACATTTTCGGCGGGAGCCGGTCTGGTTTGAAGTGGTGAACCTGGAAAGCCCCTATCACGTGATATTGGGTCGGCCAGCTCTTGCGAAGTTCATGGCAGTACTCCATTACGCCTACCTTAAGATGAAGATACCGGGTCCCACAGGAATAATCACCATAATCGGGGACTATGAGAAGTCCGTCGCATGTGCAACTGCCAGCAGCCGGCTGGCCGAGTCCCTTGTCGTAGCTGAAGAGAAGCGCCGCCTGGAATGGTTGGTGGCAATGGCTGGTGAGCAGCCAGCCATACCATCCGATCCCAGGGAGGCGGAGCCACAAGGCTCGTTCCAGCCAGCCAAGGAGACAAAGAAGACTGCGTTGGACCCGTCTTACCCAGAGCAATTTGATGTCATAGGGTCAAACCTAGACAGCAAATAGGAAAGCGAGCTCGTCGATTTCCTTCGTGAGAATCGGGACATTTTCGCATGGTCCCCCAAAGACATGCCAGGTGTCCCGACGGACTTCGCCGAGCACAACCTACATGTGAGAGAAGATGCAAAGCCTGTCAGGCAGCCACTCCACCGCCCGTCAGAAGAAAAAAGAAGAGTTGTTGGAGAAGAGGTTGCCCGCCTGCTGGCAGACGGCTTCATTATGGAAGTGTTCTATCCTGAGTGGCTCTCCAACCCTGTCCTAGTGCTGAAGAAGAACAACAAATGGCGCATCTGCATTGATTACACCAGCCTCAACAAAGCTTGCCCTAAAAATCCGTTTGCTCTGCCGTGAATAGGCCAAGTTATTGACTCCACAGTCGGATGCGAGCTGCTGTCATTCCTTGATGCCTATTTCGGATGCCGCCAGAGCAAACTTGATCCGGCCGACCGCCTGAAGACCGCCTTCCTCACACCAATTGGGGCCTTCTGCTACCTGACTATGACGTTCAGCTTGAGGAATGCCGGCACCACCTTTTAGCGTTACATGCAGAAGTGTCTCCTCAAGCAACTTGGCAGAAACGCCCACGTTTACGTGGACGATGTCGTGGTGAAGTTGGAGAAGAGGGGAACTCTCTTGGAGGACCTCCAAGAGACCTTCGAAAACCTACGCTGCTTTCAGATCAAGCTAAACCCAGAGAAATGCGTCTTCGGGGTACCAGCAGGCCAGCTCCTTGGTTTCCTGGTATCTGAACGCGGCATCGAGTGCAACCCCACAAAGATCAAGGCCATTGAGAGAATGGAGAGGCCAACTCGCATACGGGACGTCCAGAAGATCACCGGGTGCTTGGCATCGCTCAGCCGATTCATCAGCCGGCTGGGCGAAAAGGCACTCCCCTTGTACCAACTGATGAAGAAGACTACCTGTTTTGAGTGGAACGACAAGGCGGATGAAGCCTTCCAATAGCTCAAGAAAGTGTTGTCCACGCCGCCTGTCCTGGCGGCGCCAACAGACAAGGAACCCATGTTCCTTTACATAGCCGCCACCAGCCGGGTGGTCAGCACTGTCATTGTGGTCGAGCGCCCAAAGATGGCAGGGCCTTGCCTCTTCAAAGGCTGGTCTACTACTTGAGCGAGGTGCTGTCAGTCTCCAAGCAGAACTACCCCCATTACCAGAAGATGTGCTATGGCGTGTACTTTGCCGCCAAGAAACTCAAGCAGTACTTCCAAGAGCATCCGATCACGGTGGTATGCACGGCCCCGCTTGCTGAGATCATGGGCAACAGAGATGCTTCAGGCAGAGTGGCGAAGTGGGCCATTGAGCTGGCCCCCTTTGCCATCTTCTACCAGCCCCGCACCACCATCAAATCGCAAGCACTGGCCGACTTCCTCGTTGACTGGGCCGGGACCCAGTACCTGCCGCCTGCTCCAGATTCAACCCATTGGCGGATGCACTTTGACAGATCAAAGATGCGCACTGGCTTGGGAGCCGGTGTCCTCCTCACCTCTCCCAAGGGCGACAAGCTCAAGTACACCCTGCAAATCCACTTTGCCGCCTCCAACAATGTGGCCGAGTATGAGGAACTCATTCACGGGTTCCAGATGGCCAAAGAGATTGGCATCCGCCGGATGCTGTGCTATGGTGACTCAGATTTGGTTATCCAGTAGTCCTTTGGGGACTGGGACGCCAAGGGCACAAACATGGTAAGTTACTGTTTCCTTGTCCAGCAGATCAGTGGGCACTTTGACGGCTGCGAGTTCCTCCACATGCCATGAGCCGACAACGTGCAAGCCGATGCCTTGGCACGAATTGGCTCCACCCACAAAGCAATACCAGCTGTCGTGTCCCTCCAATGCTTGCACAAGCTGTCTATCAAGTCGTCACGAGTGTCAGAGTCAATCTTCTTGCCAGCCGATCCTGGGGCAGACGACCCAACAACCTCAGCAGCTGGCCCAGGGACTGCTCTAGTAGGCGGCCAAGAAACTTCAACTCCAGCAGACGGCCCAGGAACTGCTGCACTAGCACCTGGCTCGGGGACTGCTGCGACTGGCCCGGGCACTGTTCCAGTAGGCGGCCAAGAAGCCTTAGCTCCAGCAGACGGCCCGGGGACTGCTACAGCCGGCCTCGGGACTTCAGAAGCATAGCAGGCAGCTCACCCCAGCCCTCCACCTCCCGGCCCAACCACCCTGGTTTCAGTGGCAGAAGAAACAGGAGTCTCAGCATCGTCTTGGGCACAACCAATCCTCAGTTTCCTGCTCAGAAGAGAGTTGCCAACAGATGAAACCTTGGCACGACAGGTTCAATGCCGAGCTTCAGCATATACAATAATTAACAAAGAGCTTGTCAGAAGAAGTGCAAGCGACGTCTTCTAGCGCTGTGTGGAAGCAGAAAAGGGTCTGGCCATTTTGAGAGATATTCATCAAGGGGAGTGGGGCCACCACGTGGCTTCAAGATCCCTCATTGCCAAAGCCTTCCGCCACAGTTTCTTCTGGCCGACTGCTTTGGATGATGCCAAAGATTTAGTCAAGAAGTGCAATGGCTGCCAGCGCTTCAGCTCCAAGCAACACTTACCGGCTTCTACACTCAAGACTATTCCGATCACTTGGCCATTTGCAGTTTGGGGATTGGACATGGTGGGTCCATTCAAGACAGCCCACGGTGGCTTGACCCATTTGCTCGTGGCCGTGGACAAGTTCACCAAGTGGATCGAGGCGAAGCCAATCAAGAAACTCAACAGCCCAACTGGTGTGACCTTCATCGCTGATATCACAGTCCGATATGGCATACCACATAGTATCATCACCGACAATGGCACAAACTTTGCCAAATGCACATTGGCCCGTTTCTGTGCAACACAGGGCATCTGACTGGACTTAGCGTCCGTTGCCCACTCGCAGTTAAACGGCCAAGTTGAGCATGCAAACGGCCTTATCTTGTCCGGCGTCAAGCCCCAGCTGGTCGAGCCTTTGGAACGATCAGCCGGCTGTTGGATCAAAGAGTTGTCGTCTGTCCTCTGGAACCTCAGGACAACTCCGAACAAGTCAACCGACTTCACTCCCTTTTTCCTCGTCTATGGGGCCGAGGCCGTCATCTCGACAGATGTTGAGTTTGACTCACCTTGTGTCACCATGTAAACAGAAGCCGAAGCAAGAGAAGCATGAGAAGACGACATGGACCTGCTGGAGGAGGCCCGGCTGGTAACACTCCACCGGTCCGCCATCTACCAGCAGGGTCTCCGTCGCTACCATAGCCGGCAAGTCAGGCCACGCTCCTTTCGCGAGGGGGATCTTGTGCTCCGGCTGATCCAGCGAACAGCCAGCCAGCACAAGCTCTCAGCCCCTTGGGAAGGACCATTCATCGTCAGCAAGGTACTAGGCAATGATGCCTACTACCTCATCGATGCGCAGAAGCCAAGGGCACGCAAAAGAGACGACTCAGGCAAGGAGTCGGAGTGTCCGTGGAACGCAAACCTACTTCGCCGCTTTTATAGCTAAAGACAGTATGTGTCGTGCTATCTACTTTATTTTGAGAAACAATGGGACCCCCGAGGAGTTCTCGAGGACTGTCCAACCCTTTATCTATATGATAAGATTTATGCCTGTGAATGAGTATTTCCATTCCTCCGCCCGGCACTGGGACCAAGCAGACGGCCCGGGGGCTTGCCGCCTGGCCCTATGTTTAAAGCTTTTTCTTCAACAGTCAGACAAGTAGTGTGTCGGCATCCAAGCCCTCTCCCACCTACAGTCGTAGACTCGCAGAACGCGGCTGTCTGACTGGCGGGAGTCAAAGGCAGGAAGTGGTGCCCACATGAAAATGGCTAAAGAAAAATAAACATAGGGCAAGACGGCCCCGCATACAAGTTGGCCGGCTGTCGAGCAGCCGGCCAGCCGGCTTCTAGCTTAGCCAAACCACGTTCCAGAGGGCGGGATACTTGCCTATCCAGAAAACAGCTAAGTACCTGACCTATTCACAGACCACAGAGTGGCTGTCTGGCTGGCGGGACGGCAGTTAAAGGAAACAGCAAAAGAAAAACGCCCGAAGGAACAAAGGACGATGCTAACTCTAGAACCCGGCAAACAGCATAGACATATGCAGAATTAAGAGAATATTTATAACAAAAGGCCTCGAAGGCCGCCTTCCAGCAATATCTTACGAGTACACCCAGTGGGTGGAATTGTTCGGACTAATTCTACCAAGTCTTAAGAAAAACAGGAAATGAAAGATACACAACGACGCCTAAGCTAGAGGTGCAACAGGCGGAGCAGGTGGCACGATGGGACCAACGGAGCCGGCTACTGGGGGGCGGCCTGATGGGCCTCGGCCTGGTCGCTTCCCGTGGCAGACGGCGCCGTCCCGTTGGTGAGGGATCGAAGAAGGTGAGAGTGTCTAGAGGGGGGTGATTAGACTACTCGACAAGATAAAAATTCTGTCTTTTATCAAGGACAGATTTTGGCAGATTTTGCATAACACACAAGTCAAGTAGCACACTACACATGCAATTCTAGAGTATGGGCAGCGGAAAGTAAATTGCACAAGTAGTAAAGAGAAGTGGAGAAGATCAAACGTAATTTGGAGACGCAATGATTTTTCCCGTGGTTCCGATAGGTGGTGCTATCGTACATCCACGTTGATGGAGACTTCAACCCACGGAGGGTAACGGCTGCGCGAGTCCACGGAGGGCTCCACCCACGTAAGGGTCCACGAAGAAGCAACCTTGTCTATTCCATCATGGCCTACGCCCACGGAGGGCTAGCCTTACTCGGGGTAGATCTTCACGAAGTAGGCGATCTCCTTGCCCTTACAAACTTCTTGGTTCAACTCCACATCTCGATGACGGAGGCTCCCAAGCGACACCTAACCAATCTAGGAGGCACCACCCTCCAAAAGGTAATAGATGTTGTAGATGATGATGAACTCCTTGCTCTTGTGCTTCAAATGATAATCTCCCCAACACTCAACTCTCCTCACTGATTTGGCTGTGGTGGAAGAAAGGATTGAGTGGAAAGCAACTTGGGAAGGTTAGAGATCAAGCTTCATATGGTGGGAGTGGAGCAACTTGATCTCAACACAAGGGTAGGTAGTTCTCTTCTCAGAAAT
The DNA here is from genome assembly GCA_902687465.1 of Secale cereale. Taxonomy (NCBI): domain Eukaryota; kingdom Viridiplantae; phylum Streptophyta; class Magnoliopsida; order Poales; family Poaceae; genus Secale; species Secale cereale. Next base: position 577,569,079 of record LR738712.1, read on the forward strand.
GTAAGGTAGGAGTGGTAGTTCTTTCTGATGGCTCTCTCCACGAATGAAGAGGGGGTGGAGGGGTATAAATAGCCTCCACACAAAATCCAACCGTTACACACATATTTGAGCAATCTCGGTGGGACCGAAGTGGACAACTCGGTGAGACCGAAAGTTCAAATAATGTGAACGTTGGGGTTTTCGGTGGGACCGAAAATACCATCTCGGTTAGTCCGATTCGAGCAAAGACAAGAGCATGCCAGTTTCGGTGGGACCGACTTTATCATCTCGGTGACACCGATTTGATGACAGAAGGTTACAGAAGCTTGGCAGCCCATGTTTCGGTGAAACCGATTTCAGAATCGGAATATCCGAAATTACTAGGGTTTGGCTTATGGCTGAGGTGGTTCATCTCGGTGTGACTGAGTTTGGAATATCGGTGGGACCGAGATTACTTATGAGTGTATATGGCAGTGAAAGTTGCTGATAGTTTAGGAGATGTATCACTAAGCACTTGAGCAACCAGATCATCAACATAACCTCATCCCCTTTTAATAGTACTGGCTTTTCCTATGGACTCAATGTGATCTTGGATCACTAAACCAAAAATGGAGTCTTGAGCTTTTGCCAATGCTTGCCTTAGCATTTTGAGGGGTCCACTTCTTTAGTCCTTTTGCCATGCCAATGTGATTGAATTTCCTGAAACATACTTGATAAAAGCATTAGTCCAACCACAAAGTATGTTGTCATTAATTACCAAAACCACCCAGGGAGCAAATGTGCTTTCAATCTCCCCCTTTTTGGTAATTGATGGCAACACACTAAAATGACACAAAACAAGACATCAAAGCTTATTGAAAGAAAGACAGAATTATCACGAAAGCTTTGACAAGCATGTAGTACACAGGCTCCCCCTACAAGTGTGCAAGATTTTCATAAATTATGGTTTTGGACTACCACAAGCACACAAGAGAGATAAGCAAGATGTGCTACATGCAGCTTGGCTATATGCATCAGGGCAGATGAAAAGAAGTGAGTGATAATGCATATGTGCATGGTGATTTCTTGCAAACAAGTATTCACAAGCAAGTCACCATCATGCACATTCTGCAAAGTGCATATACTTACCTTGAGGTTCCTTGGCATTGTACCTGAAGAGATAAACTTGGGAAAACAAGGTTAGATAACACAAGAGTATTTCTTCAACCAACTGCAAGAACATCAAGAGTACCAAGCGAGGGATGACATGTATAAAGGGTGTCTCATATTGAGCACAAGCTTGAATCAGCAAACATGTCTCCGAAACTAAAATATTTTCAATGAACTCTGAGAGATTTTGCTTTCCATAAGATATCAATTGTGAAGATTCCTCTCCCTTTGAGTTCTCTCAGATCAAGGGGTTTGATGGAAAGATCAAAATCAAAAGAATGATGCCAAATGAGAATGAATCCAATTGTAATGTCCAATGTAAAACACGGCAAAGCTTTGATGTGATTCTCTCCCCCTTAAGGTAAGATTGCTCTTCTTCTCCCCCTAAATCTTCTCTTCTCCCCCCAAGTCTTCTCCCCCTTTGACATCAAGTGCCGAAAAGGACAGCAAACTAGGAAGGTCAGGGAAGATGGAAAGAAAGAAGTGGGATCCTTAAGAATCACAACAGGGCAAATAGGAACATGCATAGAGAAACATTGAGTGGAGCTGCAGAAGATGATATCCTGGAAGAAATAAATCGGTGACACCGAATTAAGATGGATCTGTGAGTCCGAAAGTCAGGGACTTAGGGTAGATCCTTTTCGGTTAAACCGAAATATTTAAATCGATGACGCCGAGTTTAATTCCAAGGAAATACAGAAATAATTCAGCTCACTTTGCGAGGAATGTTTCAAAGGATTTGCAAAGAAGTTGTGAAAGATTTTCGAGGAATTGATCAGAGCCAGAAGGATATTCACAAAGACAGAAGAATAGAAATGAAAAAGATTCCTAGATGAAGTTTTTTTTCTTTTTATTTTTTTTTCCTTTTTTTTGGAATGAAAACTCAATGAGAGAACATAAGAGAAAATAGAAAGACTCCAAAACATATGTACTTCATCTAGATAAAGGTCGGCGACAAGGTCACCTATGTTTGAGTATATTGACTTAGGAGTCGAATGAGGACATTTGATCATAGGTCATACTCATCATTTAAGCTCAAAATGGGGTTGCCATTTTTCGATTAAGCATTCGATGTGATCACATCTTATGAAGCTGCTTGTACTCATGACTTTGAGCAAAGCTCCTTAAAGATGTGAAGAACATACCTTGGGCTTGTTGTTGCTTTGCACATGTAGGTAAACTTGATGTAGGTGCTCATCGAATGTGAAGTTGGAGCGCCATTTCCACTTGTGTAGTTCATCTTCCTACATGGGTTAGGCAAGCAAGGAAATACTCAAGGATATCCAAGATGACAAGAGTGAAATACTAGATGTATAAGATGTCAAAAAGGATATGTGGAATTTTGTTCCTTGAACTCAACATCCCAAAGGGCTAGATACTTGGTCAATGACAAGATTACTCATGATTTGAGTGTGTGGTAATCTTGTGGAATGTAGATCATCCAAGTACCTGCAAGGAGTTAGATGCAATACAAGGAGGCAAATGTGTCCAAGACATATGATCACTATCATAAGAGAAATATCAAGGATTAGTCAAGAGGGCTCATGCCTTGCATGTATCAATGGAGTTCTTACTCCAAGTTTGAAGCATCAATGATGTTCAACTCACTCCTTAAGCGACAAAACACCTTCTCATCAAGAGGTTTTGTAAAGATATCAGCGAGTTGTTTGTCAGTACGAACATGCTTAAGATTGATGTCACTCTTGGCAATATGATCTCGAATGGAATGGTGACGAACTTCAATATGCTTCGTTCGAGAGTGTTGCACGGGATTGTGTCCAATTTTAATCGCACTCTCATTGTCACAAAGCAAGGGAACATGTCTCACATGTATCCCATAATCCTTAAGTGTTTGTGTCATCCATAGCAATTGAGCACAACATGAACCATCAGCAATATATTCCGCTTCGGCAGTGGATAATGATACCGAATTTTGTTTCTTGGAGGACCAAGATACAAGGGATCGACCAAGGAATTGACACGTACCCGAAGTTGACTTTCTATCAACCTTGTCACCGGCATAGTCCGAGTCGGAATAGCCAACAAGGTCGAAAGAGGCCCTCTTAGGATACCAAATGCGAAAGTTTGGTGTGTGTATCAAATATCTCACGATCCTTTTAACAGCTTTAAGATGACATTCTTTAGGGGCTGCTTGATATCGCGCACACATGCATACACTCAACATTATGTCAGGACGAGAAGCACAAAGATATAGTAGAGAACCAATCATAGATCGGTAAACCCTTTGATCAACGGGTTCTCCATCTTTTGTCAAGTCATTATGTCCACTTGTAGGCATGGGGGTACTCATACCTTTGCTTTCTTGCATGTTGAACTTCTTGAAGAGATCCTTGGTGTACTTTGTTTGTGAGACAAAGGTACCCTCCTTAGATTGCTTGATTTGCAACCCAAGGAAGAATTTGAGTTCACTCATCATGGACATCTCATACTTCTCCGACATGAGCTGTCCAAACTTCTTGCTAAAATGAGGGTTAGTTGAACCAAAGATAATATCATCAACATATATTTGGCATACAAATAGTTCACCATTAACCCTTTTTGTGAACAGCGTTGAGTCTATCTTTCCAATCTCAAAGCCTTTTTCAAGAAGAAAGCTAGTCAAGCATTTTTACCAAGCTCTAGGAGCTTGTTTAAGACCATAAAGAGCTTTGTGCAACTTGTAAACATGATTAGGCTTTTTGGAATTCACAAATCCGGGAGGTTGTTTCACAAATACTTCCTCCTCAATTTCGCCGTTTAGGAAAGCACTTTTGATATCCATTTGATAGAGAGTAATATCATGGTGATTGGCATAAGCAAGAAGAATGCGAATGGACTCAAGTCTAGCAACGGGGGCATAGGTCTCACCATAGTCCATACCTTCGACTTGTGTGTAACCTTGAGCTACGAGACGAGCCTTGTTGCGGATGACTTGTCCATCTTCATCTTGCTTGTTTCGAAATACCCATTTGGTTCCAATGATGTTTTGATCATCCTTGGGCTTCTCTACCAAAGTCCATACCTTGTTCCTCTCGAAGTTGTGTAGTTCTTCGTGCATAGCGTTCACCCAATCCGGGTCTTCAAGTGCTTCTTCTACCTTCATAGGTTCAATACTAGAGATAAATGAGTAATGCTCACAAAAGTTAGCTAAGCGAGTTTTAGAGCGAGTAATTCTTCCGGAGTTGATGTCGTTCATCATTTGTTCCACGGGATGATTTTTCTTGACTCTTGCTCGGACTCGGGATAGCTTTTGTTGAGGTTGTGGCTGAGCTTCCTCATCATCTTCATCTTCCTCTTCTTCTTCTTCATTGTTGTTGGTGTTGTCTTAAGGCGGTGGAGAAGGAGGTTGTGGTGGATCTTCTTGTTGCACTTCCTCATCTTGGTGAGTTCCACTTGTGGAGGCCTCCATGTTGCCTTGAGGTTCATCTCTCCGTGAGGTAGGGGGCTCCACATATGTAGATGAGGTACTCTCCTTCACTTCCATGGGACGGATCTTTCCAATAGATAAATCTTGGATAGCTTCCGATGGGTCCTTGTCTCCTACATCAATAGGCATTTGCTCTACTTGCGAGCCATTAGATTCATCAAACTTCACGTCTACCGTCTCTTCAACCTTTCGGGTGAAATTATTGTAGACACGGTAGGTGTGGGAGTTTGATCCATAACCAAGGAGAAAGCCTTCATGAGATTTAGGAGCAAATTTAGACTGACGATGCTTATCAAGGATATAGCATTTTGAACCAAAGACACGAAAGTATCCCACTTGGGGTTTGTTACCGGTGAGGAGCTCGTATGATGTCTTGCCGAGGAGCTTATGAAGATAAAGCATGTTGATAGCATGACAAGCTGTCTCGACCGCTTCTCCCCAAAAATGCTTCGGTGTCTTGTATTCATCAAGCATCGTTCTCGCCATCTCTATGAGCGTTCGGTTCTTCCTCTCAACAACTCCATTTTGTTGAGGAGTGTACGTAGCCGAGAACTCATGTAGAATCCCTTCCTCATCGAGAAAAGAGTCTACATTGGCGTTCTTGAACTCCGTTCCATTGTCACTCCGAACTTTCTTGATCTTCACCTCAAATTGATTTTGGGCCTTTTTGGCAAAGGTTTTGAAGATCCTCTGAACCTGTGATTTGTCATCAAGGAAAAATACCCACGTAAATCTGGAATAATCATCAACTATAACTAGACCAAAGGAGTTACCACCAAGGCTTTTGTAAGCATTGGGACCGAAGAGATCCATATGAAGAAGCTCAAGCGGTCTCCTTGTGGTCATGATGTTCTTCACGGGATGACTTCCACCTACTTGTTTTCCTGCTTGACAAGCACTACAAAGTCTATCTTTGTCAAAGAAAACATCTTTAACACCAAGAATATGATCACCTTTGATCAGCTTGTCTAGATTACGCATACCAACATGTCCAAGCCTTCTATGCCATAACCAACCTTTAGAGGATTTAGCAATGAAACAAGCTCTAGGTTGGGCTTTCTTAGTGAAATCAACAATATATAGATCACCTCTACGGATACCGGTAAACGCCATGTTTTGATTGTCACGACGAAAGACTTGGCAATCTACTTTGGTGAATAGCACATTGAATCCAAAGTCAGCTAATCTAGACACGGAAAGTAAATTGTATCCAAGAGATTCTACAAGCATAACATTTTGAATAGAGCTATCATGAGATATGGCCACCTTACGAAGGCCAAGTACCTTACCCTTGGAGTTGTCTCCAAAAGTCACATACTTGCGTGGACCATCGTTCTTTGCAAGCTCTTGAAACATGTCTTTGTCTCCGGTCATGTGGTCGGTGCATCCACTATCAAGAATCCACTCTTTTCCGCCGGACATGTAGTCTCTCAGATTTGCCATAAGATTGAGACTCTTCATGATCTTGTCTAGCTCGGTGTCCGAATCGGAGTAATCATCATCATGCTCATGCTCATCATCATATTGACCCATAGATTGTTCATCATCAACACCTAGGTCAATTTGATAACTACTTGCATTAGTTTTGTCAATGTGACAATAATCTTCGGAATGCAATACAAGGGCATTTCTAATTAAAACATTGATAAGATCGGGATCACCCTTCTTTTTCATAAGATCACGAAGCTCAAAGAAGCATTTATCATAGTTGGGATCATTGGGGTGCATCATATCAAATTCAATAGTCTTGTATAGAATTTTATCAAGACCTCTCAAAGAGTAGTCTGGATAAAGTTCTTCCAAGAACTTCCACATAGCATAGGCGCACTCAAAGTTTGTAACGAGCTTAAGCAAGTTATCGGGTAACCCTCTAATGATAAGATTTACAGTCCTAATGTTACGAAGCAAATCAAGTTCTTCATCCATGGTAGGGTGCAAGGGGTCAAATGGAGGCACATAGGGGGTCTCAACATATTTGCACAAATTGTACGTCTTAAAGATAATAAGCATTTCAGACCTCCATGAGTTATAGGACACTCCATTAAGAATAGGCACTCTATGGCTAACACTCCCAAACGTAGACACGTCCATCTTCCTCCAATGGTGTGTAAACCAAAGCAATGGAGACCAAGGCTCTGATACCAATTGAGGGATCGAAGAAGGTGAGAGTGTCTAGAGGGGGGGTGATTAGACTACTCGACAAGATAAAAATTCTGTCTTTTATCAAGGACAGATTTTGGCAGATTTTGCATAACACACAAGTCAAGTAGCACACTACACATGCAATTCTAGAGTATGGGCAGCGGAAAGTAAATTGCACAAGTAGTAAATAGAAGTGGAGAAGATCAAACGCAATTTGGAGACGCAATGATTTTTCCCGTGGTTCCGATAGGTGGTGCTATCGTACATCCACGTTGATGGAGACTTCAACCCACGGAGGGTAACGGCTGCGCGAGTCCACGGAGGGCTCCACCCACGAAGGGTCCACGAAGAAGCAACCTTGTCTATTCCATCATGGCCTACGCCCACGGAGGGCTAGCCTTACTCGGGGTAGATCTTCATGAAGTAGGCGATCTCCTTGCCCTTACAAACTTCTTGGTTCAACTCCACATCTCGATGACGGAGGCTCCCAAGCGACACCTAACCAATCTAGGAGGCACCACCCTCCAAAAGGTAATAGATGTTGTTGATGATGATGAACTCCTTGCTCTTGTGCTTCAAATGATAATCTCCCCAACACTCAACTCTCCTCACTGATATGGCTGTGGTGGAAGAAAGGTTTGAGTGGAAAGCAACTTGGGAAGGCTAGAGATCAAGTTTCATATGGTAGGAATGGAATGGCTTGATCTCAACACAAGGGTAGGTGGTTCACTTCTCAGAAAGTGTATGGTAGGAGTGGTAGACTTTCTGATGGCTCTCCTCACGAATGAAGAGGGGGTGGAGGGGTATATATAGCCTCCACACAAAATCCAACCGTTACACACACATTTGACCAATCTCGGTGAGACCGAAGTAAAAACTCGGTCAGACCGAAAGTTCAAATATAGTGAACGTTGGGATTTTCGGTGGGACCGAAAATACCATCTCGGTGTGTCCGAAGTGAGTCAAAGGTTGGAGCTTGCCATCTCGGTGGGACCGAAAATAACAACTCGGATATTCCGAAGTGATGTCAATTGGTTACAGAAGGTTGGCAGTCCATTTTCGGTGCGACCGAAACTCAAAATCGGATGGACCGAGAAATTAGGGTTTGGAAGAATAACTGAGGTGGTTCATCTCGGTGGGACTGAGTTTGCAGAATCGGTTTGTCCGAGATTACTTATGAGTGTGTTAAGTAGTGAAGAGTGCTGATAGTTGAGGGAGCTAGATCACTAAGCACTTGAGCAACCAGATCATTAACACAACCTCATCCCCTTTTAATAGTATTGGCTTTTCCTATGGACTCAATGTGATCTTTGATCACTAAACCAAAAATAGAGTCTTGAGCTTTTGCCAATGCTTGTCTTAGCATTTTGAGGGGTCCACTTCTTCAGACATTTCCATACCCATATCATCGAACTTCTCTGAAATGATTCTCAAGTAAATATTAGTTCAATGATATATATGTTGTTATTAATTACCAAAACCACCAGGGGATTAGTTGCACTTTCAGTATGTAGCCGAGAACTCATGTAGAATCCCTTCCTCATCGAGAAAAGAGTCTACATTGGCATTCTTGAACTCCGTTCCATTGTCACTCCGAACTTTCTTGATCTTCACTTCAAATTGATTTTGGGCCTTTTTGGCAAAGGTTTTGAAGATTCTCTGAACCTGCGATTTGTCATCAAGGAAAAATACCCACGTAAATCTGGAATAATCATCAACTATAACTAGACCAAAGGAGTTACCACCAAGGCTTTTGTAAGCATTGGGACCGAAGAGGTCCATATGAAGAAGCTCAAGCGGTCTCCTTGTGGTCATGATGTTTTTCACGGGATGACTTCCACCTACTTGTTTTCCTGCTTGACAAGCACTACAAAGTCTATCTTTGTCAAAGAAAACATCTTTAACGCCAAGAATATGATCACCTTTGATCAACTTGTCTAGATTACGCATACCAACATGTCCAAGCCTTCTATGCCATAACCAACCTTTAGAGGATTTAGCAATGAAACAAGCTCTAGGTTGGGCTTTCTTAGTGAAATCAACAATATATAGATCACCTCTACGGATACCGATAAATGCCATGTTTTGATTGTCACGACGAAAGACTTGGCAATCTACTTTGGTGAACAACACATTGAATCCAAAGTCAGCTAATCTAGACACGGAAAGTAAATTGTATCCAAGAGATTCTACAAGCATGACATTTTGAATAGAGCTATCATGAGATATGGCCACCTTACCAAGGCCAAGTACCTTACCCTTGGAGTTGTCTCCAAAAGTCACATACTTGCGTGGACCATCGTTCTTTGCAAGCTCTCCAAACATGTCTTTGTCTCCGGTCATGTGGTCGGTGCATCCACTATCAAGAATCCACTCTTTTCCGCCGGACATGTAGTCTCTCAGATTTGCCATAAGATTGAGACTCTTCATGATCTTGTCTAGCTCGGTGTCCGAGTCGGAGTAATCATCATCATGCTCATGCTTATCATCATATTGACCCATAGATTGTTCATCATCAACACCTAGGTCAATTTGATAACCACTTGCATTAGTTTTGTCAATGTGACAATAATCTTGGGAATGTAATGCAAGAGCATTTCTAATTAAAACATTGATAAGACCGGGATCACCCTTCTTTTTCATAAGATCACGAAGCTCAAAGAAGCATTTATCAAAGTTGGGATCATTGGGGCGCATCTTATCAAATTCAATAGTCTTGTGTAGAATTTCATCAAGACTTCTCAAAGAGTAGTCCGGATAAAGTTCTTCCAAGAACTTCCACATAGCATAGGCGCACTCAAAGTTTGTAACAAGCTTAAGCAAGTCATCGGGTAACCCTCTAATGATAAGATTTACAGTCCTAAGGTTACGAAGCAAATCAAGCTCTTCATCCATGGTAGGGTGCAAGGGATCAAAAGGAGGCACATAGGGGGTCTCAACATATTTGCACAAATTGTACATCTTAAAGATACTAAGCATTTCAGACCTCCATGAGTTATATGACTCTCCATTAAGAATAGGCACTCTATGGCTAACACTCCCAAACGTAGACACGTCCATCTTCCTCCAATGGTGTGTAAACCAAAGCAATGGAGACCAAAGCTCTGATACCAATTGAGGGATCGAAGAAGGTGAGAGTGTCTAGAGGGGGGGTGATTAGACTACTCGACAAGATAAAATTTCTGTCTTTTATCAAGGACAGATTTTGGCAGATTTTGCATAACACACAAGTCAAGTAGCACACTACACATGCAATTCTAGAGTATGGGCAGCGGAAAGTAAATTGCACAAGTAGTAAAAAGAAGTGGAGAAGATCAAACGCAATTTGGAGACGCAATGATTTTTCCCGTGGTTCCGATAGGTGGTGCTATCGTACATCCACGTTGATGGAGACTTCAACCCACGGAGGGTAACGGCTGCGCGAGTCCACGGAGGGCTCCACCCACGAAGGGTCCACGAAGAAGCAACCTTGTCTATTCCATCATGGCCTACGCCCACGGAGGGCTAGCCTTACTCGGGGTAGATCTTCACGAAGTAGGCGATCTCCTTGCCCTTACAAACTTCTTGGTTCAACTCCACATGTCGATGACGGAGGCTCCCAAGCGACACCTAACCAATCTAGGAGGCACCACCCTCCAAAAGGTAATAGATGTTGTAGATGATGATGAACTCCTTGCTCTTGTGCTTCAAATGATAATCTCCCCAACACTCAACTCTCCTCACTGATTTGGCTGTGGTGGAAGAAAGGATTGAGTGGAAAGCAACTTGGGAAGGTTAGAGATCAAGCTTCATATGGTGGGAGTGGAGCAACTTGATCTCAACACAAGGGTAGGTAGTTCTCTTCTCAGAAATGTAAGGTAGGAGTGGTAGTTCTTTTTGATGGCTCTCTCCACGAATGAAGAGGGGGTGGAGGGGTATAAATAGCCTCCACACAAAATCCAACCGTTACACACATATTTGAGCAATCTCGGTGGGACCGAAGTGGACAACTCGGTGAGACCGAAAGTTCAAATAATGTGAACGTTGGGGTTTTCGGTGGGACCGAAAATACCATCTCGGTTAGTCCGATTCGAGCAAAGACAAGAGCATGCCAGTTTCGTGGGACCGACTTTATCATCTCGGTGACACCGATTTGATGACAGAAGGTTACAGAAGCTTGGCAGCCCATGTTTCGGTGAAACCGATTTCAGAATCGGAATATCCGAAATTACTAGGGTTTGGCTTATGGCTGAGGTGGTTCATCTCGGTGTGACTGAGTTTGGAATATCGGTGGGACCGAGATTACTTATGAGTGTATATGGCAGTGAAAGTTGCTGATAGTTTAGGAGATGTATCACTAAGCACTTGAGCAACCAGATCATCAACATAACCTCATCCCCTTTTAATAGTATTGGCTTTTCCTATGGACTCAATGTGATCTTGGATCACTAAACCAAAAATGGAGTCTTGAGCTTTTGCCAATGCTTGCCTTAGCATTTTGAGGGGTCCACTTCTTTAGTCCTTTTGCCATGCCAATGTGATTGAATTTCCTGAAACATACTTGATAAAAGCATTAGTCCAACCACAAAGTATGTTGTCATTAATTACCAAAACCACCCAGGGAGCAAATGTGCTTTCAGTTGGGCCCGCTCGTGGAGGCCTGATCGGGCTGGTAGCGAGCAGACGGCTCCGCCTTCTAGGGGCTGGCTTCCTCATCGCCGTCTTCCTTGTCCTCGCCATCGTCGCTTGAGGCGATCTCCTCATCTAGCTCCTCCGGCACCGCCAGGTCCAGCCCAAAGTTATCGGGTGGCACCACATGGCCGTTTTCATCCAACTCTGGGATGAAAATGGCAGTGTCGGCGTAGTCGGCGAGGGAGGCGGCGCGCTTGACGAGATCTCCTCGCACCGCTGCCAGCTCGGGCTCGGCCTCCAGGCGAAGGTCGCCAGCTGGGCCAGGTCCAGGTCCGAATACCAACCCTTGGCGAATTCCAGGGCGGTCCGTGCGCCGGCCCTCGTCGCAGCGCCCTTCCAGGCCTCGAAGCGGCGGCCGGCCGCCTCCAGCCGTACTGGGACATCTAGCCAGAGGGCGGCCAGTACCTGAGCCCCAGCACGTTGCAGGCGGCGGAGCAGGCGGTGGGTCGGCTGGAGGCGCGCCTTGACAGTGAGAAGCTGTTCGTTGGGAGTCCAAGGCGCGTTGGGGTGCAATCACCCAGCCCGCCTGGCGCCTCTCGTCGCGCTGGGCCTCAATAGCCTGGCTGGCGGCAACAGAATGGCCAGGGAAGAATTATGCGCCAAAGACAAAACAAAGAATCAGAAAAAAGAAAGCCGGCCATAGCGGACGACAAGCACGTGAAAGCAGGGCAGGCGGCTTACCATCGACCATGTCTGCAATGGCCCCGTAGCCGTCCTGCAGGGCCGCCTCCTTCTCGGCCTAGTTCGAGCGTTCGGTCTCAAACTCGGTCCGAAGGAGCACCTCAGCATCCGCCAGCTTCCCAAGCTCCGCCTTGTGTGTCGCTGCCTGGTCTGCCATCTCCTTGGCTAGGCGGTCACGGTACTGGGCGGCAAGGCTGCGCTCCCGCTCCTTGGCGGCGAGTTCGGCCTCGACCCCGTCCAGCTGATTTCGGAGGTCGGTCACAGTCGCTAGCAAGAAAGGAGAAGGAGCATCAGCAAGAAGACAAGACAACCTTGGAGTTCCAAGCCGCCTGCTCAGCAGCCAACTCGGAACTCGGGGACTACACCGAGCGGGTGCGCTGACGCGCCCCCGCAAGGAGGAAAAGAAGACACTTACCTTGGCTTTTGGCCAGAGCAGCCCTCAGTTGCGCCAGCTCCTGACGCTGGGAGTTGAAGGCCGCCACCCGAAGATTATGATAATCCTGCAGCAAGAAACAAGTTAGCCCACAAAGTAATACCTAGGAGTTCCAGGCCGCCTGCTCAGCAGCCGGCTCGTAACTTGGAGACTACACCTAGTGGGTGCGCTGATGCGCCTCCACGGAAGAAATTGAAGAAATAAAAACAGATGCAAGGAGTCAACATAACCGGACAGAGGTTCGCGTAGCCAGGAACTCCCGCAAGACCGTTTGCATGACCTCACCCAGAGAGTTGAAGCGGTCGAGGACGTCTCGTGACGCGACGAACAGCGTGCCGCCACCTCCGGGCGTCCAGCCTGGCGGCGCTGCGCTGGTGGCCTCGTTATCTGGTGATGACGAGCTGGCGATGTCGGCCTCTACTTGCCGCGGTGGTGAGGCCGCCCTCGCAGGACGCAGACGGGCGGGGGCTCGGGGGGTCGGCAGCGGGCCTACCACCAGCACGCGTTCGGCACCTCCGCTCCCACGGGCCGGCTGTCCTACGTCCTAGCAGGCGGCGCGGGAGGGGTCGCTTCCGTCTCCATGGCAGCGCGGTCGTCCCTTTCCTTGTCAAGAGTCGGCTGCTCGCCAGCAGCCGGCACTTGGACGGATGGCTCAAGAGGTCCCATGTCCTGGGGGTTGGCGTGGTCCGCCGGCTGCTGGAGGCCCGCCTGCTGCTCCTGGACTTGGGCGGCGGAATCCGCCTGGGCCTTTGTGGCTGCCTCGACCTCCGCCTTGGCAGCGGCATCGGCCTTTGCCTGCTCAAGGGTCGCGGCCTCCTGCTCTTCACGCGCCTCCTGGGCGTTCCTCCCCTTCGCCTCCCGGAGCGCCGCGGCAGGGTCCACACGGCGCGGCGCAGGAGGCGCATCCGTGCCCCCAACCACAGAGCCCACAGGCGCCCGCGAGAGAGAAAGCGGGGCGCTATTCGGGCATTCCCAAGAAGACTGCAAAATCATCCACGATGGGGGTGAAAAATTAGAATGAATGCGGAAAGAAAAAGAATGCGGCACTTACGCAGACACGGCTGGCCTAGGCTTGGGGACCCTAGGAAGGGCTGCCTTGGCGGCCACCTCCTGGCGTCTGGTGGCGGCGGCTGAGAGCTTGAGCCGCTTGAGCTTGCCGCCAGTCAGCCCGGTGGAGGACCGGCGTTACACGCCGGTTGACAATGCCACCAGATAGCTGCCGCATTCAGGCGGGTTCGCCTCTCGGACGCGAAGAGGCGCTTCCTCCTCCTCGTCGTCATCGTCCGGCCAGCTCTCGACGCCGCCTCCTGATGGGTTGTCTGCTGGCTGGCCCCCGCCGCCTGTCACCTCCTCTTCCTCCATGGCGGCACCCCCCAGATCGGGGTCGCTCGTGTCGCTCTGGGAGCGGTCTGGTTGTAGAGGGCGGCCCGGTTGGTCGGAGCCCGGCTCTGGCTGGCCGGGGAAGATCTGCAGGCGGCACAAGGGTCAGGCGGCTGGGACAGGCGGAGGAAGGAAAGAAGAAGAAGGAAAGAGGGAACTCACCGCAGGCGGCGGATTGTTGCGGCTGTACGACGACTTGCCAAACGCCTAGCCCGAGTCGGAGAGCTTGCAGTTGGAGATAGAGTTCACCAAAAGGGCCACCTCCTTCTATGGCATCTGCTTAGTGCAGGTCCGGCTCGGGTCCCGGCGCCCGCTAATGCCGCAGATTAGATGCGGGCGGGACTGCAGCGGCAGCACCCGGCGCTCCGCAAAAGTGAGCAGGAGGTCCGAGAATACCAGGCCCTCGTTGTCCCTCATCTCCCGGAGGCGCCTCATGGTGATGGAGGCCCCTTGTGTGAGGGAGACGGGCCAGGTCTTCCAAGAGGCTCGGGGTTCGGCAGGCGGGCCAGGTGGCTAGTCCGGCAGGCCGATGAAGTCGTGCGCGGGGTCGACGTTGGAGACGTAGAAATACGTCTTTTGCCACTGCTTCACCAAGTGCACGAGCACAGGCGGCAGGAAGTAGTTCTTGGCCCCGCTGCACTTCATCACGATGCACCCACCGCACTGGGCCGCCACGCCCTGGACCGTGGTACCAAGCTTCATATAGAAGAGCTCGGTCCACAACTCTATTGTGGGGAGTATACCGAAGTACCCCTCACAAAGGACGACGAAAGCGGACAGTGTCACCACCGTGTTCGGCGTGAGGTGGTGAGGCTGTATGTTGAAGAACTCGAGGAAGGAAGGGAAGAAGCCGCTGGCGAGGAGCCCGAAGCCGCAAGGGAAGTGCGAGCGGAAGATGACCCGCTCGCGGAACCGCGGCACCGGCCTGATTTCCGCCGCCGGCACCAGGCGCACTGCGACCTTGTCGGCGGGGGGCAACCGCCGTGCACGGCGGAGGTAGAAGATGTGCTCTTCAAGGACCTCGCTGTTGTGCCACTCGCCGGAGTGGTGGGCCTACGACGCTGCAGCCATGGCTTGAGGCAAGGGCTCGCTCCGACGGAGCGCTGCGAGCAAAGGTGGCGAGGAGCGCGAGGGACAGCAAGGAGGAAGAAGAGAATGGAGTGGGGGTGTGTGCGCGAGCGGCACTGTCCCCCCTCCCCGGGCCTACTTATAGGCTCAGGGCGACGAAGCCGAGGGGGCGAGGGCGTGGGATTAACTGCTCCACGCCCCGCACGATCCCTACCTTTTTCGCGCCTAATCTGCGTGCATTAAATGCACGTGGGGAGGGCAATCGATTGCTTCTACCGCATTAGATCCGTGCGTGGATCAAGGCCTTGTAGTGGCTGGCCCCGGCCCGTTGCTACGTCCCGTCGCGCGTGTGGGCTGGCGGGCTGACGTGATGGGGCGATGACGCGTGGAATGCCGCCAACGAGCGACAGGCCCACGCCACAGCCCGCCCTCCAGGCGGTATCTTCTTCCCGAAGATTAGAAGACAGAGGCCCGGTTGCCAGAAGCCGGCCCTTTCCAGAGGCCCGGCTGCCAGAAGCTGGTCCTTTCCAGAGGACGGACAAGAAACACCAAACCTTACTTGGAGTACGAAGCTGCTGGAACCCCGCAGCCCCGATCGCAACCATAGAGTTCCACTAGCTTCGGGGACTACTGTCGGAGATATTGACCACGGGTGTCCTCATCGACCACCCATGGTATTTCAAGACAATTGGGGTCCGCCTGTCACCCCCCGACCGCCTGCTCATCGGGCCGCCTCTTGGGGCAGCAATGCCCAGGAGCCGGCTGCCAGCAGGCGGCGGGGGCCTAGACAGGCGGCAGCCTCATGGCCAGCATCCAGAAGACGACCCCGCGCCTCCCCCTTGGGACGCGTGCTGGGGAACCACAACAAGGCTAAGGCATGGCTACAGTTGAGCATGTCCTTAGAGAATCTATAAGGGCGTGGTTACAATGACGGTGTATCTTACGCACGCTCCTTAAGCGGCGTATCACTATAGCCATGTTGCCAGTGACCTAGTCCCGGTCAAAGGAAGCCATGATCCCACTACCCACAGGCGGCAGGGCCAGAGGGGGGCCGGCCCCACCTGCCAGTGGGTGAACAAGAAGCAAACGGCCCCTGACAGGCGGACTGGGGGACGAGCCGCTGGGTAGCAGGTGGCTAACCGCGCCCTAGGAGTCTAAACCCCATCAAGATGACAAGACAGGACGTGGTGGCAGCGTACGGCAGGAGGCGGCGGCACTATAGCCATTCCTCTCCTGACGATGCTACCGTCAGCAGAAGAGCACCCACAATGAAAAGAGATCATGAGGGCCCGCAGACGGCGGACCCTAGCAAATAGTCGGGAAGGCCGGCACCCGAAGACGCTGACAGCTGGGGGCCATTCCGCCTAGATTACTATTGTACCCCTGGGGGGAGGCCTATATAAACCCCCAGGTTCCTCCATATGGAGGGGTTGGACCCTAAGAAGAAGAAGAAGAGAGACACAAAGAGAGAGAGAGAGATAGATAGGGAGAAACCCTAGCGACACCCTGCACTCCCTAGAGAGAAGATAGAGAGCTAACCTTGCCCTTCTTCTTCCTTTAGACGACACAGCTCAAGGAGCAACCTTGTAGCTGCCATATTGACATTAGTCATGACGCGGAGCCCCCGTAGAGCAGTACAAGGGGTGTTATCTCCACGGAGAGCCCCGAAGCTGGGTAAGATTCGCAGGCGTCCTAAGTATCGCCTTATCCCACTTCCAGGGCCCGGCGATTTCTATTGTCCCCATGCATGATAAGCCATCCTTTGGCATATGTCGCACCAAAACCCCGACAATCATGGTGCTACTTTGAAGCACAAGTGTGGAAAAAGGGTAGTAGCATTGCCCCTTCTTTCTTTTTCTCTCATTTTTTATATTTTTTTATTTGGGCCTTTTCTCCCTCTTTTTTATGGCCTCTTTTTTTTCGTCCGGAGTCTCATCCCGACTTGTGGGGGAATCATAGTCTCCATCATCCTTTCCTCACTGGGACAATGCTCTAATAATGAAAATCATCACACTTTTACTTACTTACAACTCAAGAATTACAACTCGATGCTAGAACAAAATATGACTCTATGTGAATGCCTCTGACGGTGTACCGGGATGTGCAATGAATCAAGAGTGACATGTATGAAAAATTATGCATGGTGGCCTTGCCACAAATACGATGTCAACTACATGATCATGCAAGACAATATGACAATGATGAGACGTGTCATAATAAACGGAACGGTGGAAAGTTGCATGGAAAT
Source organism: Secale cereale (assembly GCA_902687465.1). NCBI lineage: Eukaryota > Viridiplantae > Streptophyta > Magnoliopsida > Poales > Poaceae > Secale > Secale cereale. The sequence goes on from LR738712.1 coordinate 577,586,257, forward strand.
ATATCTCGGAATGGCTATGGAAATGCCATAATAGGTAGGTATGGTGGCTATTTTGAGAAAGATATATGGTGGGTGTATGGTACCTGCGAAAGTTGCGCGGTGCAAGAGAGGCTAGCAATGGCGAAAGAGTGAGAGTGCGTATAATCCATGGACTTAACATTAGTCATAAAGAACTCACATACTTATTGCAAAAATCTACAAGTCATCAAAACAAAGTACTACACGCATGCTCCTAGGGGAAGGGTTGGTAGGAGTTAACCATCGTGTGATCCCGACCTCCACACAAAGGATGACAATCAAAGAAATAACTCATGCTTCAAATTTGTCACACAACGGTTACCATATGTGCATGCTACGAGACTTGCAAACCTCAACACAAGTATTTCTCAAATTCACAACTACTCTACTAGCATAAATCTAATATCACCATCCTCATATCTCAAAACAATCATCAAGCAACAAACTTCTCATAGTATTCAATGCACTTTATATGGAAGTTTTTAATATACCCATCTTGGATGCCTATCATATTAGGACTAATTTTATAGCCAAAGCAAATTACCATGCTGTTCTAAAGGACTCTCAAAATAATATAAGTGAAGCATGAGAGATCAATATTTTTTATAAAATAAAACCACCACCGTGCTTTAAAAAGATATAAGTGAAGGACTAGAGCAAAATTATCTAGCTCAAAAGATATAAGTGAAGCACATAGAGTATTCTGATAAATTCTGATTCATGTGTGTCTCTCCCAAAAGGTGTGTACAACAAGGATGATTGTGGTAAACTAAAAATCAAAGACTCAAATCAAACAAGACGCTCCAAGCAAAACACATATCATGTGGTGAATAAAAATATAGTCTCAAGTAAAGTTACCGATAGATGAAGACGAAAGAGGGGCTTCCTTCCCGGGGCATCCCCAAGCTTAGGCTTTTGGTTATCCTTGAATTTTACCTTGGGGTGCCTTGGGCATCCCCAAGATTAGGCTCTTGCCACTCTTTATTCCATAGTCCATCAAATCCTTACCCAAAAACTTGAAAACTTCACAACACAAAACTTAACAGAAAATCTCGTGAGCTCCGTTAGTATAAGAAAACAAACCACCACTTTAAGGTATTGTATTGAAATCATTCTTTATTTATATTGGTGTTAAACCTACTGTATTCCAACTTCTCTATGGTCCATACCCCCCTGATACTACTCATAGATTCATCAAAATAAGCAAACAACACACGAAAAACAGAATCTGTCAAAAACATAATAGTCTGTAGCAATCTGTAACTTTAGAATACTTCTGTATCTCTAAAAAATCTTAAATAAATTGATGGACGTGAGGAATTTGTCTATTAATCATCTGCAAAAAGAATCAACTTAAAAGCACTCTCCAGTAAAAATGGCAGCTAATCTCGTGAGCGCAAAAGTTTCTGTTTTTAACAGCAAGATCGCAAAGACTTCACCCGAGTCTTCCCAAAGGTTCTACTTGGCACAAACACTAATTAAAACATAAAACCACATCTAAACAGAAGCTAGATTAATTATTTATTACTGAAAAGAAGCAAAAAAAATTGGTTGCCTCCCAACAAGCTCTTTCTTTATAGCCATTAAGATAGGCTTGAGAATTCAGTGATGCTCACATGAAAGACAAGACTTGAAACAAAAAGAGCATCATATAGCATGTGAAAATCACATATAAGTCTAACATACTTCCTATGCATAAGCATTTTATAGGAAAACAAATTAGCAAGACAAGCAAGATCTAACATATGCAAGGAAGAATAAAGAAACAAGATCAATCTCAACATGAAGAGAGGTAATTTAGTAACATGAAGATTTCTACAACCATATTTTCCTCTCTCATAATAATTGCATGTAGGATCATAAGAAAATTCAACAATACAGCTATCACAAAACATATTCTCAACACGATGCACATGCATACGAAGTTGACACTCTTCCAAAATAGCGGGATCAACATTAACTAAAGTCATGACCTCTCCAAACCCACTTTTAAGAAATATTTCATAAGATTGAGCATTCTCCAAATATGTGGGATCTAAAGTTGACGCTCTTCCAAACCCACTTTCAATATTATTCCAAACATTATTATCAATCTCATATTTATCATGGGGCTTAAATAAATTTTCAAGATCATAAGAAGAATCACCCCAATCATGATCATTGCAACAAATGGTGGGCATAGCAAAATAAACATCCCCAAGCTTAGGGTTTTGCATATCATTAGCACAATTGACATTAATAGAATTTATAATAACATCATTGCAATCATGCTTTTCATTCAAGGAGCTATCATGAATCACTTTATAATCTTCTTCTTTCAACACTTCATCACAATTTTTGGACTCACAAATTTCAAGCAAAACCTCATAAAGATAATCTAGTGCACAACTCACTAGCAACTGGTTCATCATAATTTGATCTCTTAAAAAGATTAGCAAGTGGATGAGTATCCATAATTTAGCAAGCGGAGATGCAAGCTAATAGAGGGCACATGGCAATACAAGAAAAACAGAAAGGCGAACGGAAAAAGGGCGAATAAAACTGCAAAGGTGAAGTGGGGGAGAGGAAAACGAGACGCAAATGGCAAATAATGTAATGCGAGGGATAAGAGTTTGTGACGGGTACTTGGTATGTCTTGACTTGTGTGTAGATCTCCCTGGCAATGGCGCCAGAAATTCTTCTTGCTACCTCTTGAGCATGCATTGTTTTACCCTTGAAGAGGAAAGGGTGATGCAGCAAAGTAGCATAAGTATTTCCCTCAGTTTTTGAGAACCAAGGTATCAGTCCAGTAAGAGACTACACGCAAATCCCTAGTACCTGCACAAACAATTAAGAACCTTGCAACCAATGCGATAAAGGGGTTATCAATCCCTTCACAAAAGTGAGATCTGATAGAGATAATAAGATAAATATTTTTGGTATTTTTGTTGTATAGATTGTAAAGATGGCAAAATAAAAGAACAATAAAGATAGCTAGTTGACGGAAGATTAATATGATGGAAAATAGACCCGGGGGCCATAGGTTTCACTAGTGGCTTCTCTCAAGATAGTGAATCTTACAGTGGGTGAACAAATTACTGTCGAGCAATTGATAGAAAAGCGCATAGTTATGAGAATATCTAGGCATGATCATGTATATAGGCATCACGTCCGTGACAAGTAGACCAAAACGATTCTGCATCTACTACTATTACTCCACACATCGACCGCTATGCAGCATGCATCTAGAGTATTAAGTTCGTAAGAACATAGTAACGCCTTAGGCAAGATGACATGATGTAGAGGGATAAACTCATGCAATATGACATAAACCCCATCTTTCTATCCTCGATGGCAACAATACAATACGTGCCTTGCAGCCCCTACTGTCACTGGGAAAGGACACCGCAAGATTGAACCCAAAGCTAAGCACTTCTCCCATTGCAAGAACTACCAATCTAGTAGGCCAAACCGAACTGATAATTCTAAGAGACTTGCAAAGATATTTTAATCATGCATAAAAGAATTCAGAGAAGAATCAAATATTGTGTAGATTGATATGTTGAGAATAGACCCGGGGGCCATAGTGTTCTCTAGTGGCTTCTCTCATGATAGCAATATTCTACGGTGGGTAAACAAATTACTGTCGAGCAATTGGTAGAAAAGCGAATAATTATGAGACTATCTAGGCATGATCATTGTATATAGGCCTCACGTCCGAGACAAGTAGACCGACTCCTGCCTGCATCTACTACTATTACTCCACACATCGACCGCAATCCAGCATCCATCTAGTGTATTGAGTTCATAAGAACAGAGTAACGCCTTAAGCAAGATGACATGATGTAGAGGGATAAACTCAAGCAATATGATATAAACCCCATCTTTTTATCCTCGATGGCAACAATACAAAACGTGCCTTGCTGCCCCTGCTGTCACTGGGAAAGGACACCGCAAGATTGAACCCAAAGCTAAGCACTTCTTCCATTGCAAGAAAGATCAATCTAGTAGGCCAAACCAAACTGATAATTCGAAGAGACTTGCAAAGATATTAAATCATACATATAAGAATTCCGAGAAGAACCAAATATTGTTCATAGATAATCTTTATCATAAACCCACAATTCATCGGATCTCGACAAACACACCGCAAAAAGTATTACGTCGAATAGATCTCCAAGAAGATCGAGGAGAACTTTGTATTGAGATCCAAAGAGAGAGAAGAAGCCATCTAGCTAATAACTATGGACCTAAAGGTCTTTGGTAAACTACTCACACATCGTCGGAGAGGCTATGGTGTTGATGTAGAAGCCCTCAGTGATCGATTCCCCCTCCGGTGAAGCGCTAGAAATGGCCCCAAGATGGGATCTCACAGGTACAGAAGGTTGCGACGGTGTAAATAGGGTGTCGTGGTGATCTCGGATATTTTCAGGGTATATAAGTATAGATAGGAGGAAGAGGTACATTGGTGGAGCTACAAGGGGCCCACGAGGGCGGGGGGCGTGCCTACCCCCCTGGGCGTGCCCTCCTGCCTCGTGGCCACCTCGTGGCTTCCCAGACTTGTACTCCAAGTCTCCCGGATTGCGTTTGTTCCAAAAACGATCCTCGCGAAGGTTTCATTCCATTTGGACTCCGTTTGGTATTCCTTTTGTGCGAAACACTGAAATAGGCAAAAAGTAGCTATTTGCACTAGGCCTTTGGTTAGTAGGTTAGTCCCAAAAATAATATTAAAGTGCATATTAAAGCCCATTAAACATCCAAAATAGATAATATAATAGCATGGAACAATCAAAAATTATAGATACGTTGGGGACGTATCACTGACCTACATCCCTCCCCGAGCACACCCTGACGCCTCCTTATCGGAGGGGAACTCTTTGCCGACTGGAGAGACGGAGAGTGACCCGCCGGTCCGAGCTCCATCGTCTGTGGCCCGCGGGGATACCGAAGTGTCCTCCCAGCGTGCGTCTTCCGCTCAAGGAGATGTGTGTGGGGCAAGTGATAGGGCGACCGAGGGTAACACATCGGCTGCCGCTGACCATGGGGAAACAATCCCCATGGAAACCGAAGACGGGGGGCCCAAATAATCCGAGGCCCCGCCGAATACTGATCCGGAGCCTAGCGCGGCTCCGGGGTCCGAAGACCAGACCCCAAGGTGGGGGAGGATAGGACGGCGCCCGGGGTCAATCCGGAGGCGCCGGATCCTCTGGAGGGAGCACTACAGAGTGCTTCTGTCATGGAGGAGCACCGCACTGTGATGGGTGCGGTGATGAAGAAGATTCAGTCCGTCAAAGGCGGACTGAATGAAGCCTTCAACAGCCTACTAACAGGATTTGAGGTAAGCAATGTAATGTTCTTTATGGAACTTTATTTGTTTTATATGCACATATATAGCCAGTAGCACCTGATGCTTTGTGTGATTCTGAACAGAATCAGACGAAGTATCCATAGTATAGCATATTATAGAGCTGAATTGTATGCTTTTGTATTTGAACATGCTTCACTAGTTGCGGCAACTGCACGAGATGCAGAAGTTGCCGAACTAAATCGGAAGCTTTTGTTGGCCAATGCAGACCTCGACCGCGTCAACCAGCGTTTAGATGAAACGCAAGGTATGCGGATTTGAAAATTGAGATGTCAAGAAGACTAATTAATTAAGTATGAGTATAAACTCTTTATGTTATTTTTATTAAACAATTGGCACCACTGAGCTCCAGGCCCTCAAGGGCGAACCCGCGAAGGCCAAGAAGGAGGCCGAGGCAAGCAAGGCAATCGTTGACAAAGAGGTTGCCGATCTAGAGGCAGAAAAGGCCGCGTGCCAACAACACGTGGCTCGGGTGTCCGAAGTCGAGGACGAACTCAAAGATGCTATTCGCAACTGCGAGGCGTTGGAGTTGAAGGCTTTGGAACAAGCATCCGAGCTTACTGCGGCAGTTAAGTTTGCCCAGGATGCGCGAAGCGAGGCGCGCAGCGCCTGTGAAGAAATCAAGCAGGCATGGGAGATAGCATCTGGTAAGACTTTCCTCTTACAAAGCATCTTCAAAGGGCGGAAGTACCTTGGGCTGACACGGTTGTGGAGTTCTCCAGGCGTGTTTGCTGATCTTCCGAGGAGCAGTGTTGACGCCGCCCAATACTTCCGAGCCAAAGAGGGGAACGACACGGAGAAGTTGTTCTGGTCACAGTTCTATGCGCCAAAACATCTGATGCCCCTCAACAACCAGATGAAGCAGCTGGTCGAGCTGCACAATATGGCGGGTTCGGCCATGAAGGACTTGATAGTCCGGCTATGGCCCGTTGAGCCAGTCCCAAGTAGCTACTTCGGATTGGTGAAGCGGCTCGTCGAAGCGAGCCCGCGGGTCGACGCATTGAAGCTATCGGCCTGTATAGAGGGTGCTCGAATGGCCTTCGCTCATGTAAAAGTGCACTGGGCGAAGATGAAGGCACGGGATATAGCTACTGTTGGCCTGCCCGAAGGCAAGGATCACCGCAAGCCAGAGAGATACTTTGAGGATGTCATAGAAGGCGCCCGCCTTGTAGAAGGCCAGTGCTCAAAAGATATTATCTTTGAGAGTAATTGTATCCGGTTGTAAAGACTTGAGCTTATGAACCGATGTATATAACTTTTGCGCTATTATAATGTGAGCGGCTTTTACCTCCTGTGCGGCTGTTTATTTAACTCTAAAAGTTTCCTGTCGTCGGCTTATGCCCCCGTGTGAATAGTACTGGGGTGTTCGGTCATATGCATATACACTCTTTATCCAACGTCTTGGTCCGTGTAGGAGGTGTAAGCGGAGCGAACCAGACAATCAGACTATGTGGCATTATTGCTTTCACTTAGCCATAGGAGTTTGACAAGTGGGGCTAGGTACTAGCCCCTGGTGCGTATATGGTATTTCCATATTAAGGTATCCATTTGTACGCGGCTGGGCAAAAACCAACCCTTCGCATAACACGGGGTAGATCTCCATCTATTGTAGTATAACACTTAGTCACTGGATCGCGGACCAGGTTCTCGCATATCATGACAGTCAGTTTTCGGCTTTCTCTACAGAGGTACTTGACCGGACGAGCCCAGAGTACAATCGCAGTAGTTCTCCCTTTACACCCTAGCCGAAAAATCGGGAATGTAGGGGTAAGCACAGGAGCCGGGCAACCCAACTATTGACCCAGGATATGATTCGGAACTGATGCGTATAAAGCAAATATCCAGGACGCCGAACACTCCCTATAGGTGTTCGGGCTTTTCGACATATACCAGGCTGGATACAGCCCCTGGTAATGGACCCTATTGTCAAGGCACATGTGGCAATCTAACGTGGGGAGAGAACACTGGTGGTGAGAGAATAAAACTCTAAATATAATATAAACCAAGTTGTTTCTATAATATCCCGTTATAGTACGGCGAGCCGTATGTTTACAGATAATGCCGATAACTTCATTGTACATTTTACATGCCAGAATGGTATAAAACAGAAAAGAGAAAAAAGGTTTACACATGGTCTTAATCTAAAAAGCAACCTTAGCGGGGGTCCCTGCTGCACGTCTGCGCCGTTTTCTCCATTGTAATATGTCCTTGCAGTGGGGAGTGTGACTATTTGTCTACAGTGTGCCCCCAGCGCCGCCCAAGGAATTTTAAGGTTATAATTGTGTGCACGAGGCACGTATGCTACCACCTTATGGGCAGTCGGTGGGAGCATAACTGCTAATCTAGCTCAGATTCATCCGAGCTGCCGCACTGAGGCATATGCCAGACACGTTTAGCTGTGTCCGCGGTCTTAACGACCGATAGGCGGTCCGGCTTGAATAGGCCGTTTTGGACTTCGGCTGCTACGGCCGCGGTGTCCTCCTCCGTACGGAGAGAGCGCTCCATATTTCCAATGACCATGATGATGCCACGTGGTCTAGGCATTTTGAGCTTTAAGTAAGCATAATGCGGCACTGCGTTAAAGTGGGCGAAGGATGTTCTTCCGAGTAGTGCATGATAGCCACTTCAGAATGGAGCTATGTCAAAGATTAGCTCTTCGCTTCGAAAGTTATCAGGAGAGCCGAATACGACCTCCAATGTTAAAGAGCCCATGGAGCGGGCTTCTACGCCCGGTATCACTCCTTTAAAGGTCGTGCTGCTTGGCTTGATTCTTGATGGATATATCCCTATCTTGCGGAAAGTGTCCTGATAAATCAGATTGAGACTGTTGCCGCCGTCCATAAGGACTCAAGTGAGATGGTATCCATCAATTACTGGGTCGAGCACTAGGGCAGCCGAACCCCCATGACGGATACTAGTCGGATGATCCCTACAATCAAAAGTGATCGGATAGGCCGACCATGGGTTGAATTTGGGGGCAACAGGCTCGACGGCATAAACATCTCGGTGCGCGCGCTTGCCCTCCCTCTTTGGGATATGAGTGGCGTAGATCATGTTCACTGTTTTGACCTCCGGTGGAAATTTCTTCTGTCCTCCTGTGTTCGGCTAGTGAGGTTCATCCTCGTCTTCGCTCTGAGGTCCCTTTCCCATGTGTTTGGCGTTGAGCTTGCCGGCCTGCTTGAAGACCCAACAATTACGGTTGGTATGGTTTGCAGGTTTATCTGGGGTGCCATGAATCTGGCATGGCCTATCTAATATTTTTTTCCAGGCTAGATGGACCGTCTTTGATGCCTTTAAATGGCTTCTTCCGTTGACCGGGTCTGGAGCCACTGAATCTGGTGTTTACCGCTGTATCATCTGGGCTTCCAGCATTATTCCGACGTTTATTTTTATTACGTCGTGGCTTTCCATCGCCGTCCCTGACTTTAGATGTTCCAGGGTCGCTGGTGCTGCTACAAGCTAGCCAGTTGTCCTCGCTCATGCAAAAACGGGTCATGAGTGTAGTTAGGGCTGCCATTGTCCTCGGCTTTTCCTGTCCAAGGTGTCTATCTAGCCATTCGCCCCGGACACTGTGTTTGAAGGCCTCTATGGCTGGATAGTCGACGATTTCGTTCTTCTTAGTGAGAAATGATTCCAAAGCTTGCGAGCTGACTCCCCGGTTTGTTGGATGATGTGACTTACATTGTCAGCATCCGGGGGCCGGACATAGGTCCCTTGAAAATTGGCCCGAAAAGCATCCTCAAGTTCTTCCCAACTTCCAAGGGAGTTCTCTGGGAGGCTATTTAGCCAGTGCCGAGATGGTAATTTCAGCTTGAGGGGTAAGTATTTGATGGCGTGGAGATCATCTCCGCAAGCCATGTGGATGTAAAGAATAAAGTCTTCTATCCAGACAACAGGATCCGTCGTTCCATCATACGCCTTGATATTTACGGGTTTAAACCCTTCTGAAAACTCATGATCCAGCACCTCATCGGTGAAGCACAGAGGGTGTGCGGCTCCGCGGTACTTTGCTATGTCATGGCGTATGTTTGTCGGGGCCCCGATCCTAAGTCACACAGGTCTAGCCTGTAACACCTCATATCACTTTGCAGCCTCACGCACGGTATCCCCATGGGTGCCACCTTACCTGGCCCGGGACCGTTTGCGCATTTTGGCACACGTATATGATAGTGTCGCTAGCATCCATATGACAGAGAACCCGGGCCGACATGACCAGTTATAAACCAAAAGTGGCACTAAATTACAGAGACAGGCATACATGACCCAGCAACGAACGTGTCGGTCATCAATGTATGAACCCAAGTCGTAGCAAGCTACAAGGACTTAAAGGAACAACGCGTGACATTTCCCCTAAGGGACAGACACAGGAACGAAGAAGGACACATGCCGGCCAGCCTAAGTGTTCCGGAGCAGTAGCAAGCTACCAAGGCTCAGTGGAAGCACTAGGAGACATTTCCCTGTAAGATAGGCTACCAAGGGTAAACAACTAGGTGTCGGATCCCACACATAGCAATACACATTACACGTACGCATAACGTGCAAGTATGTGCTGTACAACAAGGCATCACAACATAACTCAACAACTCATATAGATAAGGCCCAAAAGAGCCATCATAGCATTTATTACAAACAGGGGTCACATGACCCAACATACAGAGCATACAGGCAACGGAAGCATAACATGTCTGAGTACAGACAACTACAAAAGAAAAAGGCTGAGAAGCCTGACTATCTACAGGACTCTCCCTAGGGCACAAGATCGTAGCTGAGGTAACAAGCTAAACGTCGAAGTCCATGCGGAACCACTAGCGAGACTGAAGTCTCTCTGCAAAAACATAAATTAAGCAAACGTGAGTACAAAGGTACTCAGCAAGACTTACATCAGAACTAGCTACTTATGCATCAGTATCAACAAAGGGGTGGTGGAGTTTGACTGCAGCAAGCCAGCTTTGACTCGGTGGCTATCCTGAACAACAACTGCAAGTAACTCTTTGAGGTGGTGCACACGAGTCCACAAATTCACCAATCAATACACCACTATGGATCTGATTCCGTCTCCCTGCGAGAAGGCCATCCATAGCACTCACACTTGTCTTGAGCATTTTAGTGTATCCACTTTCACTTCTCTATGTACCACGTAAGCATCCAAGAAGTCCATAACCGCGGACCCGGCTATTCGAATAGATCATGTTAACCCTGCAGGGGTGTACTTCTTCACACATGCTCTCGCCACTTACCGCCATGTACACGTCGTGTATCTCGGCAACCTTCAAGCGGAAGCCTAGCGAGGGTGTCAGCCACGACCTGACTAAACACACAAGACTCTAGTCCAGGTTTATCGCCTATTCGGGTTCCATCCGTAAGCATATCCGGTCGGGGTGTCGCTCACGGCCCCAAACGATGTGTACAGGGTTCCCAAGCCCACCATCCGGGTGCCACTTGGTACACCGGGCCACTGCACCTAGTCTGTCCCAAGCCCACCTGTACCGGGTGCCACTTGGTAGACTACTAACACTACCTACAAACACCAGAAACTAGTTGCAACTCCTGGACAAAGATCTAGTTGATTAATAAGTCGAGAGGGGTCGAGTTACCGGAACCCAATGTGTGGTAGTAACTAGTCATTGGACAACTTACACAGAACTCAGTTCTTAAAGACGGTTCCAGTGAGACAACCCACCATGTACTCCTACATGGCCTCTCACCGCTACGTTTACCAAATCGTGTTCACACACTTAGCTCACACACAGTAGGACATGTTCACCACATTCCAATTCATCCCCGATGAATCAGACCTGACACAACTCTAAGCAATAGCAGGCATAACCAGAAAGCATGAATGAGTAGGCACAACAGGGCTCAAACAACTCCTACTCATGCTAGTGGGTTTCAACTATTTACTATGGCAATGACAGGTCATGCAGAGGAAAGGGGTTCATCTACCGTAGCATGTAGCAGTTGAAACGTTGTTGTCCTAATGCAATAAAAGAGGGCAGGAGCGAGGGAGTGGGATTGTATCGGAATGAACAAGGGGGGTCTGGTTGCCTGGCACTTCTGAAGATAGTAATAGTTCTTCATCGGTGTCATCGAACTCATCATCGGAACGTCATCTACTGAGAGGGGACAAAACCGGCAAACAGAGAAAGAAGACAATCAATGCAATGCAACAATATGATGCATGAACATGACATGGCAAGATGATGTGATTTGGCCTAATGCAACTAGCAACACATTTAAGTGTAGTTGGTTTGAACCCAAGGTTCAAATTCAAACTCCACATATGGTTATTTAAATGCAATTCATTTCATTTGTCCAAAACAGTAGCTATAAGTTGTTCTAACATGCATGAAAATGGTACAGATGGATAGATTGGATTTTTCTGATCATTTTTCATATATAAATCTTTTCATTCTGAGTTATAGATTATTTTCTATGATTTTTTGAAGTTTATAACATTTTCTGGAATTTCTGGTTATTTAAAATAAGCTAAATCCATAAAATGCTTTATTGCATTAGCACTATGTCACTGTGACGTCAGCGAGTCAACAGGTCAACCCTGACGGCTGGGACCTACACGTCAGCTGCTCAGTTAATTAACAGAATTAAACTAACCTAATTAGTTAACTAACTGACTCTGGGACCCATCTGTCAGTGTCTCAACTAATTAACTAAATCAGATAACACTAATTTAAACCTAACTCTAATTAGTCAGGGGCCTGGGCCCACACGTCAGTGAGCCAGGGCTAATCCTTCTTTAATTAAACATAAACTAGGTAATTAGCAGGGACTGGCCCCACACGTCAGTGACTCAGCTGAGTCTGTTAGCGGTCAAAACGGTCAAACCCGCCGGCGTTTAGCCGCCGGCGAGGTCGAACGCGGCGGAGGCTGCGGAAACGGACTGTAGTGCCCCGTTCGCAGCGTGGCTGGGATCGTTCGAGAGCCCAGACCAGCGCGTGTCGGGTGGGGCGCCAGCCGGGCCTGGGGTGGCCGGAGGTGAGAGCGAGGAGCTCGGCCGCGGCGGCCGGAGCTCGGGCGAGGTTGGAGAAGGTGCTGTGGGGCACGGCAGGGCGAACGGCTGGGTGCTACGGCCTCCTGGTGAGATGCTGAGCATGGTGACGCGCTCGGTTCCGAGATTACGCGTCTGTGGCCATGACGGCGACAAGTTCAGCGACGGCCGGGGTGCGGCCACGGCAGAGCTATGGCCTAGAGGTCGAACGCAACTAGGGGAGAAGGGGAAACGGCTCGGGGGCTCACCGCGAGTCCGTTGGGAGGGTCAGTGGGCTCGGGGACGCGTCGGGGGCGGTGAATCGATCGGTGAAGTCCGGCGAGCAGATGCGGCGGTGACGAGCTCGAAGGCGATGACCTAGTGCTCCTCGGCTTGTTTCAGTCGGCGTGGAGGGGACACGAACGTCGACTGAGCGACTGGACGCAGCGGAGAGGCGAGATTGTGCGGTGGCTACGGTGGTGCTCGTCGGCGGCCTCGGACGCGAGCGAGGAAAGTGGGGGAGAGAGACAGAGGAGGGGGAAAGAAGCACGGGGAGAGGTCGAGGGGGTTCTGGGGTGTCGTGGCGCTCGGGGCCGTCTCCAGCCAGCCCCCAGCGTCGGCGGAAGCAGGAGGTGGCTCGGGCGTGTGCCGGCACGCGGCGGCCACGCGCCCTCCCGCCCACTGGCAGGAGGTTGAAGACAGTAGGAGGGAGGAGGGGGCTGGGCCGGCAGAAGCTGGGCCAGGCTACATGGAGACCAAGTAAGTGGCCCAGGTGGGCTTCCTCTCTCTCTCTCTCTCACTTTTTATAGTTTTCTTTTTATCTTTTCTGTTGTTTGTTTGTTGGTTTATTTAAAATACCAGAACACTTCTAGAAATCTTGAAAATAATTGTGGGCACTATTTGAATTATTCTCAACAGCCCCCAAATAATTTCAGAATTATTTGGACATTTGAAAATATCTATAGCAATTAAATGTCCAAATGCAAATACTTATGATTTAATTCAGTGCCCCAAAATATTCCACAAAAATGTTCACTATTTTTGGTTTGGTCTTAAAGCCTTGCCAAAATTATCAAACATTGATGAAGGCACTTTGGGTCATTGGAAAAGATTTTATTTTTGACCCTAATTGAATTCATTTCGTGCTAGGGTTTGAACATCCCCATTTCAACCTTCAAAAAGAATTTAGACATGATGCATGATGCACTCCAGTGCAACTAAAAACAAGCAGTATCTCGGGCTGTGACAATGTTTGACGGTTGTGATGTTCGGTACTGACCCCAAACTGGTATATGACTGGCATGATTGGCTTGATAGCCGCCGTCCCGTGCGGGAGAACTTTCCCTGGATCCGTAGATTGATCTGGTCTTGCCAGCCTTTTTGTTCAGGTCCTCACGCAGGTCGTGTTTCCGGCCCTGAGCCGCATCGTCCTTTCCTTTACGGGGTGGGGGTGCGGGCTTGTGTACGCTATTTCTAGCCACCCTGTCCCGTCCACGAGGTGGTCAGTTCGGCTTGTCAGCGGTGTTATTCTTCGGCGGTATAGGCGCAGTAGCCTCGTCGTCGAATTCGGGCAGCGGTTTACGCTTAGGATAGCCTTTGGTTTGGCGATTGCAGCCATATTTTTGCTCAGCATCTAGCACTTCGTTCCATCTATCATTGAGCGTATCTTGTGCGGCTTGAAGCCGTCGCTGCTGCTTTTTCAGGCTCCTTGCAGTGGCAATAAGCCTCCGATGGAAGTGCTTTTGTTCTAAGGGTTCTTCTGGGACGTTGTATTCATCGTCGCCTAGGCTAACATCCTCTTCGGAGACAGGTTCATAATTGTTGTCTTCGGCATCGCTGCCATCAGACAGCGGTCTCGGACTATGTTAGCCGTCCTCTCACTCGTCCTGCTCCATCGCTGGATCTGCGGGGCCTTCGGCTTGCTCCGTACTGTCACCGTCGTTAGTGACAATGTTGCTATCATTCCCTTTACGGGATTTAGTTCGGCGCTTCGGGTGCCGACGCTTGGGAGTTTCATCGACAGGCTTGTCCTATGTGGGATCATTTTCGTTGTTGCCCTCCTTCTCCTTAGGTGTATCCACCATATACACGTCGTATGAAGACGTAGCTGTCCATCGCCCGGTTACGGGCGGGCTTTGGTCTAGATCTGCTTCGGCTTCGAGGTCCGTCCCTTCGTAGTCTTCGGAAGCGTAGTCAAGTAGATCAGTTAGATCTTCGACCGTGGCTACAAAGTGGTTGGTGGCTGGGAAGTGAAATTCTCCATCATCAGCCTCCAGTTCGAACCGGATATAATTCGGCTGAGTGTCCCCAGCTAAGGAGAGAGATTTTAACGAATTTAGCACATCGCCAAAAGGTGAGTGCCGGAAGATATTTGCAGCGCTGAATTCGGAGATAGACGCATGATCAAGCTCGAAGGGCGCCACATGGTTCAGAACCTGCAGCCGGAGACGAGTCCGGAGTTCCGGTAACATAGATCCCGCTCAGAGTTGGGTCTGCGTGCGGCTCCAGCGCTGTTGACTCCGCGGCTTCCGCGGCGGGGTTGAGCTTCCCATCCTCGGGTGACGCGATCTATTCCGGATCTAAGGCCAGAATGGTTACATGTGCTATTCCCTAGGGGTGGTCTGATGACAGAGTTAGGTCATGTTCATCGTGGTGGCAGGGAGCGATCACCGTGGGCTCGAATCCGTCGAAGATCAAGTCTCCACGGATATCAGCATCGTAGTTCAAGCTTCCAAACCTGACCTGATGGCCAGGGGCATAGCTCTCAACCTGCTCGAGGTGGCCTTCTGTGTTGGCACAGAGCATGAAGCCGCCGAACACAAAATGCTGGCCGGGAGAAATAGGTCCCTCGGCGGTGCCGTCATTGTTGACGAAGCGATCCATCAGTCCTTCGGTCGACGACATAGTGGAACTCTCAATGAAAGCACCAATGTCGGTGTCAAAACCGGCGGATCTCGAGTAGGGGGTCCCGAACTATGTGTCTGAAGATCGATGGTAACAGGAGACTGGGGACACGATGTTTACCCAGGTTCAGGCCCTCTCGATCGAGGTAATACCCTACTTCCTGCTAGATTGATCTTGATGAATATGATTACAAGAGTTGATCTACCTCGAGATTATAATGCCTAAACCCTAGGAGTCTAGCCTATGATTCAGTTGTTTCTTTTCTACCTTAGCCTCTACGGACTAAACCCTCTAGTTTATATATGTACCGGAGGGCCCTAGGGTTTGTACATAACCATCTTGCAGAGGAAGGAAAGATTACACCCGAACCTAAAACCTACCATTATACATATACAGGAGTCCTATCCGGATACAAGAGATGATCTTCAGCAATGATCTTCACGGCCCACCAGTTCGGCCCATCACGAGTTATCCGACCACATGTGGACCCCTCTATACAGGACTCCCTCCATCGGCAAGCCATAGAAAACAAGTGGATCTTTAAGAAGAAGACTGACGCGGATGGAAATGTGACCATCTATAAGGCTCGGCTTGTCGCTAAGGGTAATCGACAAGTTCAAGGATTTGACTATGATGAGACTTTCTCTCCCGTAGGGATGCTGAAGTCTGTCCGAATCGTGTTAGCAATTGCCGCATTCTATGATCATGAGATCTGGCAAATGGACATCAAAACGGCATTCCTTAACGGTTTCCTTAAGGAAGAATTGTATATGATGCAACCAGAAGGTTTTGTCAATCCTAAGAATGCTGACAAGGTATGCAAACTCCAGCGATCCATCTATGGGCTGGTGCAAGCATCTCGGAGTTGGAACATTCGTTTTGAAGATCAAAGCGTTTGGGTTCATACAGACTTATGGAGCAGCATGTATTTACAAGAAAGTGAGTGGGAGCTCTGTAGCATTTCTCATATTATATGTGGATGGCATATTGTTGATGGGAAATGATATAGAACTTTTGGAAAGCATAAAGGCCTACTTGAATAAGTGTTTTTCAATGAAGGACCTTGGAGAAGCTGCTTACATATTAGGCATCATGATCTATAGAGATAGATCGAGACGCCTCATTGGTCTTTCACAAAGCACATACCTTGACAAGATATTGAAGAAGTTTAATATGGATCAGTCCAAGTAGGGGTTCTTGCGTGTATTGCAAGGTGTGAGATTGAGCACAGCACAATGCCCGACCTCCGCAGAAGATAGAGAAAAGATGAGTGTCATCCCCTATGCCTCAGCCATAGGTTCTATTACGTATGCCATGCTGTGTACCAGACTGTTGGGGATCGTAGCAGAAATCAAAAAAATTCTACGCATCACCAAGATCAATCTATAGAGTAATCTAGTAATGAGGGATAGGGGAGTGCATCTACATACCCTTGTAGATTGCGATGCGGAAGCATTACAATAATGCGGATGAAGGAGTCGTACACGCGGTGATTCAGATCGCGGTTGATTCCAATCTAAGCGCCGAACAACGGCGCCTCCGTGTTCAACACACGTGCAGCCCGGTGACGTCTCCCATGCCTTGATCCAGCAAGGAGAGAGGGAGAGGTTGGGGAAGACTCCGTCCAGCAGTAGCACAACGGCGTGGTGGTGGTGGAGGAGAGCGGGACTCCAGCAGGTCTTCGCCAAGCACTGCGAGAGGCGAGGAGGGAGGGAGGTAGGGCTGCGCCAAGCGAGAAAGGTCTAACCGTGTGTTGGGTAGCCCCAAACCTCAAGTATATATATAGGGGAAGGGAGGGGCTGCACCCCCACCTAGGTTTCCACCCCTAGGGGTGGCGGCCAGCCCTAGATCCCATCTAGGGGGGCGGCCAAGGGGGAGAGGGAGAGGGGGGCGCACCAGATTGGGCCCTAGGGCCCATCTGCCCTAGGGTTTGCCCCCTCCCCTCTTGGAGGCGCCTTGGGCCCTGGTGGGGGGCGCACCAGCCCACCCGGGGCTGGTCCCCTCCCACACTTGGCCCACGCAGCCCTCTGGGCCCGATGGCCCTTCCTGGTGGCCCCCCGGGACCCTCCCGGTGGTCCCGGTAAGCTATCGATAGCGCCCAAAAAATTTCCGTTGACCAAAACGGGACTTCCCATATATGAATCTTTACCTCTGAACCATTCCGGAACTCCTCATGACGTCCGAGATCTCATTCGGGACTCCGAACAACATTCGGTAACCGCGTACGTACTTTCCCTATAACCCTAGCGTCATCGAACCTTAAGTGTGTAGACCCTACGGGTTCGGGAACCATGTAGACATGACCGAGACAACTCTCTAGCCAATAACCAATAGCGGGATCTGGATACCCATGTCGGCTTCCACATGTTCCACGATAATCTTATCGGATGAACCACGATGTCAAGGATTCAATCAATCCCGTATACGATTCCCTTTGTCTACCGGTATAGTACTTGCCCGAGATTCGATCGTCGGTATCCTGATACCTTGTTCAATCTCGTTATCGGCAAGTCTCTTTACTCGTTCTGTAACACATCATCCCGTGGTCAACTCCTTGATCACATTGTGCACACTATGATGATGTCCTACCGAGTGGGCCCAGAGATACCTCTCCGTCACACGGAGTGACAAATCCCAGTCTCGATTCGTGCCAACCCAACAGACACTTTCGGAGATACCTGTAGTGCACCTTTATAGCCACCCAGTTATGTTGTGACGTTTGGTACACCCAAAGCATTCCTACGGTATCCGGGAGTTGCACAATCTCATGGTCTAAGGAAAAGATACTTGACATTTAGAAAAGCTTTAGCATACGAACTACACGATCTTGTGCTAGGCTTAGGATTGGGTCTTGTCCATAACATCATTCTCCTAATGATGTGATCCCGTTAACAATGATATCCAATGTCCATGGTCAGGAAACCGTGACCATCTGTTGCTCAACGAGCTAGTCAACTAGAGGCTTACTAGGGACATGGTGTTTGTCTATGAATCCACACATGTATCTGAGTTTCCTATCAATACAATTCTAGCATGGATAATAAACAATTATCATGAACAAGGAAATATAATAATAACCAATTTATTATTGCCTCTAGGGCATATTTCCAACAGTCTCCCACTTGCACTAGAGTCAATAATCTAGTTCACAACGCCATGTGATTAACACTCACAGGTCACATCACCATGTGACTAACATCCAAAGAGTTTACTAGAGTCAATAATCTAGTTCACATCACTATGTGATTAACACTCAATGAGTTCTGGGTTTGATCATGTTATGCTTGTGAGAGAGGTTGTAGTCAATGGGTCTGCAACATTCAGATCCCTATGTACTTCACAAAACTTTATGTCATATCGTAGATGCTTCTACCACGTTCCACTTGGAGCTATTCCAAATTGTTGCTCCATTATACGTATCCGGTATCTCTACTCAGAGCTATCCGGATAGGTGTTAAGCTTGCATCGACGTAACTCTTTACGTCGAACTCTTTATCACCTCCATAACCGAGAAACATTTCCTTATTCCTCTAAGGACAATTTTGACCGCTATCTAGTGATCCACTCCAGGATCACCTTTGTACCCCCTTGCCAGATGTGTGGCAAGGCACACGTCAGGTGCGGTACTCAGCATGGCATACCGTATAGAGCCTATGACAAAAGCATAGGGAGACGACCTTCGTCCTTCCTCTTCTTTCTACCGCGGTCAAGCTTTGAGTCTTACTCAACTTCACACCTTACAACTCAGGTAAGAACTCCTTCTTTGACTGATCTATTTTGAACTCCTTCAAAATCATGTCAAAGGTGTGTGTTCTTTTGAAAGTATCATTAGGCGTCTTGATCTATCTTTATAGATCTTGATGCCTAATGTGTAAGCAGCTTTATCCAGGTCTTCCTTTAAAAAACTCCTTTCAAACAACCCTTTATGCTTTCCAGAAATTCTACATCATTTCGGATCAACAATATATCATTCACATATACTTATCAGAAATGTTGTAGTGCTCCCACTCACTTTATTGTAAATACAAGTTTCTAACAAACTTTGTATAAACCCAAAAACTTTGATCACTCCATCAAAGCGTATATTCCGACTCCGAGATGCTTGCTCTAGTCAATGGAAGGATCGTTGGAGCTAGCATACCTTTTAGCATCCTTAGGATCGACAAAACCTTTCTGATTGTATCACATACAACCTTTCCTTACGAAAACTGGTAAGGAAACTTGTTTTGACATCCATCTGCCAGATTTCATAAATGCAGCTAATGCGAACATGATTCCGACGGACTTAAGCATCGCCACGGGTGAGATAATCTCATCGTAGTCAACTTCTTGAACTTGTGAAAAACTTTTCACCACAAGTCGAGCTTCATAGACGGTGACATTACTGTCCACGTCTCTCTTCTTTTTAAAGATCCATTTATCCCAATGGCTTGCCGATCATCGGGCAAGTGCACCAAAGTCCATACTTTGTTTTGATACATGGATCCTATCTCGGATTTCTCGGCTTCTAACCATTTGTCGGAATATGGGCCCACCATCGCTTCTCCATAGTTCGTAGGTTCATTGTTGTCCAACAACATGATATCTAAGACAGGATCACCGTACCACTCAGGAGTACAACATATCCTTGTCGACCTACGAGATTCGATAGCAACTTGATCTGGAGCTTCATGATCACTATCATTAGTTTCCTCTTCAACAGTCGTAGGTTCCACAGAAACATCTTTCTGTGTTGCACTTCTTTCCGGTTGAAGTGAGGGTTCGACAACCTCATCAAGTTCTATCTTCCTCCCACTCAATTCTTTCGAGAGAAACTCCTTCTCGAGAAAGGACCCGTTCTTAGCGACAAACATTTTTGCCCTTGGATCTGAGATAGAAGGTATACCCAAATGTTACCTTTGGGTATTATATGAAGATGTATTTGTCCGCTTTGGGTTCGAGCTTTTTCCGGTTGAAGCCATAAGCATCGCAGCCCCAAACATTAAGAAAACGACAACTTTGGTTTCTTGCCAAACCATAGTTCATACGGCGTTGTCTCGACGGACGTAGATGGTGCCCTATATAAAGTGAACGCAGTTGTCTCTAATGCATAACCTCAAAATAATAGCGGTAGATCGGTAAGAGACATCATAGATCGCACCATATCTCATAAGGTTCAATTACGACGTTCGGACACACCATTACGCTGTGGTGTTCCAGGCGGCTTCAACTGTGAAATAATTCCATAATGTCTTAAGTGATTGCCAAACTCATAACTCAGAAAATCTCCTCTTGATCAGATCGTAGGAACATGATCTTCCTGTTATGATGATTCTTAACTTCACTCTGAAATTGCTTGAACTTTTCAAACGTTTCAGACTTTTGCTTCATTAAGTAAATATTCCCATATCTACTCAAATCATCAATGAAGATGAGAAAATAACGATATCCACCACATGCCTTAATTCTCATTGGATCACACACATCAGCATGTATGATTTCCAACAAGTCACTTGCCCATTTCATTGTACCTGAAAACGGGATCTTAGTCATCCTGCCCATGAGGCATGGCTCGCATGTGTCAAGCGATTCGAAATCAAGTGACTCCAAACATCCATCAGCTTGGAGTTTCTTGATGCATTTTATGGCAAAATGACCTAAGCGGCAGTGCCACAAGAAAGTGGTACTATCATTATTAACTATACATCTTTTGGTGTTAATATTATTATCATGTGTATTACTATGATCTAGATTCAATAAACCATTGGGTGCATGACCATAAAGGTATTATTCATGTAAATAGAATAACCATTATTCTCTAACTTAAATGAATAACCGTATTGCAATGAACATGATCTAATCACATTCATGCTCAACGTAGACACCTGATAACATTTATCTAGGTTCAGCACTAATCCCGAAGGTAGAGGGAGCGTGCGATGGTGATCTTATCAACCTTGGAAACACTTCCAACACACATCATCACCTCGCCCTTAGCTAGTCTTCGTTCAGTCTGTAGCTTTTGCTTCAAGTCACTAATAATAGCAACTGAACCGGTATCCAATACCCAGGTACTACTAGGAGTACTAGTAAGGTACACATCAATAACACGTATTTGGGGTAGTTCCGCTACCATGTGACCGTTCCCCTTACAATAGAAGCACTTAGTCTCGAGGTTTGGGTTCAACCTTGGGTTCCTTCATTAGAGAGACAACTGGTTTGCCATTCATGAAGTTTCCCTTCTAGCCCTTGCCCCTTTTGAAACCAGTGGTCTTGTTAAACCATCAACACTTTTGAAACCCAAATGTTTATTATTCATGCTAGAATTGTATTAACCGGAAACTTAGTACATGTGTGAATACATAGACAAAACAGAGTGTCCCTAGTATGCCTCTACTAGACTAGCTCATTGATCAAAGATGGTTATATTTCCTAACCATAGACATGAGTTGTCATTTGATCAACGTGATCACATCATTAGGAGAATGATGTGATGGACAAGACCCATCCGTTAGCTTAGCACTATGATCGTTTAGTTTTATTGCTATTGCTTTCTTCATGACTTATTCATGTTCCTATGACTATGAGATTATGCAACTCCCGAATACCGTAGGAACACCTTGTGTGCTATCAAACGTCACAATGTAACTGGGTGATCATAAAGATGCTCTACAGGTGTCTCCGAAAGTGTTCGTGGTGTTGGCATAGATCAAGACTAGGATTTATCACGCCGAGTGTCGGAGATGTATCTCTGGGCCCTCTCGGTAATGCACATCATAATAAGCCTTGTAAGCAAAAGACTAATGAGTTAGTCATGAGATGATGTATTACGGAACGAGTAAAGAGACTTTCCGGTAACGAGATTGAACTAGGTATAGAGATACCGACGATCGAATCTCGGGCAAGTAACATACCAATGACAAAAGGAACAACGTATGTTGTTATGCGGTTTGACCGATAAAGATCTTCGTAGAATATGTAGGAGCCAATATGAGCATCCAGGTTCCGCTATTGGTTATTGACCGGAGATGAGTCTCGGTCGTGTCTACATAGTTCTTGAACCCGTAGGGTCCGCACGCTTAACGTTTGATGACGATCGGTATTATGAGTTTATGAGTTTTGATGTACCGAAGGAGTTCGGAGTCCCGGATGAGACCGGGGACATGACGAGGAGTCTCGAAATGGTCGAGACGTAAAGATCGATATATTGGACGACTATATTCGGACATCGGAAAGGTTCCGAGTGATTCAGGTATTTTTCGGAGTATATGGGCCTTATTGGGCCATACGGGAATAGAGGAGAAAGGTCAAAAGGAAGGAGGCGCGCGCCCCCCTCTGGTCCGAATTGGACAAGGGGTGCAGCCCCCTTTTCCTTCTCCCTCTCCACCTCTTTCCTTCTCTCCTACTCCGGAAAGGAAAGGGGAATCCTACTAGGACTTGGGAGTCCTAGTAGGACTCCCCACACTTGGCGCGCCCCCTCTAGGGCCGGCCTCTCCCTTGCTCCTTTATATACGAGGGCAGGGGGGCACCCTAGTACACACAAGTTGAATTGTTTTAGCCGTGTGCGGTGCCTCCCTCCACAGAAACACACCTCGGTCATACCGTTGCAGTGCTTAGGCGAAGCCCTGCGCCGGTATATACATCATATCTGTCACCATGCCGTCGTGCTGACGAAACTCTCCCGTGAAGCTCAACTGGATCAAGAGCTCGTGGGACGTCATCAAGCTGAACGTGTGCTGAACGCGGAGGTGTCGTACGTTCGATGCTTGATCGGTTGGATCGCGAAGAAGTTTGACTACATCAACCGCGTCACTTGACGCTTCCGCTCTCGGTCTACGAGGGTACGTAGATACACTCTCCCCTCTCGTTGCTATACATCTAGTAGATAGATCTTGTGTGATCGTAGGAAAATTTTGAAAATACTACGTTCCCCAACAGTGGCATCATGAGCCAGGTCTATGCGTAGATGATATGCACGAGTAGAACACAATGAGTTGTGGGCGATACTAGTCATACTGCTTACCAGCATGTCATACTTTGCTTCGGCGGTATTGTGAGATGAAGCGGCCCCGACCGACATTACGCGTACGCTTACGCGAGACTGGTTTCACCATTATGAGCACTCGTTGCTTGAAGATGACTGGCGGGTGTCTGTCTCTCTCACTTTAGCTGAATTAAGTGTGGCTACGCCCGGTCCTTGTGAAGGTTAAAACAGCACATACTTGATGAAACATCGTTGTGGTTTTGTATGCGTAGGTAAGAACGGTTCTTACTAAGCCCGTAGCAGCCACGTAAAACTTGCAACAACAAAGTAGAGGACGTCTAATTTGTTTTTGCAGGGCATTTTGTGATGTGATATGGTCAAGACATGATGAGATATACGGTTTTGTATGAGATGATCATGTTTTGTAAAGTTATCGGCAACTGGCAGGAGCCATATGGTTGTCGCTTTATTGTATGAAATGCAATCGCCATGTAATTGCTTTACTTTATCACTAAGCGGTAGCGATAGTCGTAGAAGCAATAGTTGGCGAGACAACAACGATGCTACGATGGAGATCAAGGTGTCGCGCCGGTGACGAAGGTGATCATGACGGTGCTTTGGAGATGGAGATCAAAAGCACAAGATGATGATGGCCATATCATGTCACATATTTTAATTTGCATGTGATGTTTATCTTATTATGCTTCTTATTTTGCTTAGAACGACGGTAGCATTATAAGATGATCCCTTACAAAATTTCAAGGTACAAGTGTTCTCCCTGGGTATGCACCATTGCAAAAGTTCTTCGTGCTCAGACACCACGTGATGATCGGGTGTGATAAGCTCTATGTTCAAATACAACGGGTGTAAGCCAGTTTTGCACACGCAGAATACTCGGGTTAAACTTGATGAGCCTAGCATATGCAGATATGGCCTCGGAACACTCGAGACCGAAAGGTCGAGCGTGAATCATATAGTAGATATGATCAACATAAGATGTTCACCATTGAAACTACTCCATCTCACGTGATGATCGGACATGGTTTAGTTGATTTGGATCACGTGATCATTTAGATGACTAGAGGGATGTTTATCTAAGTGGGAGTTCTTAAGTAATATGATTAAATTGAACTTTAATTTATCATGAACTTAGTCCTGGTAGTATTAGCATATCTATGTTGTAGATCAATAGCTCGCGATGTTGCTCCCCGTTTATTTTTCATATGTTCCTAGAGAAAACTAAGTTGAAAGATGTTAGTAGCAATGATGCGGAATTGTTCCGTGATCTGAGGATTATCCTCATTGCTGTACAGAGAATTATGTCCTTGATGCACCGCTAGGTGACAGACCTATTGCAGGAGCAGATGTAGACGTTATGAATGTTTTGACAAAAGCTCGGTATGATGACTACTTGATAGTTTAAGTGCACCATGCTTTACGGCTTAGAACTGGGACTTCAAAAACATTTTGAACGCCACGGAGCATATAAGATGTTCCAAGAGTTGAAATTAGTATTTCATACTCATGCCCGTGTCGAGAGGTATAAGACTTATGACAGTACTTTGCCTACAAGATGGAGGAGAATAGCTCAACCAGTGAGCATGTGCTCAGATTGTCTGGGTACTACAATTACTTGAATCAAGTGGGAGTTAATCTTCCAGATAAGATAGTAATTGACAAAGTTCTCTAGTCACTATCACCAAGTTAGTAGAACTTCGTGATGAACTATAATATGCAAGGGATGACGAAAGGAATTCCCGAGCTCTTCGCGATGCTGAAGTCGGCGAAGGTAGAAATCATGAAAAAGCATCAAGTGTTGATGGTTAACAAGACCACTTGTTTCAAGTAAAGGGCAAAGGGATAGAAGGGGAACTTCAAGAAGAATGACAAGCAAGTTGTCACTCCCGTGAAGAAACCCAAAGCTAAAACTCAAGCCTGAAACTAAGTGCTTCTACTGCAAAGGAAATGGTCACTGGAAGTGGAACTGCCTTAGATACTTGGCGGATAAGAAGGATGGCAAAGTGAACAAAGGTATATTTTGATATACAGATTATTGATGTGTACTTTACTAGTGTCCATATCAACCCCTGGGTATTTGATACCGGTTCAGTTGCTAAAATTAGTAACTCGAAGCGAGAATTGCAGAATGAACAGAGACTAGTTAAAGGTGAAGTGACGATGTGTGTTGGAAGTGGTTCCAAGATTGATATGATCATCATCGCACACTCCCTATACTTTCGGGATTAGTGTAAAACCTAAATAAATGTTATTTGGCATTTGCATTGAGCATGAATATGATTTGATCATATTTGTTGCAATACGGTTGCAATACACCAGAGTGGTATGGTAACCCTATTCTGGAAGTCATGTTGCTAGACCATGATGAACCTACAAACTATGAGGAAGCGATGATGAGCCCAAATTCCGCAAAATGGCTTGAGGCCATGAAATCTGAGATGGGATCCATGTATGAGAACAAAGTGTGGACTTTGGTTGACTTGCCCGATGATCGGCAAGCCATTAAAAATAAATGGATCTTTAAGAGGAAGACTGACGTCGATGGTAATGTTACTGTCTACAAAGCTCGACTTGTTGCGAAAGGTTTTCGACAAGTTCAAGGTGTTGACTACGATGAGATTTTCTCATCCATAGCGATGCTTAAGTCTGTCCGAATCATGTTAGCAATTGCCACATTTTATGAAATTTGGCAAATGGATAACGAAACTGCGTTCTTTAATGGATTTATTAAAGAAGAGTTGTATATGATGCAACCAGAAGGTTTTGTCAATCCTAAAGGTGCTAGCAAATTGTGCAAGCTCCAGCGATCCATCTATGGACTGGTGCAAGCATCTCGGAGTTGGAATATACGCTTTGATAAGTTGATCAAAGCATATAGTTTTATACAGACTTGCGGTGAAGCCTGTATTTACAAGAAAGTGAGTGGGAGCACTACAGCCTTTCTGATAAATATATGTGAATGACATATTGTCGATCGAAAATGATGTAGAATTTTCTGGAAAGCATGAAGGAGTGTTTGAAAGGAGTTTTTCAAAGAAAGACCTCGGTGAAGCTGCTTGCATATTGAGCATCAAGATCTATAGATAGATCAAGACGCTTGATAAGTTTTTCAATGAGTACATACCTTGACGAGTTTTTGAAGTAGTTCAAAATGGATCAGTCAGAGAAGGAGTTCTTGCCTGAGTTGTAAGGTATGAAGTTGAGTAAGACTCAAAGCCCGACCTCGGAAGAAGATAGAGAAAGAATAAAAGTCATTCCCTATGCCTCAGCCATAGGTTCTATAAAGTATGCCATGCTGTGTACCAAACCTGTTGTGTACCTTACCATGAGTTTGGCAAGGAGGTAGAAAAGTGATCCAGGAGTAGATCACTGGACAACGGTCAAAATTATCCTTAGTTACTGGATAACTAAGGAAATGTTTTCTCGATTATGGAGGTGATAAAGAGTTTGTCGTAAAGAGTTATACCGATGCAAGCTTTACACTAATCCAGATGACTCTAAGTATCAATATGGATGCATATTGGAAGTGGGAGAAATTAGCTAGAGTAGCTCCATGCAGAGCATTGTAGACATAGAAATTTGCGAAATACATATGGATCTGAATGTGTCAGACCCGTTGACTAAACTTCTCTCACAAGCAAAACATGATCACACCTTACTACTCTTGGGTGTTAATCACATAGCGATGTGAACTAGATTATTGACTCTAGTAAACCCTTTGGGTATTGGTCACATGGCGATGTGAACTATGGGTGTTATTCACATAACGATTTGAACTATCGGTATTAAATCACATGGAGATGTGAACTAGATTATTGACTCTAGTGCAAGTGGGAGACTGAAGGAAATATGCCCTAGAGGCAATAATAAAGTTATTATTTATTTCCTTATATCATGATAAATTTTTATTACTCATGCTAGAATTGTATTAACCGGAAACTTAGTGCATGTGTGAATACATAGACAAAACAGAGTGTCCCTAGTATGCCTCTACTAGACTAGCTCATTGATCAAAGATGGTTATGTTTCCTAGCCATAGACATGAGTTGTCATTTGATCAACGGGGTCACATCATTAGGAGAATGATGTGATGGACAAGACCCATCCGTTAGCTTAGCACTATGATCGTTTAGTTTTACTGCTATTGCTTTCTTCATGACTTATACATGCTCCTATGACTATGAGATTATGCAACTCCCGAATACCGGAGGAACACCTTATGTGCTATCAAACGTCACAACGTAACTCGGTGATTATAAAGATGCTCTGCAGGTGTCTCCGAAGGTGTTCGTGGTGTTGGCATAGATCAAGAATAGGATTTATCACTCCGAGTGTCGGAGAGGTATCTCTGGGCCCTCTCGGTAATACACATCATAATAAGCCTTGCAAGCAAATGACTAATGATTTAGTCACGATATGATGTATTACTGAACGAGTAAAGAGACTTGCCGGTAACGAGATTAACTAGGTATGGTGATACCGACGATCGAATCTCGTACAAGTAACATACCGATGACAAAAGGAACAACGTATGTTGTTATGCGGTTTGACCGATAAAGATCTTCGTAGAATATGTAGGAGCCAATATGAGCATCCAGGTTCCGCTATTGGTTATTGACCAGAGATGAGTCTCGGTCATGTCTACATAGTTCTCGAACCCGTAGGGTCCACACGCTTAACGTTTGATGACGATCCGTATTATGAGTTTATGTGTTTTGATGTACAGAAGGTAGTTTGGAGTCCCGGATGAGATCGGGGACATGACGAGGAGTCTCGAAATGGTTGAGATGTAAAGATCGATATATTGGACGACTATATTCGGACATCGGAAAGGTTCCGAGTGATTCGGGTATATTTCGGAGTACCGGAGAGTTACGGGAATTCGCCGGGGAGTATATGGGCCTTATTGGGCTTTAGGAGAAAGGGAGAGAGGAGGCTGCGCCCCTCCCATGGCTTAGTCCGAATTGGACTAGGGAGAGGGGCTGCACCCCCTCCTTCCTTCTCTTCTCTTTCCCTTTCCTTCACTCCTACTCCTACTACTTGGAAGGGCTCCTAGTTCTACTAGGAAAGGGGAAATCCTACTCCCGGTGGGAGTAGGACTCCCCTAGGGCGTGCCATAGAGAGGGCCGGCCCTCCCTCTCCTCCACTCCTTTATATACGGGGGTAGAGGCACCCCATAGACACACAAGTTGATCAGTTGATCTCTCCCAACCGTGTGCGGTGCCCCCCTCCACAGTAACACACCTCGGTCATATCGTTGTAGCGCTTAGGCGAAGCCCTGCGGCGGTAACTTCATCATATCCGTCACCACACCGTCGTGCTGACGAAACTCTCCCGTTAGGCTCAACTGGATCAAGAGCTCATGGGACGTCATCAAGCTGAACGTGTGCTGAACGCGGAGGTGTCGTACATTCGGTACTTGATCGGTTGGATCACGAAGAAGTTCGACTACATCAACCGCGTCACTAGACGCTTCCGCTTCCGGTCTACGAGGGTACGTAGACACACTCTCCCCTCTCGTTGCTATGCATCTGGTAGATAGATCTTGCGTGATCGTAGGAAAATTTTGAAAATACTACGTTCCCCAACAGTGGTATCACAGCCTTCTCCGACCTAGAAGCCTCCTCTGATTGATCGAATCGTTGACGGTTGAGCCTAGGCACACACTTGAAAATGTTTTGAGTCCTATATATATTGGAGAGTAGGATTACTTTTGCTCCTCATCTCTTTTCACTCTGGTGAGGACTCCTGATGATTACTCTTGTCTCTTCTACTCTCAAAATTTCACAAAAAAAATTAGGATCACGCGGGCATTGTTTGGATTGTTCCGATGTCTTTGTGACGAGAACATTGTTCTCGATGCCTCCTGTCATTTAGGGGTTGTGGCAGTGTCCCGGGAAGTTGAGCTCCGAGGTGTTGTCGTCACAAATATATCGCAGCAGTTTTGGAATACTTAAGACGGCCGACAACGAAAACTCTCCTATGCGGTTAGTGGCAAGATAACCCCGACATCACCCAGTACTGGGGAGGTAGTTCGAGAGTATTGCCATAGCTTGTATAGTAGATGTGTTTCGAAGGTCCGAGGTAGACGGTTTTCGGAAATAACTGGTTATGTGTTGAAGGATGGATACAGCTGGATG
This sequence comes from Secale cereale, assembly GCA_902687465.1. Classification (NCBI taxonomy): domain Eukaryota; kingdom Viridiplantae; phylum Streptophyta; class Magnoliopsida; order Poales; family Poaceae; genus Secale; species Secale cereale. The sequence continues at coordinate 577,615,629 of LR738712.1, forward strand.
TAGGATTAGAGTTGAGTGCGCGATGCTTCCCTTGTATCCCCAACACCTGATTGCATAACTGGAAACTTTTGGAAATTAATAGGTGGGTTCATCTAGTAGTTCGTAGGCATTCTTCCAACGAATGCATGATATGGAGTTCGGGGTTCTACATTGAGTGAAGTAGTTTTATGGGCGTTGTTCCGATCGAGAGTTGCATCTTAAAGGGTCCTTGGCTATGCTTATCCGGGGATTGCAAAACCCTTTTGTAACACGTTCCATAAGCTTTCAGCACGAATATGTCGAATGAAGCTTCTATCTTGTATTTGTTCTATCTGCTCCTTGTTGTTTTTATTTACCTTTTGTTCTCCCAAGTGGCTTCTCGTGAAGATTATTGTATCATTAAACTGTGGATTACATTCATTCGTCTTGTTCGAATGTTCTTGTGAAGACTTATGTTGCAATTTCTAGCCGTTGATTCAGCTTATATTTTTTTTCAATCAATGGCTAATAGTTGTCATCTCATTCAGGATGGCTCCTAAAAGGGTTCCCAAAGCTAACCCAGAGGGTGAAGAGGTTCATGATCATCCTCCTTCCCCTCCTCCTCCGTCTGAGGCCTGGAGAGCAATTATGCAAGCGATGAACCAGAACACCGAGATGCTTATGCAAATGATGCAGAACATTCAAGCAAATCAAGCAAATCAAGGTGCTCATGGGAACCAAGGCCAAGGCAATTTGTTCAACCAACCTCACTTTGCTACACTCAACCAGTTCCTGGCAAACCAACCAAAGGCATTCAGTTACTGTGTGGACCCTCTAGATGCTAAAGACTGGATAACGGATATCAAGAAGCATTTCAAGTGCAATAACGTGAGACCCGAGGACTATGTGAAGTTTGCCGCCTTCCAACTCAAGGACCAAGCCGCTGATTGGTGGCAGCAGTACAAAGACTCCAGAGAAGGGTGTGAAATCTCGTGGGCTGACTTCTGCAAGGATTTTCGTTCTCACCACATTCCAACAAGTGTCATCGAGGGTATGCGTGAGCAATTCTGCAACCTGAAGCAAGGCTCAATGTCTGTTTATCAATACAATGTCAAGTTCCAGAACCTCGCCCTCTATGCCAAGAAAGACATCCCAGATGCCAAGAGCAAGATCTATCAGTTCCGTGGTGGTCTGAAGGATGAACTCCAACTAGCTCTCACCTTGTTAGAGCCTGAAGAGTTTGATCAATTCTATAATATGGCACTTAAGCAAGAGGCAGCCCAGCTCAAAATGGAAGCTTCCAAAAAGAGGATCAGAGACGCTGTTCACTCCTCCTCTTCTTCCCAAGTGGTCGCAAAGCAACAGAAGTTTTGGCTTCCACCTCCTCGAGTGATCCGACCTCCCAACAACAACAACAACAGGCATTCTGGTGGCCGTGGTTTCTCCCACCCACCCAACCCAAGCAATCAGTCAAAGAATTACTTTCAAGCTTCGAAGTCAAATGCTCCTTATCACCGTCCTCTCTCATAAGTGGTTTGCAACAAGTGTGGAAAGAAGGGTCACTATGCTAACAAGTGCACCAACCAGAGGCGCCTTCCGCCTCCTCCACCTGTCAGCACTGCTATTGTCAAGCATGATCCGAAGGCAGCAAGAGTGAATCTGATGAATTCAGCTCAAGCAGAGAATTCTTCAGATGTGATACATGGTAACCTTCCAGTCAACCTTAAACCTGCTAAGTGTTGTTTGATTCTCGTGCATCACATTCCTTCATGTCATTTCCATTTGCATCCAAGCACAATGTGGGCACAGTGGCCTTGCCAAAGGAGTTACAAATTATTTCTCCGCGCAAATGCATGACTTCTAGATTGTATGCTACGGATGTACAGCCGAACCTGAACCTTCGCCAGACTCGTTGGGTTGAAATGATCCAAGAGTATGATCCAAGCATCGAATAAACACCTGGCAAGGCCAATGTCATTGCAGATGCCTTGAGCAGAAAGGCATATTGCAACAGTCTCCTTATCAAGCCGTTTCAGCGTGAGCTTTGTGAAGCATTCAGGAAGCTCAACCTCCAAGTTGTTCCGCAAGGCTTTCTTGCAAATCTTCAAGTTGCTCCTACCTTGGAAGATCAGATCCGTGAGGCCTAGGTCAGTGATGCTATGGTGCAGAAAGTGAAACATGGTATTGCAAAGGGTACTCCCAAATACAAGTGCTATCGCGTTGATGAGAAGGACACCTTGTTCTTTGAGGACAGACTTGTGGTTCCCAAGGGTGATCTCAGGAAGCTCATAATGAACGAAGCACATGACTCCCTCCTCTCAATTCATCCTGGCAGTTCCAAGATGTACCAAGACCTCAAGCAATCTTACTGGTGGACTCGCATGAAAAGGGAGATTCCCCAATTCGTGAATGAATGTAATGTCTGCAGAAGTGTGTAGGCAGAGCATTAACGTCCAGCCGGTCTCCTCCAACCTCTTCCTATTCCCGAGTGGAAATTCGACCACATTGAAATGGATTTCGTCGCTGGGTTTCTTAAGTCCAAGAAGGGGAATGATTCTATCTTTGTTGTCATTGACAAGCTAACCAAAGTAGCTCACTTCCTTGCAATCAAAGAATCCGTCAATGCAGCTCAGCTGGCATAGTTGTACACTTCCAGAATTGTGTCCTTACATGGCATTCCTCAAGTTATCTCCTCAGACCGTGGAAGTTTGTTCACATCCAAGTTCTGGGACTCCTTTCAGTCAGCCATGGGCACTAAGATCCGTTTCAGCACTGCGTTTCACCCTCAGACTAGTGGTCAAGTCGAAAGAGTGAACCAGATCCTCGAAGACATGCTGAGAGCTTGTGTCTTCTCTTTTGGCATGAAGTGGGAAGATTGCCTTCCATTTGCCGAGTTCTCTTACAACAACAGTTTCCAAGCAAGTGCCGGCAAAGCTCCGTTTGAAATCCTCTATGGCAGAAAGTGCCATACTCCTCTCAACTGGTCCGAGACTGGTGAACGTCAACTTCTTGGCAACGACTTGATCTCAGAAGCCGAAGAAATGTGCAAAGTCATACGTGAGAACCTCAAGGCCGCTCAGTCGCGTCAAAAAAGCTACTATGACGGCAAGCATCGTGATTTGGCTTTCGACATTGGAGACCATGTCTATCTTCGTGTTTCTCCTATGAAAGGAACCCAAAGATTCAGTATCAAAGGAAAGCTTGCTCCTAGATACGTGGGCCCTTTCAAGATCCTTGGCAAAAGAGGCGATCTAGCCTATCAACTCGAGCTTCCTTCCAACTTTGCAAATGTTCATGATGGGTTTCACGTGTCTCAACTCCGCTAGTGCTTCAAGACACCTGAACGCACCATTCCGTTCGAGGAGATTGATCTTCAATAAGACTTGTCTTATCGTGAGCACCCCGTTGCTATTCTTGAGGAAACTGAGCGCATGACCCGCAACAAGTCAATCAAGTTCTTGAAAGTTAAGTGGTCACACCATACCGACCGAGAAGCTACGTGGGAACGAGAAGATCACCTTCGTTCCGAGTACCCTTCCTTTTTCCAGTCCTAGATCTCGGGACGAGATCTTTTCGTAGTAGAGGAGAGTTTGTAATGCCCCGGATGTAACACTTTCCCAATATGGCAATATATAAACTTTGGCTTCATCAATTCCTTTCCGAGCTCTTCTTTCTTTTTGGGTTCTTCGTTTTGTCGTGTGCGTGTGTGCATTTCATCCATGTCATGTTGTCATGTGCATTGCATTGCATTTGTGTTGTCACTTGCACCCGGTCCCACTCGTCTCTTCCCGTTATCCGTTTCGAGTTCCGACGCTCTCACACGTGCCCGTGGCACCCCCGAGTCCTTCTTTCGTGTGTGGCCATGTATCGTTTCCGGAATGACGTGAGACTTGTCGTGCGATGTTGTTTTGGTACGTGTAGGTTGCCTGTCAAGTTTCGTCGTGTTTGGAGTTCGTTTGGTACTCCAACGGTTAACCTAGTGGGCTAAAAGAACCTCTTCTTTGAGGCCCAAGACCCCCTCCACAACAGCCCACTAACCCAGCACAACCCTTCCCATCATCTCGGCCGTCGAATTGTGATCGCGTGGCCAAAAACCGCTCCCCATTTGGAGTCTCCTAGCTCCTTGTGCCTATAAAAACGTCCCCCATGCCAATTTTTTCGTCCAAACCCTAGTTCCACTCCTCCCCCGCAGCCGCCGGACACATCCCGCCGGCCGGACATGTCTGACTGGGCCGTCGTGCCACGTGTCAGCTTCCCGTTGGGCGGAGCCGTGCGCCCACTTCGCCGCCGCCGCGAGCCCGAGGCCGTCCCGCCCGGCCCGCGCGCCCCGGCGCCCCCTCGACCGCTCGCCGGATCTTCCCCGCCTCGCCGCCGGTGCGCAGCCGCTCCGCCGGATCCGAGCTCTGCCGCCGACCTTCTCTACCCCGCCGCCGATGCGCCGCTGCGCCGCCTGATCCGCGCCCCCGCGCCACCTTCTCCGCCGCCCGCCGCCGAGGCCTCTCCGCCGGTGCCCGCGTCCCCGCCGGCTCGAGCCGCCGCCTGGCCTCGCCGACCGCCGGCCCCGCCGCCCAGTCGGACCGTCGGAGCGCCGCGCCGCCGCACCGCCGTTTCGCTGCCGATACGCGCCGCGGAGCTCCTCGGATCCAGACGCCGCCGATCCAGCCGCGAACCCTAACAGGTCGGCGACCCGACCCGCTCCGCGCCCCGTTGACCGGATCCGCGCCCCGTTCACCAGATCTGGAGGTTTTTTTCTTTCTAAGTCCCAGCTTTTTCTTATTTTGTTGCATACTTCTAGTGGCTGTAACTTTGTGCATACTTGTCCGTTTTGAATGTATGATATGTCAAAATGACCGTGGTGATGTGTACTACATTTTGTTCCATTGTGTCATGCATGTTTGAGTTCATATAGAGGTCTTAATCTTCGTGACAAGAGTGCTACTTGATATAAACTGTTGCTACTTGTTATTTTCATGCCATGTTTGAGATGTGATAACTTGGTGCATGTTTATCCAAATGAAGCAAATGAGATGTCAAAATGTTCATCATGAGATGCTTTACATGATGGTTGCTGTAGCATGCATGTTAGGGTTCATATTGCCATGTTAATCTCTGTTGCAAAAGTGCATGTGGCTGTTAAGTTTTGTAACATGTTATGAGATGCTGATTTGAAGAGCTCGTTGCTATTGATGTGTTTGTCCCCTTGTCACATGCCAATATGTTTTAGAATCTCCATCATGTGGTCTTTGCTGTGGTGCAAACCATTTTCCATGATATGTATTGAGGTGACTTAAACATGCTTGTAAACATGCCATGCCAACATTATTGTTTTAACACTTGGTGAAATTTTGGCTAAGTCTGGAATCTGTCATATCCTGATGCTATGTTTGCTTGATGCCCTAGGCAAATCTATGTTAGTTTTCGGGTGGCCATTGATCATTCCTTGTTGTATATGTTGTTGTCTATCCATTCATGCCCTTACTTGCTCATATGGCTTGCTGTAGCTTATTTATTTCTTGCTCCCAAGTTGCTATAAAATATAACTGTCAGGTTTTTAACGTCATGATCAAAATGTTGTAGCTTGTTGCTATTGATCCATGCCTCCTATGGAGTTGCTCCAATGGAGTTGTTTGCTGTAGGATATGTCTACTTCATGTCCATGCTTATTATCACCATGTGTGAGTGTTGTAGAGTATATATTTCTTGCTCCAAAGTTGCTATGTGGCTGTTAATTTCAGCTTTACATTGTTTCTTGTTTCGAGTGTATGTATTGAACCGTTGCTCCGTTTTGAGCGTGTCCTATATGAAAGTTATGTGATTTTGCATGTAGATTCGTAATATCATCTTGTTTACATGTTTGGAGCATGTTTGTTTGATGTTTGGGTGCTTCTTGCACCGTTGCCATGCTTAACTTGTTTTGCTCATATCTTCTAGACCGTAGCTCCGTTTTAAACAAAATTTATATGAAACTTGACTAGAATTTCATGTAGATCATCTTGGTGAATGTTAACTTGCTGTGTAACAACTTTAACTTAAGGTTTTTCAGATCTGGACCAATTTCAACATATGCATATGAGGACTTACCGGATTTGCTTTATGTGGATTCCGGCCTCATTTAATCTTGTTGTCGTGTGTTGTTCTTGTGTGCTTCCTACCTTGACATGTATTGCATCATACATGCATCATACGTGCATCATGTTGATTGTGCATTGCACCTTGTTTGATTGCGTGCCTCGTTGTGTTCTTGTGTTGAGTAGAGCCGGAAGCCGAGACCGAGAACGAGAACGAGGTTACTACCGAGGTGGAGTAAGAGGAGCCGTCTTATGATCCCATCGACGACTCGACATGCAAGATGACCTGACCCAGATATCATTACTATATTTGCCTATTGCTAGATGTCCCGCTCTTTAGCTCATTGCCTCGATGCCCATGTTTGTTTGTCAGCCTCCTATTGTAACCATGAATCTGTCTAACCACCCAACCTAGCAAACCTTTGTTTGGCTACATAAGCTTCGCTCAGCCCCTCTTATAGCATTGCTAGTTGCAGGAGAAGATTTGAAGATTCTTGTTTCATGTTGAAGTTTTGTTGGGATATCACACTATATAAACTCTTAAACTAAATCATCTATATATTGGTAATGGGTGGAAGGCTAAGCCTCTTGCTTGGTGATTTGTTCCACTCATGCCGCCCTAGGAACCGTATAAACCGGTGTTATGTTCCTTGATTATGCGTTCCTAACACGGTTGGGGTTATGGGACCCCCTCGATAACCCGCTTAGCGCTAAACCTTTTCCAGCAAGGCCCAACATTGGTACTCCATTTGCCTAATAACTAAAACTTGCATAGGGACTAGCTATCCCGTGATCTTAATTAACAACCCCCGGGCCAGTGCTCCACATGAGTGTTGGTCCGAACTGAGCGGATTGCGGGCCGCCTTGGGGAAACCCTAGGTATCTGGTATTACCCGTAGGATGTCTCATCCGGTCGTGGCCTCAGACTAGATACGTGCGGCTACTGTCAGGGTGTCGGCACGCCGGGAGGTCTTGCTGGATTAGTTTTACCTATGTCGGAATATCTTGAGCACGGGATTCTAAGAATACTCGGGCCTTCCCACCTTGGAGTTGCGACTCCGTAGATCGTGAGCTTGTCATGGGCTAAGTTGGGACACCCCTGCAGGGTTTTGAACTTTCGAAAGCCGTGCCTGCGGTTATGTGGTAGATGGGAATTTGTTAATATCCGGTTGTAGACAACTTGACACCATGTTCAGGACACACTACCAGCGTGAGTAACCGTGACGGTCATTTTCCGAAAGGGGTTCGGGAAGTGAACACGGTGGGGTTATGATTGACGTGCTTAGATAGGATCACTTCATGATCACTTTGACGCTCGTGGCACTTCTCTTCTCGCTCTAAACACGTAAGCTAGTGCTAGTGCAGCTGCAACCTTTATTCTTTTCTTCAGCCTTGTTCCACACCCAAGGCTTAGATAGTTTTGCTACCCGAGAACGGGATTGCTGAGTCCTCCGTGGCTCACAGATTCTACACCACACCAGATGCAGGTACTATGGTGGACTACTCAGGTGACGGCACCGAGCTGTACTGGGAGTACGATGAAGAACATAGTCGATACTATGTGCACTATCCCGATGATCAGTAGTGGTTTCTACTAGGGGCGATTCGGACCTTGTGGCGTTATGTATTTGGTATCTTTCATTTGCATCTTCGCCCGTAGTCGGGTTGTGATGTTATTTGGATGATGATTTGCTTATGTAATGTATTGTGTGACGTGGCGAGTGTAAGCCAACTATCCTTTTGCAATTTCATCCCTATTTTACATGAGTCGTGCAAAGATACCAAACTTGAGATCATTCTAGAATGGGCTTATACCTTTAAGTCGTGCCTCAACACGTAGGAGGTATAATCCCATCCTGGGCATTACAGAGGGAGAGGGGAGTGCATCTACATACCCTTGTAGATCGCGATGCGGAAGTGTTACAAGAACGCGGATGAAGGAGTCGTACTCGCAGTGATTCAGATCGTGGTTGATTCCGATCTAAGGGCCGAACAACGGCGCCTCCGCGTTCAACACACGTGCAGCCCGGTGACGTCTCCCACGCCTTGATCCAGCAAGGAGAGAGGGAGAGGTTTGGGAAGACTCCGTCCATCAGCAGCACGACGGCGTGGTGGTGGTGTAGGAGCGTGGGATTCCAGCGGTGCTTCGCCAAGCACTGCGAGAGACGAGGAGGGAGAGAGGTAGGGCTGCGCCAAGCGAGAAAGGTCAAACCGTGTGTTGGGCAGCCCCAAACCTCAAGTATATATATAGGGGGAAGGGAGGGGCTGCGCCCCCACCTAGGTTTCCACCCCTAGGGGTGGCAGCCAGCCCTAGATCCCATCTAGGGGGGCGGCCAAGGGGGAGAGGGAGAGGGGGGTGCACCAGATTGGGCCCTAGGGCCCATCTGCCCTAGGGTTTGCCCCCCTCCCCTGTTGGAGGCGCCTTGGGCCCTGGTGGGGGGGGGCGCACCAGCCCACCTGGGGCTGGTCCCCTCCCATACTTGGCCCACGCAGCCCTCTAGGCCCGGTGGCCCCACCCGGTGGACCCCCGGGACCCTCCCAGTGGTCCCGGTACGCTACCGATAGCGCCCGAAACCTTTCCGGTGACCAAAACGGGACTTCCCATATATGAATCTTTACCTCCGGACCATTCCGGAACTCCTCGTGACATCCAGGATCTCATCCGGGACTCTGAAAAACATTTGGTAACCGCGTACGTACTTTCCCTATAACCCTAGCGTCATCGAACCTTAAGTGTGTAGACCCTATGGGTTCGGGAACCATGTAGACATGACCGAGACAACTCTCCGGCCAATAACCAACAACGGGATATGGATACCATGTCGGCTCCCACATGTTCCACGATGATCTTATCGGATGAACCACGATGTCAAGGATTCAATCAATCCCGTATACGATTCCCTTTGTCTACCGGTATAGTACTTGCCCGAGATTCGATCGTCGGTATCCTGATACCTTGTTCAATCTCATTATCGGCAAGTCTCTTTACTCGTTCCGTAACACATCATCCCGTGATCAACTCCTTGAACACATTGTGCACACTATGATGATGTCTTACCGAGTGGGCCCAGAGATACCTCTCCGTCACACGGAGTGACAAATCCCAGTCTCGATTCGTGCCAACCCAACAGACACTTTCGGAGATACCTGTAGTGCACCTTTATAGCCACCCAGTTACGTTGTGATGTTTGGTACACCCAAAGCATTCCTACGGTATCCGGGAGTTGCACAATCTCATGGTCTAAGGAAAAGATACTTGACATTTAGAAAAGCTTTAGCATACGAACTACACGATCTTGTGCTAGGCTTAGGATTGGGTCTTGTCCATCACATCATTCTCCTAATGATGTGATCCCGTTATCAATGACATCCGATGTCCATGGTCAGGAAACCGTGACCATCTGTTGATCAACGAGCTAGTCAACTAGAGGCTTGCTAGGGACATGGTGTTTGTCTATGTATCCACACATATATCCAAGTTTCCTATCAATACAATTTTAGCATGGATAATAAACAATTATCATGAACAAGGAAATATAATAATAACCAATTTATTATTGCCTCTAGGGCATATTTCCAACACAGACCTGATGTGAACCTTGCCATAAGTTTGGTGGGGAGGTACCAAAGTGATCCCAGAATGGAGCACTGGACAACGGTCAAGAACATCCTGAAGTACCTAAAAAGGACTAAGGATATGTTTCTCGCTTATGGAGGTGACGAATAGCTCGTCGTAAAGGGTTACGTCGATGCTAGCTTTGACACATATCCGGATGACTCCAAGTCACAAACCGGATACGTGTATATTTTGAATGGTGGGGCAATCAGCTGGTGCAGTTGCAAGCAAAGCATCGTGGCGGCATCTACATGTGAAGCGGAGTACATAGCTGCTTCTGAAGCGGCACATGAAGGAGTCTGGATGAAGGAGTTCATCACCGACCTAGGAGTTATTCCAAGCGCGTCGGGCCCGATGACTCTCTTCTGTGACAACACTAGAGCTATTGCCATTACCAAGGAGCCCAGGTTTCACAAGAAGAACAAGCACATCAAGCACCCTTTCAACTCCATTTGTGGTTATATTCAAGATGGAGACATAGATATTTGTAAAGTACATACGAATTTGAATGTCGCAGATCCGTTGACTAAACCTCTTCCACGAGCGAAACATGATCAACACCAGAACTCTATGTGTGTTCGATTCATCATGATGTAACTAGATTATTGACTCTAGTGCAAGTGGGAGACTGTTGGAAATATGCCCTAGAGGCAATAATAAAATGGTTATTATTATATTTCCTTGTTCATGAAAATTGTCTATTGTTCATGCTATAATTGTATTATCGGAAATCATAATACATGTGTGAATACATAGACCACAACATGTCCCTAGTGAGCCTCTAGTTGACTAGCTCGTTGATCAATAGATGGTTACGATTTCCTGACCATGGACATTGGATGTCGTTGATAACGGGATCATATCCTAAGCATAGCACAAGATCGTGTAGTTCGTTTGCTAAAGCTTTTCTAATGTCAAGTATCATTTCCTTAGACCATGAGATTGTGCAACTCCCGGACACCATAGGAGTGCTTTGGATGTGCAAAACATCACAACGTAACTTGGTGGCTATAAAGGTACACTACGGGTATCCCCGAAAGTGTCTGTTGGGTTGGCACGAATCGAGACTGGAATTTGTCACTCCGTGTGACGGAGAGGTATCTCTGGGCCCACTCGGTAAGACATCATCATAATGAGCTCGATGTGACTAAGGAGTTGGCCACTGGATGATGTGTTACGGAACAAGTAAAGAGACTTGCCGGTAACGAGATTGAACAAGGTATAGGGATATCGACGATCGAATCTCGGGCAAGTATCATACCGATAGACAAAGGGAATTGCATACAGGATTGATTGAATCCTAGACATCGTGGTTCATCCGATAAGATCATCGCGGAACATGTGGGAACCAACATGGGTATCTAGATCCCGCTGTTGGTTATTGACCGGAGAGATGTCTCGGGCATGTCTACATGTCTCTCGAACCCGTAGGGTCTACACACTTAAGGTTCGGTGACGCTAGAGTTGTAATGAGAATAGTAAGCGATTAACCAAAGGTTGTTCGGAGTCCCGGATGAGATCCCGGACATCACGAGGAGTTCCGGAATGGTCCGGAGGTGAATATTTATCTATGAGAAGTCCTCATACGATCACCAGAAGTGTTCGGGGGATTGCCGGTATTGTACCGGGGCCACCGAAGGGGTTCCGAGGGTCCAGCAGGAGGGTCCAGCGGGAGGGTCCACCTGCCCCGGAGGGCCCTATGGACTATATGTGGAGGGGAACCAGCCCCTAAGTGGGCTGGGCGCCATCCCCCTAGTGCCCATGCGCCTAGGGTTGAGGGGAAACCCTAAAGGGGGCGCCCCCTTGGCTTGGGGGTGCAAGTTTCCCCTCCCTGGCCGCCGCCCCTCCCCTAGATGGGATCTGAGGGGGCCGGCACCCCTCTCCCTTTCCCTATAAATAGTGGAGGGGTGGGAGGGCACCTGCACCCTTTGGCTTGGCGCAGCCCTCCCTCCTTCCAACACCATCTCCTCCTCCGTAGGTTTGGCGAAGCCCTGCCGGAGTCCCGCTTGCTCCACCACCATGCCGTCCTGCTGCTGGAGTTCTCCCTCAACTTCTCCTTCCCCCTTGCTGGATCAAGAAGGAGGAGACGTCCCCGGGTTGCACGTGTGTTGAACGCGGAGGCGTCGTTGTTTGACGCTTAGATCAGAATCGACCGTGATCTGAATCGCTGCATGTACGACTCCACCAACCGCGTTCTAGTAACGCTTCCGTTCTGCAATCTTCAAGGGTATGAAGATGCACTCCCCTCTCTCGTTGCTAGTTTCTCCATAGATTGATCTTGGTGGTGCATTTTTTTGATTTTTGCGACGATCCCCAACAAGGAGTACTTCGACAAGCTGTTCAATGGGGAGAATGAGAGTTTTACCATTGAACTGAACGACTCCTTTGATGAGACCACCATGTGTTTTTGTGACTAATCTAGGAGTCTGAGGCCAAGGAGGCTTTAAAAAGGATGAAAGGAGGCAAGACGATGGGCCCTGATTGTATCGCCATTGAGGTGTGGAAAGGCCTAGGGACATAGCTATAGTATGGCTAATCAAGCTTTTCAGCCACATTTTTTGGGCAAAACAACTTGCCAGAAGAATGGAGACGGAGTATCTTAGTACCAATATTCAAGAACAAGGTGAATGTTCACAGTTGTACTAATTACCGTGGAATTAAGCTGATGAGCCATACAATGAAGCTACGGGAGAGAGTCGTTAAGCACCGCTTAAGAAGAACGACAAGCGTGACCAAAAAATAGTTTGGTTTCATGCCTGGGAGGTCGACCATGGAAGCCATTTTCTTGGTACGATAGAGATACAGGGAGCAAAAGAAGGACTTGCATATGGTGTTCATTGACTTGGAGCAGGCCTATGATAAGATCTCAAAACAGGCTTTCGCCCCGCTTTAGAAATAAAGCAATAACCAACCAACGTACACGGTCGAACGATACAAGGAGATGGGGTGGCCCTCAAACATGCCGATCCCAAGATAACCGAAACACGCAACACGCACGCGACCACGCTACCGAAATAGAGTACAGGAGGAACTGAGTACAACACCACGCTAAACCCTATAGCACCTAAGCTCCACGACAAAGCCCCCAGGAGGGAGAACGGCGTTGTGCATCGCCGTTGCCGAGTCCACAACAGACAAATGTTTTCACCCAGAACCCGAACATGGGGAGGAGCACCATGACGACGTCTTCAAGAAGAAAACGACGCCCGCCAGTGTCGCCATCGTCGGCGACAAAGCGCAGAGCTTTCGCTGGCAGCTCCCCCGTGTCACCATGAGGTCTTCAGGGCAAGCGCGCCGAGCAGAGAACTCCAGATCCGGATCGGGGCACTACCATCATGAAGATAGAAAGCGCGCCCGAGCCACCCACTTCTCCGCGTCTCGCCGTCCACACGACCATGAGGTAATGCCATCCCCGTCGGAGAGCCAACCAAGCGGACTGCCATCCGGGGCTACTACCCTGGCATCCATGTCTAAGACTCCGCCAATCGTCCACGTCACGGTGCATCAACCACGGTAGGATGAGTAAAAAGGGGCCTCCTTTCACTCCTAGCCCGGCATCAGCCACGAGGTTTGGGTCGGCGCCTCCATAGTAGGAGGCACCCACACCTGCATCTCTAGCCGGTCTCGATGGGACCCCCGGGGAGACACTACCCCGTGACTGCCGACGGCCGTCGTCGAGTACGCTCACGCGACGTCATGTCCATGGGCCTTGACGCCGATCAACCCGACAATGTGGCGAAGCCCCGACACCACCAACGCCCACTGTGCCCGTAGGGGGGAGAAATCTCAACGCCCACCAGCACTACTCGGATCGAGCCCAAGCCCACCTACCCGGAACGCGAACTCTGACTCGGCCCGAGCCCTGACCAGATCCGCCCGAGCATGAGCCCCAACTCACCCCGGGCCCTGACCAGATCCGCCCGAGCACGAGCCCAACTCGCTGCCATGTCGTCGGCCTAGAGCTATGGAAAGGAAGCCCGCTGCCACCACCCTGCGCCACCGGCAAGGGCACGACACCCAGCTCCGTGCGTCGCCAACCCATCGACCCGCACCACCTGCACCCCTGGACAAGGCCCACACATCCGGAGACGCCGCCGGCCCTCCCCCATGGCACACCTCCACACCAGTCACCTCCAGCAGCCTAGACTGCCGGTAAATAATATTATCACGCAATACATGGCAAGTTGTCATGGATGAAAAGAAATGGATCTGAGTAAGATCGGGGGTATGGTTCAAATAAATCGACCCAGAAAAGAATATGACTTTTGCTACTCAAAATCAAGAATCACAATCAACACGGCTTGATTCAGGACGGGCATGTTAGGTTTAGGCCCAGCGGCCTGGGTGGACTTTTCCTTTATACAAAATTGGAAAGAAGCATAAAGTAAGTAGACCTGACTCCTTTAATGATGCCTCTATCCGCTATTCTGATATATAAATTCGATGTAGATGAAATTGTATAAGCGAATTTTTTGTATTTCCTTAGACTTAGACCGCGCAAGACAAGAATTTTTCGCTATTTACGATTTCATATTCTTGTTACTAGATGTTCTATAGGAATAAGAAGAAATCGCAACTCCTTTGCGCTACACATAAAATTTGATTTAGTACAAATTATGACCATATTCGGCCGGTTCGGCGAGCAAATTTTACTTACAACCTTTTCATATGTGGATTTCAAACAAAAAATGGATGGTACTTGCAGCCATTTTCTAATTTTATTCTAACCAATTTCATACCGATGAATTTGGACATAATTTATACATAATTCAAATTCAAGGTTTTTTTTACAAAGATTTAAAAAAAATAACTAACACTTTAAAAAAATAACTTATCTACTCGTGGTCGCTTGCGCCATCCAGCACGACGAAGTCGAGCTCGCCGTCATGGCCGTCGCCCGGGTCGTCATCCTTGCTGCCGCCCGTGCCGAGGAAGTCGAGGTCGTGGTCTTCCGCCGCCGCCGCCGCCTTCATGGATAGGCAGAGGGCCTTGTTCCACCCCGGCATGTCCTCCGGGTCGCGGGTCGCCGGGCGCGCGCGGCAGAACCCACCTCGGAGTCGTCGCGGGTCGCCGGGCGCGCGCGGCAGAACCCACCTCGGAGTCGTCGCGGACTCGTGAATCGCCCAGAAGAGGCCGGGCGTGTCGTTGGGGTCGTTGGCCTCTCTGAGCACCGCAAGCTTGGCTGGAATCTCCAGCCCGGGTGCCGCCGGAGGCGGGGCGGAGGGGCGACCACCGCGGTCGCAGCCGGAGGCGGGGGCGGGGGAGGCCAGCCCGGCGGCAAGCAAGTCCCCGCCGCGGAGCCTCCGCAATGACCTCGTCAAAGTTCTTCCCCTCCCAGAATTTGCGCCGGCCGTGCGCATTCCACTGGCTGTTGTGACGCTGCCGCTGCTCGTCGCGGGGGACGGCGGGGCCCTCGACCGCATAGCAGCCGCCGTTGATGTGCCAGCCGACGGCAGGCAGGAGGCGGGTGTCACGAGGATGCCGTACCGCACCAGACCTCGCCGGAATTGCCCTGCGTCGACGCATGTTACCCTGCTCAGCATTTTGAGGTACGATTGTTACCCTGCTCAGCATTTTGAGTTGACTCGGCGCACAATTTTTCTGAACTTAGTCTCAAAATCAAAATTCACAATCAGCACGGCACCGCATCATCATCGGATTGACGGAAATTTTCAGAAAATTAAAGGCAAACTGAACTCGGGGCATTTTCGGATTCAGAGAAAGGAAATCTGACGCGTCCTCCATCGCGTAGTGCAGCGTCTTTAAATTTCAGCACAGACCACCTGCGCGTACCACAGCACCTTCCTCGATCCCAAATCTCTCCCAAACCCCAGTCGCCCGCCCTCGATCGACATCAAGCTAGAACCCTAGCAGCAGATCGGGCAGCAACCGGCCGGAATGGAGGGGCTCGACGCCGACGACGTCTTCCGCTACTTCCGGCTGAACCCTACGGAACTGCAGGCCGTCACCTACTACCTGCCACGCCTCCTCTCCGGCGAGACGCTGCACTGCGCCGACAAGCTCATCCACCGCGTCGAAATCTCCGGCTGCGAGCCCAAGGATCTGGCCGCCCGGTACGCGCCCGTGCCGCTGGCCGTGAGCAGCGGCGACCGGTTCTTCTTCACCACGTGCAAGAGCAAGAACGGGAGCAAGGTCCAGAGCGTGCGCGGCGCCGGCGGCGGCACCTGGAGCATCCAGAAGACCACGGAGATTAGCCACGCGGGAGCCAAGGTCGGCGAGGTCAAGAACCTGTCCTTCAAGACGAACGGCAAGTCCACCGGCTGGGTCATGGAGGAATACCGCTGCCTGCTGCCGGAGGCCACCGTCAGCGACGGGGTGAAGGTGTTCTGCAAGATGCACTTGGCTCAGCATGCTCCCGACGCGGCCCGTCAGGAATCGGCCGCGTACAATCGTCAACAAGCACAACCAGAGGCCGTGACCCAGAGCACGCACGCACAGAAGAGGCCAGCGCCGGCTGCCGCCGCCGATCCTCATCCGCCGCGCCCCAAGAAGAGGATGCGCGGTGCCGTCCCCGTCCCGGTCCCGGCATCTGCCACACCGTCGTTCTTGATGTATGATGAGGCAGCCAGCTTCCCTGTTCAGGATGCACAAGCATCATGCGAGTCCACTACAACATCCAGCCGCTCTGACGTTGCTCAAGCTCCCGAGATTTGCTCCCAGTCAGATGTGCAATCAGAAGAGGCTGGCTCAAGCATTGCAAGGAGCACATCTCAAGAGAATGTCTTTGAGGCATTGGAGCCCATTTCCAATTTGCCGGAGTGGGAGGAAGATGGTTTTGATCTTGAAGAACTAATGAGAATGATGGAAGACGACCCAATTGAAGTTGAGCCGGTCACTGGAGCCAACACTGGCGTGGAGATGGGCCAACAGGAACCTTTGTACCTGGATGCCGTGGACCAAAGCGTGCTGGAGGGTATGCTGCAGTCCGATTACCCTGCCTTCCATGATGCTGACAAGGAGAAGAGGTACAATGCCGCGTCGGATCTTGATGCTCCATCGCTTCAGGGACATGACCACTTGATCAAACCGCGGCCGTGCTCCTTCGATCCATTTGAAGAAGCGTGGAAGGCCGAAGAGGCGATCGAGAACGAGAGGAGGTACAATGCCACGGTCAATCTTCACGCTCAACCGTTTGGAGGACACAACAACTTCTTCTCGCCTGCAAGTGTCTATTAAATCCGATGTTGAAGTTCTTTCCAAAGTGTATACGAGGATACTCACTGGCTGATGTATTAGTTCGTCCATGTACGATCGCCACGGATGTATCTCTGAGCAATTTGCTCCACTTGTTCATGCAAGCTAGTAAAACTGTTGTTGTTCTTATTGCTCCTGTGATGGATTTTCCGAACCTTGCATTTGCTCCTGTGATGGAGCATGTTAAAACTGCTCTTATCATTTTGTATTTGTCTCTGATAAGAAAGCATGATGCTGTTATGATCTGGGCAACCGCAGATAAGTAGTAGGAGGAACTATATTTGTGAACCAAAACTGTTTCACAGCTCTTGATAATGTGCAGAACAACTACAAGTTCATAAGTTGCAGAGCAGATTCAAGTTGTGGCAAAAAAAAAAAGTTCTGTCTATTTACAGTGTGGAGTAAACAGTTATTACCGTGTCCATTCTCATGATTTACATTGTGGAGTAGTCATGTTTTTCCTTGAAATCTAAGTGCAATCGGTCTGTCTTGTTGCTAACTGAATTTATGTGGTCTCAAAATTCTGCAGTATTTATGTTCATGACTTACTGAACTATGTTGTCTTTTTAACAGTGCCTTGATCTAAATAGTCGTATTTTAGCTCCATAATTCTATGTAATTCGTGCCTTGATTCTCTGTCATCTCTGATTTTTTCTGTTCCTGTACTTGCTACTCCTTAATTCACACATGTACATGAGGTACAGAAGGTTAAATTGAATCTAACCATCCAATGTTATATGTCTTGATTTCCTTCCTGAATTCCCTTTTGTTATTTTTACCTCAAACAAGTACCCATATTTATAAAGATCCGGTGAGCATTGACGATGTTGGAGAGGGACTGATCTGAATAGGTTTGTGTGACTCATCTTAATTAACTTTTCTCTCTATCATTTTTTACAGTGCAATGATAATGATTTACAGATTGTACTACTAGTTGTCTTTTTAGTGCAAACTCTGTACTTGTTGACAATTTAAGTCTGAACTTTTCTGATAGTTTGGGACTTTCTTTTGTAGTTCCATTGACTGTGCATCATTTAGTCGTATTTTTTACTGGTATACACGCGAAGGCGATACAAAATGCTTGACTTTGATCCAAAAGATATACACGAAGATCTTCAATAACCGCAATGGCAATGCCGACTTATAATCTGAAAGGCCTACCTGGATTGTATCACGCCTACTGAAGCAGTGTAGCTTTCTTCAGTTAACTGTTGAAGATTCAGACAAAACGCGCGAGTCGTCGGATCCCTACTGTAACGTTACCGCGCAGTAAAGGAACTGGCCAAACAATCCTTTTTTTTTAGAATCTGGTCAAACAATCCTTATTTTGTACTGAAGCTTGCGAGTGAAACATATACAGACCTCAAAGTAGCAACTGGAGCGACGGCTTTCAGGAATGCTACACTGAATGGAGTTTGAGTTTCAGCTTCTTATCCCGTTAGTCTAGAGATCTAGTCCCATTAGCTTACTTAGACTCCTCAAATGCAGAATTTAGTTCCATTGTGGTCAGTTGTTTGGTTTTTCTGAACTTCAACTATTGTTCTTATTGCTCCTGTGATGGACTTTCTGAACCTTGTGTTGACAATTTTGCATGCTACAACTCATATTTATTTAGCTTAGTTTCTCTCAGCTACAAACTTCGTAATTACTTCCTCTGTCGCACAATATAAGAAGGTTTTTCAAGCTGTGGGACGGAGGGAGTAGTAGAACTTTTCATGATTCTGGTCAATTTCGATTCATGGTCAAGTACTAAGCTTTGGTTCAGTTCTTTCGTTCACATTTGGTTCTATATGAATTAACTCTGAAGTCTCGTTTTTAGCGAGGTTTTCTCTGTACTATCATTTGAGCAAACTTAAGCAAGTACTCCGACGTGTCTCAACTCTCACTGTAGTATGCTCTAGCACTTCAAAACACAAGACCTTTTTCACTTAAGACTTGAAAAAATAATGGTAGTTAGCCATGCAACCTTAAACGTTTACTACCAGCAACAACTGGTCAACCCATCTCAGACCTTCAGTTGAGAGGATAGGTTCTGAAGTAAAAGGTAAATACAGGTAGTAAAGGTTCTGAAGTCTCAACTATCACTGCAGTATGCTCTAGCAGTTTTTTTTAACTGAAACTTTCCACTCCGGAGTCAGGACGTACAACTAGTGCAGCTTAGATTAAGTTTTACAAGTCTGATTAACTTCTGGGTGTGCTTTTGAGAACTGATGTACAATTCGGGGTTCATAAGTTGTTTTTTGAATTATATTTTTTTGAATTTTGGGTTCATATGTTGTCAAACCTGAATTGGCAAATCTTGTTTAACAGTCACACATAGCCTTGAGGAACTCTCTCTGAACATTTCACACTTATTTGGTTGGACAAAGCTTATTTCAGATTAGTTTGACTAGGCACCTCGACAGATTTTGCACGGAACAAGTAGAAATGGGATGTCATTGAAAAATTGCTTATCATCGCTGCAGGATTGTGGAAGATGAAAACAAGACCTATCCAGTCTCTTCATGGATGTAGCTAACGGAGGTCTCTCAGTACTTCCTCTATCAAGAGGTCAGGGAAGGAGGGAGGTAGTTTCTGTCACCGCGGTACCTCCGCAACCCACCATCACCGCGGTACCTCCTCATCTTAATTAACTTTTCTCTCTATCCTTTTTTACAGTGCAATGATAATGATTTACAGATTGTACTACTAGTTGTCTTTTTAGTGCAAACTCTGTACTTGTTGACAATTTGAGTCTGAACTTTTCTGACAGTTTGGGACTTTCTTTTGTAGTTCCATTGATTATGCATGAATCCCATAAGTTAGTTGTATTTTTTACTGGTATAAATGAAGGCGATACGAAATGCTTGACTTTGATCCAAAAGCTATACACAAAGATCTTTGATAACCGCAATAGCAATGCAGACTTATAATCTGGAAGGGGCCTATGTGAAGTGACAAGTTTTACATGCAGGGATTCAGAAGTTAACTAAAACAAAGGTTGATGCAGAATCAACATGAAGTAATCTATTACAGTACATACTTGTACATCATGTGGATGGATCTACATTTGAGAGAAAAGGGAATCTAGAATGTTATTGATACGAAATCAGGCTACCCTAGGCATTTAGATTTAGTCGAGTGATATGCATCACCATTTACTGCGGTTGTGTTCTCCACGCTACCCTAGGCATTGTCTTATTTGCTCGGCATCCCCAATGTTGGATCTCGAGTTACGGGAACGATGATGTCTGTTCGGACTGCATCTCATGGCATGGGCATCCTAGGCGCTATGTACGTCATCACCGGCGCTTCTCCCACGGTTTCCGTCTTCGGCCCGGCCGGGTCCTGCCGCCCACTAGCCGATCTCTTGGCATTCTAGGTGGGAGACATTGATCCTGTTAAGTTTGGAGCTGCGACCGTTCGGATGTGGTGTGTCGTGTTAGTCGTGACGCGGCGTGGGTGTCTTGAGCCTCGTGTCTCCTTGCCTCTTGTGGCGGGAGACCAGGCTAGGTGGGTTTAGCTGTGTGTGTCTTCTACTTGAGCCGAGCATCCCTCTTCCCTCTGCTTCGGGTATCATACTCGCGCCTTCTTGCATTCGTGTAGTGTGTTGTACCATGTTGAATATATGTGTACGTGTATATTGTGTCTTGGGCCCACCTCTTAGTTCATCTGTATAGTTGAGCTTGTGGCCCCCCTTTGTACTCATATATACGTGATTGGTGCACCGATCAATGTATTGTGTTTGCAGAGCATATACTTCATATTCTACATGGTATCTATCGCAGGTCGGTCGACCTAACCCTAGCCGCCGCCGCCGCTTTCCCACCGGCCGCCGCTGCCCGCCGCCTAGCCGCCGCGCGCCCTCTGCGCGACATCCATCGTCGTCGGTCGGCGCTGCCTCGCCCACCTCACGCCGCCGCCACCAGCCGCCATTGCCGCCGCACGTCTTCCACACCGCCGTCACCGCCGTTGCCGCCGTGCGTCTTCTGCGCCACCGTCACCGCCACCGGTCGCCACTGCACTCTGCTTCCCCGCTTCTGCTACCTCCTCCTCCAAACCCCAAACCCCAACCGGCGCCCCCTCCCACCTGAGCCGCCTCGAAACCTAGACGCCTCTAACCCGCGCCGTCTCCACCTCCCACGCCGCGCCATGAGCTCCTCCTCCACCATTTCCAACCCCTTCGCCGGTCCCGATGTCACCCTCGTCCGTGACCTCAACATCCATGAGCGCGTTTCGGTGAAGCTTGATCAATCCACCGCGTCCTACTCCGCTTGGAAGCGGTACTTCTCCTTGGTGTTTTGCCAGTACCTAGTCCACGGCCACGTCGACGGCACCGTGGACTCGAGCCTCATGATTCACGACGAGGAGTGGATGATCCTCGACGCCACCATCATCCGCTGGTTCTGCCTCACCATCTCCCAACGGCCTCTTCACCGACAACAAACTACAACGCAAGGTCCTTCTCCACGACGAGTTTTACGGGTGCTAGCAACTTGACTCATCCATCGACGATTTTTGCATGCGCCTCAAAAAGCTTGCTGATGAGCTCCGTGATCTTGGCGAGACAGTCGGTGATGACCTCCTCATCAACACCCTCACCATCGGCCTCAACGAGGACTTTGGGAACGCCGCCCCCAACCTCACCCTCATCCCGGATCCTACCTTCGCCAAGGTGGTGGCGTACCTCAAGCTGGAGGAGCGACTGATGAAGATGGCCCGGACTCGGGCGACCCACACCACTCTCGTCGCCAGCACCCGCAGGAGCCAGGCGCCGCTGCCGCCGCGTCCCGTGCCGGCCCTCCTTCCCACGCCCTCCTTCCCGCCGACGCCGGCCGCCCACTTCCCGCCGCCCCAGCCGGCCGATAACGGCGGCCACCACGGCAGCCGCCGCGGAGGCCGCAAGCAGCAGCAGGGCGCGAGCGCTCAGGGAGGAGCGGCCCGCCCGAATAGCAGCAGTACCAGCCGGCCCCGTGGTATGCCGGCCAGAACCCCTGGACTGGCGTCGTGCACGCCTACACTATGCCGGTTCCCCGCGCTCCTACCCCGGGTAACTTCGGCGCGCGACCTCTGCCCCACCAGGCGTTCTACGCCGCACAACAGCCCTATGCGGCGCCCTACGGGCCCCTGCCCCTGACGGCCCCGCCCAGCAGCCCGCCCTCCCACCAGCGCTGTGGGACCCAGCTTTCCTGGCGGCCCTGCACTCTGCTCCCTCACCGTCCACCTACACCGGCGGCGGTGACTGGTATATGGACACTGGAGCTACCGCGCACATGGCGGCTCATCCTGGTAACCTCCACACCTCCTATCCCGTCCGCACCTCCACTCGCATCACCGTCGGTGATGGTTCCTCCCTTCCCATTACTCATATAGGACATGCATCGTTTCCATCTAATTCTACTCCATTGGCATTATCTAACATCTTAGTTTCTCCTGATCTTATTAAAAATCTTGTCTCTGTTCACTCTTTTACACGTGAAAACCATGTTACCGTTGAATTTGATGAGTGTGGTTTTTCTGTTAAGGACACTCGTACCCTGATGGTACTCCACCGATGTGACAGCCCGAACGAGCTCTATCCGGTCCACTCCACCGCCTCCACCACCTCCGCCACCCCTGTCGCTCTCACCACCAGAGTGTATCTTTGGCACGCTCGCGTGGGTCATCCCAACCCCGCCACCCTTCGTCATATAATTCACAGTTTTTATTTCACGTGTAAATAAGATCGAGGATCACTCATGTCATGCATGTCGCCTCGGCAAACATGCTCATCTTCCATTTAAGGCTTCTTCTCATGTTGCATCGTAGCCGTTTGAGTTAATTCATAATGATGTTTGGACCTCTCCTGTTGAAAGTAATACGGGCTATCTTTATTTTGTTATCCTTGATGTTTTTTCTCACTATGTGTGGACCTTCCTGTTGCGTCATAAGTCGGATGTCATCTCCACTCTTGCCGCTTTCTACTCCTATGTTTTCACGCAGTTTGGTCATCCCATTCTCGCGTTTCAGACTGATAATGGGAAGGAGTTCGACAACTTAGTTGTTCGCACTCTCCTCACCACACATGGCACGACTTTTCGTCTCACATGCACATACACTTCGCAGCAGAATGGTCGCGCTGAGCGTGTCCTTCGCACTCTTAACGACTGCGTTCGGACCCTTCTTTTTTATGCCAATGTGCCTCCATGCTTTTGTCCTGACGCTCTCGCCATCGCATCACTTCTCATTAACATCCGACCCTGTCGCACTCGCGGGAACTTTGCACCTCATCACCTCCTCTTCGGTGCACCGCCCTCTTATGATGAGCTTCGCATCTTCGGCTGTCTCTGGTACCCAAGCATCACCGTCACTGCGCCTCATAAGCTTGCACCCCGCTCCGTCGCCCGCATCTTTCTCGGTTACCCACCTAACACCAAAGGCTACTGATAACCCACAAGTGTAGGGGGTCAGTTGTAGCCTCTTTCGATAAGTAAGAGTGTCGAACCCAACGAGGAGCTAAAGGTAGAACAAATATTCCCTCAAGTTCTATCGACCACCGATACAACTCTACGCACGCTTGACGTTTACTTTACCTAGAACAAGTATGAAACTAGAAGTACTTTGTGGTTTTTGTGGGATAGGTTTACAAGATAATAAAGAGCGCACAAATAAAACTAGGGGTTGTTAAGATAAAGACACAACTAAATTAGTTTTAGTAGAGAGCTTTTTGTCACGAGAAAGTTATTTGTCCCTAGGCAATCGATAACTAGACCGGTAATCACTATTGCAATCTTATTTGAGGGAGAGGCATAAGCTAACATACTTTCTCTTCTTGGATCATATGCACTTATGATTGGAACTCTAGCAAGCATCCACAACTACTAAAGATCATTAAGGTAAAAGCCAACCACAACATTAGAGTATTAAGTCCTCTTTATTCCCATACGCAAACAACCTACTTAGTCGGGTCTGTGCTTCTGTCACTCACGCCACCCACCATAAGCAAATCATGAACATATTGCAAACCCTACAGCGGGGATCCCTCACGCTTGCGCGACACGGA
Source organism: Secale cereale (assembly GCA_902687465.1). Lineage (NCBI taxonomy): Eukaryota > Viridiplantae > Streptophyta > Magnoliopsida > Poales > Poaceae > Secale > Secale cereale. Next base: position 577,639,507 of record LR738712.1, read on the forward strand.
GAGCACCATAGGGCAGCACCAATAATAAAACATGCAACTCAAACCAATCACGATCATCAATTAACCCATAGGTCAAAACGGATCTACTCAAACATCATAGGATAGCCATACATCATTGGGAAATAATATATAGCATTGAGCACCATGTTTAAGTAGAGATTACAGCGGGTAGAAGAGGGGTTACACCGCTGCATAGAGGGGAGAAGAGTTGGTGATGACGGCAGTGAAGTTGTTGGTGTAGATTGCGGTGACGATGATGGCCCGACGACACTCCGGTGCCACCGGAAGCGAGGGGGAGAGAGCCCCCCTCCTTCTTCTTCTTCCTTGACCTTCTCCCTAGATGGGAGAAGGGTTTCCCCTCTGGTCCATGGTCTCCATGGTGTGGGAGGGGCGAGAGCCCCTCCGAGATTGGATCTGTCTCTCTGTCTCTCTCTGTTTATGCGTTCCTAGATTCTGACCCTTCACCGTTTCTTATATTCTCGGAGATCCGTAACTCCAATTGGGCTGATTTTGTGACATGATTTTTATCCGGATATTAGCTTTCTTGCGGCGAAAGAAGGGCATCATCCGCCTTACAGTGTGGCCATGAGGGCCTAGGGAGCGCCTGCCCCTGGTGGGCGCGCCCCCTGCCTCGTGGCCCACTCGAGCATCGTCTCATGTTGGTTCCACTTCCCAAAATTCACATATATTCCAAGAAAATCTCCGTTCATTTTTATTCCGCTTGGACTCCGTTTGATATGGATATTCTGCGAAACAAAAAACATGCAACAAACAGGAACTGGCACTGGGCACTAGATCAATATGTTAGTCCCAAAAAATAGTATAAAAAGTTGCCAAAAGTATAGGAAAGTTGTATAATATTGGCATGGAACAATAAAAAATTATAGATACGACGGAGACGTATCAGCATCCCCAAGCTTAATTCCTGCTCGTCCTCGAGTAGGTAAATGATAAAAAAGGTAATTTTTGATGTGGAATGCTACCTAGCATAATCTTGATCATGTAATCTAATCATGGCATTAATATTAAGACACGAGTGATTCAAAGCAATAGTCTATCATTTGACATAGAAGAATTTAATACCCGGGCATCCCAACAAATAATCAAGTCTTTCAAACTATCAATGCTAAAGAACGTTATCCCTACAAAATCATATAGTCTTTTATGCTTCCCTTTTCTTAACACAAGATACCCCTCATGCCTATCCCGGTGTCAGCCAAGCAATTGTTTTCATACTTTACTTTTTCGAACCTTTTCAACTCTTCACGCAATACATGAGCGTGAGCCATGGACATAGCACTATGGGTGGAATAGAAGGTGGTAGTAGACAAAAGTAGGGAGAAAGTCTCACATCGACTAGGCGTATCAATGATGTTGGGGAACGTAGTATTTTAAAATTTTCCTACGATCACGCAAGATCTATCTACTAGATGCATAGCAACGAGAGGGGAGAGTGTGTCTACGTACCCTCGTAGAGCGGGAGCGGAAGCGTCAAGTGACGCGGTTGATGTTGTCGAACTTCTTCGCGATCCAACCGATCAAGCACCGAACGTACGGCACCTCCGCGTTCAGCACACGTTCAGCTTGATGACGTCCCACGAGCTCTTGATCCAGTTGAGCTTCATGGGAGAGTTTCGTCAGCACGACGGCGTGGTGGCGGATATGATGTATTCACCGGCGCAGGGCTTCGCCTAAGCACTGCAACGGTATGACCGAGGTGTGTTTCTGTGGAGGGGGGCACCGCACACGGCTAAAACAATTCAACTCGTGTGTCTTTGGGTGCCCCCCTGCCCCCGTATATAAAGGAGCAAGGGGGGAGGCCGGCCGGCCCTCCTATGGTGCGGCTAGGGGTGCAATCCTACTAGGAATAGGATTGCAATTCTATTCCTAGTAGGAACTGCCAAAGAAGGAAGAGAGGGAAAGGAAAAGAAGGAGAGGTGGCGCCCCCCAATCATAGTCCAACTAGGAACCCTAGGTGGGGCGCCGGCCAGCCCCTATGGGCTGCCTCTCTCTTTTCCATAAGGCCCACTATGGACCATCCCCCCTCGTAGGGGGTTCCGGTAACCCCCTCCGGCAATCCAGTTAAATCCGAAACTTTTCCGGAACACTTCCGGTGTCCGAATATAGTCGTCCAATATATCAATCTTTATGTCTCGGACATTCCGAGACTCCTCGTCATGTCCGTGATCTCATCCGGGACTCCGAACTACCTTCGGTACATCAAAACTCATAAACTCATAATACCGATCGTCATCAAACGTTAAGCGTGCGGACCCTACGAGTTCGAGAACTACGTAGACATGACCGAGACTCATCTCCGGTCAATAACCAATAGCGGAACCTGGATGTTCATATTGGCTCCTACATATTCTACGAAGATCTTTATCGGTCAAACCGCATAACATCATACGTTGTTTCTTTTGTCATCGCTATGTTACTTGCCCGAGATTCGATCGTCGGTATCTCCATACCTAGTTCAATCTCGTTACCGGCAAGTCCCTTTACTCGTTCCGTAACACATCATCTCGTGACTAACTCATTAGTCTTTTGCTTGCAAGGCTTATTGTGATGTGTGTTACCGAGAGGGCCCAGAGATACCTCTCCGACACTCGGAGTGACAAATCCTATTCTTGATCTATGCCAACACCACGAATACTTTCGGAGACACCTGTAGAGCATCTTTATGATCACCCAGTTATGTTGTGACGTTTGATAGCACACAAGGTGTTCCTACGGTATTCGGGAGTTGCATAATCTCATAGTCATAGGAACATGTATAAGTCATGAAGAAAGCAATAGCAGTAAAACTAAACGATCAAAGTGCTATGCTAACGGATGGGTCTAGTCCATCACATCATTCTCCTAATGATGTGATCCCGTTGATCAAATGACAACTCATGTCTATGGTTAGGAAACATAACCATCTTTGATCAATGAGCTAGTCTAGTAGAGGCATACTAGGGACACTCTGTTTTGTCTATGTATTCACACATGTACTAAGTTTCCGGTTAATACAATTCTAGCATGAATAATAAACATTTATCATGATATAAGGAAATATAAATAACAACTTTATTATTGCCTCTAGGGCATATTTCCTTCAGTCTCCCACTTGCACCAGAGTCAATAATCTAGCTCACATCGCCATGTGATTTAATACCGATAGTTCACATCGTTATGTGAATAACACCCATAGTTCACATCGCCATGTGACCAACACCCAAAGGGTTTACTAGAGTCAATAATCTAGTTCACATCGCTATGTGATTACTACCCAAGAGTAATAAGGTGTGATCATGTTTTTCTTGTGAGAGAAGTTTAGTCAACGGGTCTGTCACATTCAGATCTGTATGTATTTCGCAAATTTCTATGCCTACAATGCTCTGCATAGAGCTACTCTAGCTAATTGCTCCCACTTTCAATACGCATCCAGATTGATACTTTAGAGTAATTTGGATTTAGTGTCAAAGCTTGCATCGGCGTAACCCTTTACGACGAACTCTTTATCACCTCCATAATCGAGAAACATTTCCTTAGTCATCCAGTTACTAAGGATAATTTTGACCGCTGTACAGTGATCTACTCCTGGATCACTATTGTACCCCCTTGACAAACTCATGGCAAGGTACACAACATGTTTGGTACACAGCATGGCATACTTTATAGAACCTATGGCTGAGGCATAGGGAATGACTTTCATTCTCTCTATATTTTGCTGCCGTGGTCTGGCTTTGAGTCTTACTCAACTTCACACCTTATAAGTCAGGCAAGAACTCCTTCTTTGACTGATCCATTTTGAACTACTTCAAAATCTTATCAAGGTATGTACTCATCGAAAGTCTTATCAAGCATCTTGATCTATCGCTATAGATCTTGATGCCCAATATGTAAGCAGCTTCACCAAGGTCTTTCTTTGAAAAACTCCTTTCAAACACTCCTTTATGCTTTCCAGAAAATTCTACATCATTTCCGATCGACAATATGTCATTCACATATACTTATCAGAAAGGTTGTAGTGCTCCCACTCACTTCTTGTAAATACAGGCTTCACCGCAAGTCTGTATAAATCTATATGCTTTGATCAACTTATCAAAGCGTATATTCCAACTCCGAGATGTTTGCACCAGTCCATAGATGGATCGCTGGAGCTTGCACATTTTGTTAGCACCTTTAGGATTGACAAAACCTTCTGGTTGCATCATATACAAGTCTTCTTTAATAAATCCATTAAAGAATGCAGTTTTGTTATCCATTTGCCAGATTTCATAAAATGCGGCAATTGCTAACATGATTTGGACAGACTTAAGCATCGCTACGGGTGAGAAAGTCTCATCGTAGTCAACTCCTTGAACTTGTTGAAACCCTTTCGCAACAAGTCGAGCTTTGTAAACAGTGACATTACCGTCTGCGTCGGTCTTCCTCTTGAAGATCCATTTATTTTCGATAGCCTGCCGATCATCGGGCAAGTCAACCAAAGTCCACACTTTGTTCTCATACATGGATCCCATCTCAGATTTCATGGCCTCAAGCCATTTTGCGGAATCTGGGCTCATCATCGCTTCCTCATAGTTCGTAGGTTCATCATGGTCTAGTAACATGACTTCCAGAACTGGGTTGCCGTACCTAGGGATGGCAATTTTATCCATGGATCCGAATATCCACGGATACCCAACCCTATTGGGCAAGGGTATGGAGCGCATTTCTGCCCATGGATTTGTGGATTTGGATACCCGCGAATAGTCGGGTTGGGTACGGATATAATTTCTACTCCATGGATATCCAATGGATACCCGTATGACAGGTGGGGCCATATGTCAGTCACACTGGACTAAGCAGACGTCCAACCCCAAGTGGTCGCGGTCACAGAAGGTCAAAGCCGAGTGCCCCGGCCCATGTTCACTGATCCCCCACAACCCCACTAACCTAATTACTTCAACCTAATCTAGTCAACCCCCAATCATCCCGAGTCTCCAGCAGTCCAGCTCCCTCCATAGCTTGAAGACAAGTTTTTTACTATTAACTATTTGAGTTGTCATTTTTTGTGTGGACAATGTTTAAACAGTGTACTTGCTGCCTACTTTTGCTTATACCTTATGTTGTCATTTGTGAATGAACGATGATGAGTTAATTTGATATTTGGCAAGGCTTCATGCTGATTTTTCTATGCCCATGGAGTTCCATGGGTATCTGGATATCCAATGGGTTCGGGCATGGGCACAAGTTGTGCCCATGGATACTTTGGTGGATGGGTAGAAGGTATGAATATGGGTCATGGGTTGGATTTGGACCAACTCCACCCGCCCCAAACCCGACCCATTGCCATCCCTAGCCGTACCACTCTGGTGCGGAACGTACTCTGGTTGATCTACGAAGTTCAACAGAAACTTGATCTGAAGTTTCATGATCATCATCATTAGCTTCCTCACTAATTGGTGTAGGAATCACTGGAACTAGTTTCTGTGATGTTCCACTTTACAATTCGGGAGAAGGTACAATTACCTCATCAAGTTCTACTTTCCTCCCACTCACTTCTTTCGAGAGAAACTCCTTCTCTAGAAAGGATCCAATCTTAGCAACAAAGACCTTGCCTTCGGATCTGTGATAGAAGGTGTACCCAACAGTTTCTTTTGGGTATCCTATGAAGATTTACTTCTCCGATTTGGGTTCGAGCTTATCATGTTGAAACTTTTTCACATAAGCATCGCAGTCCCAAACTTAAAGAAATGACATCTTAGGTTTCTCGTCAAACCACAGTTCATACGGTGTCATCTCCACGGATTTAGATGGTGCCCTATTTAACGTGAATGTAGCTGTCTCTAATGTATAACCCCAAAAGCGATAGTGTTAGATCGGTAAGAGACATCATCGATCGCACCATATGTAATAAAGTACGGTTATGACGTTCGGACACACCATTACACTGTGGTGTTCCAGGTGGCGTGAGTAGTGAAACTATTTCACATTATTTTTACTGAAGGCCAAACTCGCTAACTCAAATATTGTACCTCTATGATCATATCGTAGAAACTCTTATTTTCTTGTTACGATGATTCTCCACTTCACTCTGAAATTCTTTGAACTTTTCAAATGTTTCAGACTTGTGCTTCATTAAGTAGATATACCCATATCTGCTCAAATCATCAGTGAAGGTCAGAAAATAACGATACCCGCCGCGAGCTTAAACACTCATTGGCCCATATACATCAGTATGTATGATTTCCAACAAATTTGTTGCTCGCTCCATAGTTCCGGAGAACGGAGTTTTAGTCATCTTGCCCATGAGGCATGGTTCGCAAGCACCAAGTGATTCATAATCAAGTGATTCCAAAAGTCCATCACTATGGAGTTTCTTCATGCGCTTTACACCAATATGACCTAAACGGCAGTGCCACAAATAAGTTGCACTATCATTATTAACCTTGCATCTTTTGGTTTCAATATTATGAATATGTGTATCACTACAATCGAGATCCAATAAACTATTTTCATTGGGTGTATGACCATCGAAGGTTTTATTCATGTAAACAGAATAGCAATTATTCTATGACTTTAAATGAATAACCGTATTGCAACAAATATGATCAAATCATATTCATGCTCAACGCAAATGCCAAATAACATTTATTTAGGTTTTACACTAATCCCGAAAGTATAGGGAGTGTGCGATGATGATCATATCAATCTTGGAACTACTTCCAATACACATCGTCACTTTTAACTAGTTTCTGTTCATTATGCAACTCCCATTTCGAGTTACTACTCTTTAGCAACTGAACCAGTATCAAATACCGAGGGGTTGCTATGAACACTAGTAAAATACATATTAATAATCTGTATATCAAATATACCTTTGTTCACTTTGCCATCCTTCTTATCCACCAAATATCTAGGGTAGTTCCACTTCCAGTGACCTTTTCCTTTGCAGTAGAAGCACTTAGTTTCAGGCTTGAGTTTAGCTTTGGGTTTCTTCATGGGAGTGACAACTTGCTTGTCATTCTTCTTGAAGTTCCCCTTCTATCCCTTTGCCCTTTACTTGAAACAAGTGGTCTTGTTAACCATCAACACTTGATGCTCTTTCTTGATTTCTACCTTCGCCGATTTCAGCATCGCGAAGAGCTCGGGAATTACTTTCGTCATCCCTTGCATATTATAGTTCATCACGAAGTTCTACTAACTTGGTGATAGTGACTAGAGAACTTTGTAAATTATTATATTATCTGGAAGATTAACTCCCACTTGATTCAAGCAATTGTAGTACCCAGACAATCTGAGCACATGTTCACTGGTTGAGCTATTCTCATCCATCTTGTAGGCAAAGTACTGTCAGAGGTCTTATACCTCTCGACACGGGCATGAGTATGAAATACTAATTTCAACTCTTGGAACATCTTATATGCTCCATGGCGTTCAAAACGTTTGTGAAGTCCCGGTTCTAAGCCGTAAAGCATGGTGCACTTAAACTATCAAGTAGTCATCATACCGAGCTTTTGTCAAAACGTTCATAATGTCTACATCTGCTCCTGCAATAGGTCTGTCACCTAGCGGTGCATCAAGGACATAATTCTCTGTGCAGCAATGAGGATAATCCTCAGATCACGAAACAATTCCGCATCATTGCTACTAACATCTTTCAACTTAGTTTTCTCTAGGAACATATAAAAAAATTAAACGGGGAGCAACATCGTGAGCTATTGATCTACAACATAGATATGCTAATACTACGAGGACTAAGTTCATGATAAATTAAAGTTCAATTTAATCATATTACTTAAGAACTCCCACTTAGATAGACGTCCCTCTAGTCATCTAAATGATCACGTGATCCAAATCGACTAAACCATGTCCGATCATCACGTGAGATGGAGTAGTTTCAATGGTGAACATCTTATGTTGATCATATCTACTATATGATTCACGCTCGACCTTTCGGTCTCCAGTGTTCCGAGGCCATATCTGCATATGCTAGGCTCGTCAAGTTTAACCCGAGTATTCTGCGTGTGCAAAACTGGCTTACACCCGTTGTATGTGAACGTAGAGCTTATCACTCCCGATCATCACATGGTGTCTCGGCACGACGAACTTTCGCAACGGTGCATACTCAGGGAGAACACTTATACCTTGAAATTTAGTAAGGGATCATCTTATAATGCTACCGTCGTTCTAAGCAAAATAAGAAGCATAATAAGATAAACATCACATGCAATCAAAATATGTGACATGATATGGCCATCATCATCTTGTGCTTTTGATCTCCATCTCCAAAGCACCGTCATGATCACCTTCGTCACCGGCGCGACACCTTGATCTCCATCGTAGCATCGTTGTCGTCTCGCCAACTATTGCTTCTACGACTATCGCTACCGCTTAGTGATAAAGTAAAGCAATTACATGGCGATTGCATTTCATACAATAAAGCGACAACCATATGGCTCCTGCCAGTTGCCGATAACATTACAAAACATGATCATCTCATACAAAACCGTATAACTCATCATGTCTTGACCATATCACATCACAACACGCCCTGCAAAAACAAGTTAGACGTCCTCTACTTTGTTGTTGCAAGTTTTACGTGGCTGCTACGGGCTTAGCAAGAACCGTTCTTACCTACGCATACAAAACCACACCGATGTTTCGTCAAGTATGTGCTGTTTTAACCTTCACAAGGACCGGGCGTAGCCACACTTGATTCAGCTAAAGTGAGAGAGACAGACACCCGCCAGTCACCTTTAAGCAACGAGTGCTCGTAACGGTGAAACCAGTCTCGCGTAAGCGTACGCGTAATGTCGGTCCGGGCCGCTTCATCTCACAATACCGCCGAAGTAAAGTATGACATGCTGGTAAGCAGTATGACTAGTATCGCCCACAACTCATTGTGTTCTACTCGTGCATATCATCTACGCATAGACCTGGCTCTGATACCACTGTTGGGGAACGTAGTATTTTAAAATTTTCCTACGATCACGCAAGATCTATCTACTAGATGCATAGCAACGAGAGGGGAGAGTGTGTCTACGTACCCTCGTAGACCGGGAGCGGAAGCGTCAAGTGACGCGGTTGATGTTGTCGAACTTCTTCGCGATCCAACCGATCAAGCACCGAACGTACGGCACCTCCGCGTTCAGCACACGTTCAGCTTGATGACGTCCCACGAGCTCTTGATCTAGTTGAGCTTCACAGGAGAGTTTCGTCAGCACGATGGCGTGGTGACGGATATGATGTATTCACCGGCGCAGGGCTTCGCCTAAGCACTGCAACGGTATGACCGAGGTGTGTTTCTGTGGAGGGGGGCACCGCACATGGCTAAAACAATTCAACTTGTGTGTCTTTGGGTGCCCCCTGCCCCCGTATATAAAGGAGCAAGGGGGGAGGCCGGCCGGCCCTCCTATGGTGCGGCTAGGGGTGCAATCCTACTAGGAATAGGATTGCAATCCTATTCCTAGTAGGAACTGCCAAAGAAGGAAGAGAGGGAAAGGAAAAGAAGGAGAGGTGGCGCCCCCCAATCCTAGTCCAACTAGGAACCCTAGGTGGGGCGCCAGGCAGCCCCTATGGGCTGCCTCTCTCTTTTCCATAAGGCCCACTATGGACCATCCCCCCTCGTAGGGGGTTCCGGTAACCCCCTCCGGCAATCCAGTTAAATCCGAAACTTTTCCGGAACACTTCCGGTGTCCGAATATAGTCGTCTAATATATCAATCTTTATGTCTCGGACATTCCGAGACTCCTCGTCATGTCCGTGATCTCATCCGGGACTCCGAACTACCTTCGGTACATCAAAACTCATAAACTCATAATACCGATCGTCATCAAACGTTAAGCGTGCGGACCCTACGGGTTCGAGAACTACGTAGACATGATCGAGACTCATCTCCGGTCAATAACCAATAGCGGAACCTGGATGTTCATATTGGCTCCTACATATTCTACGAAGATCTTTATCGGTCAAACCGCATAACAACATACGTTGTTCCTTTTGTCATCGGTATGTTACTTGCCCGAGATTCGATCGTCGGTATCTCCATACCTAGTTCAATCTCGTTACCGGCAAGTCTCTTTACTCGTTCCGTAACACATCATCTCGTGACTAACTCATTAGTCTTTTGCTTGCAAGTCTTATTGTGATGTGTGTTACCGAGAGGGCCCAGAGATACCTCTCCGACACTCAGAGTGACAAATCCTAATCTTGATCTATGCCAACACCACGAATACTTTCGGAGACACCTGTAGAGCATATTTATGATCACCCAGTTACGTTGTGACGTTTGATAGCACACAAGGTGTTCCTACGGTATTCGGGAGTTGCATAATCTCATAGTCATAGGAACATGTATAAGTCATGAAGAAAGCAATAGCAGTAAAACTAAACGATCAAAGTGCTATGCTAACGGATGGGTCTAGTCCATCACATCATTCTCCTAATGATGTGATCCCGTTGATCAAATGACAACTCATGTCTATGGTTAGGAAACATAACCATCTTTGATCAATGAGCTAGTCTAGTAGAGGCATACTAGGGACACTCTGTTTTGTCTATGTATTCACACATGTACTAAGTTTCCGGTTAATACAATTCTAGCATGAATAATAAACATTTATCATGATATAAGGAAATATAAATAACAACTTTATTATTGCCTCTAGGGCATATTTCCTTCAAATGAGCCATGGAGATGCCCATCAATAGATATCAATGTGAGTGATTAGGGATTGCCATGTAACGGATGCACTAGAGCTATAAGTGTATGAAAGCTCAAAAGAAAACTAGTGGGTGTGCATCAACTTGCTTGCTCACGAAGACCTAGGGCATTTGAGGAAGCCCATCATTGGAATATACAAGACAAGTTCTATAACGAAAATTCCCACTAGTATATGGAAGTGACAACATAGGAGACTTTCTATCTTGAAGATCATGGTGCTACTTTGAAGCACAAGTGTGGAAAAAAGATAGTAGCATCGTCCCCTTTTTCTTTTCCTTTTATTCGTTTTTCTTTTTTTGGGCCTTCCTTTTTTTATTTGGCCTTTCTCTTTTTTTATTTGGCCTTTTTTGGCCTCTTTTTCAAGGGACAATGCTCTAATAATGATGATCATCACACTTCTATTTACTTACAACTCGATATTACAACTTGATACTAGAACAAAAATATGACTCTATATGAATGCCTCCGGCGGTGTACCGGGATGTGCAATGATCTAGCATAGCAATGGCATCAAAAAGCGGACAAGCCATGAAAACATCATGCTAGATATCTTACGATCATGCAAGGCAATATGATAATGATGGTGCGTGTCATAATAAACGGAACGGTGGAGTTACATGGCAATATATCTCGGAATGGCTATGGAAATGACATAATAGGTAGGTATGGTGGGTGTTTTGAGGAAGGGTATAAGGTGGTTTGATGCACCGGCGAAAATTGCGCGGTACTAGAGTGGCTAGCAAGGTGGAAGGGTGAGAGTGCGTATAATCCATGGACTCGACATTATTCATAAAGAACTCACATACTTATTGCGAAAAATCTATTAGCCCTCAAATCAAAATACTACGACGCATGCTCCTAGGGGGGAGGTTGGTAGGAGTTAAACATCACACGCCCCCGACCTTCACGCAAAGATAAACATTCAAAATACAATGCGCGCCAATTTGGTTACATAGTTAGGAGACCATACGTGCATGCTTCGAGAATCACAAACCTTAACACCAATATTATTACTAAACCACAATCATTCACTAGTACCTCCCACATATTAGCATCTCTATATCGCAAAACTATTGCAAGGAATCAAACATATCATATTCAGCGATCTAAAAGTTTATGTAGGATTTTATGACTAACCATGTGAATGACCAATTCCTGTCAACTCTCTAAATAGATATAAGTGAAGCAAGAGAGTTTTAATTCTTTCTACAAAAGTTATGCCCACGCTCTAACAAATATAAGTGAAGCAAAAGATCATTCTACAAATGGCGGTTTTCTATGTGAAGAGAAACATGCAATCCAAACTTCAAATGATATAAGTGAAGCACAAGAAGCATTCTATAAAGCCATACTCAAAAGATATAAGTGAAGTGCAAAGAGCATTCTATAAATCAACCAAGGACTATCTCATACCAGCATGGTGCATTTATTAAAAGAAAAAGCACACGACGCTCCAAGAGTTTACGCATATCATGTGAACGAAACGAATCCGAAAACATACCGGTACTTTTTGAACAAAGATGGGATGCCTTCCGGGGCATCCCCAAGCTTAGACACTTGAGTCTCCTTGAATATTTACTTTGGGTGCCTCGGGCATCCCCAAGCTTAAGCTCTTTCCTCTCCTCCCTCTCCTCATATCGAGACCTCCTCGATCTTCGAACACTTCATCCACACAAAACTTAACCGAACTTTTAGTGGCGGGGTTAGTGCATATGATCAATAAAATCCCATCATGTACTGCTCTAACATTATTGTATAATTATGAACTAACATTACCCACAGTATGCTATCACAATTCTATGGCCCCAAGCCAAGGAGGCTTCAACAAGAATTCAAATATATGCAAATAATGAAGCTATAACAGCAATCTGTGAAAACAGGACAATCTGTAGTAATATGAATATTAACAATACTTCTGTAACTCTAAAAATTCTGAAATAATTAGGAAAAATCAACAATTTGTATAGCAAGACTTTGCAGTAAGTTTCAGATCCTTTCGACGTTAGAGCAAAAAATGTAAAATCGCGCACTACATCCAAAGTTTCTATCTTTGCACCACACAAACAAACAAGCAGTTTAATCATCCTAAAGGAAACTCTTGGCACATTATTTTTATAATACAATGGAATTGGACAAGGGGATAATTTTTTTTGTTTTTAAACTTTATAAAAGCACACAACAGAAATAAATGACTCTCTAAATCTTCCGGGTTGTCTCCCTGGCAACGCTTTCTTTAAAGCCATTAAGCTAAGCATATAGTGCTCAAGTAATGCATCCACCCGGATCCCAAGGTATATCAAAGCCAATCTTAATTAGCAATGATTTGGCATTTAGTAGTGAGCACAAAGTGATATATATCATGCAACAACGAAGTCTAACTCTCTTCCTATGCATCGGCATGTCATAAAAGAACAATTCATGCACATCAAGTAAAGGCCAATGCATAGTATAAGCAGTTTCTTGCAATTCTATCGTGTTGGAAACATATAGAGGCGGAGATATAGTTCCTCTCTCATAATAATTGCAAGTAGGAGCAGCAAGCACATGCATATTATACTCATCAAAATCATCATGAGTAACGGAAAAAGGCAACCCATCAATATAATCCTTAATAAGTGCAAACTTCTCCGATATAGTATAGTTTGGAGAATTCAAAAAGATAATAGGACTATCATGTGTGGGTGCAATAGCAACTATCTCATGTTTATCATAAGGAACTATAGCAAGTGCATCTCCATAAGCATAATTCATATTGGCATCTTGGCCACAAGCATAGCAAGCATCATCAAAAAGGGATATTTCAAATGAATCCAAGGGATCACATCAATTATCATAGCATTCATCCTTCGGTAAGCACGAAGGGAAATTAAACAATGTATGAGTTGAAGAGTTACTCTCATTAGAAGGTGGGTACGGGTAGCTAATCCGCTCTTCCTCCTTTAGTTCTTCGCTCTCCTCGTCATCTTTTTCATCTAATGAGCTCACAGTGTCATCAATTTCTTCTTCCATAGTTTCCTGCAAAATATTAGTCTCTTCTTGGGTAGCGGAGAACTTCTCAATAAACGCATCAATATTGGAGTTATATTCATAATTCAAATAGCAATATTTCAATATAGCAAGATTTTCAGGCCTATAAACATCATCATCAAAAGCATCATACTTTTTGAACAGAGATTCAATTTCATAAGCACCCTTAAAAGCAACGAATTCTTCTATTTGTTCCACATCATAATAATCATATATACCATTAGCATAAGAAGCAAAGGTTTCATTATCATTAAATTCGCATGAAAAGGGAAGGTGTGGAGCCTTCATCCTAGATCAACAAGTATAATCATATCTCAAGCATAGTTGCCGAGCATACCAATGCAACATATAAATTTGATCCCATAATAGTTTCCCTTTTTGTGTCAAGCGATAATCCCTAAAGTATTCATGTTGATCCAACGTTACTCCCATTATATAGTTGAATGGGGTTTTCTCAGGATTATCAAACTAATACATAATATCTTTCACATAATAAGCATCGAGGGTTTTAGGAGGCTCCCCATCTCCATGAGTAGCAAGTACACCTATTTTTGGTATTTCGTGTTCCATATCCATAACTAAAGATAGAGAACAACTTAGAACAACAAATAAAATCTACTTAGTGATAAAGCAAACAAGCACACACGAGAATATTCACCCCATGCTATTGCTCCCCGGCAACGGCACCAGAAAAAGGTCTTGATAACCCACAAGTGTAGGGGATCAGTTGTAGCCTCTTTTTATAAGTAAGAGTGTCGAACCCAACGAGGAGCTAAAGGTAGAACAAATATTCCCTCAAGTTCTATCGACCACCGATACAACTCTACGCACGCTTGACGTTTACTTTACCTAGAACAAGTATGAAACTAGAAGTACTTTGTGGTTTTTGTGGGATAGGTTTGCAAGATAATAAAGAGCGCACAAATAAAACTAGGTGCTGTTAAGATAAAGACGCAAATAAATTAGTTTTAGTAGAGAGCTTTTTGTCACGAGAAAGTTATTTGTCCCTAGGCAATCGATAACTAGATCGGTAATCACTATTGCAATCTTATTTGAGGGAGAGGCATAAGCTAACATACTTTCTCTTCTTGGATCATATGTACTTATGATTAGAACTCTAGCAAGCATCCGCAACTACTAAAGATCGTTAAGGTAAAGCCCAACCACAACATTACAGTATCAAGTCCTCTTTATTCCCATACGCAAACAACCTACTTACCCAGGTCTGTACTTCTGTCACTCACGCCACCCACCATAGGAAAATCATGAACATATTGCAAACCCTACAGTGGGGATCCCTCACGCTTGCGCGACACGGAGAGCACCATAGGGCAGCACCAATAATAAAACATCCAACTAAGACCAATCACGATCATCAATTAACCCATAGGACAAAACGGATCTACTCAAACATAATAGGATAGTCATACATCATTGGGAAATAATATACAGCGTTGAGCACCATGTTTAACTAGAGATTACAGTGGGTAGAAGAGGGGTTACACCGCTGCATAGAGGGGGGAAGAGTTGGTGATGACGGCGGTGAAGTTGTTGGTGTAGATTGCGGTGACGATGATGGCCCCGGCGGCACTCCGGTGCCACCGGAAGCGAGGGGGAGAGAGCCCCCCCTCCTTCTTCTTCTTCCTTGACCTTCTCCCTAGATCGGAGAAGGGTTTCCCCTCTGGTCCATGATCTCCATGGCGTGGGAGGGGCGAGAGCCCCTCCGAGATTGGATCTGTCTCTCTATCTCTCTTTGTTTCTGCGTTCCCAGATTCTGTCCCTTCACCGTTTCTTATATTCCCGGAGATCCGTAACTCCGATTGGGCTGATTTTTGACACAATTTTTATCCGGATATTAGCTTTCTTGCGGCGAAAGAAGGGCATCATCCGCCTTACGGTGTGGCCACAAGGGCCCAGGGCACGCCTGCCCCTGGTGGGCGCGCCCCCTGCTTCGTGGCCCACTCGGGCATCGTCTCATGTTGGTTCTGCTTCCCAAAATTCACATATATTCCAAAAAAATCTCCGTCCATTTTATTCCGTTTGGACTCCGTTTGATATGGATATTCTGTGAAACAAAAAACATGCAACAAACAGGAACTGGCACTTGGCACTGGATCAATATGTTAGTCCCAAATAATAGTATAAAAAGTTGACAAAAGTATATGAAAGTTGTAGAATATTGGCATGGAACAGTAAAAAATTATAGATATGACAGAGACGTATCAGCTACCGCTGCTACGACCCTGTCTCACATCGTGTATTCACCTCTCGACAAGTTTACTTTGATGAGAAGATGTTTCCGTTTCAGAAGCAGGTACCTCTCGTCGCCCCGTCGCCGCCGGCTACCGGCGGCCCTTCGGTGACCCCGTTAGGTGGACGGCCCCGCTCGGCTCTCGGACCGCCTCCAGGCTTTGGCAGTCCCTGTGTCGTGGTATGAGCTGCGCATCGCGCCCCCAGGCCGCTTTCGCTGTCTCCACCGGCGTCTTCTCCTGCCTTCTCGGGCGCCTCGGTCGGCCCGACTACCTCGGGCACCTCGCCCGCCTCCCCCGCCTCGGGTGCCGCGGCCTCGCCGGCCGCCTTCTCGGGCCTTGTCCCGGAGTTGCCATCTCGCCCCCTCACTCGGGCCCGAGCCGGCGTTCACAACCCGAGTCTGCAGTACTCCAATGACGAGTATCTTCTCGCCGTCTCCATTGTTGAGCCTTCATCGATCCCTGCATCCGCCAGAGCAGCCCTTCGTGATCCTCACTGGCTTGCTGCGATGCAGGAAGAGTTCGACGCTCTCCAGCGGAACCGTACCTTGACACTAGTTCCTTGTCCTTCTCGCTCTAATGTCATCAGTGGCAAGTGGGTCTTTCGCCATAAGACCCGCTCGGATGGTACACTTGAGCGCTATAAGGCTCGCCGGTTGGTCCGTGGTTTTCGACAGCGCGCTGGCGTCGACTTCACTAAGATGTTTGCACCGGTTGTCAAACCGGGCATGATCCGCACTGTTCTCTAGCTGGCGGTTTCCTGAGGCTGGTCGGTTCATCAGATGGATGTCTCCAACACCTTCCTTCACGGCCATCTTGAGGAGCAGGTTTACTGTGAGTAGCCCACCGGTTTCGTCGACGCATCTCTCCCTGGGCATGCGTGTATACTGTCCCGGTCTCTCTATGGGCTCAAGCAAGCACCTTGCGCATGGTACTAGCGTATTGTCGGGTTCCTTCAGACACTGGGCTTCAGCGTTACTCGCTCGGATGCCTCGTTTTTCTTCTATCACCGCGGCGACGCGACTGCATATTTGCTCCTCTACGTCGACGACATCATCCTGACGGCCTCCTCTGCAGCCCTTCTTCAGTAGATTACTCTACAACTGTGTGATGAGTTTGCCATCAAGGACATGGGCGCTCTACATTGTTTCCTTCGCACTGAGGTTGTTCGGCGACCCAGCGGCTTCTTTATTCATCAGCAGAAGTATGCACACGAGCTACTTGAGCGTGTCGACATGCTGAACTGCCACCCTGTCGCTACTCCTGTTGACACGAAGGCCAAGGTTTCTGCTCTCGAGGGCTCGCCCGTGTCGGATGCTCTGTTCTACCGGTCCATTGTTGGTACTCTTTAGTATCTGACTCTCACCCGGTCGGATCTTCAGTATGGTGTTCAGTAGGTGTGTCTCCATATGCACGCCCCTCGTGACTCCCATTAGACACTCGTGAAGCGGATTCTCCGCTACATCCGCGACTCGATGCCTCTTGGGCTCACTCTCATGGCGTCCACTTCTCTAGAGATGGTGGCCTACTCCGACGCGGACTGGGCCGGCTGCCCTGACACCCATTGGTCCACCTCTGGCTATTGTGTCTACTTCGGTCCTTCCCTCGTCTCGTGGTCGTCCAAGCGACAACCCATGGTTTCACACCCTAGCGCGGATGCCGAGTACCGAGCTGTGGCTAATTCCGTCTCACAGGCTACGTTTGTCTACTGTGACAGCTCCTTCAGGAGTTGCATCATGACATCTCACAGGCTATGTTTGTCTACTGTGACAATGTCTCTGTGGTGTACCTTTCCTCCAACCCCATTCATCATCGCCGGACTAAGCACATTGAGCTGGACATTCACTTTGTGCGTGAGCAGGTGGTCCTTGGACGCATTTGGGTCCTCCATGTTCCGACTTCACAATAGTTCGCCGATGTGATGACTAAGGGACTGCCGACTTCCACCTTCGAGGAATTTCGTTCCAGTCTATGCGTCTTTGGCATCGCTTCGACTGCGGGAGGGTGTTGAATATATGTGTAGGCGTATATTGTCTCTCGGGCCCACCTCCTAGTTCATCTGTATAGTTGAGGTTGTGCCCCCCCCTCTATACTCATATATACGTGCCTGGTGCACCGATCAATGTATTGTGTTTGCACAACCTATACTTCATATTCTACATACCATTTCTTGTACTTTCTCTATTCTCTTCTATCAATGAAAAGATACGCAAGCTTTGCGTATTCGCGAAAAAAGAAGATAGGCGTGAATTCCTAGATTGTAAGGTGGTACCTAGAGAGAGTGTTGTCCCTCGGCATAAGTTGCTGGTTGTTGACTTTCGCTTTCAGATTCGTGTCCAGCGGGATAAGCATGCCAAAGTCGCTAGAACGAAGTGGTGGAAGCTCAAGCATTCAAGGAGAGGGTCATTAAGGAGGGCCCTTGGGAGGAAGTAGGGGATGCGGACAATGTGTGGATGGAAGATGGTGACTTGCATTCTCAAGGTGGCCTCAGAGGAGTTTGGAGTGTCTAGGGGAAGGAGAAGGGAAGCTAAGGATACCTCATGGTGGAATGATGATGTCCAGAGGGCGATTAAGGAGAATAAAGATTGTTTTAGACGCCTATACCTGGATAGGAGTGCAGACAACATAGATAAGTACAAGATGGCGAAGAAGGCCGCAAAGCGAGCTACCAGTGAAGCAAGGGGTCGGGCGTATGAGGACCTCTACCAGCGGTTAGGTACGAAGGAAGGCAAAAGGGACATCTATAAGAAGGACAACATCCGAGAGAGGAAGATGAGGGATGTTGGCCAAGTCAAATGCATCCAGGATAGAGCAGAGTAACTCCTGGTGAATGACGAGGAGATTAAGCAGAGATGGCAGGAGTGTTGGAAATATGCCCTAGAGGCAATAAGAAAATGGTTATTATTATATTTCCTTGTTCATGATAATTGTCTATTGTTCATGCTATAATTGTATTATCTGGAAATCGTAATACATGTGTGAATACATAGACCACAACATGTCCCTAGTGAGCCTCTAGTTGACTAGCTCGTTGATCAATAGATGGTTACAGTTTCCTCACCATGGACATTGGATGTCGTTGATAACGTGATCACATCATTAGGATAATGATGTGATGGACAAGACCCAATCCTAAGCATAGCACAAGATCGTGTAGTTCGAAGTATCATTTTCTTAGACCATGAGATTGTGCAACTCCCGGATACCGTAGGAGTGCTTTGGGTGTGCCAAACGTCACAATGTAACTGGGTGGCTATAAAGGTACACTACGGGTATCCCCGAAAGTGTCTATTGGGTTGGCACAAATCAAGACTAGAATTTGTCACTCCGTGTGACGGAAAGGTATCTCTGGGCTCACTCGGTAAGACATCATCATAATGAGCTCAATGTGACTAAGGAGTTGGCCACTGGATGATGTGTTACGAAACGAGTAAAGAGACTTGCCGGTAACGAGACTGAACAAGGTATAGGGATACCGACGATCGAATCTCGGGCAAGTATCATACCGATAGACAAAGGGAATTGCATATGGGATTGATTGAATCCTAGACATCATGGTTCATCTGATAAGATCATCGTGGAACATGTGGGAGCCAACATGGCTATCCAGATCCCGCTGTTGGTTATTGACCAGAGAGATGTCTCGGTCATGTCTACATGTCTCCCGAACCCGTGGGGTCTACACACTTAAGGTTCGGTGACGCTAGAGTTGTAATAAGAATAGTAAGCGGTTAATCGAAGGTTATTCGGAGTCCCAGATGAGATCTCGGACGTCACGAGGAGTTCCGTAATGGTCCGGAGGTGAAGATTTATATATGGGAAGTCCTCATATGGTCACCGGAAGTGTGGGAGGGGGTCGGCCCCCCTCTCCTAGATGGGATCTGAGGGGGTCGGCCCCCCTCTCCCTTGCCCCTATAAATAGTGGAGGGTGGGAGGGCAGCCGCACCCATTGGCCTGGCGCAGTCCTCCCTCCTCCCAACACCATCTCCTCCTCCATAGGTTTGGCGAAGCCCTGCCGGAGTCCCGCTTGCTCCACCACCACGCCGTCGTGCTGCTGGAGTTCTCCCTCAACTTCTCCTTCCCCCTTGCTAGATCAAGAAGTAGGAGACGTCCCCGGGATGCACGTGTGTTGAACACGGAGGCGTCGTTGTTCGGTGCTCAGATCGGAATCGACCGCGATCTGAATCGATGTGTGTACGACTCCACCAACCGCGTTCTAGCAACGCTTCCATTCTGCGATCTTCAAGGGTATGAAGATGCACTCCCCTCTCTCTTTTCTAGTTTCTCCATAGATTGATCTTGGTGATGCATAGATTTTTTTTGATTTCTACAACGATCCCCACAAGTGGTATCACAGCCAGGTCTATGTGTAGTTTATATGCACGAGTAGAACACAAGTTGTTGTGGGCGTCGATTTTGTCAGGCCCAAGATGCGATTCTATACCGATCACGTGACACTTACGTGATTGGGGCAGAACCGCATTTCGGGCGCTTAGCAAGATGGATATCATTACATCGTACCATTACATACATACATGGGGATATAACAATACATACAAGTCACGTGAATACAACAATATCAATACAAAGTATCCGACTACGGATACAAACATGAAAAGCACAAAGACATCCATCTGCTATCCCAGGCTGCCGACCCGGAACCTAACCTAAGACTGAAGAAGAAGAACTCCAACAAAAGAACAACGCTCTCACGTCAAGTCATCGGAAACCTGCACATGCAACTGTTGTTGTAGTATCTGTGAGCCACGAGGACTCAGCAATCCCATAACCATGGCTAACAAGACTATCAAAGCTTAATGGGTAGGAAGAGGTAAAGTGGTGAGGTTGCAGCAATGGCTAAGCAATATATATGGTGGCTAACTTACGAGTACAAGAATAAGATGAGCATCTACGCAAACGGTCGCAACTAGTAGTGATCGCTAAAGATCCTGAACTACTTACGAGTCAAACATAACCCCACCGTGTTCTCTTCTCAAAGTGAAAAGAGACAGTCACGGTTACTCACACAGTTGTGTGTTTTACTTCGGATCCTCTATCAAGTTTTCTACAACAAGACATTAACAAATTCCAATCTGCCACATAACCGCGGGCACGACTTTCGAAAGATCATAACCCTGCAGGGGTGTCCCAACTTAGCCCATCACAAGCTCTCACGATCAGCTGAAGTGATAAATATAATATCATCACCCCTTATCTTAGGGAAATCCGATCAGGCTCGGCATCCCGGTGCACAAGACATTTCGACAATGGTAAAACAAGTCCAACAAGACCTCCCGGCGTGCCGACACCCTGATAGTAGCCGCGTGTATCTCGTCTCAGGCCACGTCCGGATGGGCGATGCTACAGGTAAAACCAGCCCTCGGGTTTCCCCAAGGTGGCCCTGCAGGACCCCCGTTTGGGACCAACACCATCAGCACTGGCCCCCCTGCTATGTAGAAAGAATCCTCGGGTAGCGCTAACTCCCTATGCAATTTAATTAATTAATTAAGTTGTTATTATGAGCAAATTAAAACCAATGTTGGGCCTTGCTGGAGGAGTTTTATTCAAAGACGAAGTGTCAAGGGCTCCCCATATACCCAACCGTGTAAGGAACGCAAAATCAAGGAACATAATGCCGTTTTATCGGCGCCTAAGGTGGCATGAGTGGAACAAAACACCGAGCAAAAGGCCAAGCCTTCCACCCATGCCCAGTATATAGGTGTGTTAATAATAGTAATAGATATTATGATATTCCAACAACAAGTTCCCTCCTGGAACGAACTTCATCTTCACCTACAACTAACAACGCTATAAGAGGGGCTGAGCAAGCGGGTAACATAGCCAAACAATGGTTTTTGCTAGGAAGGTTTCACAGGTTAGAGGTTTCATGGCAACAAGGAGAGGGGCTGACAATAAGATGGGTAGCGCGACAAATAACGATAGCATCGAGACACTAAGCATGGCAATGATAGTAAAGGTATCCAAGGGTATGGTCATCTTGCCTGAGATCCCGCAAGGAAGAAGAACGGATCCATGAAGAAGACGGAGAAGAAGCCTTGAAGAAGAACCACGGGTAGACGAACGAATCCTCACGAACGCAACGAAACAAGCACTAACGAGAAGAAGCAAGCAATACGGTAAACACACAACACAAGATCATTACAATATGCTCAACCAAGTATTATGCAAAACAAGTCTACATATGAAGCACAACATGGCTATATAGGAAGCACAACAAGTCTATACAGGAAGCATAACATGGCAAGGTAGGAAGCACAGAAAAACAACACAAGTCTATATGATGCAATACATGGCAAGGTATGATGCATGACAAGACTATACAGGAAGCACAACAAGTCTATACAGGAAGCATTACATGGCAAGGTATGAAGCACAGAAAAACAACACAAGTCTATATGATGCAATACATGGCAAGGTATGATGCACTGCAGATGCACTTAGGATGCATTACATGACAACATAGGAAGCACACCAGAACAACACAAGAACAAGACAATAAGCTCAAGCAAGTAGGATGCAAGACAGATCCATATAGGATGCAAAACATGACAAGGTAGGAAGCACAGAGAAGTAACATAAGAACAACAAGTTTAAATGAGGCCAGAAGCTACTTAAGACAAATCCGGTAAGTCCTCATATGCATAGTTTGAAATTAGTCCATATCTGCACAAACCTTAAGTTAAATTTGTTAAACAGCAATTTAATATGCACCATCATGATCTACACGTAATTCTAGTCAAGTTTCATATAAAGTTTGTTTAATTCGGAGCTACGGCCTAGAAGATATGAGCAAAACAAGTTAAGCATGGCAACGGTGCAAGATGCATCCAAACATCAAGCAAACACACTCCAAACAAGTAAACAAGATGATATTATGATTCTAAATGCAAAATCACACAAGTTTCATATAAGGAACACTCAAAACGGAGCAACGGGCTAAAAGATACACATGAAACAAGATATAACAACAAGCTGAAGTTAACAGCCACATAGCAACTTTGGAGCAAGGTAAATATATGCTACAACACTCAAACATGGTGACAAGAAGCATGGACATGAAGTAGACATATCCTACAGCAAACAATTCCATTGGAGCATCTCCATAGGAGGCATGGATCAACATCAACAAGCTACAACATTTTGATCGTGACAATAAAAACCTGACAGTAATATTTTATAGCAACTTGGGAGCAAGGATTAAATAAGCTACAGCAAGCCAAAAGAGCAAGTAAGGGCATGAATGGATAGACAATAACATATACAACAAGGAAAGATCAATGTCCACCCCAAAACTAACATGGATTTACCTAGGGCATCAAGAAAACATAGCAGCAGGATATTACAGATTACAGACTTAGTGAAATTTCACCAAGTGTTAAAACAGTAACATTAGCATGGCATGTTTACAAGCATGTTTAAGTCACCTCAAGGCATATCATGGAAAGTTAAAAGCACCACATCAAAGAGCACATCATGGAGATTCTAAAACATCTAGGCATGTGACATGGGGACAAACACAATAATAGCAACGAGCTCCTCAATTAGGCATCTCGTAACAAGTTTTAGCACATAACAACCAAATGCACTTTTGCAACAGAGATAAACATGGCAATATGAACTCTAACATGCATGCTACAGCAACCATCATGTAGTACTCTTCACAAGGAACATTTTGACATATCATATGCATCATTTGGATAAACATGCACCAAGTTATCATATCTCAAACATGGCAACAAAATAACAAGTAGCAGCAGTTTATAACAAGTAGCACTCTTGCAACAGATATTAGAGCATCTATATGAACTCAAACGAGCATGGCACAATGGAACAAAGTGTAGAGCATGTCACCACGATCATTTTGACATATCATTCACTCAATTTGGATCACCACACAAAAAGATATCACCAGTCAAAGATGCAACATTATAACAGTTTTCAGGGGACTTAGCAAAAAAATAGCACCTCGGAAATGGACATGTCCAGAGGCAGCAGACACTTCTGGCGGCGGGACACGCGGGGCAGGGGCACGGTAGAGGGAAGGCGGACATGTCCGGCTCCCCGGACATGTCCGTTGGCGGCGGCCGTTGCGGGCCCACAATCAGTGGCTCACGACGGCGTCTGCACGGGAGGCTCGATCCAGCCCGAAGGAGAGATTGGGGCAGCGCTGGACATGGCCGCCGGCGGCGTTGGGGCGAGACGACGGCGAGGCGGCCTCGAAGACGCGGGGATGGAGTGCTCCGGTCTGGATCTGGCCGGATCTAGGCCGAGCAGAGGCGGGGAGGCGCTTGACGGGGAGCTCGGCTCCCATGGCGGCAGGGAAGAGCTGGGCCGCCGGTGAGGCGGCGCGGTGATGTCTACACACGCTTCTATTCTTGTAGACTATGTTGGGCCTCCAAGCGCAGAGGTTTGTAGGACAGCAGCAATTTCCCTCAAGTGGATGACCTAAGGTTTATCGAACTCAGGGAAGTAGAGGTCGAAGATGGTCTCTCTCAAGCAATCCTGCAACTAAAATACAAGAAGTCTCTTGTGTCCCCAACACACCTAATACAACTAGGAGTTGTATAGGTGCACTAGTTCGGCGAAGAGATGGTAAAATATGGATGATAGGAGTGGCAAAGCAAAGTAATATAAATCTGTAATAAAAAGTGCAGCAAGCAAGCAAGTGGTAAATGTGAGCACAAATGGTATTGCAATGGTGGAAACAAGGCCTAGGCTTCATACTTTCACTAGTGGCAACTCCCAACAATATTAACATAATCGAATCACATGATATTTCCCATAAAACATGCAATGGAGACGCACTCGGAGGTCATTCCTTTGTGGTCAAGAGAGGACGAGAATTATGTAGGGCTATAAAAGCACACCTCAAAGTTCGTAATTCTCAATCTATGGATTTCCCAATGTCACCGCGGCCATCCAAAGAGAGTACCACAATCACCACAACATATCTCAAGGATAGTCAAAGACAAGCACCAAGAGACTCTCAATCTTCAATCAACACACAAAAGAGAAAATCACTCATGAAAATATTCTTCTAACCCATGTCCAATAGACCGCTGTCACCTTGGTCTCGGGGATTATACTAGATAAAGACAAGTGAGTACATCAATCCAATACATAGAGGAAGGGGAAATATCATGGGATCACCCTAGATTAACATAGCCTATGATCACAACGAAGATCACATCATGGGAGAGAGAATTGACCACATAGCTACTAGTAGAAACCTCAGCCCCGAGGAGGAACTACTCCCGCATCATGGAGGGAGGAAGCAACGTCGATGGAGATGAATCCGGGGGCACTTCCCCGTCCCGGCAGGATGCCGGCAGAGGAATTCTGGTCCCCCAAAACTTGGTGGCGATGGCGGCGGAGATCGGAATAGCTTCTGGAGAAAAGGGTTCCGAAATCAGGGTTTCCGCGACGCGGTGTAAATATATGCCAAAGGGGGTCACCAGAGGAGGTAAGGGGGGCCCAGGCGGCCTGGCGAGGCGGCCAGGGGTGGGGCCGCCCCCTCAGGGCGCCTGGAGCCCCTCTGGCCCCCCTCTGGCCCTACTTCTGCCGCATGGAAGCTTCTGGAGCGCTGATTTTTTATATATTTTTCCCGGAATTTTTCTGGCAATTTAAGTAATGGGAAAACCTGAAATACAAAAACAGCAGAAAACAGAAACTGGCACTGGGGTGCACTGAGTTAATAGGTTAGTCCAAATATGATCAAAAGTGTATGGAAGTGCATAAATATCATAGCAATATCACACAAAAGAGGCATGGAGCAAGCAGAAATTATAGATACGTTTTGGACGTATCACGGGGACGAGGGTCGGCTCGAGGTCGTCGGCAGGGGGCGCGACGGCTACGCTGGTGCGGGGCGGCGACGGAGGAAGGAGCACTCCGGCGTCGGGGGAAGAGCTGGCCGGGGCGGAGCTCTGCGGCGTTCGGCGGCGGTGCAACGACGGGGACGCAGGAGCGGAGCGAGCGGGAGGCTCGGGACGCACGGGGCGGAGCGGCCCAGATCCGGCCCACGGCGGGCTGCGGCCGGGCCTGGAGGGCCTGGCGCGGCTGGGAGGCGCGGAAGACGTGGCTTTGGCCACATGGCGCACAGGGAGTGGCCAGGGCGGCTGACTGGATGGCGGCGGCCACTAGGAGGGCGCCAAGTGGCGGCGGTGGAGAGGGGCTGCGCGGAAATTGAGGCTGGTGGCGCGGATTTCGAGGGAGAAGTGGCTGGAGGTTAGGGAAGAGGCTAGGGGATGCCCAAAATGGACATGGGGGTGTTTATATAGGGAAAATACTAGGGTTTGGGGGGTTTTAGACCGTTCCGGAGCCATCGGATCGCGATCCAACGGCAACGGAGCGAAGGGGAAGTTAGAAAGGCCTAGGTGGGCTATGTAGAGTAGTTGGGCTGAGGTGAGAGGAGAGGGAGAGAGGCCCGCGAGGGTTTTCGGAGACCGAAAACGTCCGACGATTAAATCGGCGACTAGCGCCGCTATATATATATCCGTTGGGCTATCAACGGACTCCGAATGCGATGAAATTTGGCAGGCGGCCTGTCTACACTATAATAAGACCACACGCCAAGTTTCACCCCATTCCGAGAACGTTTTTCAGCCACTCATAAAATAAATATTCGGAGGCACCGCAGGCACGTGTAAGTGTGCCTGCGCTCAGAACGGACAACAGAGAGGACGAGGAAACTCAGACGGATGCAAGTTTTGAAAACATGAAGATGCAATGCACACGATGACATGGCAAGATGCAACACGCAAGCAAATGACATGGCACTGACAACGAATAACTGGCTGACACCTGGCGCACCGGTCTCGGGGTGTCACAACACTCCCCTACTAACAAGAGATCTCGTCCCGAGATCTTAGGAACGAGACGGAAGGAAAAAGGAAGAACAAAGTTCTTCGAGGACAAAAGAGTGAAAGCAAAGAACCTTGAGAGGATGAACAACTCGAAAGAAAGGATACAACGGAGATGAACGAAGTTGCAAGACTTCGTTAGACAAGAGGAAGAACGAACACGACAAGAACCAAAAGGTTGAAGGATATGAAACAAGAGCTAAAGGAACAAGAATGAACTCGCAACCACTCCGGTTATAAGAGGTATAAAATGAATTGAACGAAGTAATTCGGGTAGCACTCTGGCTGGAACTGAAAGAAATACACACCGGTTGAACAGAATGGAATGGAACAAGAACTGCAAAGATGAAATGTTACTCGACGAGGTGAATAATACAATGCCTCCGGAAGAATGGAAAGAATGCGATGAAAAGAACGGAGAAGAAGTTGACAACTTACACCACGAATGAGTTTGAAGAGAATCTTCGAGAGAAAAGCTTGAACGGAGTTGTTGAGAAAATCAACAACCAAAAGAATAAGCTTGTTATGGACTTATTGAAAACATCTCAAAACTTGAGGTGAATTATGCCACAACCAAAAGATGGATTAGCTGAGAATGAAGAAATGCAAAACTCCCTTTTCAAAAGAATACGGAGAATTATTTGCATCTCGAGAGGCAAAAGAATAAGAATGCTTGAGTTGCTCCAGAAGAATTAGATGGACGTTGCAGAATGAATTAAACATGAGGAACCGCCATAACGAACTCCGGTAACAAAAAAGGATGATGATAGAAATAGAAATGACGGGTGAAAAGAATAAGATTAAGGCCTCCGGTGAATAGTCGGGGTTCCGACGAGATAGCCGAGAAAAACTTTGAACTCCGGAAAAGGAAAGATGAAAGGACTTGGAATTAGAATTTATTCATCAAGAATAAACTCTGAAGGAAGGAATTAAATCGACTCGATGAAAACGAATAAGAATTATGTTATGCTCATCCTCCATCAATTAAATTGATGCGAAGCAATGGATTCGCACACTACTTATTCTCCTTGAAATGATTAAAGAGGGATATATCGCGAACTTGCTACAATCTTCATGAAACATCGGTAGGATTGGAATAAAGATGAATGAGTTGACATGATAGGACCGGAAAAGAACTGTCGAGCGAATCACCGTAAAGAATTGAAGCCGGGTGAAGAAAAGGAACGAACCACCGTGAAGAATTAAAATCGAGTGAAGAACGAGAATTCCCACCGTAAGGAATGAAATTGGACGATGCAAGAGGAGAAGCCACCGTGAAGAATTGAGATTGAGTGAACACAAGAGAATGAAACTCCGGAAAGAATAAAGCACTTGAGGAAATTTAGATACAGGAGAACGAAGAGATCGTGAACTGATTAGAGAATACTTGAACAAGCACAGGAAGAATGTGAGACGAACGAAGAGGCATCAACGAAGAATATTTGGAGGATGAAGTTGAAAACTGAGGATGAAGAAATATTCTGAAATGATAGCCTTCGGAGGAACACAAGAAAATAATTCATGAACTACTCCGGATGAATGAAGAGAAGAAAGGTTGAACCACTGCTGAAAAGAATTGAAAGCGATCTTGGAGAAGGCATGTGACTGATGGAATCCATACTTACGTCACACTTGAAAAGAATTTGGAACACTCCGGGAAATTAGAGGAGTCAGGTAAGATCCTAGGAAAGACCTGTGGGTTATGAGCCCACCAAAGGGAGAACTCCGTTGAAATGGAATGCAAAGGAGATGATGCACCGGAACAAATGAAAAACTCGAATGAGGTGACAACCTCGAATTAATCGGAAGACAGACGAATATCCTGAGATTTCTTCGGAACTCCAGAATAATTAAATGGCGAGGGGTAAACGAGCAAGAGGAACATCTGAGCCGAGGGAAAAGAATATGATGAACACCGAATACTGGGATTGAAATCCACCGGAGAGAAGAAGAGGTGAAGAAAATCAAATGAGAGGAGAACTCATCGGAGAAGAAAAAAGATGAAGGATGACGAACTAAACGAGAATTCACCAGTTGAAATAACTGAGGAAAGAATGCAAAGGATTCACACGAGTAGGATGAATACTCGATTAAGGACTCCGGCTCCGAGAAACAAAAAGGGTGGGCGGGTGGGAAAAAGAAAGATAACTTCGGAAGGTGAAACAACACCGGTTGGAAAGAACTGAGGATTGCACTTGCAAAGAAGAAGAGGGTTGAATCCACTTGACAAGAGATGCACCAGATGAAAGAACTAACAACGCGACGAACGAAAACTATCTACGTGATCCTAAAAAAAAATTGAAGGGGAAGAGGAGTAATTCAAAACACCTACGTCAAGATTCCTCACCAGAGCGACGAAGGGGCAAGGGAGTAAAAAGAATTCCTACTCTCCGATATAGCTAGACTTCGAAAAAGTTTTCTGCTAGACTCAACAACGGCCAAGCTACGATCAATCAACGGAGCTCCTATGGTCGGTCGAGGCTCTGGTACCAACTTGTCAGGCCCAATATGCGATTCTATCTCGATCACGTGACACTTACGTGATTGGGGCACAACCGCATTTCGGGCGCTTAGCAAGATGGATATCATTACATCGTACCATTACATACATACATGGGGATATAACAATACATACAAGTCACGTGAATACAACAATATCAATACAAAGTATCCGACAACGGATACAAACATGAAAAGCACAAAGACATCCATCTACTATCCCAGGCTGCCGACCCGGAACCTAACCCAAGACTGAAGAAGAAGAACTCCAACAAAAGAACAACGCTCTCACGTCAAGTCATCGGAAACCTGCACCTGCAACTGTTGTTGTAGTATCTGTGAGCCATGAAGACTCAGCAATCCCATAACCATGGGTAACAAGACTATCAAAGCTTAATGGGTAGGAAGAGGTAAAGTGGTGAGGTTGCAGCAGCGGCTAAGCAATATATATGGTGGCTAACTTACGAGTACAAGAATAAGATGAGCATCTACGCAAACAGTCGCAACTAGTAGTGATCGCTAAAGATCCCGAACTACTTACGAGTCAAACATAACCCCACCGTGTTCTCTTCTCAAAGTGAAAAGAGACAGCCACGGTTACTCACACAGTTGTGTGTTTTACTTCGGATCCTCTTTCAAGTTTTCTACAACCGGACATTAACAAATTCCAATCTACCACATAACCGCGGGCACGGCTTTCGAAAGATCATAAACCTGCAGGGGTGTCCCAACTTAGCCCATCACAAGCTCTCACGATCAGCTGAAGTGATAAATATAATATCATCACCCCTTATCTTAGCGAAATCCGATCAGGCTCGGCATCCCAGTGCACAAGACATTTCGACAATGGTAAAACAAGTCCAGCAAGACCTCCCCGCGTGCCGACACCCTGATAGTAGCCGCGTGTATCTCGTCTCAGGCCATGTCCGGATGGGCGATGCTACAGGTAAAACCAGCCCTCGGGTTTCCCCAAGGTGGCCCTGCAGGACCCCCGTTTGGGACCAACACCATCAGCACTGGCCCCCCTGCTATGTAGAAAGAATCCTCGGGTAGCGCTAACTCCCTATGCAATTTAATTAATTAATTAAGTTGTTATTATGAGCAAATTAAAACCAATGTTGGGCCTTGCTGGAGGAGTTTTATTCAAAGACGAAGTGTCAAGGGGTCCCCATATATCCAACCGTGTAAGGAACGCAAAATCAAGGAACATAATGCCGGTTTATCGGCGCCTAAGGTGGCATGAGTGGAACAAAACACCGAGCAAAAGGCCAAGCCTTCCACCCATGCCCAGTATATAGGTGTGTTAATAATAATAATAGATATTGTGATATTCCAACAACAAGTTCCCTCCTGGAACGAACTTCATCTTCACCTGCAACTAACAACGGTATAAGAGGGGCTGAGCAAGCGGGCAACATAGCCAAACAATGGTTTTTGCTAGGAAGGTTTCACAGGTTAGAGGTTTCATGGCAACAAGGAGAGGGGCTGACAATAAGATGGGTAGCGCGACAAATAACGATAGCATCGAGACACTAAGCATGGCAATGATAGTAAAGGTATCCAAGGGTATGGTCATCTTGCCTGAGATCCCGCAAGGAAGAAGAACGGATCCATGAAGAAGATGGAGAAGAAGCCTTGAAGAAGAACCACGGGTAGACGAACGAATCCTCACGAACGCAACGAAACAAGCACTAATGAGAAGAAGCAAGCAATACGGTTAAAACACAACACAAGATCATTACAATATGCTCAACCAAGTATTATGCAAAACAAGTCTACATATGAAGCACAATATGGCTATACAGGAAGCACGACAAGTCTATACAAGAAGCATAACATGGCAAGGTAGGAAGCACAGAAAAACAACACAAGTCGATATGATGCAATACATGGCAAGGTATGATGCATGACAAGACTATACAGGAAGCACAACAAGTCTATACAGGAAGCATTACATGGCAAGGTATGAAGCACAGAAAAACAACACAAGTCTATATGATGCAATACATGGCAATGTATGATGCACTGCAGATGCACTTAGGATGCATTACATGACAACATAGGAAGCACACCAGAACAACACAAGAACACGACAATAAGCTCAAGCAAGTAGGATGCAAGACAGATCCATATAGGATGCAAAACATGACAAGGTAGGAAGCACATAGAAGTAACATAAGAACAACAAGTTTAAATGAGGCCGGAAGCTACTTAAGACAAATCCGGTAAGTCCTCATATGCATAGTTTGAAATTACTCCAGATCTGCACAAACCTTAAGTTAAATTTTTTAAACAACAATTTAACATGCACCATCATGATCTACACGTAATTCTAGTCAAGTTTCATATAAAGTTTGTTTAGTTCGGAGCTACGGCCTAGAAGATATGAGCAAAACAAGTTAAGCATGGCAACGGTGCAAGATGCATCCAAACATCAAGCAAACACACTCCAAACAAGTAAACAAGTTGATATTATGATTCTACATGCAAAATCACACGAGTTTCATATAAGGAACACTCAAAACGGAGCAACAGGCTAAAAGATACACATGAAATAAGATATAACAACAAGCTGAAGTTAACAGCCACATAGCAACTTTGGAGCAAGGTAAATATATGCTACAGCACTCTAACATGGTGATAAGAAGCATGGACATGAAGTAGACATATCTTACAGCAAACAAGTCCATTGGAGCATCTCCATAGGAGGCATGGATCAACATCAACAAGCTACAACATTTGAATCATGATAATAAAAACCTAACAGTAATATTTTATAGCAACTTGGGAGCAAGGATTAAATAAGCTACAGCAAGCCAAAAGAGCAAGTAAGGGCATGAATGGATAGACAATAACATATACAACAAGGAAAGATCAATGGCCACCCCAAAACTAACATGGATTTACATAGGGCCTCAAGCAAACATAGCATCAAGATATTACAGATTCCAGACTTAGTGAAATTTCACCAAGTGTTAAAACAGTAACATTAGCATGGCATGTTTACAAGCATGTTTAAGTCACCTCAAGGCATATCATGGAAAGTTAAAAGCACCACATCAAAGAACACATCATGGAGATTCTAAAACATCTAGGCATGTGACATGGGGACAAACACAACAATAGCAACGAGCTCCTCAATTAGGCATCTCGTAATAAGTTTTAGCACATAACAGCCAAATACACTTTTGCAACAGAGATAAACATGGCAATATGAACTCTAACATGCATGCTACAGCAACCATCATGTAGTACTCTTCACAAGGAACATTTTGACATATCATATGCATCATTTGGATAAACATGCACCAAGTTATCATATCTCAAACATGGCAACAAAATAACAAGTAGCAGCAGTTTATAACAAGTAGCACTCTTGCAACAGATATTAGAGCATCTATATGAACTCAAACGAGCATGGCACAATGGAACAAAGTGTAGAGCATGTCACCACGATCATTTTGACATATCATTCACTCAATTTGGATCACCACACAAAAAGATATCACCAGTCAAAGATGCAACATTATAACAGTTTTCAGGGGACTTAGCAAAAAAATAGCACCTCGGAAATGGACATGTCCAGAGGCAGCAGACACTTCTGGCGGCGGGACACGCGGGGCAGGGGCACAGTAGAGGGAAGGCGGACATGTCCGGCTCCCCGGACATGTCCGTTGGCGGCGGCCGTTGCGGGCCCACAATCAGTGGCTCACGACGGCGTCTGCACGGGAGGCTCGATCCACCCCGAAGGAGAGATTGGGGCAGCGCTGGACATGGCCGCCGGCGGCGTTGGGGCGAGACGACGGCGAGGCGGCCTCGAAGACGCGGGGATGGAGTGCTCCGGTCTGGATCTGGCCGGATCTAGGCCGAGCAGAGGCGGGGAGGCGCTTGACGGGGAGCTCGGCTCCCATGGCGGCAGGGAAGAGCTGGGCCGCCGGTAAAGAAACAGTCACGGTTACTCACATAGTTGTGTGTTTTACTTCGGATCCTTTGTCAAGTTTTCTACAACCGGACATTAACAAATTCCAATCTGTCACATAACCATGGGCACGGCTTTCGAAAGATCATAACCCTGCAGGGGTGTCCCAACTTAGCCCATCACAAGCTCTCACGATCAGCTGAAGTGATAAATATAATATCATCACCCCTTATCTTAGGGAAATCCGATCAGGCTCGGCATCCCGGTGCACAAGACATTTCGACAATGGTAAAACAAGTCCGGCAAGACCTCCCAGCGTGCCGACACCCTGATAGTAGCCGCGCATATCTCGTCTCAGGCCACGTCCGGATGAGCTATGGTTACAGCGACCAGATACCCCAGGTTTCCAAGGGGCGGCACCGCAAGCTGCTCTATTTGGGACCAACACCATCGGCACTGGCCCCCCTGCTATGTAGAAGAATCCTCGGGTAGCGCTAACTTCCTATGCAATTTAATTAATTAATTAAGTTGTTATAATGAGCAAATTAAAACCAATGTTGGGCCTTGCTGGAGGAGTTTTATTGAAAGACGAACTCTCAAGGCGTCCCCATATACCCATCGTGTAAGGAACGCAAAATCAAGGAACATAATGCCGGTTTATCGGCGCCTAAGATGGCATGAGTGGAACAAAACACCGAGCAAAAGGCCAAGCCTTCCACCCATGCCCAGTATATAGGTGTGTTAATAATAATATTAGATATTGTGATATTCCAACAACAAGTTCCCTCCTGGAACGATTTTCATCTTCACCTGCAACTAACAACGCTATAAGAGGGGCTGAGCAAGTGGGTAACATAGCCAAACAATGGTTTTTGCTAGGAAGGTGTCAAAGGTTAGAGGTTTCATGGCAACAAGGAGAGGGGCTGACATAAATGATGGGTAGCGCGACATGTAACGATAGCATCGAGACACTAAGCATGGCAATGATAGTAAAGGTATCCAAGGGTATGGTCATCTTGCCTGAGATCCCGCAAGGAAGAAGAACGGTTCCGTGAAGAAGACGGAGAAGAAGCATTGAAGAAGAACCACGGGTAGACGAACGAATCCTCACGAACGCAACGGAACAAACACTAACGAGAAGAAGCAAGCAACACGGTAAACAAACCACTCAAGAACACGACAATATGCTCAACCAAGTATGATGCAAAACAAGTCTACTTATGATGCACAGAAAGTCTACACAGGAAGCAAAACATGGCAAGGTAGGAAGCACAGCAAAACAACACAAGTCTATATATGATGCATTACATGGCAAGGTATGATACATGACAAGACTACATAGGAAGCACAACAAGTCTATACAGAAAGCATAACGTGGCAAGGTAGGAAGCACAGAAAAACAACACAAGTCTATATGATGCAATACATGGCAAGGTATGATGCATGACAAGACTATACAGGAAGCACAACAAGTCTATACAGGAAGCATAATATGGCAAGGTAGGAAGCACAGCAAAACAACACAAGTTTATATGATGCAATACATGGCAAGGTATGATGCATGACAGACTATACAGGAAGCATAACATGGCAAAGTAGGAAGCACAGAAAAACAACACAAGTTTATATATGATGCATTACATGGCAAGGTATGATGCATGACAAGTGTACACAGGAAGCAAAACATGGCAAGGTAGGAGGCACGGAAAACAACACAATTTTATATGATGCAATACATGACAAGGTATGATGCAAGACAAATCTATACAGGAAGCATAGCATGGCAAGGTAGGTAGCACAACATGGCAAGGTAGGAAGCACAACATGGCAAGGTATGATGCAATACATGGCAACGGTGCAAGATGCACCCAAACATCAAGCAAACATACTCCAAACATGTTAACAAGATGATATTATGATTCTACATGCAAAATCACACAAGTTTCATATAAGGAACACCCCAAACGGAGCAACGGGCTAAAAGATACACATGAAACAAGATATAACAACAAGCTGAAATTAACAGCCACATAGCAACTTGGAAGCAAGAAATATATATGCTACATCACTCAAACATGGTGATAAGAAGCATGGACATGAAGTAGATATATCCTACAGAAAACAACTCCATTGGAGCAACTCCATAGGAGGCTTGGATCAATAGCAACAAGCTACAACATTTTGATCATGACACTAAAAACCTGACAGCAATATTTTATAGCAACTTGGGAGCAAGAAATAAGTAAGCTAAAGCAAGCCAAAAGAGCAAGTGAGGGCATGAATGGATA
The DNA here is from genome assembly GCA_902687465.1 of Secale cereale. NCBI lineage: Eukaryota > Viridiplantae > Streptophyta > Magnoliopsida > Poales > Poaceae > Secale > Secale cereale. The sequence goes on from LR738712.1 coordinate 577,675,068, forward strand.
GACAACAACATATACAACAAGGAATGATCAATGGCCACCCCAAAACTAACATGGATTCACCTAGGGCATCAAGCAAACATAGCATCAGGATATTGCAGATTCCAGACTTAGTGAAATTTCACAAAGTGTTAAAACAGTAATAACAACATGGCATGTTTGCGAGCATGTTTAAGTCAACACAAGGCATATCATGGAAAGTTAAATGCACCACATCAAAGAACACATCATGGAGATTCTAAAACATCTAGGCATGTGGCAAGGGGACAAACACAACAATAGCAACGAGCTCCTCAACTAGGCATCTCGTAACAAGTTTCAGAACATAACAGCCAAATGCACTTTTGTAACAGAGATTAACATGGCAATATGAACCCTAGCATGCATGCTACAGCAACCAAAATGTAGAGCATCTCATGATGAACATTTTGACATATCATTTGCATCATTTGGATGAACATGCACCAAGTTATCATATCTCAAACATGGCAACAAAATAACAAGTAGCAGCAGTTTATAACAAGTAGCACTCTTGCAACAGATATTTAAACATCTAGATGAAGTCAAATGAGCATGGCACAATGGAACAAAGTGTAGAGCATATCACCACGATCATTTTGACATATCATACACTCAATTTGGATAATTACACACAAAGTTTTCACTAAGCAAACATGCAACAAAAATGCTGACAGAATAAAAGACTTAGCAGTTTTTCAGAGGAAAACGAGCGACAGATAGCCATACATCGCACATGGGCGAGGGATAGAAGGGGCTCACCAGGTGGGCTCGGTCCATGGCAGAAGGAAGAGGAGGAGCTGGGCTGCGGGCTGGCAGGGAGGCACTGGAGCTGGGCCCGGTCGGTGGGATGCGGCCCAGGGGAGCGGCGGCTCGGCTGGTGGCGGAGCTGGGCCGGCCCGCAGGGAAGGAGCAGGCCGGCTGAGAGGGGGCCGGCCGGCGCGGGGCAGGTGGCGGCCCAGGCGAGGGGCTCTGGCCTCGCCGTTCTCGTGCGCCCGCACGAGCGAGAGGAGGACGGCGATCCTGGCGGCGCACGCCGATGGCGACGGAGCCTAGCAGCAGGTACGGGAGGAGGTCGGGGGAGCGGAAACGGGAAGATCTCGCCGGGGCATGGCCGCGGCCGCCGGATCCGGCGAGGAGGAAGCTGGGGCGCGGCGCACGGAGGCGGAGCGTGCTGTGGCGACGAGGACGAGCGGGAGGTAGCCGGGTGCTGGTGAGCGCCACGGGGCGCTCGGAAGGCACGGCCGATCGGGCCCAGATCCGGCCCAGGGGCGGGCCTGGAGCGGGCTTCGCGGGCCAGGTGCGGTGGGAAGCTGGGGGAGCCACGTGGCAGGCCAGGAGTGGTGGAGGGCGCTGTTGGCGGCTGTGGCAGCCAATGGGGGCGCACCACTTGGCGAAAACGAGGTGGCGGCGGTGCTAGGTGGCAAGAGGTGGCTGGGGAGGCGCGTATTCCGAGGAGGAAGATGGTGGTGGCTGCGGGAGGAGAAGGGAAGGCTAGGAAATGCCTAATTTGGCATGGGGGTGTCTATATATAGACAAAACTAGGGTTAGGGGGTGTTTAGGGGTGTTTCGAGCCCTCCGATCGCGATTCGACGGATCCAATCGCGAGGTAAGGTAGGATGGGCCTAGGGGAGTGTAGTGGGCTGTGTTGGAGGGGTTGTGGGGAGAGAAGAGAAGAGGCCCACGGGGGTTTTCGGAGACCGAAAACATCCGACGTTTTAACCGGCGACTAGTGCCGCTATATATATCCGTTGGGCTATCAATCGAGCTCCGAATGCGATGAAATTTGGCAGGCGGCCTGTCTACACTATAATAAGACCACACGCCAAGTATCATCCCATTCCGAGAACATTTTCCGGCCACTCACAAAATAAATATTCGGAGGCACCGCGGGCGCGTGCAAGTGTGTCTGGGCTCAGAACGGACAACGGAAGGGACGAGGGAACTCAGGCGGATGCAAGTTTTGAAAACATGCTGATGCAAGCACACATGATGACATGGCAAGATGCACACGCAAGCAGAAGACATGGCACTGACAACGAATAACTGGCTGACACCTGGCGCATCGGTCTCGGGGTGTCACATGTCTGTCTCTCCCACTTTAGTTGGATCATATTCGATGAAAAGGGTCCTTATGAAGGGTAAATAGAAATTGGCATATCACGTTGTGGTTTTGGCGTAGGTAAGAAACATTCTTGCTAGAAACCTATAGCAGCCACGTAAAAACTTGCAACAACAATTAGAGGACGTCTAACTTGTTCTTGCAGCATATGTCGTGTGATGTGATATGGCCAAAAGGGGATGCGATGAATAATATATGTGATGTATGAGATTCATCATGTTCTTGTAATAGGAATCACGACTTGCATGTCGATGAGTATGACAACCGGCAGGAGCCATAGGAATCACGACTTGCATGTCAATGAATAATTTATTGTATGTCATGCGTGTCAATGAAAATGCCATGTAATACTTTACTTTATTGCTAATCGTTAGCCATAGTAGTAGAAGTAATAGTTCGCGAGACAACTTCATGAAGACACGACGATGAAGATCATGATGATGGAGATCATGGTGTCATGCCGGTGACGATGATGATCATGGAGCCCCAAAGATTGAGATCAAAGGAGCAAAATGATATTGGCCATATCATGTCACTATTTGATTGCATGTGATGTTTATCATGGTTTACATCTAATTTGCTTAGAACGACGGTAGCTTAAATAAGATGGTCTCTCACTAAAATTTCAAGAATTGTGTTCCCCCTAACTGTGCACCATTGCTAAGGTTCGTTATTCAGAAGCATCACGTGATGATCGGGTGTGATAGGCTCTAAAGTTTGCATACAACGGGTGTAAGCCAGATTTACACACGCAATACACTTAGGTTTACTTGACGAGCCTAGCATGTACAGACATGGCCTCGGAACACGAAAGACTGAAAGGTCGAACATGAGTCGTATAGAAGATACGATCAACATGGAGATGTTCACCGTTGATGACTAGTCCGTCTCACGTGATGATCGGACACAGCCTAGTCGATTCGGATCATTTTTCACTTGGATGACTAGAGGGATGTCTATCTGAGTGGGAGTTCATTAAATAATTTGATTAGATGAACTTAATTGTCATGAACATAGTCTAAATATCTTTACAATATGTCTTGTAGATCAAATGGCCCACGCTAATGTTGCCCTCAACTTCAACGCGTTCCTAGAGAAAACCAAGCTGAAAGACGATGGTAGCAACTATACGGATTGGGTCCGTAACTTGAGGATCATCCTCATAGCTGCCAAGAAAGCATATGTCCTTGAAGCACTTCTAGATGACGCACCCATTATCCCAGCAACTCAAGACGTTATGAACACCTGGCAGTCGCGTAGTGATGATTACTCCCTGGTTTAGTGCGGCATGCTTTACAGCTTAGAATCGGGGCTCCAAAAGTGTTTTGAGCAACACGGAGCATATGAGATGTTCCAGGAGCTGAAAATGGTTTTCCAAGCTCATGCCCGGGTCGAGAGATATGAAGTCTCCGACAAGTTCTACAGTTGTAAGATGGAGGAAAACAGTTCTGTCAGCGAGCAGATACTCAAAATGTCTGGGTTGCACAACCGCTTGTCTCAGTTGGGAGTTAATCTTCCAGATGACTCGGTCATTGACAGAATCCTCCAGTCGCTCCCACCTAGCTACAAGAGCTTTGTGATGAACTACAATATGCAAGGGATGGAGAAGTCCATTCCTGAGTTATATTCAATGCTGAAATCAGCGGACGTGGAGATCAAAAAGGAACATCAAGTGTTGTTGGTGAATAAGACCACTAAGTTCAAGAAAGGCAAGGGTAAAAAGAACTTCAAGAAGGACGACAAGGGAGTTGCCGCGCCCGGTAAGCCAGTTGCCGGGAGGAAGCCAAAGAATGGACCCAAGCCTGAGACTGAGTGCTTTTATTGCAAGGGAACGGGTCACTGGAAGCGGGACTTCCCCAAGTACTTGGCGGATAAGAAGGCTGGGAACGTCAAAGATACATATGATACACATGTTATTGATGTGTACCTTACCAGCGCTCGTAGTAGCTCCTGGGTATTTGATACCGGTGCAGTTGCTCACATTTGTAACTCTAAGAAGGAGCTGTGGAATAAGCGGAGACAGGCGAAGGACAAGGTGACGATGCTGATGGCTTCTCGCCCCTCGTTGGTTACCCCAAGTGGAAGGTTTGAGATGCAGTGTAGCGGAAGTTTTCCCTTGGCAAAGATACGAGGTTCGATTTCCCTGAGACTCCCAGTTTCAACAAGAAGGTGTCAACTGCTAACGGCGCCAGATATTAGCAATCAACGTGGACCTGCACACAGATACAAATAACTTTGCTCCCAACGAGTACAGAGAGGTTGTCAATCTCTTCGGCCTTGTAGTTTACAAAGGATCAAACGCAAGTGATAATAGTGATAGGTATTGCTGCAATAGTAAGTAAAAGCGTAAAGTAAATAGCGGATGTGATCAATGATGGTAATATGGACCGGGGTCCTATGATGTTCACTAGTGATGTCTCTCTCCCAAAAGACGATAAAACAGCTATGTGAGGTGAACGAATTACAGCTGGGCAATTGACAAAATTATGTGCGCAAACCAATGCTAACTATGTTGCAAGAAAGGTAGAGGTTCAAAGCATGGGCGGTACGCCAAGGCAAGTAGACCAAAATCCATCTGCATCTACTACTAATCATCCACCTTGAGATATCTATCCAGAACATCTCGCTGGTATTAAGTTGCGAGTCCCACCCATAGTGTAAACTCAAAGCAACAGACAACTGCATTAAAAGAACTTTGCGTAAAGTAAACAATCCTTGCACCCGCGGGCACAAGCACCGTTGTTTTCCCCCTTGTGGCAACAACACATCCCCTAGACTCATGTTTCTGTCACTCAAGCTAGTCATCGAGGGGCATGAACCCACAATCAAGCATAACGTTCCCTCTTGGAGTCACTACCTACTACTTGGCCAAAGCAATAAATAACAACGGAGAACATGCAAGAATTACTTACGAACATAAATATAAAAGAGGTAGATCAAATATATTACTCAAACACAATCTGAACATAATCTCACAATCCATCGGATCCCAGCAAACTCAACATAGCAACAGCATAAGGATTACATATGTGCCTCGATCATGTAGGGCAGCTCACGAGGACTAATTAGTGAAGCACAAGAACGGGAGGAGAACATCACATAGCTACTGGTCATGGACCCATGGTCCAAGGGAGACTACTCATCACTCATCCGGGAGGCGTCCATGGTGGTGGAGAGGCTCCCGGTGGTGATCCTCCCCTCCGGCAGGGTGCCGGGAAGAGTTCTCCTGGCGCTCCCGATCTTGGATGCGCGGCGGCGGCGGAACAGATATGAGATCGCGAAAAAGGGTTCCCGTCTCGAGGGTTTCGGGACACGGTATAAATATATGCCAAAGGAGGGCATCAACGGAGGCCCGGGGGGCCCAAGCACCCCCCGGCGCGGCCAGGAGGGGGGGTCGCGCCACCAGGGCGCCTGGAGCCCTGGTGCCCCCCCTCCGGCTGTACTTTGGCTACCGAGAAGCTTCTGGAACGCTGATTTTTTATATAATTTTTCCGGGATTTTTCTGGCAGTTCTCGTAATGGGAAAACCTGAAATACAAAAACAGTAGAAAACAGAAACTGGCACTGGGGTGCACTGAGTTAATAGGTTAGTCCAAATATGATCAAAAGTGTATGGAAGTGTATAAATATCATAGCAATATCACCCAAAAGAGGCATGGAGCAAGCAGAAATTATAGATACGTTTTGGACGTATCAACATCCCCAAGCTTAATTCCTGCTCGTCCTCGAGTAGGTAAATAATAACAAGAATAATTTCTGTGGTGACATGCTATTAACCATATAAGGATTTTTCATAGTCATATGACAAAAGCTTACTGAGACAATGAATCTGTAGTAATTAAGTTGCCTCATGAGAAAATCACAAAGAACTGAAAGTTTTACAACATGAAACTGAAACATCAAATAGATTTGTAATGAGCATGGTGTGCAAATATGATAAAGTGATATCTCACTTGCCCCCTTTAGTGAAGCAAAACATAAATGCAGGGGCACCTCCAAGGTTTAAGTGATGACTAGATACAATGATTTCAAAATAAACGATATCATAATCATGCAAAAGACAATGCTACTTTGGGACAATGCACATTACACTCAGAATAACAATCATGCTCTCAGTAGTTGGTGCTTTAAAAGAAGGTGGAGACTCTCGAACCGTGGCTTTTGTTGGCAAGGTTGAAAACCCGTAGTCGGAAACAAAGACAAAACATGTACTAGAGCTCTTGGTTTTAAAACAGAAGTAATAATATATATTTTTTCTTAGATCATGCATGTTTCGTTAACGAATGCTAGCAGACAACTCAATTACTTCTTCAGATGGACAAGTTTCGAGGAACGGCTCCCGAATGAGGACGATCACATCCTCTTAATCTCCTTTGTTTATCACTGCCAAAGTTTTCTGATTTCTCATGAACAAAGCATGAAGGAGGGTTTGTTTGTTATATTAATTTTGAGCCGGGCGCACTCAATGCCAGTTCCTTCTCGTATTATGGGTTTGCACATTAGACATGCAATCCCGGGGTGAAGCTTGTCCAACTTAAAAAGATCATGAATTAACTACTACTTCCTCATGGACTTAAAACAAAGGCACAAAATAGGAATGCATTTTTTTTCTTTTTGAATAATTTCGAGATAGTACATGAAAGTCTTCGTTAGGAATGGCAGGTAAAAAACCATGTAGGAAGGTATGGTGGACTCATATGGCATAACTGGTTTAAAGGATTTTGGATGCACAAGCAGTCAGTCCGCTTAGTACAGGCGAAGGTTAGCAAAAGACTGGGAGCGACCAACTAAGAGAGCAATGACGGTCATAATCATGCAGAGCGACAAAGCAACATTGAATCAGGCATGGAAGTTATATCGCTACTCAGAAACAAAAGATCATCAAGGCTTGACAGACTTTCTTTACAGTCTTAAATATGCGTGAGCATACGCCAAGTCAATCAAAATAAATTCTTGAAGGAAGATATTAATAAACCATACCACATCATAGGCAAACAAATCATGTTGGTACTCCAATAACACATTGGGAACCCCCCCAGCTATTTGAGACTAACCATAAGAAAAAAATGAACTACTAAGCACCATTATGCACGTAGCATCTTTATCATAGACATATCAACCAATGCAACGGAAGCAAACTCTCTTAATAAGATAATCATGTTAAATAAAGAGAGTTCAAGCAACCAACTAAACAAAAGCTCTTTAAAAAGATAAGCATGAAAACTAAAAGCTAAGCATGATAGTAGCTATTGAAAGACAAAGAACACACACAGCAAAGATAGACATGAAAATTCTATGTTATGTTCTAGGTAGAAGTGGAGCGTGTTTCTCTTCCACATAAAGAAGGCTGAGTTCCGACTCGTTATGAAAAGCTAAAGAAAACTAAAAATGAAAACTAAAAGCAAGACGCTCCAAGCATAGCACATAACACATGAAGTGATAAAAATATAGCGGAACGTAAGACGAACTGATAATGTTGATGGAGAAGGGGATGCACGGGGGCATCCCCAAGCTTAGACGCTTGAGTCTCCTTGAATATTTCTTGGGGGTGCATGGGGGCATCCCCAAGCTTGAGCGTTTGACACTCCTGAATCTTTTTATCATCTTCCCTCGCACACTTGAAAACTCCCTTCATACATAACTCATCATAATCTGATTAGCGAGGTTAGTACCCATAAGAAAATAATTGTTCCTTGCTGGAAATAAAGATATTCTTGAAGGTCTACTGTTTCTCAAGATTGCCAAAAGGTTTTTGCAAAGAAAAAACAAGCTCTAGGTTTGCAAAATGAAGGAAAGGCAAAACATGACAGAATCTGTGAAAAACAGAACATCAGGTAGTAAATGATTTTTTTTCGGGGCACTTCTGCAACTCTAATCAAAAAACTCAAAACAGACGCACGAAAGACAATTGTATAGAGCACGCTGTCGAAAAAATTCAGACCAAAAAGATGATCTGGTGATTTTATACGAATTTTTCTATCCAAGGACAGAATCTGTTTCCTGGACAGCATGTCACAACTTTTGAACTTTCTTGCAATCAGAGGCTACACTTGGCACATGGTTGAAAAGCAAAGATACAATGATGATGCTACTGTAGTAACAACATCAAGACACAACAAAAGAAAAATAAAATTTATTCATGTGGGCTGCCTCCCAAAAGCGCTTTCTTTTATGCCTTTAAGCTAGGCATAATGCAAAGAGGAATCAATAACCATCATAATAATCGGAGTTATAAATTGCTTCAAATGGTTCCTCAACAAGTTCACTCTTGTTCCTTCTAGGGAAGGGGTACACACCTTTTGCCTTCCCGCGTAAGCAGATTTGTCCCTTACCTATATCGATGAAGCCTTTTACCGCTCGGAGGAAGTCCCTTCCAAGCACTATATTTCCTTGGTTTGGCTCCATGATGAAGAAATCGACCATTGTAATCCCTTTAAGGAATTTAACTGGCACGTCTTTTATTCTTCCCTGGATTTCAGAAATATCTCCATTAGTGTGTTCATGATAAGATGGTAATCTATCCATGTTAAATTTTAAAGAATCACGAACAATTTTTGGCATAGTAGAAACCATAGATCCAATATGACAATAAGCAAGGAAGTCTTGATTAGAGATGCTAATCCTAACAAAAGGCTCCCAATCATTGTCTATTTCCAAAATGTCTTTCTTATTGGGTTTGGGTTTCTCTACCTTCATCAAGTCTAGAGCATCCATTCTTTTCTCAATAGTAGCAAGTCTATCTATGACAATATCAAAGTTATGATCATAAACAAAGTAACTAGATAGACCATGTATAATTTCAAGAGCTCTAGCTTCATCACACTCTAGGAAATCTCCTTCAGCTATAATATCAAGAGAGTGTTTACACCATTTAAAAAGACCATGGTAAAAATTTCTAAGCACAATTTTTATAGGTATCCAAGGCATAATTCTCCTATGTGCATCAGAAATTCTGTCCCATGCCTTCTTCATATTTTCTCCATCCTTTTGATGGAAATCTAGGACTTCAGATTCCCTCAAAGCACCAAATCCTAACATGCTTGACTAAACAGAAAGGACTACTAGCAGAAGAGCAAATAATTTTTTTTTGTAATTTTGGATAGAAGACACTAAAGCAAAAACTGAAAGGTAAACTAACAAGACTAAAAAGCAAAGGTAAAAGATAGCGTGCAACTCCCCTATCTTGAAGAGTGGAGTCCCCGGCAACGGCGCCAGAAAACTTTGCTTGATGGCTTCTCGCCCCTCGTTGGTTACCCCAAGTGGAAGGTTTGAGATGCAGTGTAGCGGAAGTTTTCCCTTGGCAAAGATACCAAGGATCGATTTCCCTGAGACTCCGAGTTTCAACAAGAAGGTGTCAACTGCTAACGGCGCCAGATATTAGCAATCAACGTGGACCTGCACACAGATACAAATAACTTTGCTCCCAATGAGTACAAAGAGGTTGTCAATCTCTCCGGCCTTGTAGTTTACAAAGGATCAAACGCAAGTGATAATAGTGATAGGTATTGCTGCAATAGTAAGTAAAAGCGTAAAGTAAATAGCGGATGTGATCAATGATGGTAATATGGACCGGGGTCCCATGATGTTCACTAGTGATGTCTCTCTCCCAAAAGACGATAAAACAGCTATGTGAGGTGAACGAATTACAGCTGGGCAATTGACAGAATTATGTACGCAAACCAATGCTAACTATGTTGCAAGAAAGGTAGAGGTTCAAAGCATGGGAGGTACGCCAAGGCAAGTAGACCGAAATCCATCTACATCTACTACTAATCATCCACCTTGAGATATCTATCCAGAACATCTCGCTGGTATTAAGTTGCGAGTCCCACCCATAGTGTAAACTCAAAGCAACAGACAACTGCATTAAAAGAACTTTGCGTAAAGTAAACAATCCTTGCACCCGCGGGCACAAGCACCGTTGTTTTCCTCCTTGTGGCAACAACACATCCCCTAGACTCATGTTTCTGTCACTCAAGCTAGTCATCGAGGGGCATGAACCCACAATCAAGCATAACGTTCCCTCTTGGAGTCACTACCTACTACTTGGCCAAAGCAATAAATAACAACGGAGAACATGCAAGAATTACTTACGAACATAAATATAAAATAGGTAGATCAAATATATTACTCAAACGCAATCTGAACATAATCTCAAAATCCATCGGATCCCAGCAAACTCAACATAGCAACAGCATAAGGATTACATATGTGCCTCGATCATGTAGGGCAGCTCACGAGGACTAATTAGTAAAGCACAAGAACGGGAGGAGAACATCACATAGCTACTGGTCATGGACCCATGGTCCAAGGGAGACTACTCACAACTCATCCGGGAGGCGTCCATGGTGGTGGAGAGGCTCCCGGTGGTGATCCTCCCCTCCGGCAGGGTGCCGGGAAGAGTTCTCCTGGCGCTCCCGATCTTGGAAGCGCGGCGGCGGCGAAACAGAGATGAGATCGCGAAAAAGGGTTCCCGTCTCGAGGGTTTCGGGACACGATATAAATATATGCCAAAGGGGGGCCTCAGCGGAGACCCGGGGGGCCCAGGCGCCCCCCGGCGCGGCCAGGAGGGGGGGCCACGCCACCAGGGCGCCTGGAGCCCTGGTGGCCCCCCTCCGGCTGTACTTTGGCTACCGGGAAGCTTCTGGAACGCTGATTTTTTATATATTTTTTCCGGGATTTTTCTGCCAGTTCTCGTAATGGGAAAACCTGAAATACAAAAACAAGAAAACAGAAACTGGCACTGGGGTGCACTGAGTTAATAGGTTAGTCCAAATATGATCAAAAGTGTATGGAAGTGTATAAATATCATAGCAATATCACCCAAAAGAGGCATGGAGCAAGCAGAAATTATAGATACGTTTTGGACGTATCAGATGCGCGTCAGGAATGGTTCCAAGGTCGATGTGATCGTCGTCGGCATGCAACCTCTACATCTACCTTCGGGATTAGTTTTGAACATCAATAATTGTTATTTAGTGCCATCTTTGAGCATGAACATTTTATCTAGATCTCGTTTAATGCGAGATGGCTACTCATTTAAATCTGAGAATAATGGTTGTTCTATTTATATGAGAGATATGTTTTATGGTCATGCCCCGCTGGTCAATGGTTTATTTTTGTTGAATCTCGAATGTGAGGTTACACATATTCATAGTGTGAATACGAAAAGATGTAAGGTTGATAATGATACGTCCACATACTTGTGGCACTACCGCCTTGGTCATATTGGTGTCAAACGCATGAAGAAACTCCATGCAGATGGACTTTTGGAGTCTCTTGATTATGAATCATTTGCCACATGTGAACCATGCCTTATGGGAAAGATGACCAAGACTCCGTTCTCCGGAACGATGGAGCGAGCAACCAACTTATTAGAAATCATACATACTGATGTGTGCGGTCCAATGAGCGTTGAGGCTCGCGGTGGCTATCGTTATGTTCTCACCCTCTCTGATGACTTAAGTAGATATGTGTATGTCTACCTAATGAAACACAAGTCTGAGACCTTTGAAAAGTTCAAGGAATTTCAGAATGAGGTAGAGAATCAACGTGATAGGAAAATAAAGTTCTTATGATCAGATCGTGGAGAAGAATATTTGAGTCACGAGTTTGGTACGCACCTAAGGAAAGGTGGAATTGTTTCAGAACTAACGCCGCCTGGAACACCTCAGCGTAATGGTGTCTCTGAACGTCGTAATCACACTCTGTTGGATATGGTGCGATCTATGATGTCTCTTTCCGATTTACCGCTATCATTTTGGGGTTATGCTTTAGAGACTGACGCATTCACTTTAAATAGGGCACCGTCTAAATCCGTTGAGACGACACCGTATGAATTATGGTTTGGGAAGAAACCTAAGTTGTCGTTTATAAAAGTTTGGGGATGCGATGCTTATGTCAAGAAACTTCAACCTGAAAAGCTCGAACCCAAATCGGAAAAATGCATCTTCATAGGATATCCTAAGGAAACTATAGGGTATACCTTCTACCTCAGATCTGAAGGCAAGGTCTTTGTTGCCATGAATTTATCCTTTCTGTAGAAAGAGTTTCTCTCGAAAGAAGTAAGTGGGAGGAAAGTAGAACTTGATGAGGTGATTGTAACCCCTCTTGAATCAGAAAGTAGCACCGCACAGGAAGATGTTTCTCTGGTGCCTACACCGACTAGAGAGGAAGTTAATAATAATGATCATGAAACTTCAGATCAAGTTTCTACTGAACTTCGTAGGTCCACGAGGACACGTTCCGCACCAGAGTGGTACGGCGACCGTGTCCTGCAAATCATGTTGTTAGACAACGGTGAACCTTCGAACTATGAAGAAGCGATGGTGGGCCCGGATTCCAACAGATGGCTTGAAGCCATGAAATCCGAGATAGGATCCATGTATGATAACAAAGTATGGATTTTGGTAGACTTGCCCGATGATCGGTGTCGGTGTCAAAACCGGCGGATCTCTGGTAGGGGGTCCCGAACTATGCGTCTGAGGATCGATGGTAACAAGAGACTGGGGACACGGTGTTTACCCAGGTTCAGGCCCTCTCGATCGAGGTAATACCCTACTTCCTGCTAGATTGATCTTGATGAATATGATTACAAGAGTTGGTCTTCCTCGAGATCGTAATGGCTAAACCCCAGGAGTCTAGCCTATGATTCTATTGTTTCTTTTCTACCTTAGCCTCTACATACTAAACCCTACAGTTTATATATGTACAGGAGGGCCCTAGGGTTTGCACATAACCATATTGCAGAGGAAGGAAAGATTACACCCGAACCTAAAACCTGCCATTATACGTATACAGGAGTCCTATCCGGATACAAGAGACGATCTTCAGAAATGATCTACACGGCCCACCAGTCCGGCCCATCACGAGTTATCCGACCACATGTGGACCCCTCTATCCAGGACTCCCACAGTAGCACATGAACCTGTCTTCGATGATGATGAGTTCAGCTTCCGTATTATCTTTGGCATTGCAAGGCGGGTTCCTTCTTCCGAATATATCTTCTGCAAAAAGTGTATTGTGTTCGGCTCTGCATGGTTAGTACAACCCTTAGCCTCGAAGGCAAGGCATTGAAAGAAAATGAATAATGTGTCTTTACTGACAAATTTTTGGTGAAGCATCGCGTCGATCCCATTAATATACCAGACCGTTTTATTTGGTCCTAGTTCCACGTTTCGAGGCATAACCTCCCTTGGCACGTCCTATCAATGCGGAGATCGTGCCCGCTTATTAGGGTATCCTTATCAATGTGACATGAGCATCCAAACCGCGCATTACACACGGCCAATTTGGGAACCGGCGAGGTTTGTGACTAAAGTGGGGAGACGTTCTGTATTCACAGCGTTATAAAAGGATACCAATCCCTTCCATCAGCCCCACACTTTCCTCAAGCTCGAGCTCTCCAATCTTCCTAGCCCCAACATCCTCTTCTCTTGCGCCCGCAGTTCTCCGTTCCTCAATCCCCACTTCCTTCCCCAGCAATGGTCGGATCCGGCGCCAAGGGAAAGTGGGAGGCCTCCACGGTTACTGAGAAAGCTGTGGAGGATCTTCGGAGTGCGGGCTATCTCGTTGCCAACATTGCGCACCGAGTCCCCGCCAAAGACCAGGTGGTTCTCGTCCCAGCGGCGGGTGAGAGAGTTGTTTCCTCTCGCACTTCGTTAGGGGGCTAAGATTTCCTCTTCACCCCTTTGTACAGGGTTTGCTGTTTTTTTACTGGCTAGATTTCCATGATCTAGCCCCGAACTCGATTCTTCACATCTCCGCTTTCATAGTGGTGTGTGAAGCTTTCCTCCGTGTCCCCCCACACTTCGGTCTATGGCTCAAGACCTTCAATGTGAAACCGAAGGTGGTGGACGGGCAACACACGGAGTGCGGGGGCACTGTGATAAGCAAGCTCCCGAATACAACCTGGCCAAAGGGATCGTTCGTGGAGACGAACAAGGTTTGGCAGCAGGAGCGGTTCTACATCACTGAGCCCTGCAACGCCAAATGGGCGGCGGCACCTGCCTTCAGATCTGGACCTCCGGAGAGGATAACCTCTTGGACCGATAAGGGTCCGAACTGGGGATCTCAGACTGAGGTGATGGCACTCCAAGGCCGTGTGTCCGGCATGATCTCCAAGGGCTAGCAACTCACAACCATGGTTCAGGTAATGCGGCCCGACTCGTTCTTCCCTGCCAACACCGGGGCTCCTCCCTATGGGAGTTTGATCCGGCTGGAGACCGTCCCCTGAAGCATCTCTTCGGCTTCACGCACAAAGAGATCTGGAAGCATCTCTTCAACAGCCAGAAGGAGTGGCTAAAGAAAACGGAGGACGCATGCTACAACGCTGCGTTTACCGCACAAGAGGTAATCAAAAAATTCAGCCGAACATATATCCCCTTCTTATTTTAATAATAATGGGAATTGGAGTTTTTGCGTGATATACAGGGTTGGACGAACAAGGCTATCCAGATTAAGTGTCCGACACCTTTGCCAGAAGACCCAGAGACACCACAACTGATGGCGATGCTGGTCCCGGCGCCGTACAAAGCGCCGAACAAGAAGTCCAAGAAGAAGAGCAAGGAGGACGAGAGCGGCCCCCATCCCGCGGACGCGAAGTCCGAGGAGATCAACATCCTCTCCTCCGAAGAGAAGGAGGATGACGAAGAAGTAGAGTCCCCTGTGCAAGGCATGGGGGAGAATAGGGCGGCCGCTGCTGATGCAAGCAAGGTCGCACCCCGGAGGAGGCTGAACCTCCCCGTTAGTTCGGACTCATCGTCCGAACATAGCTTTTTAGTTAAGCCTATGGAGAAGCCCCCAACCAAAACGTAAGTTTGTTTGGATATATTAATTGTTGCACCTTGTTTATTTAGCGTTTTAATGCTTTCTAAGTATTTTTCACCTGATGACTGCTACCTCTTGAGCATGCGTTGTTTTTCCCTTGAAGAGGAAAGGGTGATGCAACAAAGTAGCGTAAGTATTTCCCTCAGTTTTTGAGAACCAAGGTATCAATCAAGTAGGAGACTACACGCAAATCCCTAGTACCTGCAAAAAAAATTAAGAACCTTGCAACCAACACGATAAAGGGGTTGTCAATCCCTTCACGGCCACTTGCAAAAGTGAGATCTGATAGAGATAATAAGATAAATATTTTTGGTATTTTTGTTGTATAGATTGAAAAGTAAAGATGGCAAAATAAAGGAATAATAAAGATAATGATACATCCATTTTGCATCATGCTTAGATGTTGATATTTATTGCATTATGGGCTGTTATTACATGTTTTGTCATAATACTTATGCCTTTTCTCTCTTATTTTAAAAGGTTTACATGAAGAGGGAGAATGCCGACAGCTGGAATTCTGGGCGGGAAAAGGAGAAAACTCTGGAAACCTATTATGCACAACTCCAAAAGCCCCGAAACTTCACAGAACTGCGTTTCAGAAAATATAAAAAATATTTGGCGGAAGAAGATCTCGAGGGGGGGCA
Source organism: Secale cereale (assembly GCA_902687465.1). NCBI lineage: Eukaryota > Viridiplantae > Streptophyta > Magnoliopsida > Poales > Poaceae > Secale > Secale cereale. The sequence goes on from LR738712.1 coordinate 577,690,676, forward strand.
CCTACTGTCCACGAGGGTGGGGGGCGCGCCCCCTATAGGGAGCGCCCCCTGTCTCGTGGGCCCCTCGAAGGCCCCCCGATGCCCATCTTCTCCTATATGAGGTGTTTTGACCTACAAAATCATAAGAAGGCTTTCGGGACCAGACGCCGCCGTCTCGAGGCGGAAACCAATATAGGGCTCCAGCAGAGCTGTTCTACCGGGGATATTTCCCTCCGAGAGGGGGAAATCGTCACCGCCGTCATCACCAACAACTCTCCCATCTTGGGGAGGGCTATCTTCATCAACATCTTCACCAACACCATCTCCTCTCAAACCCTAGTTCATCTCTTGTATCCAATCTTTGTACCTAAACCTCAGATTGGTACCTGTGGGTTGCTAGTAGTGTTGATTACTCCTTGTAGTTGATGCTAGTTGGTTTATTTGGTGGAAGATCATATGTTCAGATCCATTATGCATATTAATACCCCTCTGATCATGAACAATATTATGTCTTGTGAGTAGTTACTTTTGTTCCTGAGGACATGGGAGAAGTCTTGCTATTAGTAGTCATGTGAATTTGGTATTCGTTCGATATTTTGATGAGATGTATGTTGTCTCTCCTCTAGTGGTGTCATGTGAACGTCGACTACATGAAACTTCACCATTATTTGGGCCTAGAGGAAGGCATTGGGAAATAATAAGTAGATTATGGGTTGCTAGAGTGACAGAAGCTTAAACCCTAGTTTTGGCGTTGCTTCGTAAGGGGCTGATTTGGATCCATATGTTTCATGCTATGGTTAGGTTTGCAGTAATACTTATTTTGTAGTTGTGGATGCTTTCATTAGAGGTTAATCATAAGTGGGAGGCTTGTCCAAGTAAGGACAACACCCAAGCACCAGTCCACCCACATACCAAATTATCAAAGTACCGAACGCGAATCAGATGATCGTGATGAAAACTAGCTTGACGATAATTCCCATGTGTCCTCGGGAGCGCTTTCCTTTATATAAGAGTTTGTCCAGTCTTGTCCTTTGCTACAAAAAGGATAGGGCCACCTTGCTACACCTTATTTACTTTTACCTTTTGTCACTTGCAACAAATTACCCTATCACAAAACTATCTGTTACTTATAATTTCAGTGCTTGCAGAAAATACCTTACTGAAAACTGCCTATCATTTCCTTCTGCTCCTCGTTGGGTTCGACACTCTTACTTATCAAAAGGACTACGATAGACCCCCTACACTTGTGGGTCATCAGATAGCTAGTTGACAGAAGATTAATATGATGAAAAATAGACCCGGGGGCCATAGGTTCCACTAGTGGCTTCTCTCAAGATAGCGAATCTTACGGTGGGTGAACAAATAACTGTCGAGCAATTGGTAGAAAAGCGCATAGTTATGAGAATATCTAGGCATGATCATGTATATAGCCATCACATCCGTGACAAGTAGACTGAAACGATTCTGCATCTAATACTATTACTTCATACATCGACCGCTATACAGCATGCATCTAGAGTATGAAGTTCATCAGAACAGAGTAACGCCTTAAGCAAGATGACATGATGTAGAGGGATAAACTCATGCAATATGACATAAACCCCATCTTTTTATCCTTGATGGCAACAATACAATACGTGCCTTGCTACCCCTGCTGTCACTAGGAAAGGACACCACAAGATTGAACCCAAAGCTAAGCACTTCTCCCATTGCAAGAAAGATCAATCTAGTAGGCCAAGCCAAACTGATAATTCGAAGAGAATTGCAAAGATATTAAATCATACATATAAGAATTCAGAGAAGAACCAAATATTGTTCATAGATAATCTTGATCATAAACCCACAATTCATCGGATCTCGACAAACACACCGCAAAAGTATTACATCGAATAGATCTCCAAGAAGATCGAGGAGAACTTTGTATTGAGATCCAAAGAGAGAGAAGAAGCCATCTAGCTAATAACTATGGACCCGAAGGTCTGTGGTAAACTACTCACACATCATCGGAGAGGCTATGGTGTTGATGTAGAAGCCCTCCGTGATCGATTACCCCTTCGACGGAGTGCCAGAAAAGGCCCCAAGATGGGATCTCATGGGTACAGAAGGTTGCGGCGGCGGAAATAGGGTTTCGTGGTGCTCTCGGATGTTTTTAGGGAATATGAGTATATATAGGAGGAAGAGGTACATCGGTGGAGCTACGAGGGGCCCACGAGGGTGGGGGACGCGCCTACCCCCGTGGGCACGCCCTCCTGCCTCGTGGCCACCTCGTGGCTTCCCAGACTTATACTCCAAGTCTCCTCGATTGCGTTTGTTCCAAAAAGAATCCTCACGAAGGTTTCATTCCGTTTGGACTCCGTTTGATATTCTTTTTCTACGAAACACTAAAATAGGCAAAAACAACAATTTGCACTGGGCCTTTGGTTAGTAGGTTAGTCCCAAAAATAATATAAAAGTGCATATTAAAGCCCGTTAAACATCCAAAACAGATAATATAATAGCATGGAACAATCAAAAATTATAGATACGTTGGAGACGTTTCAAGCATCCCCAAGCTTAATTCCTGCTCGTCCTCGAGTAGATAAATGATAAAAACAGAATTTTTGATGTGGAATGCTACCTACCGTAATTTTCAATGTATTTTTCTTTATTGTGGCATGAATGGTTAGATCCGAAAGATTCAAGACAAAAGTTTAATATTGACATAAGAATAATAATACTTCAAGCATACTAACAAAGCAATTATGTCTTCTCAAAATAACAAGGCCAAAGAAAGTTCATCCCTACGAAATCATATAGTATGGCTATGCTCCATCTTCGTCACACAAAATATCCAAATCATGCACAACCCCGGTTTCAGCCAATCAATTGTTTCATACTTTAATTTTTTTCAAACCTTTTCAACTTTCACGTAATACATGAGCGTGAGCCATGGATATAGCACTATCGGTGGAATAGAGTGGTGGTTGTGGAGAAGACAAAAATAGGAAGATGGTCTCACATCAACTAGGCGTATCAATGGGTTATGGAGATGCTCATCAATAGATATCAATGTGAGTGAATAGGGATTGCCATGCAACGGATGCACTAGAGCTATAAATGTATGAAAGCTCAACAAAAGAAACTAAGTGAGTGTGCATCCAACTTGCTTGCTCACGAAGACCTAGGGCATTTGAGGAAGCCCATCGTTGGAATATACAAGCCAAGTTCTATAATGAAAATTCACACTAGTATATGAAAGTAACAAAACAAGAGACTCTCTATCATGAAGATCATTGTCGGAGATATTGACCACGGGTGTCCTCATCGACCACCCATGGTATTTCAAGACAATTGGGGGCCGCCTGTCACCCCCCGGCCGCCTGCTCATCGGGCCACCTCCTGGGGCAGCAATGCCCAGGAGCCGTCTGCCAGCAGGCGGCAGGGGCCTGGACAGGCGGCAGCCTCATGGCCAGCATCCAGAAGACGGCCCCACGCCTCCCCCTCGGGACGCGTGCTGGGGAACCACGACAAGGCTAAGGCATGGCTACAGTTGAGCATGTCCTTAGAGAATCTATAAGGGCGTGGCTACAGTGAGGGCGTACCTTACGCACGCTCCTTAAGCGGCGTATCACTGTAGCCATGTTGCCAGTGACCTAGCCCCGGTCAGAGGAAGCCATGATCCCACTACCCACAGGCGGCGGGGCCAGCATGCGGCCGGCCCCACCTGCCAGTGGGTGAACAAGAAGCAAGGGGCCCCTGTCAGGCGGCCTGGGGGACGGGCCGCCTGGTAGCAGGCGGCTAACCACGCCCTAGGAGTCTGAACCCCATCAAGATGACAAGATAGGACGTGGTGGCAGCGTACGGCAGGAGGCGGTGGCACTGTAGCCATTCCTCTCCTAACGATGCTGCCGTCAGCACAAGAGCACCCACAGTGAAAAGCAATCACGAGGGCCCGCAGACGGTGGGCCCCAGCAAACAGACGGGAAGGCCGGCACCCGAAGACACTGACAGTTGGGGGACATTCCGCCAAGATTACTATTGTACCCAGGGGGTAGGCCTATATAAACCCCCAGGGTCCTCCATATGGAGGGGTTGGACCCTAAGAAGAAGAAGAAGAGAGACACAAAGAGAGAGATAGACAGATAGGGAGAAACCCTAGCGACACCCCGCACTCCCTAGAGAGAAGACAGAGAGATAGCCTTGCCCTTCTTCTTCCTCTAGACGACACAGCTCAAGGAGCAACCTTGTAGCTGCCATATTTACATTAGTCATGACGCGGAGCCCCCACAGAGCAGGACTAGGGGTGTTATCTCCACGGAGAGCCTCAAACCTGGGTAAGATTCGCATGCGTCCTAAGTATCGCCTTATCCCGCTTCCAGGGCCCAGCGACATTCTATTGTCCCCATGCATGATAAGCCATCCTTTGGCATATGTCGCACCAAAACCCTGACATTTTGGCACCCAACGTGGAGCAATGTGCATCGTCGTCTGGAGACATGTTCTGGACGGGAACTTTGTTCCTCCCTGGCGAGCACAGCCAGCCCGACACACCTGCAGGCGTGGACGTCGGGATGCTTCGCGGCGCTGAAGCCGCATGCTCCGCGAGCGAACTCGCCGACCTTCTCAACAACGTCCACATTCACGACGAGCCCTCTCCGACCGCAGAGCCAGTTGCCTCAGAGAGTTGCCTCGTTGAGCTCCTAGACAAGCTCCACATCGTCGACGAGCGCGCCTCCGTCATGGAGTCCGTGGGCTCCTCTGATCCACCAGTCGACATGATCGTCGACCTTGACGCGGTGTCCGCCGATTCCTTCCCAGAGCATGTGCTGATCATCGATGATCCCCTCCCCACTGCAGCCTGTGGCAGTGGCGTCAGCACCATCACGGAGGTGCTGGCCGCCAGCCACGATGAGCCTTCCGGCGGGTCGGGCCAAGACCCGCTGCAGGCGGCCATGCAGAGCCTCTCCGCCCCCATCGCCGCGGGAACGGACGGCGCGGCGCTGGAGGCACTCCGCGTCTCGCTCCTCAACAACGCCAACAAGCTAGCCGCCTCCCGGCGCCTCACCGAAGCCTACCGCCGTGAGATGGACCGTGCCATAGGTGGCACACCGGCTGCTGGCAAGCCCAGCCGAGGTGGTGCCGTTCGCGATCGCGGCGGGGTGCTGGCCGACATGCTGGGGGCCCCACTGCCAGTATACCCCACCCCGTCGGAGAAACTAAGGGCTGCCCAGGTGGTAGCTGATGAACTAGGCCACTTGGAGGGAGACGGACTTCATTGCATGAATCAGCGCATCCGGCAGCTCCTCGACACGGCTACTGCGCAGCAGGAAGCTCATCGCCGGGCCTTGGAGGCCGGCGCGCAAGCAGATAACTGCCCTCTTCGGCAGGAGCAAGGAGCCACGTCTTGCTCTCCAACAGTCGGCACTTGCAGCCGGCGGGACTCAGAGCCGGCTGCTAGCCGCAGCAGACAGACTCGCATCACCATCGAGCGCGATCAAGACGGCCGCCCAAGGGCTGTAGAGCAGCGAGAGGAGCATCCGCCTCCTCCTCGGGAGAGGCGTGTGTCTCCGCCGCCTGTCGACCATCCTTCTCTTGCAGACCGCTTGGGCCGCCGCGAGGGAGTTGGGGAGAATGACGCCCGCCACCGCCTCGACCGACTGGCTCAGTCCCAGGCGGTCGAAGAGGAAGATGCCCTCGGCCCAGCCTGCTTCGGCTCCCGCATATGTGACGAGCCTTTTCCCAAGGGTTTCTCATTCCCCAGAGACACCCCCAAGTACAACGGATCGGTGAAGCCGGAGGACTGGCTGGTGGACTACTCCACGGCTGTCAGCATAGCAACCGACAACAGGCGCGTTGCGGTGAAGTATGTGCCACTCATGCTCCAGGGCACGGCCCGGACGTGGTTGAACAGCCTCAAGCCCAATAGCATCAACGGCTGGTTGGACTTCACCGATGCCTTCACTTGCAACTTCACCAGCACCTACAAGCGTCCTCCGAAGCCGCGCCAGCTCTCCTTATGTGTCCAAGGTCCGAATGAGTCCGCTCGTGATTACCTGACGCGTTGGGCGGAGCTGCGCAACTCTTGCGAGGGAGTGCACGATGTACAAGCCATCGAGTATTTCATGGCCGGGTGCAGAGAAGGCACCTTGCTCAAGCACAAACTCTTCTGTGACGAGCCCGCCATGCTGGATGAGCTGTTAAGCATAGCAGACAAGTATGCCACTGCTGATTACTCCATGAAGTCCGAGCTGCAAGTGGACGCCTCCGGAAAGATGGCTCCCCCAGATCCTAGAACGCCGGCTGGAGAGTCCAGTTGGCGCCAGCAGCAGACTGATCACAAGCGTAAGGCCCACCCGCCGTCTTCCAACAGCCGGCTGGTGGCAACAGTTGATGGCCAGCAGCCAGAAGCTCAAGCAGGACCCAAATGCCAGAAGGGCGGCAAGCCAGCCTGGCAGCCCGCCTTCTCCTTCGATCAAGCTCTGGATGCTCCCTGCAAGTTTCACAGCGGCGCAAAGCCCTCCAATCACACCACACGAAAGTGTCACTAGCTCACACAGATTGACATAGGGTAAGCTCTGCCACCGCCGCCTGCTGGGCAGGCGGCTCTACCTCCCAAACCACAGGCTGCTCGCCCAGGCAGCCAGGTCCAAGACGAGTTCCCAGAAGAGAATGGAGCCTATGTCATCTTCACGAGCCAGGCGGACGATAGGCACAGCCGGCGCCAGCAGCGCAAAGAAGTCAACACCATTGTCGTCGAATCCCCAGAATTCATGCACTGGTCTGAAAGGCCCATCAGCTGGAGCCGTGAAGATCACCCGGATGTCATGCCTTCGCTAGGAGCCTGGATGCAACTCTCTCCATCGACAGGCGGGCCTATCGTTTCTCCCGAGTGCTGGTAGACGGCAGCAGCAACATCAACATCATGTACCGTGACACCATGGAGAAGTTGGGCATCAAAGAGAAGCAGCTTCAGCCTACCAGGACCGTGTTCCACGGCATCGTTCCGGGCCTCTCTTGCTCACCAATCGGCAAGGCCAAGATTGATGTCCTGTTTGGTGACAAGAAGCATTTCCGGCGGGAGCCGGTCTGGTTTGAAGTGGTGAACCTGGAAAGCCCCTATCATGTGATATTGGGTCGGCCAGCTCTTGCGAAGTTCATGGCAGTACTCCATTACGCCTACCTTAAGATGAAGATACCGGGTCCCACAGGAATAATCACCATAATCGGGGACTATGAGAAGTCCGTCGCATGTGCAACTGCCAGCAGCCGGCTGGCCGAGTCCCTTGTCGTAGCTGAAGAGAAGCACCGCCTGGAATGGTTGGTGGCAATGGCTGGTGAGCAGCCAGCCATACCATCCGATCCCAGGGAGGCGGAGCCACAAGGCTCGTTCCAGCCAGCCAAGGAGACAAAGAAGACTGCGTTGGACCCGTCTTACCCAGAGCAATTTGCTGTCATAGGGTCAAACCTAGACAGCAAATAGGAAAGCGAGCTCGCCGATTTCCTCCGTGAGAATTGGGACATTTTCGCATGGTCCCCCAAAGACATGCCAGGTGTCCCGACGGACTTCGCCGAGCACAACCTACATGTGAGAGAAGATGCAAAGCCTGTCAGGCAGCCACTCCACCGCCCGTCAGAAGAAAAAAGAAGAGTTGTTGGAGAAGAGGTTGCCCGCCTGCTAGCAGACGGCTTCATTATGGAAGTGTTCTATCCTGAGTGGCTCTCCAACCCTGTCCTAGTGCTGAAGAAGAACAACAAATGGCGCATGTGCATTGATTACACCAGCCTCAACAAAGCTTGCCCTAAAAATCCGTTTGCTCTGCCGTGAATAGGCCAAGTTATTGACTCCACAGTCGGATGCGAGCTGCTGTCATTCCTTGATGCCTATTCCGGATGCCGCCAGATCAAACTTGATCCGGCCGACCGCCTGAAGACCGCCTTCCTCACACCAATTGGGGCCTTCTGCTACCTGACTATGATGTTCAGCTTGAGGAATGCCGGCACCACCTTTTAGCGTTACATGCAGAAGTGTCTCCTCAAGCAACTTGGCAGAAACGCCCACGTTTACGTGGACGATGTCGTGGTGAAGTTGGAGAAGAGGGGAACTCTCTTGGAGGACCTCCAAGAGACCTTCGAAAACCTACGCCGCTTTCAGATCAAGCTAAACCCAGAGAAATGCGTCTTCGGGGTACCAGCAGGCCAGCTCCTTGGTTTCCTGGTATCTGAACGTGGCATCGAGTGCAACCCCACAAAGATCAAGGCCATTGAGAGAATGGAGAGGCCAACTCACATACGGGACGTCCAGAAGATCACCGGGTGCTTGGCATCGCTCAGCCGATTCATCAGCCGGCTGGGCGAAAAGGCACTCCCCTTGTACCAACTGATGAAGAAGACTACCTGTTTTGAGTGCAACGACAAGGCAGATGAAGCCTTCCAGTAGCTCAAGAAAGTGTTGTCCACGCCGCCTGTCCTGGCGGCGCCAACAGACAAGGAACCCATGTTCCTTTACATAGCCACCACCAGCCGGGTGGTCAGCACTGTCATTGTGGTCGAGCGTCCAGAAGATGGCAGGGCCTTGCCTGTTCAAAGGCTGGTCTACTACTTGAGTGAGGTGCTGTCAGTCTCCAAGCAGAACTACCCCCATTACTAGAAGATGTGCTATGGCGTGTACTTCGCCGCCAAGAAACTCAAGCAGTACTTCGAAGAGCATCCGATCACGGTGGTATGCACGGCCCCGCTTGCTGAGATCATGGGCAACAGAGATGCTTCAGGCAGAGTGGCGAAGTGGGCCATTGAGCTGGCCCCCTTTGCCATCTTCTACCAGCGCCGCACCACCATCAAATCGCAAGCACTGGCCGACTTCCTCGTTGACTGGGCCGAGACCCAGTACCTGCCGCCTGCTCCAGATTCAACCCATTGGCGGATGCACTTTGACGGATCAAAGATGCGCACTGGCTTGGGAGCCGGTGTCCTCCTCACCTCTCCCAAGGGCGACAAGCTCAAGTACACCCTGCAAATCCACTTTGCCGCCTCCAACAATGTGGCCGAGTATGAGGAACTCATTCACGGGTTCCGGATGGCCAAAGAGATTGGCATCCGCCGGATGATGTGCTATGGTGACTCAGATTTGGTTATCCAGCAGTCCTCTGGGGACTGGGACGCCAAGGGCACAAACATGGTAAGTTACCGTTTCCTTGTCCAGCAGATCAGTGGGCACTTTGACGGCTGCAAGTTCCTCCACGTGCCATGAGCCGACAACGTGCAAGCCTACGCCTTGGCACGAATTGGCTCCACCCGCCAAGCAATACCAGCTGTCGTGTCCCTCCAATGCTTGCGCAAGCTGTCTATCAAGCCGTCACGAGTGCCAGAGTCAATCTTCTTGCCAGCCGATCCTGGGGCAGACGACCCAACAACCTCAGCAGCTGGCCCAGGGACTGCTCAAGTAGGCGGCCAAGAAACTTCAACTCCAGCAGACGGCCCAGGAACTGCTGCACTAGCACCTGGCTTGGGGACTGCTGCGACTGGCCCGGGCACTGTTCCAGTAGGCGGCCAAGAAGCCTTAGCTCCAGCAGACGGCCCGGGGACTGCTACAGCCGGCCTCGGGACTTCAGAAGCATAGCAGGCAGCTCACCCCAGCCCTCCACCTCCTGGCCCAACCACCCTGGTTTCAGTGGAAGAAGAAACAGGAGTCTCAGCATCGTCTTGGGCACAACCAATCCTCAGTTTCCTGCTCAGAAGAGAGTTGCCAACAGATGAAACCTTGGCACGGCAGGTTCAACGCCGAGCTTCAGCATATACAATAATTAACAAAGAGCTTGTCAGAAGAAGTGCAAGCGACGTCTTCCAGCGCTGTGTGGAAGCAGAAAAGGGTCTGGCTATTTTGAGAGATATTCATCAGGGGGAGTGGGGCCACCACGTGGCTTCAAGATCCCTCATTGCCAAAGCCTTCCGCCACAGTTTCTTCTGGCCGACTGCTTTGGATGATGCCAAAGATTTAGTCAATAAGTGCAATGGCTGCCAGCGCTTCAGCTCCAAGCAACACTTACCGGCTTCTACACTCAAGACTATTCCGATCACTTGGCCATTTGCAGTTTGGGGATTGGACATGGTGGGTCCATTCAAGACAGCCCACGGTGGCTTGACCCATTTGCTCGTGGCCGTGGACAAGTTCACCAAGTGGATCGAGGCGAAGCCAATCAAGAAACTCAACAGCCCAACTGGTGTGACCTTCATCGCTGGTATCACAGTCCGATATGGCATACCACATAGCATCATCACCGACAATGGCACAAACTTTGCCAAATGCACATTGGCCCGTTTCTGTGCAACACAGGGCATCTGACTGGACTTAGCGTCCGTTGCCCACCCGCAGTTAAACGGCCAAGTTGAGCATGCAAACGGCCTTATCTTGTCCGGCGTCAAGCCCTGGCTGGTCGAGCCTTTGGATCAAAGAGTTGTCGTCTGTCCTCTGGAACCTCAGGACAACTCCGAACAAGTCAACCGACTTCACTCCCTTTTTCCTCGTCTATGGGGCCGAGGCCGTCATCTCGACAGATGTTGAGTTTGACTCACCTTGTGTCACCATGTAAACAGAAGCCGAAGCAAGAGAAGCATGAGAAGACGACATGGACCTGCTGGAGGAGGCCCGGCTGGTAACACTCCACCGGTCCGCCATCTACCAGCAGGGTCTCCGTCGCTACCATAGCCGGCAAGTCAGGCCACGCTCCTTCCGCGAGGGGGATGTTGTGCTCCGGCTGATCCAGCGAACAGCCAGCCAGCACAAGCTCTCAGCCCCTTGGGAAGGACCATTCATCGTCAGCAAGGTACTAGGCAATGATGCCTACTACTTCATCGATGCGCAGAAGCCAAGGGCACGCAAAAGAGACGACTCGGGCAAGGAGTCGGAGCGCCCGTGGAACGCAAACCTACTTCGCCGCTTTTATAGCTAAAGACAGTATGTGTCGTGCTATCTACTTTATTTTGAGAAACAATGGGACCCCCGAGGAGTTCTCGAGGACTGTCCAACCCTTTATCTATATGATAAGATTTATGCCTGTGAATGAGTATTTCCATTCCTCCGCCCGGCACTGGGACCAAGCAGACGGCCCGGGGGCTTGCCGCCTGGCCCTATGTTTAAAGCTTTTTCTTCAACAATCAGACAAGTAGTGTGTCGGCATCCAAGCCCTCTCCCACCTACAGTCATAGACTCGCAGAACGCGGCTGTCTGACTGGCGGGAGTCAAAGGTAGGAAGTGGTGCCCACATGAAAAATGGCTAAAGAAAAATAAACATAGGGCAAGACGGCCCCGCATACAAGTTGGCCGGCTGCCAAGCAGCCGGCCAGCCGGCTTCTAGCTTAGCCAAACCACGTTCCAGAGGGCGGGATACTTGCCTATCCGGAAAACAGCTAAGTACCTGACCTATTCACAGACCACAGAGTGGCTGTCTAGCTGGCGGGACGGCAGTTAAAGGAAACAGCAAAAGAAAAACGCCCGAAGGAACAAAGGACGATGCTAACTCTAGAACCCGGCAAACAGCATAGACATATGCAGAATTAAGAGAATATTTATAACAAAAGGCCTCGAAGGCCGCCTTCCAGCAATATCTTACGAGTACACCCAGTGGGTGGAATTGTTCGGACTAATTCTACCAAGTCTTAAGAAAACAGGAAATGAAAGATACACAACGACGCCTAAGCTAGAGGTGCAACAGGCGGAGCAGGTGGCACGATGGGACCAACGGAGCCGGCTACTGGGGGGCTGCCTGATGGGCCTCGGCCTGGTCGCTTCCCGTGGCAGACGGCGCCGTCCTGTTGGGCCCGCTCGTGGAGGCCTGATCGGGCTGGTTGCGAGCAGACGGCTCCGCCTCCTGGGGGCTGGCTTCCTCATCGCCGTCTTCCTTGTCCTCGCCATCGTCGCTTAAGGCGATCTCCTCATCTAGCTCCTCCGGCACCGCCAGGTCCAGCCCAAAGTTATCGGGTGGCACCACATGGCCGTTTTCATCCAACTCTGGGATGAAAATGGCAGTGTTGGCGTAGTCGGCGAGGGAGGCGGCGCGCTTGACGAGATCTCCTCGCATTGCTGCCAGCTCGGGCTCGGCCTCCAGGCGAAGGTCGCCAGCTGGGCCAGGTCTAGGTCCGAATACCAACCCTTGGCGAATTCCAGGGCGGTTCGTGCGCCGGCCCTCGTCGCAGCGCCCTTCCAGGCCTCGAAGCGGCGGCCGGTCGCCTCCAGCCGTACTGGGACATCTAGCCAGAGGGCAGCTAGTACCTGAGCCCCAGCACGTTGCAGGCAGCGGAGCAGGCGGTGGGTCGGCTGGAGGCGCGCCTTGACAGTGAGAAGCTGTTCGTTGGGAGTCCAGGGCGCGTTGGGGTGCAATCACCCGGCCCGCCTGGCGCCTCTCGTCGCGCTGGGCCTCAATAGCCTGGCTGGCGGCAACAGAATGGCCAGGGAAGAATTCTGCGCCAAAGACAAAACAAAGAATCAGAAAAAAGAAAGCCGGCCATAGCGGACGACAAGCACGTGAAAGCAGGGCAGGCGGCTTACCATCGACCATGTCTGCAATGGCCCCGTAGCCGTCCTGCAGGGCCGCCTCCTTCTCGGCCTAGTTCGAGCGTTCGGTCTCAAACTCGGTCTGAAGGAGCACCTCAGCATCCGCCAGCTTCCCAAGCTCCGCCTTGTGTGTCGCCGCCTGGTCTGCCATCTCCTTGGCTAGGCGGTCACGGTACTGGGCGGCAAGGCTGCGCTCCCGCTCCTTGGCGGCGAGTTCGGCCTCGACCCCGTCCAGCTGATTTCGGAGGTCGGTCACGGTCGCTAGCAAGAAAGGAGAAGGAGCATCAGCAAGAAGACAAGACAACCTTGGAGTTCCAAGCCGCCTGCTCAGCAGCCAACTCGGAACTCGGGGACTACACCGAGCGGGTGCGCTGACGCGCCCCTGCAAGGAGGAAAAGAAGACACTTACCTTGGCTTTCGGCCAGAGCAGCCCTCAGTTGCGCCAGCTCCAGACGCTGGGAGTTGAAGGCCGCCACCCGAAGATTGTGATAATCCTGCAGCAAGAAACAAGTTAGCCCACAAAGTAATACCTAGGAGTTCCAGGCCACCTGCTCAGCAGCCGGCTCGGAACTCGGAGACTACACCCAGTGGGTGCGCTGACGCGCCCCCACGGAAGAAATTGAAGAAATAAAAACAGATGCAAGGAGTCAACATAACCGGACAGAGGTTCGCATAGCCAGGAACTCCCGCAAGACCGTTTGCATGACCTCGCCCAGAGAGTTGAAGCGGTCGAGGACGTCTCGTGACGCGACGAACAGCGCGCCGCCACCTCCGGGCATCCAGCCTGGCGGCGCTGCGCTGGTGGCCTCGTTATCTGGTGATGACGAGCTGGCGATGCCGGCCTCTACTTGCCGCGGTGGTGAGGCCGCCCTCGCAGGACGCAGACGGGTGGGGGCTCGGGGGGTCGGCAGCGGGCCTACCACCAGCACGCGTTCGGCACCTCTGCTCCCACGGGCCGGCTGTCCTACGTCCTAGCAGGCGGCGAGGGAGGGGTCGCTTCCGTCTCCATGGCAGCGCGGCCGTCCCTTTCCTTGTCAAGAGTCAGCTGCTCGCCAGCAGCCGACACTTGGATGGACGGCTCAAGAGGGCCCATGTCCTGGGGGTTGGCGTGGTCCGCCGGCTGCTGGAGGCCCGCCTGCTGCTCCTGGACTTGGGCGGCGGAATCCGCCTGGGCCTTGGTGGCAGCCTCGACCTCCGCCTTGGCAGCGGCATCGGCCTTTGCCTGCTCAAGGGTCGCGGCCTCCTGCTCTTCACGCGCCTCCTGGGCGTTCCTCTCCTTCGCCTCCCGGAGCGCCGCGGCAGGGTCCACACGGCGCGGCGCAGGAGGCGCATCCGTGCCCCCAACCACAGAGCCCACAGGCGCCCACGAGAGAGAAAGCGGGGCGCTGTTCGGGCATTCCCAAGAAGACTGCAAAATCATCCACGAAGGGGGTGAAAAATAAGAATGAATGCGGAAAGAAAAAGAATGCGGCACTTACGCAGACACGGCTGGCCTAGGCTTGGGGACCCTAGGAAGGGCTGCCTTGGCGGCCGCCTCCTGGCGTCTGGTGGCGGCGGCTGAGAGCTTGAGCCGCTTGAGCTTGCCGCCAGTCAGCCCGGTGGAGGACCGGCGTTACACGCCGGTTGATGATGCCACCAGATAGCTGCCGCATTCAGGCGGGTTCGCCTCTCGGACGCGAAGAGGCGCTTCCTCCTCCTCCTCGTCATCGTCTGGCCAGCTCTCGACGCCGCTGATGGGTCGTCTGCTGGCTGGCCCCCGCCGCCTGTCACCTCCTCTTCCTCCATGGCGGCAGCCCCCAGATCGGGGTCGCTCGTGTCGCTCTGGGAGCGGTCTGGTTGCAGAGGGCGGCCCGGTTGGTCGGAGCCCGGCTCTGGCTGGCCGAGGAAGATCTGCAGGCGGCACAAGGGTCAGGCGGCTGGGACAGGCGGAGGAAGGAAAAAAGAAGAAGGAAAGAGGGAACTCACCGCAGGCGGCGGATTGTTGCGGCTGTACGACGACTTGCCGAACGCCTAGCCCGAGTCGGAGAGCTTGCAGTTGGAGATGGAGTTCACCGAAAGGGCCACCTCCTTCTATGGCATCTGCTTGGTGCAGGTCCGGCTCGGGTCCCGGCGCCTGCTAATGCCGCAGATTAGATGCGGGCGGGACTGCAGCGGCAGCACCCGGCGCTCCGCAAAAGTGAGCAGGAGGTCCGAGAATACCAGGCCCTCGTTGTCCCTCATCTCCCGGAGGCGCCTCATGGAGATGGAGGCCCCTTGTGTGAGGGAGACGGGCCGGGTCTTCCAAGAGGCTCGGGGTTCGGCAGGCGGGCCAGGTGCCCAGTCCGGCAGGCCGATGAAGTCGTGCGCGGGGTCGACGTTGGAGACGTAGAAATACGTCTTTTGCCACTGCTTCACCAAGTGCACGAGCACAGGCGGCAGGAAGTAGTTCTTGGCCCCGCTGCACTTCATCGCGACGCACCCACCGCACTGGGCCGCCACGCCCTGGACCGCAGTACCAAGCTTCATATAGAAGATCTCGGTCCACAGCTCTATTGTGGGGAGTATACCGAAGTACCCCTCACAAAGGACGATGAAAGCGGACAGTGTCACCACCGTGTTCGGCGTGAGGTGGTGAGGCTGTATGTTGAAGAACTCGAGGAAGGAACGGAAGAAGTCGCTGGCGAGGAGCCCGAAGCCGCAAGGGAAGTGGGAGCGGAAGACGACCCGCTCGCGAAACGGCGGCACCGGCCTGATTTCCGCCGCCGGCGCCAGGCGCACTGCGACCTTGTCGGCGGGGGGCAACCGCCGTGCACGGCGGAGGTAGAAGATGTGCTCTTCAAGGACCTCGCTGCTGTGCCACTCGCCGGAGTGGTGGGCCTACGACGCTGCAGCCATGGCTCGAGGCAAGGGCTCGCTCCGACGGAGCGCTGCGAGCAAAGGTGGCGAGGAGCGCGAGGGACAGCAAGGAGGAAGAAGAGAATGGAGTGGGGGTGTGTGCGCGAGCGGCGCTGTCCCCCCTCCCCGGACCTACTTATAGGCTCGTGGCGACGAAGCCGAGGGGGCGAGGGCGTGGGATTAACTGCTCCACGCCTCGCACGATCCCCACCTCTTTCGCGCCTAATCTGCGTGCATTAAATGCACGTGGGGAGGGCAATCGATTGCTTCTACCGCATTAGATCCGCGCGTGGATCAAGGCCTTGTAGTGGCTGGCCCCGGCCCGTTGCTACGTCCCGTCGCGCGCGTGGGCTGGCAGGCTGACGTGATGGGGCGATGACGCGTGGAATGCCGCCAACGGGCGGTAGGCCCACGCCACAGCCCGCCCTCCAGGCGGTATCTTCTTCCCGAAGATTAGAAGACAGAGGCCCGGTTGCCAGAAGCCGGCCCTTTCCAGAGGCCCGGCTGCCAGAAGCTGGTCCTTTCCAGAGGACGGACAAGAAACGCCAAACCTTACTTGGAGTACGAAGCTGCTGGAACCCCGCAGCCCCGATCGCAACCATAGAGTTCCACTAGCTTCGGAGACTACTGTCGGAGATATTGACCATGGGTGTCCTCATCGACCACCCATGGTATTTCAAGACAATTGGGGTCTGCCTGTCACCCCCCGACCGCCTGCTCATCGGGCCGCCTCCTGGGGCAGCAATGCCCAGGAGCCGGCTGCCAGCAGGCGGCGGGGGCCTAGACAGGCGGCAGCCTCATGGCCAGCATCCAGAAGACGACCCCGCGCCTCCCCCTTGGGACGCGTGCTGGGGAACCACAACAAGGCTAAGGCATGGCTATAGTTGAGCATGTCCTTAGAGAATCTATAAGGGCGTGGTTACAATGACGGTGTATCTTACGCACGCTCCTTAAGCGGCGTATCACTATAGGCATGTTGCCAGTGACCTAGTCCCGGTCAAAGGAAGCCATGATCCCACTACCCACACGCGGCAGGGCCAGAGGGGGGCCGGCCCCACCTGCCAGTGGGTGAACAAGAAGCAAACGGCCCCTGACAGGCGGCCTGGGGGACGAGCCGCCGGTAGCAGGTGGCTAACCGCGCCCTAGGAGTCTAAACCCCATCAAGATGACAAGACAGGACGTGGTGGCAGCGTACGGCAGGAGGCGGCGGCACTATAGCCATTCCTCTCCTGGCGATTCTACCGTCAGCAGAAGAGCACCCACAATGAAAAGAGATCACGAGGGCCCGCAGACGGCGGACCCTAGCAAACAGGTGGGAGGGCCGGCACCCGAAGACGCTGACAGCTGGGGGCCATTCCGCCTAGATTACTATTGTACCCCTAGGGGGTAGGCCTATATAAACCCCCCAGGTTCCTCCATATGGAGGGGTTGGACCCTAAGAAGAAGAAGAAGAGAGACACAAAGAGAGAGATAGATAGATAGGGAGAAACCCTAGCGACACCCTGCACTCCCTAGAGAGAAGATAGAGAGCTAACCTTGCCCTTCTTCTTCCTCTAGACGACACAGCTCAAGGAGCAACCTTGTAGCTGCCATATTGACATTAGTCATGACGCGGAGCCCCCGTAGAGCAGTACAAGGGGTGTTATCTCCACGGAGAGCCCCGAACCTGGGTAAGATTCGCAGGCGTCCTAAGTATCGCCTTATCCCACTTCCAGGGCCCGGCGATGTTCTATTGTCCCCATGCATGATAAGCCATCCTTTGGCATATGTCGCACCAAAACCCCGACAATCATGGTGCTACTTTGAAGCACAAGTGTGGAAAAAGGGTAGTAGCATTGCCCCTTCTTTCTTTTTCTCTCATTTTTTATATTTTTTTATTTGGGCCTTTTCTCTCTCTTTTTTATGGCCTCTTTTTTTTTCCGTCCGGAGTCTCATCCCGACTTGTGGGGGAATCATAGTCTCCATCATCCTTTCCTCACTGGGACAATGCTCTAATAATGAAAATCATCACACTTTTACTTACTTACAACTCAAGAATTACAACTCGATGCTAGAACAAAATATGACTCTATGTGAATGCCTCTGACGGTGTACCGGGATGTGCAATGAATCAAGAGTGACATGTATGAAAAATTATGCATGGTGGCCTTGCCACAAATACGATGTCAACTACATGATCATGCAAGACAATATGACAATGATGAGACGTGTCATAATAAACGGAACGGTGGAAAGTTGCATGGAAATATATCTCGGAATGGCTATGGAAATGCCATAATAGGTAGGTATGGTGGCTATTTTGAGAAAGATATATGGTGGGTGTATGGTACCTGCGAAAGTTGCGCGGTGCAAGAGAGGCTAGCAATGGCGAAAGAGTGAGAGTGCGTATAATCCATGGACTTAACATTAGTCATAAAGAACTCACATACTTATTGCAAAAATCTACAAGTCATCAAAACAAAGTACTACACGCATGCTCCTAGGGGAAGGGTTGGTAGGATTTAACCATCGTGCGATCCCGACCTCCACACAAAGGATGACAATCAAAGAAATAACTCATGCTTCAAATTTGTCACACAACGGTTACCATACGTGCATGCTACGAGACTTGCAAACCTCAACACAAGTATTTCTCAAATTCACAACTACTCTACTAGCATAAATCTAATATCACCATCCTCATATCTCAAAACAATCATCAAGCAACAAACTTCTCATAGTATTCAATGCACTTTATATGGAAGTTTTTAATATACCCATCTTGGATGCCTATCATATTAGGACTAATTTTATAGCCAAAGCAAATTACCATGCCGTTCTAAAGGACTCTCAAAATAATATAAGTGAAGCATGAGAGATCAATATTTTTTATAAAATAAAACCACCACCGTGCTTTAAAAAGATATAAGTGAAGGACTAGAGCAAAATTATCTAGCTCAAAAGATATAAGTGAAGCACATAGAGTATTCTAATAAATTCCGATTCATGTGTGTCTCTCCCAAAAGGTGTGTACAGCAAGGATGATTGTGGTAAACTAAAAATCAAAGACTCAAATCATACAAGACGCTCCAAGCAAAACACATATCATGTGGTGAATAAAAATATAGTCTCAAGTAAAGTTACCGATAGATGAAGACGAAAGAGGGGCTTCCTTCCCGGGGCATCCCCAAGCTTAGGCTTTTGGTTATCCTTGAATTTTACCTTGGGGTGCCTTGGGCATCCCCAAGATTAGGCTCTTGCCACTCTTTATTCCATAGTCCATCAAATCCTTACCCAAAAACTTGAAAACTTCACAACACAAAACTTAACAGAAAATCTCGTGAGCTCCGTTAGTATAAGAAAACAAACCACCACTTTAAGGTACTGTATTGAAATCATTCTTTATTTATATTGGTGTTAAACCTACTGTATTCCAACTTATCTATGGTCCATACCCCCCTGATACTACTCATAGATTCATCAAAATAAGCAAACAACACACGAAAAACAGAATCTGTCAAAAACATAACAGTCTATAGCAATCTGTAACTTTAGAATACTTCTGTATCTCTAAAAAATCTTAAATAAATTGATGGACGTGAGGAATTTGTCCATTAATCATCTGCAAAAAGAATCAACTTAAAAGCACTCTCCAGTAAAAATGGCAGCTAATCTCATGAGCGCAAAAGTTTCTGTTTTTAACAGCAAGATCGCAAAGACTTCACCCGAGTCTTCCCAAAGGTTCTACTTGGCACAAACACTAATTAAAACATAAAACCACATCTAAACAGAAGCTAGATTAATTATTTATTACTGAAAAGAAGCAAAAAAAAATTGGTTGCCTCCCAACAAGCTCTTTCTTTATAGCCATTAAGATAGGCTTGAGAATTCAGTGATGCCCACATGAAAGACAAGACTTGAAACAAAAAGAGCATCATATAGCATGTGAAAATCACATATAAGTCTAACATACTTCCTATGCATAAGCATTTTATAGGAAAACAAATTAGCAAGACAAGCAAGATCTAACATATGCAAGGAAGAATAAAGAAACAAGATCAATCTCAACATGAAGAGAGGTAATTTAGTAACATGAAGATTTCTACAACCATATTTTCCTCTCTCATAATAATTGCATGTAGGATCATAAGAAAATTCAACAATATAGCTATCACAAAACATATTCTCAACACGATGCACATGCATACGAAGTTGACACTCTTCCAAAATAGCGGGATCAATATTAACTAAAGTCATGACCTCTCCAAACCCACTTTTAACAAAAATTTCATAAGATTGAACATTCTCCAAATATGTGGGATCTAAAGTTGACGCTCTTCCAAACCCACTTTTAATATTATTCCAAACATTATTATCAATCTCATATTTATCATGGGGCTTAAATAAATTTTCAAGATCATAAGAAGAATCACCCCAATCATGATCATTGCAACAAATGGTGGGCATAGCAAAATAAACATCCCCAAGCTTAGGGTTTTGCATATCATTAGCACAATTGACATTAATAGAATTTATAATAACATCATTGCAATCATGCTTTTCATTCAAGGAGCTATCATGAATCACTTTATAATCTTCTTCTTTCAACACTTCATCACAATTTTTGGACTCACAAATTTCAAGCAAAACCTCATAAAGATAATCTAGTGCACAACTCACTAGCAACTGGTTCATCATAATTTGATCTCTTAAAAAGATTAGCAAGTGGATGAGTATCCATAATTTAGCAAGCGGAGATGCAAGCTAATAGAGGGCACATGGCAATACAAGAAAAACAGAAAGGCGAACGGAAAAAGGGCGAATAAAACTGCAAAGGTGAAGTGGGGGAGAGGAAAACGAGACGCAAATGGCAAATAATGTAATGCGAGGGATAAGAGTTTGTGACGGGTACTTGGTATGTCTTGACTTGTGTGTAGATCTCCCTGGCAACGGCGCCAGAAATTCTTCTTGCTACCTCTTGAGCATGCATTGTTTTACCCTTGAAAAGGATAGGGTGATGCAGCAAAGTAGCGTAAGTATTTCCCTCAGTTTTTGAGAACCAAGGTATCAGTCCAGTAGGAGACTACACGCAAATCCCTAGTACCTGCACAAACAATTAAGAACCTTGCAACCAATGCGATAAAGGGGTTATCAATCCCTTCACAAAAGTGAGATCTGATAGAGATAATAAGATAAATATTTTTGGTATTTTTGTTGTATAGATTGTAAACATGGCAAAATAAAAGAACAATAAAGATAGCTAGTTGATGGAAGATTAATATGATAGAAAATAGACCCGGGGGCCATAGGTTTCACTAGTGGCTTCTCTCAAGATAGTGAATCTTACCGTGGGTGAACAAATTACTGTCGAGCAATTGATAGAAAAGCGCATAGTTATGAGAATATCTAGGCATGATCATGTATATAGGCATCACGTCCGTGACAAGTAGACCAAAACGATTCTGCATCTACTACTATTACTCCTCACATCGACTGCTATGCAGCATGCATCTAGAGTATTAAGTTCGTAAGAACATAGTAACGCCTTAGGCAAGATGACATGATGTAGAGGGATAAACTCATGCAATATGACATAAACCCCATCTTTCTATCCTCGATGGCAACAATACAATACGTGCCTTGCAGCCCCTACTGTCACTGGGAAAGGACACCGCAAGATTGAACCCAAAGCTAAGCACTTCTCCCATTGCAAGAACTACCAATCTAGTAGGCCAAACCAAACTGATAATTCTAAGAGACTTGCAAAGATATTTTAATCATGCATAAAAGAATTCAGAGAAGAATCAAATATTGTGTAGATTGATATGTTGAGAATAGACCCGGGGGCCATAGTGTTCTCTAGTGGCTTCTCTCATGATAGCAATATTCTACGGTGGGTAAACAAATTACTGTCGAGCAATTGGCAGAAAAGCGAATAATTATGAGACTATCTAGGCATGATCATTGTATATAGGCATCACGTCCGAGACAAGTAGACCGACTCCTGCCTGCATCTACTACTATTACTCCACACATCGACCGCTATCCAGCATCCATCTAGTGTATTGAGTTCATAAGAACAGAGTAACGCCTTAAGCAAGATGACATGATGTAGAGGGATAAACTCAAGCAATATGATATAAACCCCATCTTTTTATCCTCGATGGCAACAATACAAAACGTGCCTTGCTGCCCCTGGTGTCACTGGGAAAGGACACCGCAAGATTGAACCCAAAGCTAAGCACTTCTCCCATTGCAAGAAAGATCAATCTAGTAGGCCAAACCAAACTGATAATTCGAAGAGACTTGCAAAGATATTAAATCATACATATAACAATTCCGAGAAGAACCAAATATTGTTCATAGATAATCTTGATCATAAACCCACAATTCACCGGATCTCGACAAACACACCGCAAAAAGTATTACATCGAATAGATCTCCAAGAAGATCGAGGAGAACTTTGTATTGAGATCCAAAGAGAGAGAAGAAGCCATCTAGCTAATAACTATGGACCTAAAGGTCTTTGGTAAACTACTCACACATCGTCGGAGAGGCTATGGTGTTGATGTAGAAGCCCTCCGTGATCGATTCCCCCTCCGGTGAAGCGCTAGAAATGGCCCCAAGATGGGATCTCACAGGTACAGAAGGTTGCGGCGGTGTAAATAGGATGTCATGGTGATCTCAGATATTTTCAGGGTATATAAGTATATATAGGAGGAAGAGGTACATCGGTGGAGCTACAAGGGGCCCACGAGGGCGGGGGGCGTGCCTACCCCCCTGGGCGTGCCCTCCTGCCTCGTGGCCACCTCGTGGCTTCCCAGACTTGTACTCCAAGTCTCCCGGATTGCGTTTGTTCCAAAAACGATCCTCGCGAAGGTTTCATTCCATTTGGACTCCGTTTGGTATTCCTTTTGTGCGAAACACTGAAATAGGCAAAAAGTAGCTATTTGCACTAGGCCTTTGGTTAGTAGGTTAGTCCCAAAAATAATAGTAAAGTGCATATTAAAGCCCATTAAACATCCAAAATAGATAATATAATAGCATGGAACAATAAAAAATTATAGATACGTTGGGGACGTATCACTGACCTACATCCCTCCCCGAGCACACCCTGACGCCTCCTTATCGGAGGGGAACTCTTTGCCATCTGGAGAGACAGAGAGTGGCCCGCCGGTCCGAGCTCCATCGTCTGTGGCCCGCGGGGATACCGAAGTGTCCTCCCAGCGTGCGTCTTCCGCTCAAGGAGATGTGTGTGGGGCAAGTGATAGGGCGACCGAGGGTAACACATCGGCTGCCGCTGACCATGGGGAAACAATCCCCATGGAAACCGAAGACGGGGGGCCCAAACAATCCGAGGCCCCGCCGAATACTGATCCGGAGCCTAGCGCGGCTCCGGGGTCCGAAGACCAGACCCCAAGGTGGGGGAGGATACGACGGCGCACGGGGTCAATCAGGAGGCGCCGGATCCTCTGGAGGGAGCACTACAGAGTGCTTCCGTCATGGAGGAGCACCGCACTGTGATGGGTGCGGTGATGAAGAAGATTCAGTCCGTCAAAGGCGGACTGAATGAAGCCTTCAACAGCCTACTAACAGGATTTGAGGTAAGCAATGTAATGTTCTTTATGGAACTTTATTTGTTTTATATGCACATATATAGCCAGTAGCACCTGATGCTTTGTGTGATTCTGAACAGAATCAGACGAAGTATCCATAGTATAGCATATTATAGAGCTGAATTGTATGCTTTTGTATTTGAACATGCTTCACTACTTGCGGCAACTGCACGAGATGCAGAAGTTGCCGAACTAAATCGGAAGCTTTTGTTGGCCAATGCGGACCTCGACCGCGTCAACCAGCGTTTAGATGAAACGCAAGGTATGCGGATTTGAAAATTGAGATGTCAAGAAGACTAATTAATTGAGTATGAGTATAAACTCTTTATGTTATTTTTATTAAACAATTGGCACCACTGAGCTCGAGGCCCTCAAGGGCGAACTCGCGAAGGCCAAGAAGGAGGCCGAGGCAAGCAAGGCAATCGTTGACAAAGAGGTTGCCGATCTAGAGGCAGAAAAGGCCGCGTGCCAACAACACGTGGCTCGGGTGTCCGAAGTCGAGGACGAACTCAAAGATGCTATTCGCAACTGCGAGACGTTGGAGTTGAAGGCTTTGGAACAAGCATCCGAGCTTACTGCGGCAGTTAAGGTTGCCCAGGATGCGCGAAGCGAGGCGCGCAGCGCCTGTGAAGAAATCAAGCAGGCATGGGAGATAGCATCTGGTAAGACTTTCCTCTTACAAAGCATCTTCGAAGGGCGGAAGTACCTTGGGCTGACACGGTTGTGGAGTTCTCCAGGCGTGTTTGCTGATCTTCCGAGGAGCAGTGTTGACGCCGCCCAATACTTCCGAGCCAAGGAGGGGAACGACACGGAGAAGTTGTTCTGGTCGCAGTTCTATGCGCCAAAACATCTGATGCCCCTCAACAACCAGATGAAGCAGCTGGTCGAGCTGAACAATATGGCGGGTTCGGCCATGAAGGACTTGATAGTCCGGCTATGACCCGCTGAGCCAGTCCCAAGTAGCTACTTCGGATTGGTGAAGCGGCTCGTCGAAGCGAGTCCGCGGGTCGACGCATTGAAGCTATCGGCCTGTATAGAGGGTGCTCGAATGGCCTTCGCTCATGTAAAAGTGCACTGGGCGAAGATGAAGGCGCTGGATATAGCTACTGTTGGCCTGCCCGAAGGCAAGGATCACCGCAAGCCAGAGAGATACTTCGAGGATGTCATAGAAGGCGCCCGCCTTGTAGAAGGCCAGTGCTCAAAAGATATTATCTTTGAGAGTAATTGTATCCGGTTGTAAAGACTTGAGCTTATGAACCGATGTATATAACTTTTGCGCTATTATAATGTGAGCGGCTTTTACCTCCTGTGCGGCTGTTTAATTAACTCTAAAAGTTTCCTGTCGTCGGCTTATGCCCCCGTGTGAATAGTACTGGGGTGTCCGGTCATATGCATATACACTCTTTATCCAACGTCTTGGTCCGTGTAGGAGGTGTAAGCGGAGCGAACCAGGCAATCAGACTATGTGGCATTATTGCTTTCACTTAGCCATAGGAGTTTGTCAAGTGGGGCTAGGTACTAGCCCCTGGTGCGTATATGGTATTTCCATATTAAGGTATCCATTTGTACGCGGCTGGGCAAAAACCAACCCTTCGCATAACACGGGGTAGATCTCCATCTATCGTAGTATAACACTTAGTCACCGGATTGCGGACCAGGTTCTCGCATATCATGACAGTCAGTTTTCGGCTTTCTCTACAGAGGTACTTGACCGGACGGGCCCAGAGTACAATCGCAGTAGTTCTCCCTTTACACCCTAGCCGAAAAATCGGGAAAGTAGGGGTAAGCACAGGAGCCGGGCAACCCAACTATTGACCCAGGATATAATTCGGAACTGATGCATATAAAGCAAATATCCAGGACGCCGAACACTCCCTATAGGTGTTCGGGCTTTTCGACATATACCAGGCTGGATACAGCCCCTGGTAATGGACCCTATTGTCAAGGCACATGTGGCAATCTGACGTGGGGAGAGAACACTGGTGGTGAGAGAATAAAACTCTAAATATAATATAAACCAAGTTGTTTCTATAATATCCCGTTATAGTACGGCGAGCCGTATGTTTATAGATAATGCCGATAACTTCATTGTACATTTTACATGCCAGAATGGTATAAAACAGAAAAGAGAAAAAAGGTTTACACATGGTCTTAATCTAAAAAGCAACCTTAGCGGGGGTCCCTACTGCACGTCTGCGCCGTTTTCTCCATTGTAATGTGTCCTTGCAGTGGGGAGTGTGACTATTTGTCTACAGTGTGCCCCCAGCGCCGCCCAAGGAATTTTAAGGTTATAATTGTGTGCACGAGGCACGTATGCTACCACCTTATGGGGCAGTCGGTGGGAGCATAACTACTAATCTAGCTCAGATTCATCCGAGCTGCCGCACTGAGGCATATGCCAGACACGTTTAGCTGTGTCTGCGGTCTTAACGACCGATAGGCGGTCCGGCTTGAATAGGCCGTTTTGGACTTCGGCTGCTACGGCCACAGTGTCCTCCTCTGTACGGAGAGAGCGCTCCATATTTCCAATGACCGTGATGATGCCACGTGGTCTAGGCATTTTGAGCTTTAAGTAAGCATAATGCGGCACTGCGTTAAAGTGGGCGAAGGACGTTCTTCCGAGTAGTGCATGATAGCCACTTCAGAATGGAGCTATGTCAAAGATTAGCTCTTCGCTTCGAAAGTTATCAGGAGAGCCGAATACGACCTCCAATGTTAAAGAGCCCGTGGAGCGGGCTTCTACGCCCGGTATCACTCCTTTAAAGGTCGTGCTGCTTGGCTTGATTCTTGATGGATATATCCCTATCTTGCGGAAAGTGTCCTGATAAATCAGATTGAGACTGTTGCCGCCGTCCATAAGGACTCGAGTGAGATGGTATCCATCAATTACTGGGTCGAGCACTAGGGCAGCCGAACCCCCATGACGGATACTAGTCGGATGATCCCTACAATCAAAAGTGATCGGACAGGCCGACCATGGGTTGAATTTGGGGGCAACAGGCTCGACGGCATAAACATCTCGGTGCGCGCGCTTGCCCTCCCTCTTTGGGATATGAGTGGCGTAGATCATGTTCACTGTTTTGACCTCCGGTGGAAATTTCTTCTGTCCCCCTGTGTTCGGCTGGTGAGGTTCATCCTCGTCTTCGCTCTGAGGTCCCTTTCCCATGTGTTCGGCGTTGAGCTTGCCGGCCTGCTTGAAGACCCAACAATTACGGTTGGTATGGTTTGCAGGTTTATCTGGGGTGCCATGAATCTGGCATGGCCTATCTAATATTTTTTTCCAGGCTAGATGGACCGTCTTTGATGCCTTTAAATGGCTTCTTCCGTTGACCGGGTCTGGAGCCACTGAATCTGGTGTTTACCGTTGTATCATCTGGGCTTCCAGCATTATTCCGACGTTTATTTTTATTACGTCGTGGCTTTCCATCGCCGTCCCTGACTTTAGATGTTCCAGGGTCGCTGGTGCTGCTACAAGCTAGCCAGTTGTCCTCGCTCGTGCAAAAACGGGTCATGAGTGTAGTTAGGGCTGCCATTGTCCTCGGCTTTTCCTGTCCAAGGTGTCTATCTAGCCATTCGTCCCGGACACTGTGTTTGAAGGCCGCTATGGCTGGATAGTCGACGATTTCGTTCTTCTTAGTGAAAAACCGATTCCAAAGCTTGCGAGCTGACTCCCCGGTTTGTTGGATGATGTGACTTACATTGTCAGCATCCGGGGGCCGGACATAGGTCCCTTGAAAATTGGCCCGAAAAGCATCCTCAAGTTCTTCCCAACTTCCAAGGGAGTTCTCTGGGAGGCTATTTAGCCAGTGCCGAGATGGTAATTTCAGCTTGAGGGGTAAGTATTTGATGGCGTGGAGATCATCTCCGCAAGCCATGTGGATGTAAAGAATAAAGTCTTATATCCAGACAACAGGATCTGTCGTTCCATCATACGCCTTGATATTTACGGGTTTAAACCCCTCTGAAAACTCATGATCCAGCACCTCATCGGTGAAGCATAGAGGGTGTGCGGCTCCGCTGTACTTTGCTATGTCATGGCGTATGTTTGTCGGGACCCCGATCCTAAGTCACACAGGTCTAGCCTGTAACACCTCATATCACTTTGCAGCCTCACGCATGGTATCCCCATGGGTGCCACCTTACCTGGCCCGGGACCGTTTGCGCATTTTGGCACACGTATATGATAGTGTCGCTAGCATCCATATGACAGAGAACCCGGGCCGACATGACCAGTTATAAACCAAAAGTGGCACTAAATTACAGAGACATGCATACATGACCCAGCAATGAACGTGTCGGTCATCAACGTATGAACCCAAGTCGTAGCAAGCTACAAGGACTTAAAGGAACAACGCGTGACATTTCCCCTAAGGGACAGACACAGGAACGAAGATGGACACATGCCGGCCAGCCTAAGTGTTCCGGAGCAGTAGCAAGCTACCAAGGCTCAGTGGAAGCACTAGGAGACATTTCCCTGTAAGATAGGCTACCAAGGGTAAACAACTAGGTGTCGGATCCCACACATAGCTATACACATTACACGTACGCATAACATGCAAGTATGTGTTGTACAACAAGGCATCACAACATAACTCAACAACTCATATAGATAAGGCCCAGAAGAGCCATCATAGCATTTATTACAAATAGGGGTCACATGACCCAACATACAGAGCATACAGGCAACGGAAGCATAACATGTCTGAGTACAGACAACTACAAAAGAAAAAGGATGAGAAGCCTGACTATCTACAAGACTCTCCCGAGGGCACAAGATCGTAGCTGAGGTAACAAGCTAAACGTCGAAGTCCATGCGGAACCACTAGCGAGACTGAAGTCTCTCTGCAAAAACATAAATTAAGCAAACGTGAGTACAAAGGTACTCAGCAAGACTTACATCAGAACTAGCTACTTATGCATCAATATCAACAAAGGGGTGGTGGAGTTTGACTGCAGCAAGCCAGCTTTGACTCGGTGGCTATCCTGAACTACAACTGCAAGTAACTCTTTGAGGTGGCGCACACGAGTCCACAAATTCACCAATCAATACACCACTATGGATCCGCTTCCGTCTCCCTACGAGAAGGCCATCCATAGCACTCACACTTGTCTTGAGCATTTTAGTGTATCCACTTTCACTTGTCTATGTACCACGTAAGCATCCAAGAAGTCCATAACTGTGGACCCGGCTATTCGAATAGATCATGTTAACCCTGTAGGGGTGTACTTCTTCACACACGCTCTCGCCACTTACCGCCATGTACACGTCGTGTATCTTGGCAACCTTCAAGCGGAAGCCTGGCGAGGGTGTCGGCCACGACCTGACTAACCACACAAGACTCTAGTCCAGGTTTATCGCCTATTCGGGTTCCATCCGTAAGGAGATCCGGCCGGGGTGTCGCTCATGGCCCCAAACGATGTGTACATGGTTCCCAAGCCCACCATCCGGGTGCCACTTGGTACACCGGGCCACTGCACCTAGTCTGTCCCAAGCCCACCTGTACCGGGTGCCACTTGGTAGACTACTAGCACTACCTACAAACACCAAAAACTAGTTGCAACTCCTGGACAGAGATGTAGTTGATTAATAAGTCGAGAGGGGTCGAGTTACCGGAACCCAATGTGTGGTAGTAACTAGTCATTGGACAACTTACACAGACCTCAGCTCTTAAAGATGGTTCAAGTGAGACAACCCACCATGTACTCCTACATGGCCTCTCACCGTTACCTTTACCAAATCGTGTTGACACACTTAGCTCACACACAGTAGGACATGTTCACCACATTCCAATTCATCCCCGATGAATTAGACCTGACACAACTCTAAGCAATAGCAGGCATAACCAGAAAGCATGAATGAGTAGGCACAACAGGGCTCAAACAACTCCTACTCATGCTAGTGGGTTTCAACTATTTACTGTGGCAATGACAGGTCATGCAGAGGAAAGGGGTTCATCTACCGCAGCATGTAGCAGTTGAAACATTGTTGTCCTAATGCAATAAAAGAGGGCAGGAGCGAGGGAGTGGGATTGTATCGGAATGATCAAGGGGGTTCTGCTTGCCTGGCACTTCTGAAGATATTAATAGTTCTTCATCGGTGTCAACGAACTCATCATCGGAACGTCGTCTACTGAGAGGGGACAAAACCGGCAAACAGAGAAAGAAGACAATCAATGCAATGCAACAATATGATGCATGAACATGACATGGCAATATGATGTGATTTGGCCTAATGCAACTAGCAACACAATTAAGTGTAGTTGGTTTGAACCCAAGGTTCAAATTCAAACTCCACATATGGTTATTTAAATGACATTCATTTCATTTGTCCAAAACAGTAGCTATAAGTTGATCTAACGTGCATGAAAATGGTACAGATGGATAGATTGGATTTTTCTGATCATTTTTTATATATAAATCTTTTCATTCTGAGTTATAGATTATTTTCTATGATTTTCTGAAGTTTATAACATTTTCTGGAATTTCCTGGTTATTTAAAACAAGCTAAATCCAGAAAATGCTTTATTGCATCAGCACTACGTCACTGTGACGTCAGCGAGTCAACAGGTCAACCCTGACGGCTGGGACCTACACGTCAGCTGCTCAGTTAATTAACAGAATTAAACTAACCTAATTAGTTAACTAACTGACTCTGGGACCCATCTGTAAGTGTCTCAACTAATTAACTAATTTAGATAACACTAATTTAAACCTAACTCTAATTAGTCAAGGGCCTGGGCCCACACGTAAATGAGCCATGGCTAATCCTACTTTAATTAAACCTAAACTAGGTAATTAGCAGGGACTGGCCCCACACGTCAGTGACTCAGCTGAGTCTGTTAGTGGTCAAAACGGTCAAACCCGTCGGCGTTTAGCCGCCGGCGAGGTCGAACGCGGCGGAGGCTGCGGAAACGGGCTGTGGTGTCCCGTTCGCAGTGTGGCTGGGCTCGTTCGAGAGCCCAGACCAGCGCGCGTCGGGTGGGGCCGCCAGCCGGGCCTGGGGTGGCCGGAGGCGAGAGCGAGGAGCTCAGCCGCGGCGGCCGGAGCTCGGGCGAGGTTGGAGAATGTGCTGTGGGGCACGGCGGGGCGAACGACTGGGTGCTACGGCCTCCTGGTGAGATGATGAGCATGGTGACGCGCTCGGTTCTGAGCTTACGAGTCTGTCGCCACGACGGCGACAAGTTCAGCGGCGGCCGGGGTGCGGCCGCGGCAGAGCTATGGCCTAGAGGTCGAACGCGACTAGGGAGAAGAGGGAAACGACTCGGGGGCTCACCGCGAGTCCGTTGGGAGGGTCAGTGGGCTCGGGGACGCGTCAGGGGCGGTGAATCGATCGGTGAAGTCTGGCGAGCAGATGCGGCGGTGACGAGCTCGAAGGCGACGACCTAGTGCTCCTCGACTTGTTTCAGTCGGCGTGGAGGGGACACGGACGTCGACTGAGCGACTGGACGCAGCGGAGAGGCGAGACTTGCGCGGTGGCTACGGTGGTGCTCGTCGGTGGCCTCAGACGCGAGCGAGGAAAGCGGGGGAGAGATACAGAGGAGGGGGAAAGAAGCACGGGGAGAGGTCGAGGGGGTTACGGGGTGTCGTGGCACTCGGGGCCGTCTCCAGCCAGCCCCCAGCGTCGGCGGAAGCAGGAGGTGGCTCGGGCGTGTGCCGGCACGCGGCGGCCACGCGCCCTCCTGCCCACTGGGAGGAGGTTGAAGACAGTAGGAGGGAGGAGGGGGGGCTGGGCCGGCAGAAGCTGGGCCAGGCTACAGGGAGACCAAGTAAGTGGCCCAGGTGGGTTTCCTCTCTCTCTCTCTCTCTCTCACTTTTTATAGTTTTCTTTTTATCTTTTCTGTTGTTTGTTTGCTGGTTTATTTAAAATACCAGAACACTTCTGGAAATCTTGAAAATAATTGTGGGCACTATTTGAATTATTCTCAACAGCCCCCAAATAATTTCAGAATTATTTGGACATTTGAAAATATCTATAGCAATTAAATGTCCAGATGCAAATACTTATGATTTAATTCAGTGCCCCAAAATATTCCACAAAAATGTTCACTATTTTTGGTTTGGTCTTAAAGCCTTGCCAAAATTATCAAACATTGATGAAGGCACTTTGGGTCATTGGAAAAGATTTTATTTTTGACCCTAGTTGAATTCATTTGGTGCTAGGGTCTGAACATCCCCATTTCAACCTTCAAAAAGAATTTAGACATGATGCATGATGCACTCAAGTGCAACTAAAAACAAGCAGTATCTAGGGCTATGACAACTGACCCCCACTAAAACAAGAATCTTGTCCCGAGATTCAAGCGTAGGGTAAGAAATCAGAGGGGACACAAGCTAGCACAATCTTCACGATCCAATTTCCCTTCTCGGAGATGTTGATTTATTGCATCATATTGATCTTGTCATCCTTGCTTTGAGATCTTCATCAAACCAGATGATAACGGAGACAAACTCTATAGGAATTGATCTTCCCGAAGATCGAGGAACTCAAGATCATCTCAAGGAGTGAGACATTGAAACATCTCTTGAGCTGAGACACGGAACACTCATCCAAGAGGATGGAGTGAAACAAATGATGAAGGTTCACTTGGTAGGCAACCAATTCCAGACCTAAGAAGATGGTGATCGATGTCACCAGACGGGGCACCTTAGCGAAGGTGACTCGTAGAGTTATTCCCTTAAGTGGCAAAAAGAATTACTTTTGATATAGAGATCATTGAAATTCCCTATACCAGCCTAAGGCAATCACAAACGATCATTTGTCGGAGTTCAAAAGAATGACATTCTCGGGCCAGAATGGATGATGTGGACTACCTTGTTGAGGACAACACAAGGGATGATTTTGCTTATCATCGGAAGTGGATGGAACCCATGATAAAATGGCACATTGGCGGTGCAAGCTGGGAACAAAATGCAAATGCTGGGAATGATTCTAGTAACTGGGAAGAAAACCCAACTGTAGAGAGTGAATCTACTCTTTCAGAGGTTATAGCATAACCAAGAACACTGGGAGCAATCTCGGTTAGTGCCAGAGATAACACCTAGTGCTTGTGCGTGCTCTCAAGAACTTGAGCATTCCCATATTCATCAAGGTTTTACCAATATCCGAGTCAATGATCCTGGCAACACAACATACTACCATGATGAATAATGATGGATGGTGCAGATGCAAAGGAAGGTAACACCTTCTCGGATTTCACCTTAGTGAGGCCAAGGGAATGAAATCTGGATGATCGACCGAGAGATATTTAGCACTCCGCTTCTAATGTTCTCCTTGATGTGCTAGCGCAACCCATTTATTAAAATGGTTTGGTACCTAGAACGTCAAGTAAAGGTTGGACTTCAGGAGCACAAAAATCCATAAGGAACAACTAGGGAGTAAATCCTACGAAATCCTTATGGGGAGGTGGCCAACTTCCTCAATCAAGATACTACAATAATAGGTCTTCCGGCTGGTGTGTTGGCCACGACATCCACTTTACCGGTTATCGAGAGACCAATATTATAGTTCTTGGAAAATGCTCCAACCATCATATCTTCCTGAGATTTAGTTCTGGTTGGTGTCAGAATATTCCAGACTCATCGAGTCTAGAAAGAAAAATGAAAGTTTGCAACACAAATCGACGAGACGACGTTCGAGATTCTCAGGAAATGGACTGCGGTAGTAAGCTCCAAAACATGAGCTGGTTCTGCTACACACATGTGAACACGCTGTCGCAGACAAGCATGACCACGTAGTAGTCTTATATTAAAACATACCGAGTTCAGGTGGGGAACCATCATTGAGGATAACGAAGTCTCTATGCAAGTCCATGGATTAGATCCCAAGCATAGACTTCTCTTCCTTGAACATATCAGTCAGTGGCTTGGTGCGCTACGGAATTCATATAGAATGAAGATGATCAGTCTAACAGACCACAGAATACTTCGCACGTCCATAACTGACTTGGGATGGTTCCAGAGGAGGTAAAAACATGCTTTCTCGAATTCACGGCAGCAACTTGCATCAAATGCACATGAATTAGAGGAAGTCACTTCTTTCACCAAAACATATACCTCGTGAACGGGACATGAAGGCAATGCTTACAAAGTTTCCAACACTAGCTTTAATGTTCAACATGAATCATGGAGGGGATAAACATGTTGCCGATGGGCTCAACAACAATTCATCGAGGCTTCCATAAAATGGGATTCCATAACTATGTGAACAAGGTGATAGCATTGGTCAGACCAATAAATGTAACGGTGTATGCTCGAGGGATCAACCACGAGTAAGACAACATTATGAATACCATTGGTTCTGATTTGACTTGACGATAGCTCACACTCAAATCAAAGTTTGGACAAGACAATAGATCCAACAATTGATCACGAGGATCAATCGATCAAGATATGATCTTTCTTCAACACACACACAAAAGATATCCCTTGGAAGGAACTAAGTCAGGCAAGCTTTTATCTTCCAACTCTCCAAGTTGTCGTTTGGCTTAACCGACTAGCTCAGGGTATCCAACACAGATTCTTGGAGAAAGGGTGGTTTAGAGTGAAACCAGCTTGATCACGAGCTCAACATAACGGTCAGGGAGAAACCTGGTAATACTTCCGAGAAGATATTCGGAAAATTACGGACCACCGCTATGTTATTAAGCCCGAGATCAATCTTGCTTTTCAGGTCAAGATGATATGATCAAGTGAGCGAGGGTTTGACACAGTCCTAACTCACTGATCAAGGAGTGCACCAGGAAAGATGGACTAGTAGTACGATCAATCTTAGAATGGTGATTCAGTAACCAACACTCTAAGAATGAGTTTGTTGTCCTTTAACTACCAAGCAACGAAGTTGCTAGGAGTATTGATTTCACACATCACCATTCACTTGTCAGCATTCCAGTTACAATAACACGGAAACCGAGGAATGAACAATGATGGCAAGAAGTATTACTGCATCAAGAATTCATAAGAGATAATGTAACTCTCATGACGATCCTGGCGTAAAGAGGGTAACACTTCATAGTAGAACGGATCAAAAGCTTAATTGCATTTTGATCTGCGGAGTACAACTGCGTTGACAAAATCCTGGATATGGATGAGGTGCTGGAGTTTGTTTCTGCTAGTCATTCCGAAATAGAATGGATTGACGGACCGCAAGAGTAAAAGGCCTCGATGAACACGAATGCACAACTACTCCTGACTATCAACTCAAGACGAAGGTCAGAATACAACTAGAGGGGGACAACTCACAGGATCGTATGACTTTCTGAGTTGTGGATGCATAGATTAGCATGTCGAACTAGTTCAACATATTTCTTCCGGATAACCCATGCAGAAGGTAGAATTGGCAGAGTCACAATATGAATGGAGTACTACTCAGGAGCACTCTGGTTGTGATACTTTGGTTCGGGAGAACTTCTGCCAAGGATGGTTCATGGTATTTGGAAGAATGATATACCACGGACCTCGAGGACTATCACAAGGTTACTAATATCCTAAAGGGACGAGCAAATACTACCAACATGAGGTAAGTGTAGTGAGTCTTGGGTTCAAGAACCCAGGAATAGAATGCCTACTAACTAAATGGCATCACGGGATGCTTTCGAGAATGATGGCCAGAATCATCACACCGGGAATATAAGCACTGCTAGATTACTCGGTGATCTTCTAAGACACCTAACCTCCACACACCGACTAGTGTGGTTAATCTGGCCTAAAAGGACATTAAGAACATGTAGGAATGATTTGCAAATGCATCAGATTGTGTAGAGACCTGGGATGACTCGGACAACATAACGGCTATAAATGCTCAAAAAGATTTTGAAAGATCCTGTAAAATGGTGGCATAGTCACTGTCGTGGAATTAACACGGCAGATGTCCGGGTTAGCGGACTTGATGATGGAACCATCGCACGGGTTAGCTTGAAAGGGTTCATGGCACACAAAGGACACAAAGGATTTTATACTAGTTCGGCCCCTTCGAGAAGGTAAAAGCCTACGTCTAGTTGGTTTGGTATTGCTTGGGCGTCGGTTTACAGGGAGCGGAATCGCTTGCCTGCTTCTCGACAGATCGATTGTTTCTTGTCCTGAACCGGTACCGGGTCGTCCCTTTATATAGAGGTGACGCCTGGTCCGGTTTACAAAGTCCCGAGGCCGGCTCATAATCGTGTCCGCCTCGGTCTCTGCCCTTTCTTTCTTATCTCTCAAGTTACATCTCTTTGGCGGTTTACAAACCGTATTTCTATACATGGGCCTTGAAATCTCATGGGCCGTAATCTCTACTAAAAATAATAAACCAAGTACGATATAACTAAACCGGTTTACAATATCCGGTTTATACCTTTTAACCATATCCCTGACATTAGGCCCCAGAATGATTTGAACTTGTTCATATCAGTCTCCGTCGTCTCCTGTAATTTTCTTCTGTCTTCATCTTTTGTAAACCGGCTCTGACGTCATCCTCCGAAATCATTAAAGTCTGACAATGACATCATCTCCGCATTTAACGCTGCGAGCTGTACTGTAGTTTGTTTTAAATGGTTATCCCGAGAATCGAGGCGTTTAAAGGATCTTTATCCGATTTTGCTCCCTTGATTACCGCACCTGTCGCTTCGTGTCTGCCTCTCTGCCTATAAATAACACCGCCCCTCCTCATTCTTCCTTCTCGCGTCTTCTTCCTCCTTCCGCTCCCTGACCCGAAAAAACTCCATTAGATCCCGAGCTCGGAGCGCCGCCATCGTCTCGTCGGATCAAGAGCTCCTCAGGCCGCTGCATCAACCTGATTCGTCCAGATTCTCTCCGCCGCCGATTCCTACTGTCCCTGGTATGTTTATCCTCCTCATTGTAGATCTATGTCCGCCATTACTTTGCTTGTGTTCTTCCGCCATTAGGGCTTCTGATGAAGCTTCGTCTCTTCGTAGATACCTTTCTCATAGAAATTTTGTAACCTTTAAACCCTAGTCCATAGGTCTCCCGCTTAGCATCAGATTAGATCTTCGTCATAGTGACTCTATAGTTTTATCCGTTCCGCCATTAGAGTTCTCCGCAAGCTTCATAATGTTCTTTCTCTGAAACCTGCAACTCCGTAGTATCTTTACCTTTCCGATCTTCTTCCATTTCTATTCTGCTGTAGATGCGTCAGGTCTTTTAGATCTTGCCGTTTTTATTTCTGCTGTTGCCTGCTTTAGGTCTCGTTTTTTATGCACATCCTGTAAGTTCGTCTGCTCTGAATTGGACCTCTGTAGATTTCCGGTGTAATTTTCGTTTCTTTATCTCAGTATGCTCAGATCTATTCCTCCTTAGCAATGCGTTGAAAACCTGTTTTTCTCTTTGATAGATCCGCTAAGTATGCTCCGGTTTAGATCGTCATGTCATAAACCGGAAACGATGTAGACTGATGCAATGACTTAACTATTCCTCTTCAACTGCCATTTTAAACCGGAAATGATATAACTTATATTATGATTGCCGGTTTAATCATGCCAGCTAGTTCTCTATTCTCTCCACTGCACAATATGTATAAGTCCCGGATCATTTGTATGTTCATAATCCGGTTTATGTATTCTTCTTTTCTTCAACAGTTTGCTCAAATGGCTAAGCAGTATGTCTCGTGCGATTGGGTCCGCTCTGTCGTAACTGAGGAAGACTTAGTCAAATTATCGAGCATTGGCACCTTAGGGCCTCGGGCCGAGTTAAAATGGCGTGCCCCGGGTAACGAGTGCCCTCCCACTCCTAGATCCGGGGAAGTTATCGTATTTCTGGACCATATCTCCAGAGGCTTCTCTCCCCCCGGTTCAAAATTTTTCCGGGACGTTCTTGCTACCTTCCAGTTGCACCCGCAGGACATCGGACCAAACTCGGTTTCCAACATTTGCGATTTCCAAGTGTTTTCTGAAGCCTATCTGCAAGAAGAGCCGTCAGTTGATTTATTCCGGGATTTCTTCCATGCAAATCGGCGTACTGAGTTCACCAGCGGGCCTCACCAAGAGCTTGGTGGGATTAGCATTCAGAAAAGGAGGGATGCAGTTTTTCCTCACGCCTCCTTGCACACTCATCCCAAGGACTGGAACAAGTCCTGGTTTTACTGTGTAGACACATCTCCTGAAGGTGAAAACCCTTTGCCGGGTTATCGTGAAACTCGTATCCCGGCAAATCACCCCTTGCCACAACGACTAAGTGCTGCTGAGCGGATCCAGTTTTCTCCACAGCTCTCCAAGCTGAGAGCTTTCATGGCCAATGGCCTGATCGGCACTGATTTC
This sequence comes from Secale cereale, assembly GCA_902687465.1. Lineage (NCBI taxonomy): Eukaryota > Viridiplantae > Streptophyta > Magnoliopsida > Poales > Poaceae > Secale > Secale cereale. The sequence goes on from LR738712.1 coordinate 577,727,896, forward strand.
CTTCGCTGCTGGTTATCATGGAGTATCCTTCCCTTAAGCCGGCGCCCTGATCTGATGTGCAATTATTCCGGTAAATCGGATGATCCTCAGAGGTTTTCTAAGGAGAAGCTGTCTGAATCGGAAGTAATTGAATCGGCCAAGAAAATTGTCAATCCTGCTCCAACAGATTGCACTAGAGTTGGCTTGGCCCCATACTTCAAGAAGAATAAGCTGCCTGAAGTGAGTGTCTTTAACTTGTACTTTATAAACCGTCCTCTTTGAACCGTCTTTTACTTGCCTTTGCTTTTTTCATTTAGGCTGATGATCCTTTCTGGAGGAGGAAACCTCAGGAAAAACCTGCAAGGCAAGCTCGCCAAAAAACTCCTGCAAACAAGAAAAGGAAAGCAGCCGTTGATGTCGGTTCTCCTTCTGAGGATGATGATCCGGACTCCGAGGTACGCCTTACTCCGGTTTACATTTTGCTTTTATATACTTGTTCACATATCTAATGATGCCCTTTCATAGGATCCACTCGAAGGTGATAACCCGGCGGAGATTGAGGTAACCCTTATTTCTTCCGATTCAGAACCCCCTCCTCAAAAGAGCCATCGGACTGTTAGAAAGTATCAATTTTCTCATCCTTATGCTAAGTTGGATCCCAATTTTACTTTGAAGAAACAACAGCACGAAGCTTTGCGCCGGACCACTCGCCATAGCGGCTTGGCTGTGGAGTCCTCTGGAATTTCGTTAACTCCGGCTCGAAAACGCCGCGCTGAGGTGATGCTCTCTCCAACTCTTCTTCACCCCAAGGCCGGTCTTATCAGAAAACCACTTAAACCGACTGATCCTGATTATCAGGAAACTCCACTGTCTTCTTCTGGCGAATCAACCGCTACCCAGCTTCCACCTTTGAAGACCGTCCCGGGGTAATTCTCTTTACTTCTTCCGGTTCATGATACCCCTTTTTATTATAATGTTAATTTATTTTTGCTTGTTTTTCCAGCAAACCGAAACCCAGCAAAAGAGCCAAGGCTAAAAAGCCTGTTACTGATCCTTCTACTGATGAACCGGCGATTGATCCGTCTATCGCCGTTCCTCCTGAAGGTACTCCAGCTGCCCCGGTTGACGAACCCACTCTTGACACACCTGCTGCTGAAGACCTCCAAGACCCACCAAGCCCGGCCCGGGTTAACTCTCCTCAAGTTAACCCGGCGTCTCCTAAACCGGCTCAAACTGAAGCTTCTCCTCCCAATGCACCCACTTCCCCTGATGTCGTGGTTACTGGTTCTGCTTATGTTGCGCCAGCCGAACCCACCGTTTTAGCAAAACATACAGCTAAAGCGGAAAAGGTGACTCAGGAGAAGGGGAAGTGGAGTACTGATATCTCCAGTCTCTCAAGTATGAGTGCTCAGGACATCTATTCCGGATATCTGAACCGGCTCCATAGTAGC
>LR738712.1:577732436-577831953 GCA_902687465.1 Secale cereale
TCCTCTTCTGATGTCCGTGAATCTTTGTGCTCTCGAATGTCCACCAAATAGTACGACCCGTTGTGTAAATTTTTGCTGATCACAAAGGGCCCTTCCCATGGCGGGGATAGTTTATGCATATCTGTTTGATCTTGGATAAGCCGGAGTACCAAGTCACCCTCCTGGAATGTCCGGGTTCTAATCCGGCGACTGTGATATCTGCGCAGATCTTGTTGATAAATCGCCGACCGTGCCGCAGCTATGTCACGCTCTTCATCCAAACGATCCAAACCGTCTTGTCTTGACTCCTCATTGATGGCTTCTACATAGGCCGCCACCCTTGGTGAATCGTGGCGTATGTCACTTGGGAGAACTGCTTCTGCACCATAAACCATGAAAAAAGGTGTATAACCTGTAGACCGGTTGGGTGTAGTGTTGATGCTCCAAAGGACAGATGGTAATTCCTCGACCCAACAACCTGGGGTTCTCTGCAAAGGTGTCATAAGCCGGGGCTTGATTCCACGCAAAATCTCCTGATTTGCCCTTTCTGCTTGACCATTGGATTGGGGGTGAGCCACAGAAGATACGTCCAAACGGATATGCTCTCGTTGACAGAATTCTTCCATCTCACCCTGAGATAAATTGGTGCCGTTATCTGTGATGATGCTGTGTGGGAAACCAAACCGGAATATTACTTTTTTGATGAACTTAACCGACGTTGCCGCATCACACTTGCTTATAGGTTCCGCTTCAACCCACTTTGTAAACTTGTCCACTGCCACTAGTAGATGAGTTTTCTGATCTTGGGATCTCTTGAAAGGACCAACCATGTCAAGCCCCCAAGTTGCAAAAGGCCAAGTTATTGGTATCATCCGGAGTTCTTGTGCCGGAACAAGGGCGCGTCTTGAGAATTTCTGACAAGCATCACATTTGCGGACCAGGTCTGCCGCATCCGCATGCGCGGTTAACCAATAAAAGCCATGTCGGAAAGCTTTAGCTACCAGAGATTTTGACCCGGCATGATGACCACAATCCCCTTCATGAATCTCCCTTAGAATCTCACGGCCTTCCTCAGCTGAGACACATCGTTGAAATACTCCAGAGGTGCTACGATGGTGTAGCTCCCCGTTGGCAATTGTCATAGATTTGGAACGCCGGATTATCTGCCGTGCTTCATCTTCGTCCTCTGGTAACTCTCCTCGGCTTAAATATACCAAATAAGGTAACGTCCAATCCGGAATAACATGAGCTGCCGCAACCAGCTGTGCCTCTGGGTCCGGAACAGCTAGATCGTCCTCTGAAGGTACTTGAACCGAAGGATTGTGCAACTCATCCAAAAAGGTGTTTGGTGGTACCGGTTTACGTTGCGACCCTAGCCGGCTTAAAGCGTCAGCTGCTTCATTCTTCCGCCGGTCTATATGTTCCACCTGATACCCTTTGAAGTAACCTGCAACCGCTTCAACCTCTCGTCGATAAGCCGCCATGAGGGGATCCCTTGAATCCCACTTGCCCGAAACTTGCTGTGCCACTAGGTCTGAATCGCCCAAGCACTTAACCCGGCTTAAATTCATCTCCTTTGCCAACCGCAAACCATGAAGTAGTGCTTCATATTCTGCTGCATTATTAGTACAAGGAAATAATAACCGGAGGACATAACAAAATTTATCACCTCTGGGGGAAGTTAAAACAACTCCGGCCCCTGAGCCCTCCAACTGCTTCGAACCGTCGAAGTGAATCGTCCAATAAGTGAGATCCGGCTTCTCCTCCGGGGTCTGTAATTCTGTCCAGTCGTTGATGAAGTCCACCAGTGCCTGAGATTTGATAGCAGTACGTGGTACGTATTTCAATTCATGTGGACTGAGCTCAATCGCCCACTTGGCTATTCTGGCTGTTGCTTCTCTATTCTGGATTATATCTCCCAACGGAGCTGAGCTAACCACAGTTATCGGATGCCCTTGGAAATAATGCTTCAATTTCCGGTTTGCCATGAACACCCCATACACCAATTTCTGCCAATGAGGGTATCTTTGCTTGGACTCGATGAGTACTTCACTCACATAGTAAACCGGACGCTGAACCGGATGTTCTTTCCCTGCTTCCTTGCGTTCAACCACAATCGCAACGCTAACTGCCCGTGTGTTTGCATCAACATATAATAGCAAAGGCTCCTTGTCGATAGGGGCCGCTAAAACCGGCGATTTCGCTAGTTGCTGTTTCAGATTCTCAAACGCGGTATTCGCTTCATCGCTCCAAATGAAACGGTCCGTTTTCTTCAACATTTGATAAAGCGGGATCGCCTTTTCTCCTAAGCGACTGATGAACCGGCTCAACGCCGTGATCCGGTCAGCTATGCGCTGAACATCATTAATGCAAGCCGGTTTCGTCAAAGATGTGATGGCCTTGATCTTCTCCGGGTTGGCTTCTATTCCCCGGTTCGAGACCAGGAATCCCAAAAGCTTACCAGCCGGGACACCAAAGGCACATTTCTCCGGATTGAGCATCATTCTGTAAGCTCGAAGATTACCAAAGGTTTCTCTGAGGTCTTCTATCATTGTTCTTTCCTCTTTTGACTTAACCACAATGTCATCCACGTAAGCATGTACGTTCCTTCCTATCTGCCCTTTCAAACAATTCTGAACACAACGCTGATAAGTTGCCTGCGCACACTTGAGCCCAAAAGGCATAGACACATAGCAAAAAGCACCAAAAGGGGTTATGAATGCCGTCTTCTCTTGGTCTTCAACTGCCATTTTGATCTGATGATAGCCTGAGTATGCATCCAGAAAGCTCAGCCGCTCACACCCTGCTGTAGCATCAATAATCTGATCAATGCGAGGTAGCGCAAAAGGATCAGTTGGGCAAGCTTTATTGAGATCTGTGTAGTCCACACACATCCTCCACTTCCCATTCTTCTTTAGAACTAGCACCGGATTAGCCAACCATTCCGGATGAAATACTTCTACTATGAACCCTGCCGCCAAAAGCCTAGCCACTTCTTCTCCTATAGCCTTGCGCCTCTCTTCGTTGAAGCGGCGCAGATACTGCTTTACCGGTTTAAACTTCGGATCAATATTTAACTTGTGCTCAGCGAGTTCCCTCGGTATACCTGGCATGTCAGAGGGCTTCCATGCAAAGATATCCCGGTTCTCACGGATGAACTCGATGAGCGCGCTTTCCTATTTAGGATCCAAGTTAGCACTGATGGTGAATTGCTTAGATGAATCTCCGGGCACAAAATCGACCTGCTTAGTCTCTTCCGCTGATTTGAACTTCAAAGCCGGATCATGCTCAGTGGTTGGCTTCTTCAGCGGAGTCATGTCTGCCGGATCAACATTATCCATATAAAATTTTAACTCTTCCGTGGCACATACCGCTTCTGCATAAGCTGCATCACCTTCTTCACATTCCACTGCTATCTTACGACTGCCGTGCACCGTAATCGTGCCTTTATGACCTGGCATCTTGAGCTGCAGATAAACATAACATGGCCTAGCCATAAATTTAGCATAAACCGTCCTCCCAAACAAAGCATGATACGGACTTTTAATTTTGACAACCTCAAAGGTTATCATCTCCGATCTAGAATCATGCTCATCCCCAAAGGTAACTTCTAAGTCAATCTTACCAACTGGATAAGCTGACTTACCTGGGACCACCCCGTGAAACACTGTGTTTGATGTCCTTAACTGTTTATCTGTCAGACCCATACGGCGAAAGGTCTCGTAATATAGTATATTGATACTGCTACCTCCATCCATGAGAACTTTAGTGAACCTGTATCCTCCCACCTGAGGTGCCACCACCAAGGCTAAATGACCCGGATTATCTACCCGTAACGGGTGGTCCTCTCTGCTCCAAACAATGGGCTGCTCTGACCATCGTAGAAACTGTGGCGTTGCCGGTTCTACCGCGTTAACAGCCCACTTTAAAACCTTCTGGTCTCTCTTGCATAAACTCGTGGTGAAAACATGATATTGACCGCTGCTCAACTCCTTCGGATTACTCTGGTATCCGGATTGCTGTTGTTGCTGCGGACGCTGCTGCTGCTGATTTCCTTGGTTATTATGACTCCCTTGGCCCTGCTGCTGATTATTCTGATTGTTGTGACCACCTTGATGATACGATTGATTTCCCTGACCATGATAACCACCTTGATAATGTGATTGATTTCCTTGACCATTGTAGTTTCCTTGACTACCTTGTCCGCCTGGCCGGGATTGATAACCACCGTTGTTCCCTTGATAACCGTTATTGCCCCTATATCCGGAGTTGTTCCCTTGGTAACACGGACCGTAAAACCCGGGCCCTGAACCGCCGTTTGGGGGCCGGTTAAAAGAATTAAAACGACCGTTCCCTGCTATCATAGGGTTCAGGCATTCTCTTGCCGTGTGTCGTGCAGGCCCCTTTCTCCCGCTATGCTTTATACAGGGTTGATCCAAATCCTGCTCCCAACCCGGGTTTCCTCCACCGGTCTGGCGAGTGGGACCTTGCTGACTACCCTGAAAACCGCCTTGAACCTGTGTATTAGCCACAAAATCGGAGCTGTTTTCCGGTTTCCGTTTGCCCAACACACTTGAAGTAATCGGATTAGCTGGCGCCAGTTTACCAGTCTTGCTGGCCTTTCCCGCTTTATCTCCTTCTGGCTCCGGATACTTGGTATTATCTGAGTCTCCGTACTTCACCAATGCACTCATCAAAGTCCCCATGTCATTGCACTCCCGTTTGAGCAATTTCAAAGATTCAAACCGGCAATTGTTCTCTAATGTTACAATTGCTGTGCTCGGATTAATGCCATTTGAGGAGTGCAAGATCTCTGCCACTCTGCGTACCCAAGCCGCTGTAGACTCCTGCTCTCCTTGCACGCATGCTGCTAAGTCTATCACCGACATAGGTTGCTTGCACGTATCCTTAAAATTTTTGATGAACTGACTGCGCAGCTCCCCCCATGATCCGATAGAATTCGGAGGAAGTCCCTTTAGCCAAGTCCGGGCCGTTCCTTCATGCATCATAGTGAAATATTTGGCACAAGCCGATTCATCCACGTCCAGCATCTCCATGGCCATCTCGTAACTTTCCACCCAAGCTTCGGGCGGTAAATCGGCTGTGTAATTAGGCACCTTGCGAGGTCCTTTGAAATCCTTGGGCAACTTAACGCTCCGCAGGGCAGGGACGAGACATTGTATCCCAAAACCGCTCGCTGTCGCTCCTGTCCCTGTAATGCCTGTGTGAACCGGCGTCGACTGACGAACTTCCTCCCTGGCCTCCGATCTAGGCCGGTTTTGATCCGGGGCTGGCATCTGTGCCCTTGCCGGATTATCTTGCCTGTGCTGATGTCTCCTCCGTTCGCTGCTGGACACTTCGGGCTCCTCCCAATGTCTAGAGTAACTTCGGTTGGGACGCGGTGTTGAATGCAATCTTTCCCTGCTATGAGAGTACGCTTGCTGCTGTATTAATGCCGTGTTGAGTAGCTTCTGGGCCCTGCGCGCCTCTATCGCTACAGGGGATGTTTCTTCCACAGGTAAAGCGGCCAACCGCGCTGCCGCTGTAGCGATATTATCCACAGGGTTTGAATAGTGCCCCGGGGGGACCGGGATATAAGGCGCCGATGTAATCCGTCGCTCCCGCTCTGCGGCGGGTTGCTGAACCGGCTCCTCTCGAGCCGGTGGGCTTCTCCGGTTTAAGATCGGATTGTTACTGGCCCCAGCCCCAGGTGTTCTGAACAAATTCGCAGATTCGTAACCCGGCGGCAGGCGGGATCGATATTTTCGTCCTCTTACCCCTTCCATGGAAGCCTGTTCCATCCTTAAGTGAAAAGCTTGTTCATCCAACTCTGCTTGTCTTATGGCTAGCATCTCTCCTTCTGCCTTTAAATCCTCCTTTAACTGGTCGATCCGGGCCTTCAACTGAAGAAGCACTGCATCATGTTGCGCCTTGTCTGCTGGAGCTACGACCTCTACTGCCTTAGCGGCGAACTCCTCGATCAAGGTGGATAGAACCGCAGTAATGGAGGGATTTGAACCGCTTCCCCCTGCGCCAGCCTCCGCTGTTGTTCCGTTCGTCGGGGGTTGTGAACCGGCCATGAAGACCGCCACCCGGTTCGGCGGGTCGGAGGGGCCCGGAATACTGTGTCCATCGGACTCACCCTCAGACCGGCCGTCCCGCAACTGATACAGAGATTCAGTTTCCCCGGACGAAGACTCGTCATCCGAATAAACAACGGTTGCCCCATCAGATTCCGACCCGTCCTCAGCTTGTCCTCCGTGAATCGCTCCAACAAACACATGCTTCATGGCAGGTTGAATCCGGGTCGACCTCGCACGCTGAGCCGGCTCGACGATGTTGGGGAAGGTGTCCGGCTCAGGTCCCGGTTCACCAATTTTGCCAATGAAGACTTGGATGCTGCCGAAGGGGACCCGGTACCCGTATTCGATCGAATCGGCCTCCAGTCCCCAACCCGCGTCGTCGATGTAGATCCGGCCGCGACGACTCTTGGTCATCCGGCCGACGGCGTAACCCTTTAACCCCTTGAGACCGCCTTCCAAGAACTCGAAACCATCGTGCGCAGGCCCCACGGTGGGCGCCAACTGTCGTGGAATTAACACGGCAGATGTCCGGGTTAGCGGACTTGATGATGGAACCATCGCACGGGTTAGCTTGAAAGGGTTCATGGCACACAAAGGACACAAAGGATTTTATACTAGTTCGGCCCCTTCGAGAAGGTAAAAGCCTACGTCTAGTTGGTTTGGTATTGCTTGGGCGTCGGTTTACAGGGAGCGGAATCGCTTGCCTGCTTCTCGACGGATCGATTGTTTCTTGTCCTGAACCGGTACCGGGTCGTCCCTTTATATAGAGGTGACGCCTGGTCCGGTTTACAAAGTCCCGAGGCCGGCTCATAATCGTGTCCGCCTCGGTCTCTGCCCTTTCTTTCTTATCTCTCAAGTTACATCTCTTTGGCGGTTTACAAACCGTATTTCTATACATGGGCCTTGAAATCTCATGGGCCGTAATCTCTACTAAAAATAATAAACCAAGTACGATATAACTAAACCGGTTTACAATATCCGGTTTATACCTTTTAACCATATCCCTGACAGTCACTCAACATCGCAAAAACAAGGTTCCGAGACCAGCTGTTAACACGGGGAAGTACTAGACACTGAACTGAGAGTTATATCCACCATTAGCGTGATCCTGATAAACAGAAGAGAAAGCCTAGTTCTTAATCCCCGTAGAATAGAAGAAGGTGACTCAGATCAAAAGGTCATAAGGTAAAGGAGTAAAAAGAGCCTTACATTCCCTTCCACAATCAATTCCCTTAATATAACTAAAGAGTTTCTAGACACGACTTCGACCAGTTTGGCTTACTAATCCTACATGTAGTCAGGCTCTGATACCAAAGCTGTCGGGACCCCGATCCTAAGTCACACAGGTCTAGCCTGTAACACCTCATATCACTTTGCAGCCTCACGCACGGTATCCCCACGGGTGCCACCTTACCTGGCTTGGGACCGTTTGCGCATTTTGGCACAAGTATATGATAGTGTCGCTAGCATCCATATGACAGAGAACCCGGCCCGACATGTGCAGTTATAAACCAAAAGTGGCACTAAATTACAGAGACATGCATACATGACCCATCAACGAACGTGTCGGTCATCAACGTATGAACCCAAGTCGTAGCAAGCTACAAGGACTTAAAGGAACAACGCGTGACATTTCCCCTAAGGGACAGACACAGGAACGAAGAAGGACACATGCCGGCCAGCCTAAGTGTTCCGGAGTAGTAGCAAGCTACCAAGGCTCAGTGGAAGCACTAGGAGACATTTCCCTGTAAGATAGGCTACCAAGGGTAAACAACTAGGTGTCGGATCCCACACATAGCAATACACATTACACGTACGCATAACGTGCAAGTATGTGATGTACAACAAGGCATCACAACATAACTCAACAACTCATATAGATAAGGCCCAGAAGAGCCATCATAGCATTTATTACAAACAGGGGTCACATGACCCAACATACAGAGCATACAGGCAACGGAAGCATAACATGTCTGAGTACAGACAACTACAAAAGAAAAAGGCTGAGAAGCCTGACTATCTACAGGACTCTCATGAGGGCACAAGATCGTAGCTGAGGTAACAAGCTAAATGTCGAAGTCCATGCGGAACCACTAGCGAGACTGAAGTCTCTCTGCAAAAACATAAATTAAGCAAACGTGAGTACAAAGGTACTCAGCAAGACTTACATCAGAACTAGCTACTTATGCATCAGTATCAACAAAGGGGTGGTGGAGTTTGATTGCAGCAAGCTAGCTTTGACTCGGTGGCTATCCTGAACTACAACTGCAAGTAACTCTTTGAGGTGGCGCACACGAGTCCACAAATTCACCAATCAATACACCACTATGGATCCGATTCCATCTCCCTGCGAGAAGGCCATCCATAGCACTCACACTTGTCTTGAGCATTTTAGTGTATCCACTTTCACTTGTCTATGTACCACGTAAGCATCCAAAAAGTCCATAACCGCGGACCCGGCTATTCGAATAGATCATGTTAACCCTGCAGGGGTGTACTTCTTCACACACTCTCTCGCCACTTACCGCCATGTACACGTCGTGTATCTCGGCAACCTTCAAGCGGAAGCCTAGCGAGGGTGTCGGCCACGACCTGACTAACCACACAAGACTCTAATCCAGGTTTATCGCCTATTCGGGTTCCATCCGTAAGCATATCCGGCCGGGGTGTCGCTCACGGCCCCAAACGATGTGTACAGGGTTCCCAAGCCCACCATCCGGGTGCCACTTGGTACACTGGGCCACTGCACCTAGTCTGTCCCAAGCCCACCTGTACCGGGTGCCACTTGGTAGACTACTAACACTACCTACAAACACCAGAAACTAGTTGCAACTCCTGGACAAAGATCTAGTTCATTAATAAGTCGAGAGGGGTCCAGTTACCGGAACCCAATGTGTGGTAGTAACTAGTCATTGGACAACTTACACAGAACTCAGTTCTTAAAGACGGTTCCAGTGAGACAACCCACCATGTACTCCTACATGGCCTCTCACCGCGACGTTTACCAAATCGTGTTCACACACTTAGCTCACACATAGTAGGACATGTTCACCACATTCCAATTCATCCCCGATGAATCAGACCTGACACAACTCTAAGCAATAGCAGGCATAACCAGAAAGCATGAATGAGTAGGCACAACAGGGCTCAAACAACTCCTACTCATGCTAGTGGGTTTCAACTATTTACTGTGGCAATGACAGGTCATGCAGAGGAAAGGGGTTCATCTACCGCAGCATGTAGCAGTTGAAACGTTGTTGTCCTAATGCAATAAAAGAGGGCAGGAGCGAGGGAGTGGGATTGTGTCGGAATGAACAAGGGGGGTCTGGTTGCCTGGCACTTCTGAAGATAGTAATAGTTCTTCATTGGTGTCATCGAACTCATCATCGGAACGTCATCTACTGAGAGGGGACAAAACCGGCAAACAGAGAAAGAAGACAATCAATGCAATGCAACAATATGATGCATGAACATGACATGGCAATATGATGTGATTTGGCCTAATGCAACTAGCAACACATTTAAGTGTAGTTGGTTTGAACCCAAGGTTCAAATTCAAACTCCACATATGGTTATTTAAATGCAATTCATTTCATTTGTCCAAAACAGTACCTATAAGTTGTTCTAACATGCATGAAAATGGTACAGATGGATAGATTGGATTTTTCTGATCATTTTTCATATATAAATCTTTTCATTCTGAGTTATAGATTATTTTCTATGATTTTCTGAAGTTTATAACATTTTCTGGAATTTCCTGGTTATTTAAAATAAGCTAAATCCAGAAAATGCTTTATTGCATCAGCATTACGTCACTGTGACGTCAGCGAGTCAACAGGTCAACCCTGACGGCTGGGACCTACACGTCAGCTGCTCAGTTAATTAACAGAATTAAACTAACCTAATTAGTTAACTAACTGACTCTGGGACCCATCTGTCAGTGTCTCAACTAATTAACTAAATCAGATAACACTAATTTAAACCTAACTCTAATTAGTCAGGGGCCTGGGCCCACACGTCAGTGAGCCAGGGCTAATCCTACTTTAATTAAACATAAACTAGGTAATTAGCAGGGACTGGCCCCACACGTTAGTGACTCAGCTGAGTCTGTTAGCGGTCAAAACGGTCAAACCCGCCGGCGTTTAGCCGCCGGCGAGGTCGAACGCGTCGGAGGCTGCGGAAACGGACTGTAGTGCCCCGTTCGCAGCGTGGCTGGGCTCGTTCGAGAGCCCAGACCAGCGCGCGTCGGGTGGGGGCGCCAGCCGGGCCTGGGGTGGCCGGAGGCGAGAGCGAGGAGCTCGGCCGCGGCGGACGAAGCTCGGGCGAGGTTGGAGAAGGTGATGTGGGGCACGGCAGGGCGAACGGCTGGGTGCTACGGCCTCCTGGTGAGATGCTGAGCATGGTGACGCGCTCGGTTCCGAGCTTACGCGTCTGTGGCCATGATGGCGACAAGTTCAGCGGCGGCCGGGGTGCGGCCGCGGCAGAGCTATGGCCTAGAGGTCGAACGCAACTAGGGGAGAAGGGGAAACGGCTCGGGGGCTCACCGCGAGTCCGTTGGGAGGGTCAGTGGGCTCAGGGACGCGTCGGGGGCGGTGAATCGATCAGTGAAGTCCGGCGAGCAGATGCGGCGGTGACGAGCTCGAAGGCGATGACCTAGTGCTCCTCGGCTTGTTTCAGTCGGCGTGGAGGGGACACGGACGTCGACTGAGCGACTGGACGCAGCGGAGAGGCGAGACTTGCGCGGTGGCTACGGTGGTGCTCGTTGGCGGCCTCGGACGCGAGCGAGGAAAGCGGGGGAGAGAGACAGAGGAGGGGGAAAGAAGCACGGGGAGAGGTCGAGGGGGTTCTGGGGTGTCGTGGCGCTCGGGGCCGTCTCCAGCCAGCCCCCAGCGTCGGCGGAAGCAGGAGGTTGCTCGGGTGTGTGCCGGCGCGCGGCGGCCACGCGCCCTCCTGGCCACTGGCAGGAGGTTGAAGACAGTAGGAGGGAGGAGGGGGCTGGGCCGGCAGAAGCTGGGCCAGGCTACATGGAGACCAAGTAAGTGGCCCAGGTGGGCTTCCTCTCTCTCTCTCTCTCTCTCTCTCTCTCTCACTTTTTATAGTTTTCTTTTTATCTTCTCTGTTGTTTGTTTGCTGGTTTATTTAAAATACCAGAACACTTCTAGAAATCTTGAAAATAATTGTGGGCACTATTTGAATTATTCTCAACAGCCCCCAAATAATTTCAGAATTATTTGGACATTTGAAAATATCTATAGCAATTAAATGTCCAAATGCAAATACTTATGATTTAATTCAGTGCCCCAAAATATTCCACAAAAATGTTCACTATTTTTGGTTTGGTCTTAAAGCCTTGCCAAAATTATCAAACATTGATGAAGGCACTTTGGGTCATTGGAAAAGATTTTATTTTTGACCCTAGTTGAATTCATTTCGTGCTAGGGTTTGAACATCCCCATTTCAACCTTCAAAAAGAATTTAGACATGATGCATGATGCACTCAAGTGCAACTAAAAACAAGCAGTATCTCGGGCTGTGACAATGTTTGACGGTTGTGATGTTCGGTACTGACCCCAAACTGGTATATGACTGGCATGATTGGCTTGATAGCCGCCGTCCCGTGCGGGAGAACTTTCCCTGGATCCGTAGATTGATCTGGTCTTGCCAGCCTTTTTGTTCAGGTCCTCACGCAGGTCGTGTTTCCGGCCCGGAGCCGCATCGTCCTTTCCTTTACGGGGTGGGGGTGCGGGCTTGTGTACGCTATTGCTAGCCACCCTGTCCCGTCCACGAGGTGGTCAGTTCGGCTTGTCAGCGGTGTTATTCTTCAGCGGTATAGGCGCAGTAGCCTCGTCGTCGAATTCGGGCAACAGTTTACGCTTAGGATAGCCTTTGGTTTGGCGATTGCAGCCATATTTTTGCTCAGCGTCCAGCACTTCGTTCCATCTATCATTGAGCGTATCTTGTGCGGCTTGAAGCCGTCGCTGCTGCTTTTTCAGGCTCCTTGCGGTGGCAATAAGCCTCCGATGGAAGTGCTTTTGTTCTAAGGGTTCTTCTGGGACGTTGTATTCATCGTCGCCTAGGCTAACATCCTCTTTGGAGACAGGTTCATAATTGCTGTCTTCGGCATCGCTGCCATCAGACAGCGGTCTCGAACTATGTTCGCCGTCCTCTCACTCGTCCTGCTCCATCGCTGGATCTGCGGGGCCTTCGGCTTGGTCCGTACTGTCACCGTCGTTAGTGACAATGTTGCTATCATTCCCTTTACAGGATTTAGTTCGGCGCTTCGGGTGCCGACGCTTGGGAGTTTCATCGACAGGCTTGTCCTATGTGGGATCATTTTCGCCGTTGCCCTCCTTCTCCTTAGGTGTATCCACCATATACACGTCGTATGAAGACGTAGCTGTCCATCGCCCGGTTACGGGCGGGCTTTGGTCTAGATCTGCTTCGGCTTCGAGGTCCGTCCCTTCGTAGTCTTCGGAAGCGTAGTCAAGTAGATCAGTTAGATCTTCGACCGTGGCTACAAAGTGGTTGGTGGCTGGGAAGTGAAATTCTCCATCATCAGCCTCCAGTTCGAACCGGATATAATTCGGCTGTGTGTCCCCAGCTAAGGAGAGAGATTTTAACGAATTTAGCACATCGCCAAAAGGTGAGTGCCGGAAGATATTTGCAGCGCTGAATTCGGAGATAGACGCATGATCAAGCTCGAAGGGCGCCACATGGTTCAGAACCTGCAGCCGGAGACGAGTCCGGAGTTCCGGTAACATAGATCCCGCTCAGAGTTGGGTCTGTGTGCGGCTCCAGCGCTGTTGAGTCTGCGGCTTCCGCGGCGGGGTTGAGCTTCCCATCCTCGGGTGACGTAATCTATTCCGGATCTAAGGCCAGAATGGTTACATGTGCTATTCCCTAGGGGTGGTCTGATGACAGAGTTAGGTCATGTTCATCGTGGTGGCAGGGAGCGATCACCGTGGGCTCGAATCCGTCGAAGATCAAGTCTCCACGGATATCAGCATCGTAGTTCAAGCTTCCAAACCTGACCTGATGGCCAGGGGCATAGCTCTCAACCTGCTCGAGGTGGCCTTCTGTGTTGGCACAGAGCATGAAGCCGCCGAACACAAAAAGCTGGCCGGGAGAAATAGTTCCCTCGGCGGTGCCGTCGTTGTTGAGGAAGCGATCCATCAGTCCTTCGGTCGACGACATAGTGGAACTCTCAATGAAAGCACCAATGTCGGTGTCAAAACCGGAGGATCTCGTGTAGGGGGTCCCGAACTATGCGTCTGAAGATCGATGGTAACAGGAGACTGGGGACATGATGTTTACCCAGGTTCAGGCCCTCTCGATCGAGGTAATACCCTACTTCCTGCTAGATTGATCTTGATGAATATGATTACAAGAGTTGATCTACCTCGAGATTATAATGGCTAAACCCTAGGAGTCTAGCCTATGATTCTGTTGTTTCTTTTCTACCTTAGCCTCTACGGACTAAACCCTCTAGTTTATATATGTACCGGAGGGCCCTAGGGTTTGTACATAACCATCTTGCAGAGGAAGGAAAGATTACACCCGAACCTAAAACCTGCCATTATACATATACAAGAGTCCTATCCGGATACAAGAGATGATCTTCAGCAATGATCTTCACGGCCCACCAGTTCGGCCCATCACGAGTTATCCGACCACATGTGGACCCCTCTATCCAGGACTCCCTCCATCGGCAAGCCATAGAAAACAAGTGGATCTTTAAGAAGAAGACTGACGCAGATGGAAATGTGACCATCTATAAGGCTCGGCTTGTCGCTAAGGGTAATCGACAAGTTCAAGGATTTGACTATGATGAGACTTTCTCTCCCGTAGGGATGCTGAAGTCCGTTTGAATCGTGTTAGCAATTGCCGCATTCTATGATCATGAGATCTGGCAAATGGACATCAAAACGGCATTCCTTAACGGTTTCCTTAAGGAAGAATTGTATATGATGCAACCAGAAGGTTTTGTCAATCCTAAGAATGCTGACAAGGTATGCAAACTCCAGCGATCCATCTATGGGCTGGTGCAAGCATCTCGGAGTTGGAACATTCGTTTTGAAGCTCAAAGCGTTTGGGTTCATACACACTTATGGAGGAGCATGTATTTACAAGAAAGTGAGTGGGAGCTCTGTAGCATTTCTCATATTATATGTGGATGGCATATTGTTGATGGGAAATGATATAGAACTTTTGGAAAGCATAAAGGCCTACTTGAATAAGTGTTTTTCAATGAAGGACCTTGGAGAAGCTGCTTACATATTAGGCATCATGATCTATAGAGATATATCGAGACGCCTCATTGGTCTTTCACAAAGCACATACCTTGACAAGATATTGAAGAAGTTTAATATGGATCAGTCCAAGTAGGGGTTCTTGTGTGTATTGCAAGGTGTGAGATTGAGCACAGCTCAATGCCCGACCTCGGTAGAAGATAGAGAAAAGATGAGTGTCATCCCCTATGCCTCAGCCATAGGTTCTATTACGTATGCCATGCTGTGTACCAGACTGTTGGGGATCGTAGCAGAAATCAAAAAAAATCTACGCATCACCAAGATCAATCTATAGAGTAATCTAGTAATGAGGGAGAGGGGAGTGCATCTACATACCCTTGTAGATCGCGATGCGGAAGCATTACAATAATGCGGATGAAGGAGTCGTACACGCGGTGATTCAGATCGCGGTTGATTCCAATCTAAGCGCCGAACAACGGCGCCTCCGTGTTCAACACACGTGCAGCCCGGTGACGTCTCCCACGCCTTGATCCAGCAAGGAGAGAGGGAGAGGTTGGGGAAGACTCCGTCCAACAGCAGCACAACGGCGTGGTGGTGGTGGAGGAGAGCGGGACTCCAGCAGGTCTTCGCCAAGCACTGCGAGAGGCGAGGAGGGAGGGACGTAGGGCTGCGCCAAGCGAGAAAGGTCTAACCGTGTGTTGGGTAGCCCCAAACCTCAAGTATATATATAGGGGAAGGGAGGGGCTGCGCCCCCACCTAGGTTTCCACCCCTAGGGGTGGC
This sequence comes from Secale cereale, assembly GCA_902687465.1. NCBI lineage: Eukaryota > Viridiplantae > Streptophyta > Magnoliopsida > Poales > Poaceae > Secale > Secale cereale. The sequence continues at coordinate 577,747,529 of LR738712.1, forward strand.
GGCCAGCCCTAGATCCCATCTAGGGGGGCGGCCAAGGGGGAGAGGGAGAGGGGGGCGCACCAGATTGGGCCCTAGGGCCCATCTGCCCTAGGGTTTGCCCCCTCCCCTCTTGGAGGCGCCTTGGGCCCTGGTGGGGGGCGCACCAGCCCACCCGGGGCTGGTCCCCTCCCACACTTGGCCCACGCAGCCCTCTGGGCCCGGTGGCCCTTCCTGGTGGCCCCCGGGACCCTCCCGGTGGTCCCGGTACGCTATCGATAGCGCCCAAAAAATTTCCGTTGACCAAAACGGGACTTCCCATATATGAATCTTTACCTCTGAACCATTCCGGAACTCCTCGTGACGTCCGAGATCTCATTCGGGACTCCGAACAACATTCGGTAACCGTGTACGTACTTTCCCTATAACCCTAGCGTCATCGAACCTTAAGTGTGTAGACCCTACGGGTTCGGGAACCATGTAGACATGACCGAGACAACTCTCTAGCCAATAACCAACAGCGGGATCTGGATACCCATGTCGGCTTCCACATGTCCACGATAATCTTATCGGATGAACCACGATGTCAAGGATTCAATCAATCCCGTATACGATTCCCTTTGTCTACCGGTATAGTACTTGCCCGAGATTCGATCGTCAGTATCCTGATACCTTGTTCAATCTCGTTATCGGCAAGTCTCTTTACTCGTTCTGTAACACATCATCCCGTGGTCAACTCCTTGTTCACATTGTGCACACTACGATGATGTCCTACCGAGTGGGCCCAGAGATACCTCTCCGTCACACGGAGTGACAAATCCCAGTCTCGATTCGTGCCAACCCAACAGACACTTTTGGAGATACCTGTAGTGCACCTTTATAGCCACCCAGTTACGTTGTGACGTTTGGTACACCCAAAGCATTCCTACGGTATCCGGGAGTTGCACAATCTCATGGTCTAAGGAAAAGATACTTGACATTTAGAAAAGCTTTAGCATACGAACTACACGATCTTGTGCTAGGCTTAGGATTGGGTCTTGTCCATAACATCATTCTCCTAATGATGTGATCCCGTTATCAATGATATCCAATGTCCATGGTCAGGAAACCGTGACCATCTGTTGCTCAATGAGCTAGTCAACTAGAGGCTTACTAGGGACATGGTGTTTGTCTATGAATCCACACATGTATCTGAGTTTCCTATCAATACAATTCTAGCATGGATAATAAACAATTATCATGAACAAGGAAATATAATAATAACCAATTTATTATTGCCTCTAGGGCATATTTCCAACAGTCTCCCACTTGCACTAGAGTCAATAATCTAGTTCACAACGCCATGTGATTAACACTCACAGGTCACATCACCATGTGACTAACATCCAAAGAGTTTACTAGAGTCAATAATATAGTTCACATCACTATGTGATTAACACTCAATGAGTTCTGGGTTTGATCATGTTATGCTTGTGAGAGAGGTTGTAGTCAATGGGTCTGCAACATTCAGATCCCTATGTACTTCACAAAACTTTATGTCATATCGTAGATGCTGCTACCACGTTCCACTTGGAGCTATTCCAAATTGTTGCTCGATTATACGTATCCGGTATCTCTACTCAGAGCTATCCGGATAGGTGTTAAGCTTGCATCGACGTAACTCTTTACGTCGAACTCTTTATCACCTCCATAACCGAGAAACATTTCCTTATTCCTCTAAGGACAATTTTGACCGCTATCTAGTGATCCACTCCTGGATCACCTTTGTACCCCCTTGCCAGATGTGTGGCAAGGCACACGTCAGGTGCGGTACTCAGCATGGCATACCGTATAGAGCCTATGACAAAAGCATAGGGAGACGACCTTCGTCCTTCCTCTTCCTTCTGCCGCGGTCAAGCTTTGAGTCTTACTCAACTTCACACCTTACAACTCAGGTAAGAACTCCTTCTTTGACTGATCTATTTTGAACTCCTTCAAAATCATGTCAAAGGTGTGTGTTCTTTTGAAAGTATCATTAGGCGTCTTGATCTATCTTTATAGATCTTGATGCCTAATGTGTAAGCAGCTTTATCCAGGTCTTCCTTTAAAAAACTCCTTTCAAACAACCCTTTATGCTTTCCAGAAATTCTACATCATTTCGGATCAACAATATATCATTCACATATACTTATCAGAAATGTTGTAGTGCTCCCACTCACTTTATTGTAAATACAAGTTTCTAACAAACTTTGTATAAACCCAAAAACTTTGATCACTCCATCAAAGCGTATATTCCGACTCCGAGATGCTTGCTCTAGTCAATGGAAGGATCGTTGGAGCTAGCATACCTTTTAGCATCCTTAGGATCGACAAAACCTTTCTGATTGTATCACATACAACCTTTCCTTACGAAAACTGGTAAGGAAACTTGTTTTGACATCCATCTGCCAGATTTCATAAATGCAGCTAATGCGAACATGATTCCGACGGACTTATGCATCGCCACGGGTGAGATAATCTCATAGTAGTCAACTTCTTGAACTTGTGAAAAACTTTTCACCACAAGTCGAGCTTCATAGACGGTGACATTACTGTCCACGTCTGTCTTCTTTTTAAAGATCCATTTATCTCAATGGCTTGCCGATCATCGGGCAAGTGCACCAAAGTCCATACTTTGTTTTGATACATGGATCCTATCTCGGATTTCTCGGCTTCTAACCATTTGTCGGAATATGGGCCCACCATCGCTTCTCCATAGTTCATAGGTTCATTGTTGTCCAACAACATGATATCTAAGACAGGATCACCGTACCACTCAGGAGTACTACATATCCTTGTCGACCTACGAGGTTCGATAGCAACTTGATCTGGAGCTTCATGATCACTATCATTAGTTTCCTCTTCAACAGTCGTAGGTTCCACAGAAACATCTTTCTGTGTTGCACTTCTTTCCGGTTGAAGTGAGGGTTCGACAACCTCATCAAGTTCTATCTTCCTCCCACTCAATTCTTTCGAGAGAAACTCCTTCTCGAGAAAGGACCCGTTCTTAGCGACAAACATTTTTGCCCTTGGATCTGAGATAGAAGGTATACCCAAATGTTACCTTTGGGTATTCTATGAAGATGTATTTGTCCGCTTTGGGTTCGAGCTTTTTCCGGCTGAAGCCATAAGCATCGCAGCCCCAAACATTAAGAAAACGACAACTTTGGTTTCTTGCCAAACCATAGTTCATACGGCGTTGTCTCAACGGACATAGATGGTGCCCTATATAAAGTGAACGCAGTTGTCTCTAATGCATAACCTCAAAATAATAGCGGTAGATCGGTAAGAGACATCATAGATCGCACCATATCTCATAAGGTTTGATTACGACGTTCGGACACACCATTACGCTGTGGTGTTCCAGGCGGCTTCAACTGTGAAATAATTCCATAATGTCTTAAGTGATTGCCAAACTCATAACTCAGAAAATCTCCTCTTGATCAGATCGTAGGAACATGATCTTCCTGTTATGATGATTCTTAACTCCACTCTGAAATTGCTTGAACTTTTCAAACGTTTCAGACTTTTGCTTCATTAAGTAAATATTTCCATATCTACTCAAATCATCAATGAAGATGAGAAAATAACGATATCCACCACATGCCTTAATTCTCATTGGATCACACACATCAGCATGTATGATTTCCAACAAGTCACTTGCCCATTTCATTGTACCTGAATACGGGATCTTAGTCATCCTGCCCATGAGGCATGGCTCGCATGTGTCAAGCGATTCGAAATCAAGTGACTCCAAACATCCATCATCTTGGAGTTTCTTCATGCATTTTATGCCAAAATGACCTAAGCGGCAGTGCCACAAGAAAGTGGTACTATCATTATTAACTATACATCTTTTGGTGTTAATATTATTATCATGTATATTACTATGATCTAGATTCAATAAACCATTGGGTGCATGACCATAAAGGTATTATTCATTTAAATAGAATAACCATTATTCTCCAACTTAAATGAATAACCGTATTGCAATGAACATGATCTAATCACATTCATGCTCAACGTAGACACCTGATAACATTTATCTAGGTTCAGCACTAATCCCGAAGGTAGAGGGAGCGTGCGATGGTGATCTTATCAACCTTGGAAACACTTCCAACACACATCATCACCTCGCCCTTAGCTAGTCTCCGTTCAGTCCGTAGCTTTTGCTTCAAGTCACTAATAATAGCAACTGAACCGGTATCCAATACCCAGGTACTACTAGGAGTACTAGTAAGGTACACATCAATAACATGTATTTGGGGTAGTTCAGCTACCATGTGACCGTTCCCCTTACAATAGAAGCACTTAGTCTCGAGGTTTGGGTTCAACCTTGGGTTCCTTCATTAGAGAGACAACTGGTTTGCCATTCATGAAGTTTCCCTTCTAGCCCTTGCCCCTTTTGAAACCAGTGGTCTTGATAAACCATCAACACTTGATGCTCCTTCTTGATTTCTACTTTTGCGGTCTTAAGCACCGCTAATAGTTACGGGTGAAGGAAATATGCCCTAGAGGCAATAATAAATTTGTTATTTATATTTCCTTATATCATGATAAATGTTTATTATTCATGCTAGAATTGTATTAACCGGAAACTTAGTACATGTGTGAATACATAGACAAAACAGAGTGTCCCTAGTATGCCTCTACTAGACTAGCTCATTGATCAAAGATGGTTATATTTCCTAACCATAGACATGAGTTGTCATTTGATCAACGTGATCACATCATTAGGAGAATGATGTGATGGACAAGACCCATCCGTTAGCTTAGCACTATGATCGTTTAGTTTTACTGCTATTGCTTTCTTCATGACTTATTCATGTTCCTATGACTATGAGATTATGCAACTCCCGAATATCGTAGGAACACCTTGTGTGCTATCAAACGTCACAACGTAACTGGGTGATCATAAAGATGCTCTACAGGTGTCTCCGAAAGTGTTCGTGGTGTTGGCATAGATCAAGACTAGGATTTATCACGCCGAGTGTCGGAGAGGTATCTCTGGGCCCTCTCGGTAATGCACATCATAATAAGCCTTGCAAGCAAAAGACTAATGAGTTAGTCACGAGATGATGTATTACGGAACGAGTAAAGAGACTTTCCGGTAACGAGATTGAACTAGGTATAGAGATACCGACGATCGAATCTCGGGCAAGTAACATACCAATGACAAAAGGAACAACGTATGTTGTTATGCGGTTTGACCGATAAAGATCTTCGTAGAATATGTAGGAGCCAATATGAGCATCCAGGTTCCGCTATTGGTTATTGACCGGAGATGAGTCTCGGTCGTGTCTACATAGTTCTCGAACCCGTAGGGTCCGCACGCTTAACGTTTGATGACGATCGGTATTATGAGTTTATGAGTTTTGATGTACCGAAGGAGTTCGGAGTCCCGGATGAGACCCGGGACATAACGAGGAGTCTCGAAATGGTCGAGACGTAAAGATCGATATATTAGACGACTATATTCGGACATCGGAAAGGTTCCGAGTGATTCAGGTATTTTTCGGAGTATATGAGCCTTATTGGGCCATACGGGAATAGAGGAGAAAGGTCAAAAGGAAGGAGGCGCGCGCCCCCCCTCTGGTCCGAATTGGACAAGGGGTGCAGCCCCCTTTTCCATCTCCCTCTCCACCTCTTTCCTTCTCTCCTACTCCGGAAAGGAAAGGGGAATCCTACTAGGACTTGGGAGTCCTAGTAGGACTCCCCACACTTGGCGCGCCCCCTCTAGGGCCGGCCTCTCCCTTGCTCCTTTATATACGAGGGCAGGGGGCACCCTAGTACACACAAGTTGAATTGTTTTAGCCGTGTGCGGTGCCCCCCTCCACAGAAACACACCTCGGTCATACCGTTGCAGTGCTTAGGCGAAGCCCTACGCCGGTATATACATCATATCTGTCACCATGCCATCGTGCTGACGAAACTCTCCCGTGAAGCTCAACTGGATCAAGAGCTCGTGGGACGTCATCAAGCTGAACGTGTGCTGAACGCGGAGGTGTCGTACGTTCGATGCTTGATCGGTTGGATCGCGAAGAAGTTCGACTACATCAACCGCGTCACTTGACGCTTCCGCTCCCGGTCTACGAGGGTACATAGACACACTCTCCCCTCTCGTTGCTATACATCTAGTAGATAGATCTTGTGTGATCGTAGGAAAATTTTGAGAATACTACGTTCCCCAACAGTGGCATCATGAGCCAGGTCTATGCATAGATGATATGCACGAGTAGAACACAATGAGTTGTGGGCGATACTAGTCATACTGCTTACCAGCATGTCATACTTTGCTTCGGCGGTATTGTGAGATGAAGCGGCCCAGACCGACATTACGCGTACGCTTACGCGAGACTGGTTTCACCGTTATGAGCACTCGTTGCTTAAAGATGACTGGCGGGTGTCTGTCTCTCTCACTTTAGCTGAATCAAGTGTGGCTACGCCCGGTCCTTGTGAAGGTTAAAATAGCACATACTTGACGAAACATTGTTGTGGTTTTGTATGCGTAGGTAAGAACGGTTCTTGCTAAGCCCGTAGCAGCCACATAAAACTTGCAACAACAAAGTAGAGGACGTCTAATTTGTTTTTTCAGGGCATGTTGTGATGTGATATGGTCAAGACATGATGAGATATACGGTTTTGTATGAGATGATCATGTTTTGTAAAGTTACGGCAACTGGCAGGAGCCATATGGTTGTCGCTTTATTGTATGAAATGCAATCGCCATGTAATTGCTTTACTTTATCACTAAGCGGTAGCGATAGTCGTAGAAGCAATAGTTGGCGAGACAACAACGATGCTACGATGGAGATCAAGGTGTCGCGCCGGTGACGAAGGTGATCATGACGGTGCTTTGGAGATGGAGATCAAAAGCACAAGATGATGATGGCCATATCATGTCACATATTTTGATTTGCATGTGATGTTTATCTTATTATGCTTCTTATTTTGCTTAGAACGACGGTAGTATTATAAGATGATCCCTTACAAAATTTCAAGGTACAAGTGTTCTCCCTGGGTATGCACCATTGCGAAAGTTCTTCGTGCTCAGACACCACATGATGATCGGGTGTGATAAACTCTATGTTCAAATACAACGGGTGTAAGCCAGTTTTGCACACGCAGAATACTCGGGTTAAACTTGACGAGCCCAGCATATGCAGATATGGCCTCGGAACACTGGAGACCGAAAGGTCGACCGTGAATCATATAGTAGATATGATCAACATAAGATGTTCACCATTGAAACTACTCCATCTCACGTGATGATCGGACATGGTTTAGTTGATTTGGATCACGTGATCATTTAGATGACTAGAGGGATGTCTATCTAAGTGGGAGTTCTTAAGTAATATGATTAAATTGAACTTTAATTTATCATGAACTTAGTCCTGGTAGTATTAGCATATCTATGTTGTAGATCAATAGCTCGCGATGTTGCTCCCCGTTTATTTTTTATATGTTCCTAGAGAAAACTAAGTTGAAAGATGTTAGTAGCAATGATGCGGAATTATTCCATGATCTGAGGATTATCCTCATTGCTGCACAGAGAATTATGTCCTTGATGCACCGCTAGGTGACAGACCTATTGCAGGAGCAGATGTAGACGTTATGAATGTTTTGACAAAAGCTCGGTATGATGACTACTTGATAGTTTAAGTGCACCATGCTTTACGGCTTAGAACCGGGACTTAAAAAACGTTTTGAATGCCACGGAGCATATAAGATGTTCCAAGAGTTGAAATTAGTATTTCATACTCGTGCCCGTGTCGAGAGGTATAAGACTTCTGACAGTACTTTGCCTACAAGATGGAGGAGAATAGCTCAACCAGTGAGCATGTGCTCAGATTGTCTGGGTACTACAATTACTTGAATCAAGTGGGAGTTAATCTTCCAGATAAGATAGTAATTGACAAAGTTCTCTAGTCACTATCACCAAGTTAGTAGAACTTCGTGATGAACTATAATATGCAAGGGATGACGAAAGGAATTCCCGAGCTCTTCGCGATGCTGAAGTCGGCGAAGGTAGAAATCATGAAAAAGCATCAAGTGTTGATGATTAACAAGACCACTTGTTTCAAGTAAAGGGCAAAGGGATAGAAGGGGAACTTCAAGAAGAATGACAAGCAAGTTGTCACTCCCGTGAAGAAACCCAAAGCTAAAACTCAAGCCTGAAACTAAGTGCTTCTACTACAAAGGAAATGGTCACTGGAAGTGGAACTGCCCTAGATACTTGGCGGATAAGAAGGATGGCAAAGTGAACAAAGGTATATTTTGATATACAGATTATTGATGTGAACTTTACTAGTGTCCATAGCAACCCCTGGGTATTTGATAATGGTTCAGTTGCTAAAATTAGTAACTCGAAGCGAGAATTGCAGAATGAACAGAGACTAGTTAAAGGTGAAGTGACGATGTGTGTTGGAAGTGGCTCCAAGATTGATATGATCATCATCGCACACTCCCTATACTTTCGGGATTAGTGTAAAACCTAAATAAATGTTATTTGGCATTTGCGTTGAGCATGAATATGATTTGATCATATTTGTTGCAATACGGTTATTCATTTAAAGTCATGGAATAATTGTTATTCTGTTTACATGAATAAAACCTTCGATGGTCATACACCCAATGAAAATAGTTTGTTGGATCTCGATCGTGGTGATACACATATTCATAATATTGAAGCCAAAAGATGCAATGTTAATAATGATAGTGCAACTTATTTGTGGCACTGCCGTTTAGGTCATAATGGTGTAAAGCGCATGAAGAAACTCCATAGTGATGGACTTTTGGAATCACTTGATTATGAATCACTTGGTGCTTGCGAACCATGCCTCATGGGCAAGATGACTAAAACTCCGTTCTCCGAAACAATGGAGCGAGCAACAGATTTGTTGGAAATCATACATACTAATGTATGTGGACTGATGAGTGTTGAAGCTCATGGCGAGTATCGTTATTTTCTGACCTTCACTGATGATTTGAGCAGATATGGGTATATCTACATGATGAAGCACAAGTATGAAACATTTGAAAAGTTCAAAGAATTTCAGAGTGAAGTAGAGAATCATCGTAACAAGAAAATAAAGTTTCTACGATCTGATCATGGAGGTGAATATTTGAGTTACGAGTTTGGTCTTCATTTGAAACAATGTGGAATAGTTTCATAACTCACGCCACCCGGAAGACCACAATGTAATGGTGTGTCCGAACATCGCAACCGTACTTTATTAGATATGGTGCGATCTATGATGTCTCTTACCGATTTACCACTATAGTTTTAGGTTATGCATTAATGACAGCTGCATTCACATTAAATAGGGCACCATCTAAATCCGTTGAGACGACGCCTTATGAACTGTGGTTTGGCAAGAAACCAAAGTTGTCGTTTCTTAAAGTTTGGGGCTGCGATGCTTATGTGAAAAAGCTTCAACCTGATAAGCTCGAACCCAAGTCGGAGAAATGTGTCTTCATAGGATACCCAAAGGAAACTGTTGGGTACACCTTCTATCACAGATCTGAAGGCAAGATATTCGTTGCTAAGAATGGATCCTTTCTAGAGAAGGAGTTTCTCTCGAAAGAAGTGAGTGGGAGGAAAGTGGAACTTGATGAGGTAATTGTACCTTCACCCGAATTGGATAGTAGTACATCATAGAAACTAGTTCTAGTGATTCCTACACCAATTAGTGAGGAAGCTAATGATGATGATCATGAAACTTCAGATCAAGTTACTGTTGAACCTCGTAGGTCAACCAGAGTACGTTTCGCACCAGAGTGGTATGGTAACCCTATTCTGGAAGTCATGTTGCTAGACCATGATGAACCTACGAACTATGAGGAAGCGATGATGAGCCCAAATTCCGCAAAATGGCTTGAGGCCATGAAATCTGAGATGGGATCCATGTATGAGAACAAAGTGTGGACTTTGGTTGACTTGCCCGATGATCGGCAAGCCATTAAAAATAAATGGATCTTTAAGAGGAAGACAGACGTCGATGGTAATGTTACTGTCTACAAAGCTCGACTTGTTGCGAAAGGTTTTCGACAAGTTCAAGGTGTTGACTACGATGAGATTTTCTCATCCATAGCGATGCTTAAGTCTGTCCGAATCATGTTAGCAATTGCCACATTTTATGAAATTTGGCAAATGGATAACGAAACTGCGTTCTTTAATGGATTTATTAAAGAAGAGTTGTATATGATGCAACCAGAAGGTTTTGTCAATCCTAAAGGTGCTAGCAAATTGTGCAAGCTCCAGCGATCCATCTATGGACTGGTGCAAGCATCTCGGACTTGGAATATACGCTTTGATAAGCTGATCAAAGCATATAGTTTTATACAGACTTGCGGTGAAGCCTGTATTTACAAGAAAGTGAGTGGGAGCACTACAGCCTTTCTGATAAATATATGTGAATGACATATTGTCGATCGAAAATGATGTAGAATTTTCTGGAAAGCATGAAGGAGTGTTTGAAAGGAGTTTTTCAAAGAAAGACCTCAGTGAAGCTGCTTACATATTGAGCATCAAGATCTATAGATAGATCAAGACGCTTGATAAGTTTTTCAATGAGTACATACCTTGACGAGTTTTTGAAGTAGTTCAAAATGGATCAGTCAGAGAAGGAGTTCTTGCCTGAGTTGTAAGGTATGAAGTTGAGTAAGACTCAAAGCCCGACCTCGGAAGAAGATAGAGAAAGAATGAAAGTCATTCCCTATGCCTCAGCCATAGGTTCTATAAAGTATGCCATGCTGTGTACCAAATCTGTTGTGTACCTTACCATGAGTTTGGCAAGGAGGTAGAAAAGTGATCCAGGAGTAGATCACTGGACAACGGTCAAAATTATCCGTAGTTACTGGATAACTAAGGAAATGGTTTCTCGATTATGGAGGTGATAAAGAGTTCGTCGTAAAGAGTTATACCGATGCAAGCTTTACACTAATCCAGATGACTCTAAGTATCAATCTGGATGCATATTGGAAGTGGGAGAAATTAGCTAGAGTAGCTCCATGCAGAGCATTGTAGACATAGAAATTTGCGAAATACATATGATCTGAATGTGTCAGACCCGTTGACTAAACTTCTCTCACAAGCAAAACATGATCACACCTTACTACTCTTGGGTGTTAATCACATAGCGATGTGAACTAGATTATTGACTCTAGTAAACCCTTTGGGTATTGGTCACATGGCGATGTGAACTATGGGTGTTATTCACATAACGATTTGAACTATCGGTATTAAATCACATGGAGATGTGAACTAGATTATTGACTCTAGTGCAAGTGGGAGACTGAAGGAAATATGCCCTAGAGGCAATAATAAAGTTATTATTTATTTCCTTATATCATGATAAATTTTTATTATTCATGCTAGAATTGTATTAACCGGAAACTTAGTACATGTGTGAATACATAGACAAAACAGAGTGTCCCTAGTATGCCTCTACTAGACTAGCTCATTGATCAAAGATGGTTATGTTTCCTAGCCATAGACATGAGTTGTCATTTGATCAACGGGGTCACATCATTAGGAGAATGATGTGATGGACAAGACCCATCCGTTAGCTTAGCACTATGTCACACCCCAAAAATATTTATTTGGAGTTTTGAAAACTTTTTCAAAATTTTAGCTAAGATTTAAAATTTTCTTGGAGGGTTCTGTTTGAAGGGTGGACTCATTTGATTTAATTATTTTGGAGGTTTTCAAAACTATTTCTTTCTAAAGAATCTTTGGTTTTTGGTTATTTATTTTCAAAGGCAAAAGTCTTTTCCACCTCTTCTGGCACCATAAACCTTTCCAAATATTTTTCTGCCACTCCAAGATTTACCTCTCAAGTCATGCACACCTTCTAAGATATTATTCAACTCCTTCCCACTTCACAAAAATATTCTTTCTATATATTTTAAATTCCAAAGTTGGAATTTGAAATAATCATAGTTTCTTGACATTACAAGGGAACTATATTTTCTATGACTCTCTTGCCACCACCAAAATTATCCCTGCAAATACATGGCACCCTTAACCCATTTCTTCAAAAACATTTGGTCCCACAGTTCAAAAATTTCAAATCATATTCAATTCAAATTTGGTCCAGAAATCATTTTTCCTGCTCCAAACCATTTCTAAACTCCACCAAAAATCTTGGCCTTCTGGCAAACTCATTTTTGAGCAACCACACACCACCACAGCAAGCCCCATGATCAACCAAGATGATTAACACCCCAAAGCATTTCATCAAACAGTTGGCATGCACACTGTGCATAACTGAATGAAATTCAGTTAACTGAATTTCTTCAGCCGACAGGGGCCGGCGATGCCGTGCACACCTCATCTTCCCCTTCCGCACGGCGACGACGCCCGCCTTCATTGCCGACCGCTCCCCTGGCCCATCACCCAGCCTCTCCACTCCGGTGAGCTGGCAGCTGGCCGGTGCAGCCACCCCGAGCTCGTCCACGGCGGGGCCGAGCGGAACACCTCGGCCATCGGCCGCCATTCACTGCCCCGCAACGCCCCTACCTACCTCCCCGCCCACGCGTCACTCTCCTTCGCTCCTCCGCACAACGGACACACCGACCACGCCGCCCGGGACCCGTATGGCAGTCGCCGGAGCCGGCCACGCCGCCGCACCCGTGCGGACAGCACATCACGGACGTGGCAAGCGAGCACGAGCCCGTCCAAGCGGAGGCTTCGGGCGAACTCCACCGGCCTCGTTAATGCTCCGTCGCCCCAGACCACCGGCCAAAACCAACCCCGGCGACCAAATTTACTCCGGCGAACTCCGCCCGCTTCGGCCATCCTCGACTCGCCTATAAAAGGAGTCCCCGAGCCCCTCTAGCCTCACCTTTCGCCTCCACCACCTCCCACGCTTCCTCCTGACCACTCCACCGGCCACGAGGGGGCCATCTTCTCCCTCTCCGGCCACCGCTCCGCCGCCTCTGTCCACGAGCCATACGGCGCACTTACACCACCAGAGCCGCCCAAACTCCGCCGATCCACCACCTTCCCACCACTATGCCGAAACCCTAAGCCAATTCCTCTCCCCGAGCCCTCTCCGACGAGCCACCACTTCACCCGAACCACCGTCCGCCGGCGACGAGCTCACCGCCGTTCAGGTGATCGCCGGTGGCCACCTCCACCACCCGCGGATGCGGGAGTCCACGCTGGTCACACTGCGACCAGCGCCGGGCCCTGAAACCCCGGCGATCGTCGCCGGCGATCGCCGCCTCTTCTCTGTACTCGCGCGCGAGCGCGTTCAAAATTTAAACCTGACGGGTGGCCCCACCCGTCAGCTCTCTCTCTCTGTTTCCTGTGTTCGGCGAAGGCGCACTCTGCGCTTTACGTTTTCTGCACTGGAAGGCGCACTCGCGTCCGAAACGTTTTCTTTTAAAACAGCTCAGGGGCTTCTGTTTTGCAGAAAGACCCCTGGTTTTAAAAAGTTAATAGCTTTTAAACTATAAATCCAAATGAGCTGATTCTTTTTGCTAAAATTTTCTGTTCCTCTCTAGTTTATTTTAAGATTTAATTAAAAATATTTTGAGAACTTTTTCTGTTCTTTGTTGGGTTTCTCATTCGATTTCATATTTGAAATTTTTTAGAAAAAGAAGAAGGAACTTTTGCTGGAATTTCAGAGGGGTTTTCTCCTGATTATTTTGGACAAGGCAAGCATTATTGAACCTGAGATATGATGTTTGCATTCTTGCATGGCTACATAGTTTGGTAGTGCATCACCTACGTTGCATGTTATATCGCATGTGCATGCATGGTCATGTCACATTTTCCTTGGCTTGCATAGCACACTAGCCTCTCTGACATGCATGTGGTTACGTGAGGGCAGAAATGTTGCTGCTGGTTGGAACATGCTGGTGGGCATGGTCCTTTGTTGACACAGTGGTGTCGTGCGATACTGATAGAGAATACTGGTGATATGTTAATAATACCTCCTGAGTCTGCCTAGATCGAGTCTTGCTCTACACACCTAGCTGTATACCGTGCTGCCACGGGTCCTTCCGAAAGGAGGGTACGGCCTAGTAAGTTGATAACCACTGTACGGGTGCACGCCACACAGATACTACGATGAAGGTTGTAGCCTGTCATCGGGTCAGGGGCATGGGTGTTTCCGGTTGTAGCCGAGAGGGGGGCACCCCTTGTAATCCGCGCGTTTAATAGTGATCCCATGCTTTTCGGAGGTTGTAGCCTCCCTGACTTAAGGTTTCTGGAGCGATGCTTTGGGTGAGTCCTGGCATCCGGTCGGTGTGTACGCGTCAGGTGTGTTCTCAACCCAAAGTCCGTATTGGGTATTAGTCAGTGTACGGTACTGACTAAGGAAATCCTATACTTGTGGGTAAAGAGTACACCCTCTGCAGAGTTATATCTATTCGAATAGCCGCGTCCGCGGTCAAGGACTTAGTTGGGTGGGTCAAGTATCGGTCCCGGTGTCAGTCTCTGGAGGAAAAGAGTATACTTGAGCATGTTCATGTTTGCATAATATTCTTGTACAGTCAGTATTATCATGAATTTATTTATGATGAAATTATGCTTATGGACTAACCCTATGATTTTAATTATTACCGACAAGAGTGTCTCAGGGGCTGGCTAGACTACCCCGGACACTCGCATTTCTTTTAAAGTCCTTTTTGTGGCGTCCCTCGAGTGTCAGGCGGTTTATCTCGCCACTACTCTTGTGGACACCCAACTGGCATTTCTTTTAAAGTCCTTTTTGTGGCGTCCCTCGAGTGTCAGGCGGTTTATCACGCCACTACTCTTGTGGACACCCGACTGGCATTTCTCTTCAAGTCCTACCGTGATGTCACTTGACATCCGACCGGCATTCCTTTTATCTTTTTATATTATTGAAATTAATATTTAAATTTTGTATTAACCATGTTTCACCATGCCAAGTCTTGATAATTGTTGCATGCATGTAGTTTATCCTCCATGGCATATGCTTTCAGTATACCTTATGTTCTTAATGTTTGCGAGTACATTCAAAGTACTCACTGGCTTGTCCCTAGCTATTTACTTGGCCAGACTTGGAGGAGGACGAGCTTTTGGAGGAGAATTGCGCTAGCGAGGCCGACGCTTAGAAGGTTCCCAGTCAGCACACCTGTGTCTTGGAGTCTATCACTTGTATCATCCGTCAAGCTTCCGCCACACCAATAAAATAGTCAAGCCTCACACTGACGCTTGACTCTATGCTATTATATCAGTGTTGAGTTCCACCATCCACTGTCACATTCCACCACCCTAGTGCGTTGAGTTGTTGTAATAAATTGTTGGGTCACCCTGACTCAACCTGTGTAATATTATATTGTACTGGTAATCTATATCAAGGTTGTCCACTGGTTGTTCTTGGGAGCCAGTGTGACTTAAGGCTATTCTGTGATTTATTTCCCAGAAATGAGCCTGACACACTATGATCGTTTAGTTTTACTGCTATTGCTTTCTTCATGACTTATACATGTTCCTATGACTATGAGATTATGCAACTCCCGAATACCGGAGGAACACCTTGTGTGCTATCAAACGTCACAACGTAACTCGGTGATTATAAAGATGCTCTACAGGTGTCTCCGAAGGTGTTCGTGGTGTTGGCATAGATCAAGAATAGGATTTGTCACTCCGAGTGTCGGAGAGGTATCTCTGGGCCCTCTCGGTAATACACATCATAATAAGCCTTGCAAGCAAATGACTAATGATTTAGTCACGAGATAATGTATTACGGAACGAGTAAAGAGACTTGCCGGTAACGAGATTAACTAGGTATGGTGATACCGACGATCGAATCTCGGACACAAGTAACATACCGATGACAAAAGGAACAACATATGTTGTTATGCGGTTTGACCGATAAAAATCTTCATAGAATATGTAGGAGCCAATATGAGCATCCAGGTTCCGCTATTGGTTATTGACCGGAGATGAGTCTCGGTCATGTCTACATAGTTCTCGAACCCGTAGGGTCCGCACGCTTAACGTTTGATGACGATCCGTATTATGAGTTTATGTGTTTTGATGTACCGAAGGTAGTTCGGAGTCCCGGATGAGATCGGGGACATGACGAGGAGTCTCGAAATGGTCGAGACGTAAAGATCGATATATTGGACGACTATATTCGGACATCGGAAAGGTTCCGAGTGATTCGGGTATATTTCGGAGTACCGGAGAGTTACGGGAATTCGCCGGGGAGTATATGGGCCTTATTGGGCTTTAGGAGAAAGGGAAAGAGGAGGCTGCACCCCTCCCATGGCTTAGTCCGAATTGGACTAGGGAGAGGGGTTGCGCCCCCTCCTTCCTTCTCTTCTCTTTCCCTTTCCTTCACTCCTACTCCTACTACTTGGAAGGGCTCCTAGTTCTACTAGGAAAGGGGAAATCCTACTCCCGGTGGGAGTAGGACTCCCCTAGGGCGCGCCATAGAGAGGGCCGGCCCTCCCTCTCCTCCACTCCTTTATATACGGGGGTAGAGGCACCCCATAGACACACAAGTTGATTAGTTGATCTCTCCCAACCGTGTGCGGTGCCCCCCTCCACAGTAACACACCTCGGTCATACCGTTGCAGCGCTTAGGCGAAGCCCTGCAGCGGTAACTTCATCATATCCGTCACCACACCGTCGTGCTGACGAAACACTCCCGTGAGGCTCAACTGGATCAAGAGCTCATGGGACGTCATCAAGCTGAACGTGTGCTGAACGCGGAGGTGTCGTACGTTCGGTACTTGATCGGTTGGATCACGAAGAAGTTCGACTACATCAACCGCGTCACTAGACGCTTCCGCTTCCGGTCTACGAGGGTACATAGACACACTCTCCCCTCTCGTTGCTATGCATCTGGTAGATAGATCTTGCGTGATCGTAGGAAAGTTTTGAAAATACTACGTTCCCCAACAGTGGTATCAGAGCCTTCTCCGACCTAGAAGCCTCCTCCGATTGATCGAATCGTTGACGGTTGAGCCTAGGCACACACTTGAAAATGTTTTGAGTCCTATATATATATTGGAGAGTAGGATTACTTTTGCTCCTCATCTCTTTTCACTCTGGTGAGGACTCCTGATGATTACTCTTGTCTCTTCTACTCTCGAAATTTCACACAAAAAATTAGGATCACGCGGGCATTATTTGGATTGTTTCGATGTCTTTGTGACGAGAACATTGTTCTCGATGCCTCCTGTCATTTAGGGGTTGTGGCAGTGTCCCGGGGAGTTGAGCTCCGAGGTGTTGTCGTCACAAATATATCGCAGCAGTTTTGGAATACTTAAGACGGCCGACAACGAAAACTCTCCTATGCGGTTAGTGGCAAGATAACCCCGACATCACCCAGTACTGGGGAGGTAGTTCGAGAGTATTGCCATAGCTTGTATAGTAGATGTGTTTCGAAGGTCCGAGGTAGACGGTTTTCGGAAATAACTGGTTATGTGTTGAAGGATGGATACAGCTGGATGTAGGATTAGAGTTGAGTGCGCGATGCTTCCCCTGTATCCCCAACACCTGATTGCATAACTGGAAACTTTTGGAAATTAATAGGTGGGTTCATCTAGTAGTTCGTAGGCATTCTTCCAACGAATGCATGATATGGAGTTCGGGGTTCTACATTGAGTGAAGTAGTTTTATGGGCGTTGTTCCGATCGGGAGTTGCATCTTAAAGGGTCCTTGGCTATGCTGATCCGGGGATTGCAAAACCCTTTTGTAACACGTTCCATAAGCTTTCAGCACGAATATGTCGAATGAAGCTTCTATCTTGTATTTGTTCTATCTGCTCCTTGTTGTTTTTATTTACCTTTTGTTCTCCCAAGTGGCTTCTCGTGAAGATTATTGTATCATTAAACTGTGGATTACATTCATTCGTCTTGTTCGAATGTTCTTGTGAGGACTTATGTTGCAATTTCTAGCCGTTGATTCAGCTTATATTTTTTTTCAATCAATGGCTAATAGTTGTCATCTCATTCAGGATGGCTCCTAAAAGGGTTCCCAAAGCTAACCCAGAGGGTGAAGAGGTTCATGATCATCCTCCTTCCCCTCCTCCTCCGTCTGAGGCCTGGAGAGCAATTATGCAAGCGATGAACCAGAACACCCAGATGCTTATGCAAATGATGCAGAACATTCAAGCAAATCAAGCAAATCAAGGTGCTCATGGAAACCAAGGCCAAGGCAATTTGTTCAACCAACCTCACTTTGCTACACTCAACCAGTTCCTGGCAAACCAACCAAAGGCATTCAGTTACTGTGTGGACCCTCTAGATGCTAAAGACTGGATAACGGATATCAAGAAGCATTTCGAGTGCAATAACGTGAGACCCGAGGACTATGTGAAGTTTGCCGCCTTCCAACTCAAGGACCAAGCCGCTGATTGGTGGCAGCAGTACAAAGACTCCAGAGAAGGGTGTGAAATCTCGTGGGCTGACTTCTGCAAGGATTTTCGTTCTCACCACATTCCAACAAGTGTCATCGAGGGTATGCGTGAGCAATTCTGCAACCTGAAGCAAGGCTCAATGTATGTTTATCAATACAATGTCAAGTTCCAGAACCTCACCCGCTATGCCAAGAAAGACATCCCAGATGCCAAGAGCAAGATCTATCAGTTCAGTGGTGGTCTGAAGGATGAACTCCAACTAGCTCTCACCTTGTTCGAGCCTGATGAGTTTGATCAATTCTATAATATGGCACTTAAGCAAGAGGCAGCCCAGCTCAAAATGGAAGCTTCCAAAAAGAGGATCAGAGACGCTGTTCACTCCTCCTCTTCTTCCCAAGTGGTCGCAAAGCAACAGAAGTTTTGGCTTCCACCTCCTCGAGTGATCCGACCTCCCAACAACAACAACAACAGGCATTCTGGTGGTCGTGGTTTCTCCCACCCACCCAACCCAAGCAATCAGTCAAAGAATCACTTTCAAGCTTCGAAGTCAAATGCTCCTTATCACCGTCCTCTCTCAGAAGTGGTTTGCAACAAGTGTGGCAAGAAGGGTCACTATGCTAACAAGTGCACCAACCAGAGGCGCCTTCCGCCTCCTCCACCTGTCAGCACTGCTATTGTCAAGCATGATCCGAAGGCAGCAAGAGTGAATCTGATGAATTCAGCTCAAGCAGAGAATTCTTCAGATGTGATACATGGTAACCTTCCAGTCAACCTTAAACCTGCTAAGTGTTGTTTGATTCACATGCATCACATTCCTTCATGTCATTTCCATTTGCATCCAAGCACAATGTGGGCACAGTGGCCTTGCCAAAGGAGTTACAAATTATTTCTCCGCGCAAATGCATGACTTCTAGATTGTATGCTCCGGATGTACAGTCGAACCTGAACCTTCGCCAGACTCGTTGGGTTGAAATGATCCAAGAGTATGATCCAAGCATCGAATAAACACCTGGCAAGGCCAATGTCATTGCAGATGCCTTGAGCAGAAAGGCATATTGCAACAGTCTCCTTATCAAGCCGTTTCAGCGTGAGCTTTGTGAAGCATTCAGGAAGCTCAACCTCCAAGTTGTTCCGCAAGGCTTTATTGCAAATCTTCAAGTTGCTCCTACCTTGGAAGATCAGATCCGTGAGGCCTAGGTCAGTGATGCTATGGTGCAGAAAGTGAAACATGGTATTGCAAAGGGTACTCCCAAATACAAGTGCTATCGCGTTGATGAGAAGGACACCTTGTTCTTTGAGGACAGACTTGTGGTTCCCAAGGGTGATCTCAGGAAGCTCATAATGAACGAAGCACATGACTCCCTCCTCTCAATTCATCCTGGCAGTTCCAAGATGTACCAAGACCTCAAGCAATCTTACTGGTGGACTCGCATGAAAAGGGAGATTACCCAATTCGTGAATGAATGTGATGTCTGCAGAAGAGTGTAGGCAGAGCATTAACGTCCAGCCGGTCTCCTCCAACCTCTTCCTATTCCCGAGTGGAAATTCGACCACATTGAAATGGATTTCGTCGCTGGGTTTCTTAAGTCCAAGAAGGGGAATGATTCTATCTTTGTTGTCATTGACAAGCTAACCAAAGTAGCTCACTTCCTTGCAATCAAAGAATCCGTCAATGCAGCTCAGCTGGCATAGTTGTACACTTCCAGAATTGTGTCCTTACATGGCATTCCTCAAGTTATCTCCTCAGACCGTGGAAGTTTGTTCACATCCAAGTTCTGGGACTCCTTTCAGTCAGCCATGGGCACTAAGATCCGTTTCAGCACTGCGTTTCACCCTCAGACTAGTGGTCAAGTCGAAAGAGTGAACCAGATCCTCGAAGACATGCTGAGAGCTTGTGTCTTCTCTTTTGGCATGAAGTGGGAAGATTGCCTTCCGTTTGCCGAGTTCTCTTACAACAACAGTTTCCAAGCAAGTGTCGGCAAAGCTCCGTTTGAAATCCTCTATGGCAGAAAGTGACATACTCCTCTCAACTGGTCCGAGACTGGTGAACGTCAACTTCTTGGCAACGACTTGATCTCAGAAGCCGAAGAAATGTGCAAAGTCATACGTGAGAACCTCAAGGCCGCTCAGTCACGTCAAAAGAGCTACTATGACCGCAAGCATCGTGATTTGGCTTTCGACATTGGAGACCATGTCTATCTTCGTGTTTCTCCTATGAAAGGAACCCAAAGATTCAGTATCAAAGGAAAGCTTGCTCCTAGATACGTGGGCCCTTTCAAGATCCTTGGCAAAAGAGGCGATCTAGCCTATCAACTCGAGCTTCCTTCCAACTTTGCAAATGTTCATGATGGGTTTCACGTGTCTCAACTCCGCAAGTGCTTCAAGACACCTGAACGCACCATTCCGTTCGAGGAGATTGATCTTCAATAAGACTTGTCTTATCGTGAGCACCCCGTTGCTATTCTTGAGGAAACTGAGCGCAAGACCCGCAACAAGTCAATCAAGTTCTTCAAAGTTAAGTGGTCACACCATACCGACCGAGAAGCTACGTGGGAACGAGAAGATCACCTTCGTTCCGAGTACCCTTCCTTTTTCCAGTCCTAGATCTCGGGACGAGATCTTTTCGTAGTAGAGGAGAGTTTGTAATGCCCCCGATGTAACACTTTCCCAATATGGCAATATATAAACTTTGGCTTCATCAATTCCTTTCCGAGCTCTTCTTTCTTTTCGGGTTCTTCGTTTTGTCGTGTGCGTGTGTGCATTTCATCCATGTCATGTTGTCATGTGCATTGCATTGCATTTGTGTTGTCACTTGCACCCGGTCCCACTCGTCTCTTCCCGTTATCCGTTTCGAGTTCCGACGCTCTCACACGTGCCCGTGGCACCCCCGAGTCCTTCTTTCGTGTGTGGCCGTGTACCGTTTCCGGAATGACGTGAGACTTGTCGTGCGATGTTGTTTTGGTACGTGTAGGCTGCCTGTCAAGTTTCGTCGTGTTTGGAGTTCGTTTGGTACTCCAACGGTTAACCTAGTGGGCTAAAAGAACCTCTTCTTTGAGGCCCAAGACCCCCTCCACAACAGCCCACTAACCCAGCACAACCCTTCCCATCATCTCGGCCGTCGGATTGTGATCGCGTGGCCAAAAACCGCTCCCCATTTGGAGTCTCCTAGCTCCTTGTGGCTATAAAAACGTCCCCCATGCCAATTTTTTTTGTCCAAACCCTAGTTCCACTCCTCCCCCGCAGCCGCCGGACACATCCCGCCGGCCGGACATGTCTGACTGGGCCGTCGTGCCACGTGTCAGCTTCCCGTTGGGCGGAGCCGTGCGCCCACTTCGCCGCCGCCGCGAGCCCGAGGCCGTCCCGCCCGGCCCGCGCGCCCCGGCGCCCCCTCGCCCGCTCGCCGGATCTTCCCTGCCTCGCCGCCGGTGCGCAGCCGCTCCGCCGGATCCGAGCTCTGCCGCCGACCTTCTCTACCCCGCCGCCGATGCGCCGCCGCGCCGCCTGATCCGCGCCCCCGCGCCACCTTCTCCGCCGCCCGCCGCCGAGGCCTCTCCGCCGGTGCCCGCGTCCCCGCCGGCCCCGCCGCCCCGTCGGACCGTCGGAGCGCCGCGCCGCCGCACCGCCGTTTCGCTGCCGATACGCGCCGCGGAGCTCCTCGGATCCAGACGCCGCCGATCCAGCCGCGAACCCTAATAGGTCGGCGACCCGACCCGCTCCGCGCCCCGTTGACCGGATCCGCGCCCCGTTGACTAGATCTGGAGGTTTTTTTCCTAAGTCCCAGCTTTTTCTTATTTTGTTGCATACTTCTAGTGGCTGTAACTTTGTGCATACTCGTTCGTTTTGAATGTATGATATGTCAAAATGACCGTGGTGATGTGTACTACATTTTGTTCCATTGTGTCATGCATGTTTGAGTTCATCTAGAGGTCTTAATCTTCGTGACAAGAGTGCTACTTGATATAAACTGTTGCTACTTATTATTTTCATGCCATGTTTGAGATGTGATAACTTGGTGCATGTTTATCCAAATGAAGCAAATGAGATGTCAAAATGTTCATCATGAGATGCTTTACATGATGGTTGCTGTAGCATGCATGTTAGGGTTCATATTGCCATGTTAATCTCTGTTGCAAAAGTGCATGTGGCTGTTAAGTTTTGTAACATGTTATGAGATGCTGATTTGAAGAGCTCGTTGCTATTGATGTGTTTGTCCCCTTGTCACATGCCAATATGTTTTAGAATCTCCATCATGTGGTCTTTGCTGTGGTGCAAACCATTTTCCATGATATGTATTGAGGTGACTTAAACATGCTTGTAAATATGCCATGCCAACATTATTGTTTTAACACTTGGTGAAATTTTGGCTAAGTCTGGAATCTGTCATATCCTGATGCTATGTTTGCTTGATGCCCTAGGCAAATCTATGTTAGTTTTCGGGTGGCCATTGATCATTCCTTGTTGTATATGTTGTTGTCTATCCATTCATGCCCTTACTTGCTCATATGGCTTGTTGTAGCTTATTTATTTCTTGCTCCCAAGTTGCTATAAAATATAACTGTCAGGTTTTTAACGTCATGATCAAAATGTTGTAGCTTGTTGCTATTGATCCATGCCTCCTATGGAGTTGCTCCAATGGAGTTGTTTGCTGTAGGATATGTCTACTTCATGTCCATGCTTATTATCACCATGTATGAGTGTTGTAGAGTATATATTTCTTGCTCCAAAGTTGCTATGTGGCTGTTAATTTCACCTTTACATTGTTTCTTGTTTCGAGTGTATGTATTGAACCGTTGCTCCGTTTTGAGCGTGTCCTATATGAAAGTTATGTGATTTTGCATGTAGATTCATAATATCATCTTGTTTACATGTTTGGAGCATGTTTGTTTGATGTTTGGGTGCTTCTTGCACCGTTGCCATGCTTAACTTGTTTTGCTCATATCTTCTAGACCGTAGCTCCGTTTTAAACAAACTTTATATGAAACTTGACTAGAATTTCATGTAGATCATCTTGGTGAATGTTAACTTGCTGTGTAACAACTTTAACTTAAGGTTGTTCAGATCTGGACCAATTTCAACATATGCATATGAGGACTTACCGGATTTGCTTTATGTGGATTCCGGCCTCATTTAATCTTGTTGCCGTGTGTTGTTCTTGTGTGCTTCCTACCTTGACATGTATTGCATCATACATGCATCATACGTGCATCATGTTGATTGTGCATTGCACCTTGTTTGATTTCGTGCCTCGTTGTGTTCTTGTGTTGAGTAGAGCCGGAAGCCGAGACCGAGAACGAGAACGAGGTTACTACCGAGGTGGAGTAAGAGGAGCCGTCTTATGATCCCATCGACGACTCGACATGCAAGATGACCTGACCCAGATATCATTACTATATTTGCCTATTGCTAGATGTCCCGCTCTTTAGCTCATTGCCTCGATGCCCATGTTTGTTTGTCAGCCTCCTATTGTAACCATGAATCTGTCTAACCACCCAACCTAGCAAACCTTTGTTTGGCTACATAAGCTTCGCTCAGCCCCTCTTATAGCATTGTTAGTTGCAGGAGAAGATTTGAAGATTCTTGTTTCATGTTGAAGTTTTGTTGGGATATCACACTATATAAACTCTTAAACTAAATCATCTATATATTGGTAATGGGTGGAAGGCTAAGCCTCTTGCTTGGTGATTTGTTCCACTCATGCCGCCCTAGGAACCGTATAAACCGGTGTTATGTTCCTTGATTATGCGTTCCTAACACGGTTGGGGTTATGGGACCCCCTCGATAACCCGCTTAGCGCTAAACCTTTTCCAGCAAGGCCCAACATTGGTACTCCATTTGCCTAATAACTAAAACTTGCATAGGGACTAGCTATCCCGTGATCTTAATTAACAACCCCCGGGCCAGTGCTCCAAATGAGTGTTGGTCCGAACTGAGCGGACTGTGGGGCCGCCTTGGGGAAACCCTAGGTATCTGGTATTACCCGTAGGATGTCTCATCCGGTCGTGGCCTGAGACTAGATACGCGCGGCTACTGTCAGGGTGTCGGCACGCCGGGAGGTCTTGCTGGATTAGTTTTACCTATGTCGGAATATCTTGAGCACGGGATTCTAAGAATACTCGGGCCTTCCCACCTTGGAGTTGCGACTTCGCAGATCGTGAGCTTGTCATGGGCTAAGTTGGGACACCCCTGCAGGGTTTTGAACTTTCGAAAGCCGTGCCCGCGGTTATGTGGTAGATGGGAATTTGTTAATATCCGGTTGTAGACAACTTGACACCATGTTCAGAACACACTACCAGCGTGAGTAACCGTGACGGTCATTTTCCGAAAGGGGTTCGGGAAGTGAACACGGTGGGGTTATGATTGACGTGCTTAGATAGGATCACTTCATGATCACTTTGACGCTCGTGGCACTTCTCTTCTCGCTCTAAACACGTAAGCTAGTGCTAGTGCAGCTGCAACCTTTATTCTTTTCTTCAGCCTTGTTCCACACCCAAGGCTTAGATAGTTTTGCTACCCGGGAACGGGATTGCTGAGTCCTCCGTGGCTCACAGATTCTACACCACACCAGATGCAGGTACTATGGTGGACTACTCAGGTGACGGCACCGAGCTGTACTGGGAGTACGATGAAGAACATAGTCGATACTATGTGCACTATCCCGATGATCAATAGTGGTTTCTACTAGGGGCGATTCGGACCTTGTGGCGTTATGTATTTGGTATCTTTCATTTGGATCTTCGCCCGTAGTCGGGTTGTGATGTTATTTGGATGATGATTTGCTTATGTAATGTATTGTGTGACGTGGCGAGTGTAAGCCAACTATCCTTTTGCAATTTCATCCCTATTTTACATGAGTCGTGCAAACATACCAAACTTGAGATCATTCTAGAATGGGCTTATACCTTTAAGTCGTGCCTCGACACGTAGGAGGTATAATCCCATCATAGGCATTACAGAGGGAGAGGGGAGTGCATCTACATACCCTTGTAGATCGCGATGCGGAAGTGTTACAAGAACGCGGATGAAGGAGTCGTACTTGAAGTGATTCAGATCGCGGTTGATTCCGATCTAAGGGCCGAACAACGGCGCCTCCGCATTCAACACACGTGCAGCCGGTGACGTCTCCCACGCCTTGATCCAGCAAGGAGAGAGGGAGAGGTTTGGGAAGACTCCGTCCATCAGCAGCACGACGGCGTGGTGGTGGTGTAGGAGCGTGGGACTCCAGCGGTGCTTCGCCAAGCACTGCGAGAGACGAGGAGGGAGAGAGGTAGGGCTGCGCCAAGCGAGAAAGGTCAAACCGTGTGTTGGGCAGCCCCAAACCTCAAGTATATATATAGGGGGAAGGGAGGGGCTGCGCCCCCACCTAGGTTTCCACCCCTAGGGGTGGCAGCCATCCCTAGATCCCATCTAGGGGGGCGGCCAAGGGGGAGAGGGAGAGGGGGGTGCACCAGATTGGGCCCTAGGGCCCATCTGCCCTAGGGTTTGCCCCCCTCCCCTCTTGGAGGCGCCTTGGGCCCTGGTGTGGGGGGGGGGGGGGCGCACCAGCCCAGCTGGGGCTGGTCCCCTCCCATACTTGGCCCACGCAGCCCTCTAGGCCCGGTGGCCCCACCCGGTGGACCCCCGGGACCCTCCAGGTGGTCCCGGTACGCTACCGATAGCGCCTGAAACCTTTCCGGTGACCAAAACGGGACTTCCCATATATGAATCTTTACCTCCGGACCATTCCGGAACTCCTCGTGATGTCCGGGATCTCATCCGGGACTCTGAAAAACATTCGGTAACCGCGTACGTACTTTCCCTATAACCCTAGCGTCATCGAACCTTAAGTGTGTAGACCCTACGGGTTCGGGAACCATGTAGACATGACCGAGACAACTCTCCGGCCAATAACAAACAGCGGGATCTGGATACCCATGTCGGCTCCCACATGTTCCACGATGATCTTATCGGATGAACCACGATGTCAAGGATTCAATCAATCTCGTATACGATTCCCTTTGTCTACCGGTATAGTACTTGCCCGAGATTCGATCGTCGATATCCTGATACCTTGTTCAATCTCATTATCGGCAAGTCTCTTTACTCGTTCCGAAACACATCATCCCGTGATCAACTCCTTGATCACATTGTGCACACTATGATGATGTCTTACCGAGTGGGCCCAGAGATACCTCTCCGTCACACGGAGTGACAAATCCCAGTCTCGATTCATGCCAACCCAACAGACACTTTCGGAGATACCTGTAGTGCACCTTTATAGCCACCCAGTTACGTTGTGACGTTTGGTACACCCAAAGCATTCCTACGGTATCCGGGAGTTGCACAATCTCATGGTCTAAGGAAAAGATACTTGACATTTAGAAAAGCTTTAGCATACGAACTACACGATCTTGTGCTAGGCTTAGGATTGGGTCTTGTCCATCACATCATTCTCCTAATGATGTGATCCCGTTATCAATGACATCCAATGTCCATGGTCAGGAAACCGTGACCATCTGTTGATCAACGAGCTAGTCAACTAGAGGCTTGCTAGGGACATGGTGTTTGTCTATGTATCCACACATGTATCTGAGTTTCCTATCAATACAATTTTAGCATGGATAATAAACAATTATCATGAACAAGGAAATATAATAATAACCAATTTATTATTGCCTCTAGGGCATATTTCCAACACAGACCTGATGTGAACCTTGCCATAAGTTTGGTGGGGAGGTACCAAAGTGATCCCAGAATGGAGCACTGGACAACGGTCAAGAACATCCTGAAGTACCTAAAAAGGACTAAGGATATGTTTCTCGCTTATGGAGGTGACGAATAGCTCGTCGTAAAGGGTTACGTCGATGCTAGCTTCGACACAGATCCGGATGACTCCAAGTCACAAACCGGATACGTGTATATTTCGAATGGTGGGGCAATCAGCTGGTGCAGTTGCAAGCAAAGCATCGTGGCGGCATCTACATGTGAAGCGGAGTACATAGCTGCTTCTGAAGCGGCACATGAAGGAGTCTGGATGAAGGAGTTCATCACCGACCTAGGAGTTATTCCAAGCGCGTCGGGCCCGATGACTCTCTTCTGTGACAACACTAGAGCTATTGCCATTGCCAAGGAGCCCAGGTTTCACAAGAAGACCAAGCACATCAAGCGCCGTTTCAACTCCATTTGTGGTTATATTCAAGATGGAGACATAGATATTTGTAAAGTACATACGAATTTGAATGTCGCAGATCCGTTGACTAAACCTCTTCCACGAGCGAAACATGATCAACACCAGAACTCTATGTGTGTTCGATTCATCATGATGTAACTAGATTATTGACTCTAGTGCAAGTGGGAGACTGTTGGAAATATGCCCTAGAGGCAATAATAAAATGGTTATTATTATATTTCCTTGTTCATGAAAATTGTCTATTGTTCATGCTATAATTGTATTATCCGGAAATCGTAATACATGTGTGAATACATAGACCAGAACATGTCCCTAGTGAGCCTCTAGTTGACTAGCTCGTTGATCAATAGATGGTTACGGTTTCCTGACCATGGACATTGGATGTCGTTGATAACGGGATCATATCCTAAGCATAGCACAAGATCGTGTAGTTCGTTTGCTAAAGCTTTTCTAATGTCAAGTATCATTTCCTTAGACCATGAGATTGTGCAACTCCCGGACACCATAGGAGTGCTTTGGAAGTGCAAAACATCACAACGTAACTTGGTGGCTATAAAGGTACACTACGGGTATCCTCGAAAGTGTCTGTTGGGTTGGCACGAATCGAGACTGGAATTTGTCACTCCGTGTGACGGAGAGGTATCTCTGGGCCCACTCGGTAAGACATCATCATAATGAGCTCGATGTGACTAAGGAGTTGGCCACTGGATGATGTGTTACGGAACGAGTAAAGAGACTTGCCGGTAACGAGATTGAACAAGGTATAGGGATATCGACGATCGAATCTCGGGCAAGTATCATACCGATAGACAAAGGGAATTGCATACAGGATTGATTGAATCCTAGACATCGTGGTTCATCCGATAAGATCATCGCGGAACATGTGGGAACCAACATGGGTATCCAGATCCCGCTGTTGGTTATTGACCGGAGAGATGTCTCGGTCATGTCTACATGTCTCTCGAACCCGTAGGGTCTACACACTTAAGGTTCGGTGACGCTAGAGTTGTAATGAGAATAGTAAGCGATTAACCGAAGGTTGTTCGGAGTCACGGATGAGATCCCAGACATCACGAGGAGTTCCGGAATGGTCCAGAGGTGAATATTTATCTATGAGAAGTCCTCATACGATCACCAGAAGTGTTCGGGGGATTGCCGGTATTGTACCGGGGCCACCGAAGGGGTTCCGAGGGTCCAGCGGGAGGGTCCACCTGCCCCGGAGGGCCCTATGGACTATATGTGGAGGGGAACCAGCCCCAAAGTGGGCTGGGCGCCATCCCCCTAGTGCCCATGCGCCTAGGGTTGAGGGGAAACCCTAAAGGGGGCGCCCCCTTGGCTTGGGGGTGCAAGTTTCCCCTCCCTGGCCGCCGCCCCTCCCCTAGATGGGATCTGAGGGGGCCGGCACCTCTCTCCCTTTCCCCTATAAATAGTGGAGGGATGGGAGGGCACCTGCACCCTTTGGCTTGGCGCAGCCCTCCCTCCTTCCAACACCATCTCCTCCTCCGTAGGTTTGGCGAAGCCCTGCCGGAGTCCCGCTTGCTCCACCACCATGCCGTCCTGCTGCTGGAGTTCTCCCTCAACTTCTCCTTCCCCCTTGCTGGATCAAGAAGGAGGAGACGTCCCCGGGCTGCACGTGTGTTGAACGCGGAGGCGTCGTTGTTCAACGCTTAGATCAGAATCGACCGTGATCTGAATCGCTGCATGTACGACTCCACCAACCGCGTTCTAGTAACGCTTCCGTTCTGCAATCTTCAAGGGTATGAAGATGCACTCCCCTCTCTCGTTGCTAGTTTCTCCATAGATTGATCTTGATGATGCATTTTTTTGATTTTTGCGACGATCCCCAACAAGGAGTACTTCGACAAGCTGTTCAATGGGGAGAATGAGAGTTTTACCATTGAACTGTACGACTCCTTTGATGAGACCAGCATGCGTTTTTGTGACGAATCTAGGAGTCTGGGGCCAAGGAGGCTTTAAAAAGGATGAAAGGAGGCAAGACGATGGGCCTTGATTGTATCCCCATTGAGGTGTGGAAAGGCCTAGGGACATAGCTATAGTATGGCTAATCAAGCTTTTCAGCCACATTTTTCGGGCAAAACAACTTGCCAGAAGAATGGAGACGGAGTATCTTAGTACCAATCTTCAAGAACAAGGTGAATGTTCACAGTTGTACTAATTACCGTGGAATTAAGCTGATGAGCCATACAATGAAGCTACGGGAGAGAGTCGTTAAGCACCGCTTAAGAAGAACGACAAGCGTGACCAAAAAATAGTTTGGTTTCATGCCTGGGAGGTCGACCATGGAAGCCATTTTCTTGGTACGATAGAGATACAGGGAGCAAAAGAAGGACTTGCATATGGTGTTCATTGACTTGGAGCAGGCCTATGATAAGATCTCAAAACAGGCTTTCGCCCCGCTTTAGAAATAAAGCAATAACCAACCAACGTACACGGTCGAACGATACAAGGAGATGGGGTGGCCCTCAAACATGCCGATCCCAAGATAACCGAAACACGCAACACGCACGCGACCACGCTACCGAAATAGAGTACAGGAGGAACTGAGTACAACACCACGCTAAACCCTATAGCACCTAAGCTCCACGACAAAGCCCCCAGGAGGGAGAACGGCGTTGTGCATCGCCGTTGCCGAGTCCACAACAGACAAATGTTTTCACCCGGAACCCGAACATGGGGAGGAGCACCATGACGACGTCTTCAAGAAGAAAACGACGCCCGCCAGTGTCGCCGTCGTCGGCGACAAAGCGCAGAGCTTTCGCTCGGCAGCTCCCCCGCGTCACCACGAGGTCTTCAGGGCAAGCGCGCCGAGCAGAGAACTCCAGATCCGGATCGGGGCACTACCATCATGAAGATAGAAAGCGCGCCCAAGCCACCCACTTCTCCGTGTCTCGCCGTCCACACGACCATGAGGTAATGCCATCCCCGTCGGAGAGCCAACCAAGCGGACTGCCATCCGGGGCTACTACCCTGGCATCCATGTCTAAGACTCCGCCAATCGTCCACGTCACGGTGCATCAACCACGGTAGGATGAGTAAAAAGGGGCCTCCTTTCACTCCTAGCCCGGCATCAGCCACGAGGTCTGGGTTGGCGCCTCCATAGTAGGAGGCACCCACACCTGCATCTCTAGCCGGTCTCGATGGGACACCCGGGGAGACACTACCCCGTGACTGCCGACGGCCGTCGTCGAGTACGCTCACGCGACGCCATGTCCATGGGCCTTGACGCCGATCAACCCGATAATGTGGCGAAGCCCCGACACCACCAACGCCCACTGTGCCCGTAGGGGGGAGAAATCTCAACGCCCACCAGCACTACTCGGATCGAGCCCAAGCCCACCTACCCGGAACGCGAACTCCGACTCGGCCCGAGCCCTGACCAGATCCGCCCGAGCATGAGCCCCAACTCACCCCGGGCCCTGACCAGATCCGCCCGAGCACGAGCCCAACTCGCTGCCATGTCGTCGGCCTAGAGCTATGGAAAGGAAGCCCGCTGCCACCACCCTGCGCCACCGACAAGGGCACGACACCCAGCTCCGTGCGTCGCCAACCCATCGACCCGCACCACCTGCACCCCTGGACAAGGCCCACACATCCGGAGACGCCGCCGGCCCTCCCTCATGGCACACCTCCACACCAGTCACCTCCAGCAGCCTAGACTGCCGGTAAATAATATTATCACGCAATACATGGCAAGTTGTCATGGATGAAAAGAAATGGATCTGAGTAAGATCGGGGGTATGGTTCAAATAAATGGACCCAGAAAAGAATATGACTTTTGCTACTCAAAATCAAGAATCACAATCAACACGGCTTGATTCAGGACGGGCCTGTTAGGTTTAGGCCCAGCGGCCTGGGTGGACTTTTCCTTTATACGAATTATGACCATATTCGGCCGGTTCGGCGAGCAAATTTTACTTAAAACCTTTTCATATGTGGATTTCAAACAAAAAATGGATGGTACTTGCAGCCATTTTCTAATTTTATTCTAACCAATTTCATACCGATGAATTTGGACATAATTTATACATAATTCAAATTCAAGGTTTTTTTACAAAGATTTGAAAAAAAAATAACTAACACTTTAAAAAAATTAACTTATCTACTCGTGGTCGCTTGCGCCATCCAGCACGACGAAGTCGAGCTCGCCGTCATGGCCGTCGCCCGGGTCGTCATCCTTGCTGCCGCCCGTGCCGAGGAAGTCGAGGTCGTGGTCTTCCGCCGCCGCCGCCGCCGCCTTCATGGATAGGCAGAGGGCCTTGTTCCACCCCGGCATGTCCTCCGGGTCGCGGGTCGCCGGGCGCGCGCGGCAGAACCCACATCGGAGTCGTCGCGGACTCGTGAATCGCCCAGAAGAGGCCGGGCGTGTCGTTGGGGTCGTTGGCCTCTCTGAGCACCGCAAGCTTGGCTGGAATCTCCAGCCCGGGTGCCGCCGGAGGCGGGGCGGAGGGGCGACCACCGCGGTCGCAGCCGGAGGCGGGGGCGGGGGAGGCCAGCCCGGCGGCGAGCAAGTCCCCGCCGCGGAGCCTCCGCAATGACCTCGTCAAAGTTCTTCCCCTCCCAGAATTTGCGCCGGCCGTGCGCATTCCACTGGCTGTTGTGACGCTGCCGCTGCTCGTCGCGGGGGACGGCGGGGCCCTCGACCGCATAGCAGCCGCCGTTGATGTGCCAGCCGACGGCAGGCAGGAGGCGGGTGTCACGAGGATGCCGTACCGGGTGTCACGAGGGCCTCGCCGGAGTTGCCCCGCGTCGACGATTGTTACCCTGCTCAGCATTTTGAGGTACGATTGTTACCCTGCTCAGCATTTTGAGTTGACTCGGCGCACAATTTTTCTGAAAATCAAAAGTCACAATCAGCACGGCACCGCATCATCATCGGATTGACGGAAATTTTCAGAAAATTAAAGGCAAACTGAACTCGGGGCATTTTCGGATTCAGAGAAAGGAAATCTGACGCGTCCTCCATCGCGTAGTGCAGCGTCTTTAAATTTCAGCACAGACCACCTGCGCGTACCACAGCACCTTCCTCGATCCCAAATCTCTCCCAAACCCCAGTCGCCCGCCCTCGATCGACATCAAGCTAGAACCCTAGCAGCAGATCGGGCAACCGCCGGCCGGAATGGAGGGGCTCGACGCCGACGACGTCTTCCGCTACTTCCGGCTGAACCCTACGGAACTGCAGGCCGTCACCTACTACCTGCCACGCCTCCTCTCCGGCGAGACGCTGCACTGCGCCGACAAGCTCATCCACCGCGTCGAAATCTCCGGCTGCGAGCCCAAGGATCTGGCCGCCCGGTACGCTCCCGTGCCGCTGGCCGTGAGCAGCGGCGACCGGTTCTTCTTCACCACGTGCAAGAGCAAGAACGGGAGCAAGCTCCAGAGCGTGCGCGGCGCCGGCGGCGGCACCTGGAGCATCCAGAAGACCACGGAGATTAGCCACGCGGGAGCCAAGGTCGGCGAGGTCAAGAACCTGTCCTTCAAGACGAACGGCAAGTCCACCGGCTGGGTCATGGAGGAATACCGCTGCCTGCTGCCGGAGGCCACCGTCAGCGACGGGGTGAAGGTGTTCTGCAAGATGCACTTGGCTCAGCATGCTCCCGACGCGGCCCGTCAGGAATCGGCCGCGTACAATCGTCAACAAGCACAACCAGAGGCCGTGACCCCGAGCACGCACGCACAGAAGAGGCCAGCGCCGGCTGCCGCCGCCGATCCTCATCCGCCGCGCCCCAAGAAGAGGATGCGCGGTGCCGTCCCCGTCCCGGTCCCGGCATCTGCCACACCGTCGTTCTTGATGTATGATGAGGCAGCCAGCTTCCCTGTTCAGGATGCACAAGCATCATGCGAGTCCACTACAACATCCAGCCGCTCTGACGTTGCTCAAGCTCCCGAGATTTGCTCCCAGTCAGATGTGCAATCAGAAGAGGCTGGCTCAAGCATTGCAAGGAGCACATCTCAAGAGAATGTCTTTGAGGCATTGGAGCCCATTTCCAATTTGCCGGAGTGGGAGGAAGATGGTTTTGATCTTGAAGAACTAATGAGAATGATGGAAGACGACCCAATTGAAGTTGAGCCGGTCACTGGAGCCAACACTGGCGTGGAGATGGGCCAACAGGAACCTCTGTACCTGGATGCCGTGGACCAAAGCGTGCTGGAGGGTATGCTGCAGTCCGATTACCCTGCCTTCCATGATGCTGACAAGGAGAAGAGGTACAATGCCGCGTCGGATCTTGATGCTCCATCGCTTCAGGGACATGACCACTTGATCAAACCGCGGCCGTGCTCCTTCGATCCATTTGAAGAAGTGTGGAAGGCCGAAGAGGCGATCGAGAACGAGAGGAGGTACAATGCCACGGTCAATCTTCACGCTCAACCGTTTGGAGGACACAACAACTTCTTCTCGTCTGCAAGTGTCTATTAAATCCGATGTTGAAGTTCTTTCCAAAGTGTATACGAGGATACTCACTGGCTGATGTATTAGTTCGTCCATGTACGATCGCCACGGATGTATCTCTGAGCAATTTGCTCCACTTGTTCATGCAAGCTACTAAAACTGTTGTTGTTCTTATTGCTCCTGTGATGGATTTTCCGAACCTTGCATTTGCTCCTGTGATGGAGCATGTTAAAACTGCTCTTATCATTTTGTATTTGTCTCTGATAAGAAAGCATGATGCTGTTATGATCTGGGCAACCGCAGATAAGTAGTAGGAGGAACTATATTTGTGAACCAAAACTGTTTCACAGCTCTTGATAATGTGCAGAACAACTACAAGTTCATAAGTTGCAGAGCAGATTCAAGTTGTGGCAAAAAAAAAAAAAGTTCTGTCTATTTACAGTGTGGAGTAAACAGTTATTACCGTGTCCATTCTCATGATTTACATTGTGGAGTAGTCATGTTTTTCCTTGAAATCTAAGTGCAATCGGTCTGTCTTGTTGCTAACTGAATTTATAGTATCTAAGTGGTCTCAAAATTCTGCAGTATTTATGTTCATGACTTACTGAACTATGTTGTCTTTTTTAACAGTGCCTTGATCTAAATAGTCGTATTTTAGCTCCATAATTCTATGTAATTCGTGCCTTGATTTTCTGTCATCTCTGAATTTTGCTGTTCCTGTACTTGCTACTCCTTAATTCACACATGTACATGAGGTACAGAAGGTTAAATTGAATCTAACCATCCAATGTTATATGTCTTGATTTCCTTCCTGAATTCCCTTTTGTTATTTTTACCTCAAACAAGTACCCATATTTATAAAGATCCGGTGAGCATTGACGATGTTGGAGAGGGACTGATCTGAATAGGTTTGTGTGACTCATCTTAATTAACTTTTCTCTCTATCATTTTTTACAGTGCAATGATAATGATTTACAGATTGTACTACTAGTTGTCTTTTTAGTGCAAACTCTGTACTTGTTGACAATTTAAGTCTGAACTTTTCTGATAGTTTGGGACTTTCTTTTGTAGTTCCATTGACTGTGCATCATTTAGTCGTATTTTTTACTGGTATACACGCGAAGGCGATACGAAATGCTTGACTTTGATCCAAAAGATATACACGAAGATCTTCAATAACCGCAATGGCAATGCCGACTTATAATCTGAAAGGCCTACCTGGATTGTATCACGCCTACTGAAGCAGTGTAGCTTTCTTCAGTTAACTGTTGAAGATTCAGACAAAACGCGCGAGTCGTCGGATCCCTACTGTAACGTTACCGCGTAGTAAAGGAACTGGCCAAATAATCCTTTTTTTTAGAATCTGGTCAAACAATCCTTATTTTGTACTGAAGCTTGCGAGTGGAAACATATACAGACCTCAAAGTAGCAACTGGAGCGACGGCTTTCAGGAATGCTACACTGAATGGAGTTTGAGTTTCAGCTTCTTATCCCGTTAGTCTAGAGATCTAGTCCCATTAGCTTACTTAGACTCCTCAAATGCAGAATTTAGTTCCATTGTGGTCAGTTGTTTGGTTTTTCTGAACTTCAACTATTGCTCCTGTGATGGACTTTCTGAACCTTGTGTTGACAATTTTGCATGCTACAGCTCATATTTATTTAGCTTAGTTTCTCTCAGCTCCAAACTTCGTAATTACTTCCTCTGTCGCACAATATAAAAAGGTTTTTCAAGCTGTGGGACGGAGGGAGTAGTAGAACTTTTCATGATTCTGGTCAATTTCGATTCATGGTCAAGTACTAAGCTTTGGTTCAGTTCTTTCGTTCACATTTGGTTCTATATGAATTAACTCTGAAGTCTCGTTTTTAGCGAGGTTTTCTCTGTACTATCATTTGAGCAAACTTAAGCAAGTACTCCGACGTGTCTCAACTCTCACTGTAGTATGCTCTAGCACTTCAAAACACAAGACCTTTTTCACTTAAGACTTGAAAAAATAATGGTAGTTAGCCATGCAACCTTAAACGTTTACTACCAGCAACAACTGGTCAACCCATCTCAGACCTTCAGTTGAGAGGATAGGTTCTGAAGTAAAAGGTAAATACAGGTAGTAAAGGTTCTGAAGTCTCAACTATCACTGCAGTATGCTCTAGCAGTTTTTTTTTAACTGAAACTTTCCACTCTGGAGTCAGGACGTACAACTAGTGCAGCTTAGATTAAGTTTTACAAGTCTGATTAACTTCTGGGTGTGCTTTTGAGAACTGATGTACAATTCGGGGTTCATAAGTTGTTTTTTGAATTATATTTTTTTGAATTTTGGGTTCATATGTTGTCAAACCTGAATTGGCAAATCTTGTTTAACAGTCACACATAGCCTTGAGGAACTCTCTCTGAACATTTCACACTTATTTGGTTGGAGAAAGCTTATTTCAGATTAGTTTGACTAGGCACCTCGACAGATTTTTGCACGGAACAAGTAGAAATGGGATGTCATTGAAAAATTGCTTATCATCGCTGCAGGATTGTGGAAGATGAAAACAAGACCTATCCAGTCTCTTCATGGATGTAGCTAACGGAGGTCTCTCAGGGTGTGTTTGGTAGGGTGCATGAAGGGTGTATGAGAGGAAAAGTTCCCAATCCGACCCACTTTTCAACTTTTGCTTGTTTGGTAGGGTGTATGGGCTCACCTCAACTATGCTCATGTGATGCATAAAAGGCCCCTTAGCCATGCTCATCTCATGCACCCCAAACAGGGTGCATGGAGGCAGCTATGCTGGCCCTGACCATCGTCCCCACTCACCAGACCACGTCCAGATATGTTTATATTTTCAAGAAATGTTTAGAATTTCAAAATTTCTTTCAATTTTTGAAAAAGTTTAGAATTTCCAAATTTCTTTAAATTTTTGGAAAAAAAATAGAATTTCAAAATTGTTTAAATTTGCATAAAATGTTCAAAACTTTTTTGATTTTTCTATAAATGTTCCGAATTTCAAATTTTCAAAAATTTCAAAAATGTTCCGAATTTCAAAAGAAAAACAAAATTTGTTTGAATTTTGAATAAAAATGTTCAGAATTACAAATTTTATTTCATTTTTTATAAAATATTTAAAATTTTAAATTTTCAAAGGAACTCGGAATTTCAAATGTGTTCATTTTTTTAAAAAAAAGTAGAATTTCGAAATTTATTTCAATTTTGAAAAATGGTTTTCGATTTCAAATTTTGTTAATATTTTCAAATAAATTTGTGTTCACATTTTTCCGATTTTGTTCATCATTCGAAAAGAAATCAAAAATCAAAATTGTTCAGCATGTCTAAACACATGCAGGCTGCCAAACAAAGTCTGATCTCAGCATGTCTCAGCACATACATCACTGCCAAACAACAGCAACTGCATGAACTCAACATGTCTACACTCAGCATGTATGAGAGGAGAACAACTAGGCTAGATCCATACATGCTACCAAACACACCAGTACTTCCTCTATCAAGAGGTCAGGGAAGGAGGGAGGTAGTTTCTGTCACCGCGGTACCTCCGCAACCCACCATCACAATGACAGTAATATCCTTCTCGTCCATAAGAGCAAATGTTATGTGGTCGACTTCACACAACATCGAGAAGAACATTATTAACATAAACATTCAGTGCTCATTTGGTTGCCACGGTTCCCTCAGGGATCCCTCCCTTTTACCTGGGCCCGAAACTCCCGTGGAAACTCACGCTAGGAAAATCGAGTCTGACATTTGATGACCTGCTGCCCCCCTCCTCCCCTAACCCTCCCTTACCACCAAATGATCATCCCCAAGGAGATCTCCCCGGTGGAAGGAAGGGGAACCCATGTGCTCTTCAAATTCCCCTATTGGGATGTTAGCACCCTCGGCCTCAAAGGAGATTTTTTTTTAATCCTATCGGCGTTCAACACCTACACAGAACAACCTCAAGTTCATAAGTTGCAGAGCAGATTCAAGTTGTGGCAAAAAAAATTGTTCAGTCTATTTTCAGTGTGGAGTAAAGAGTTATTACAGTGTCAATATTCATCATTTACAGTGTGGAGTAGTCATATTTTCCTTGAAATCTAAGTGCAATCTGTCTTCCTTGTTGCTAACTGAATTTACAGTATATAAGTGGTCTCTGAATTCTGCCGTATTTATTTTCATAACTTTACTGAACTATGTTGTCTTTTTTAACAGTGCCTTGATCTAAATTTAGTCGTATTTTAGCTCCATAGTTTTGTGTAATTCGTGCCTTGATTTCTGTCATCTCTGAATTTTTCTGTTCCTGTACTTGCTACTCCTTAATTCACACATGTACATGAGGCACAGAAGGTTAAATTGAATCTAACCATCCAATGTTATATGTCTTGATCTCCTTCCTGAATTCCCTTTTGTTATTTTCACCTCAAACAAGTACCCATATTTATAAAGATCTAGTGAGCATTGACGATGTTGGAGAGGGACTGATCTGAATAGGTTTATGTGACTCATCTTAATTAACTTTTCTCTCTATCATTTTTTACAGTGCAATGATAATGATTTACAAATTGTACTACTAGTTGTCTTTTTAGTGCAAACTCTGTACTTGTTGACAATTTGAGTCTGAACTTTTCTGACAGTTTGGGACTTTCTTTTGTAGTTCCATTGACTATGCATGAATCCCATAAGTTAGTTGTATTTTTTACTGGTATAAATGAAGGCGATACGAAATGCTTGACTTTAATCCAAAAGCTATACACAAAGATCTTTGATAACCGCAATAGCAATGCAGACTTATAATCTGGAAGGGGCCTATGTGAAGTGACAAGTTTTACATGCAGGGATTCGGAAGTTAACTAAAACAAAGGTTGATGCAGAATCAGCATGAAGTAATCTATTACAGTACATACTTGTACATCATGTGGATGGATCTACATTTGAGAGAAAAGGGAATCTAGAATGTTATTGATACGAAATCAGGCTACCCTAGGCATTTAGATTTAGTCGAGTGATACGCATCACCATTTACTGCGGTTGTGTTCTCCACGCTACCCTTGTCTTATTTGCTCGGCATCCCCAATGTTGGATCTCGAGTTACGGGAACAATGATGTCTGTTCGGACTGCATCTCATGGCGTGGGCATCCTAGGCGCTATGTACGTCATCACCGGTGCTTCTCCCACGGTTTCCGTCTTCGGCCCGGCCGGGTCCTGCCGCCCACTAGCCGATCTCTTGGCATTCTAGGTGGGAGTACATTGATCCTGTTAAGTTTGGAGCTGCGACCGTTCGGATGTGGTGTGTCGTGTTAGTCGTGACGCAGCGTGGGTGTCCTGAGCCTCGTGTCTCCTTGCCTTTTGTGGCGGGAGACCAGGCTAGGTGGGTTTAGCTGTGTGTGTCTTCTACTTGGGCCGAGCATCCCTCTTCCCTCTGCTCCGGGTATCATACTCACGCCTTCTTGCGTTCGTGTAGTGTGTTGTACCATGTTGAATATATGTGTACGTGTATATTGTGTCTTGGGCCCACCTCTTAGTTCATTTGTATAGTTGAGCTTGTGCCTCCCCCCTTTGTACTCATATATACGTGATTGGTGCACCGATCAATGTATTGTGTTTGCAGAGCATATACTTCATATTCTACATGGTATCTATCGCAGGTCGGTCGACCTAACCCTAGCCGCCGCCGCCGCCGCTTTCCCACCGGCCGCCGCTGCCCGCCGCCTAGCCGCCGCGCGCCCTCTGCGCGACATCCATCGCCGTCGGTCGGCGCTGCCCCGCCCACCTCACGCTGTCGCCACCAGCCGTCGTTGCCGCCGCACGTCTTCCGCACCGCCGTCACCGCCGTTGCCGTCGTGCATCTTCTGCGCCACCGTCACCGCCATCGGTCGCCACTGCACTCTGCT
Organism: Secale cereale; assembly: GCA_902687465.1. NCBI lineage: Eukaryota > Viridiplantae > Streptophyta > Magnoliopsida > Poales > Poaceae > Secale > Secale cereale. The sequence goes on from LR738712.1 coordinate 577,787,312, forward strand.
TCCCCGCTTCTGCTACCTCCTCCTCCAAACCCCAAACCCCAACCGGCGCCCCCTCCCACCTGAGCCGCCTCGAAACCTAGCCGCCTCTAACCCGCGCCATCTCCACCTCCCACGCCGCGCCATGAGCTCCTCCTCCACCATTTCCAACCCCTTCGCCGGTCCCGATGTCACCCTCGTCCGCGACCTCAACATCCATGTGCGCGTTCCGGTGAAGCTTGATCAATCCACCGCGTCCTACTCCGCTTGGAAGCGGTACTTCTCCTTGGTGTTTCGCCAGTACCTACTCCACGGCCACGTCGACGGCACCGTGGACTCGAGCCTCATGATTCACGATGAGGAGTGGATGATCCTCGACGCCACCATCATCCGCTGGTTCTGCCTCACCATCTCCCAACGGCCTCTTCACCGACAACAAACTGCAGAGCAAGGTCCTTCTCCACGACGAGTTTTACGGGTGCTAGCAGCTTGACTCATCCATCGACGATTTTTGCATGCGCCTCAAAAAGCTTGCTGATGAGCTCCGCGATCTTGGCGAGACAGTCGGTGACGACCTCCTCATCAACACCCTCACCATCGGCCTCAACGAGGACTTTGGGAACGCCGCCTCCAACCTCACCCTCATCCCAGATCCTACCTTCGCCAAGGTGGTGGCGTACCTTAAGCTGGAGGATCGACAGATGAAGATGGCCTGGACTCGGGCGACCCACACCATTCTCGTCGCCAGCACCCGCAGGAGCCAGGCGCCGCTGCCGCCGCGTCCCGTGCCGGCCCTCCTTCCCACGCCCTCCTTCCCGCCGACGCCAGCCGCCCACTTCCCGCCGCCCCAGCCGGCCGATAACGGGGGCCACCACGGCAGCCGCCGCGGAGGCCGCAAGCAGCAGCAGGGCGCGAGTGCTCAAGGAGGAGCGGCCCGCCCGAGTAGCAGCAGTACCAGCCGGCCCCGTGGTATGCCGGCCAGAACCCCTGGACTGGCGTCGTGCACTCCTACACCATGTCGGTTCCCCGCGCTCCTACCCAGGGTAACTTCGGCGCGCGACCTCTGCCCACCAGGCGTTCTACGCCGTGCAGCAGCCCTATGCGGCGCCCTACGAGCTCCTGCCCCTGACGGCCCCGCCCAGCAGCCCGCCCTCCCACCAGCGCTGTGGGACCCGGCTTTCCTGGCGGCCCTGCACTCCGCTCCCTCACCGTCCACCTACACCGGCGGCGGTGACTGGTATATGGACACTGGAGCTACCGCGCACATGGCGGCTCATCCTGGTAACCTCCACACCTCCTATCCCGTCCGCACCTCCACTCGCATCACCGTCGGTGACGGTTCCTCCCTTCCCATTACTCATATAGGACATGCATCGTTTCCATCTAATTCTACTCCATTGGCATTATCTAACATCTTAGTTTCTCCTGATCTTATTAAAAATCTTGTCTCTGTTCACTCTTTTACACATGAAAACCCTGTTACCGTTGAATTTGATGAGTGTGTTTTTTCTGTTAAGGACACTCGTACCCTGATGGTACTCCACCGATGTGACAGCCCGAACGAGCTCTACCCGGTCCACTCCACCGCCTCCACCACCTCCGCCACCCCTGTCGCTCTCGCCACCAGAGTGTATCTTTGGCACGCTCGCGTGGGTCATCCCAAACCCGCCACCCTTCGTCATATAATTCGCAGTTTTTATTTCACGTGTAAATAAGATCGAGGATCACTCATGTCATGCATGTCGTCTCGGCAAACATGCTCATCTTCCGTTTAAGGCTTCTTCTCATGTTGCATCGTAGCCGTTTGAGTTAATTCATAATGATGTTTGGACCTCTCCTGTTGAAAGTAATACGGACTATCTTTATTTTGTTATCCTTGATGTTTTTCTCACTATGTGTGGACCTTCCTGTTGCGTCATAAGTGGGATGTCATCTCCACTTTCGCCGCTTTCTACTCCTATGTTTTCACGCAGTTGGTCATCCCATTCTCGCGTTTCAGACTGATAATGGGAAGGAGTTCGACAACTTAGTTGTTCGCACTCTCCTCACCACACATGGCACGACTTTTCGACTCACATGCACATACACTTCGCAGCAGAATGGTCGCGCTGAGCGTGTCCTTCGCACTCTTAACGACTGCGTTCGGACCCTTCTTTTTTATGCCAATGTGCCTCCACGCTTTTGTCCCGACGCTCTCGCCATCGCATCACTTCTCATTAACATCCGACCCTGTCGCACTCGCGGGAACTTTGCACCTCATCACCTCCTCTTCGGTGCATCGCCCTCTTATGATGAGCTTCGCATCTTCGGCTGTCTCTGGTACCCTAGCATCGCCGTCACTGCGCCTCATAACCTTGCACCCCGCTCTGTCGCCCGCATCTTTCTCGGTTACCCAGCTAACACTAAAGGCTACTGATAACCCAGAAGTGTAGGGGATCAGTTGTAGCCTCTTTCGATAAGTAAGAGTGTCGAACCCAACGAGGAGCTAAAGGTAGAACAAATATTCCCTCAAGTTCTATCAACCACCGATACAACTCTACGCACGCTTGACGTTTACTTTACCTAGAACAAGTATGAAACTAGAAGTACTTTGTGGTTTTTGTGGGATAGGTTTGCAAGATAATAAAGAGCGCGTAAATAAAACTAGGGGCTGTTAAGATAAAGACACAACTAAATTAGTTTTAGTAGAGAGCTTTTTGTCACGAGAAAGTTATTTGTTCCTAGGCAATCGATAACTAGACCGGTAATCACTATTGCAATCTTATTTGAGGGAGAGGCATAAGCTAACATACTTTCTCTTCTTGGATCATATGCCCTTATGATTGGAACTCTAGCAAGCACCCACACCTACTAAAGATCATTAAGGTAAAAGCCAACCACAACATTAGAGTATCAAGTCCTCTTTATTCCCATACGCAAACAACCTACTTACTCGGGTCTGTGCTTCTGTCACTCACGCCACCCACCATAAGAAAATCATGAACATATTGCAAACCCTACAGCGGGGATCCCTCACGCTTGCACGACACGGAGAGCACCATAGGACAACACCAATAATAAAACATGCAACTCAAACCAATCACGATCATCAATTAACCCATATGACAAAACGGATCTACTCAAACATCATAGGATAGCCATACATCATTGGGAAATAATATATAGCGTTGAGCACCATGTTTAAGTAGAGATTACAGCGGGTAGAAGAGGGGTTACACCGCTGCATAGAGGGGGGAAGAGTTGGTGATGATGACAGTGAAGTTGTTGGTGTAGATTGCGGTGACGATGATGGTCCGACGACACTCCGGTGCCACCGGAAGCGAGGGGAGAGAGCCCCCCTCCTTCTTCTTCTTCTTCCTTGACCTTCTCCCTAGATGGGAGAAGGGTTTCCCCTCTGGTCCATGGTCTCCATGGCGTGGGAGGGGTGAGAGCCCCTCCGAGATTGGATATGTCTCTCTGTCTCTCTCTGTTTCTGCGTTCCCAGATTCTGACCCTTCACCGTTTCTTATATTCCCGGAGATCCGTAACTCCAATTGGGCTGATTTTGTGACATGATTTTTATCCGGATATTCGCTTTCTTGCGGCGAAAGAAGGGCATCATCCGCCTTACGGTGTGGCCACGAGGGTCGAGGGAGCGCCTGCCCCTGGTGGGCGCGCCCCCTGCCTCGTGGCTCACTCGGGCATCGTCTCATGTTGGTTCCACTTCCCAAAATTCACATATATTCCAAAAAAATCTCCGTCCGTTTTTATTCCGTTTGGACTCCGTTTGATATGGATATTCCGCGAAACAAAAAACATGCAACAAACAGGAACTCGCACTGGGCACTGGATCAACATGTTAGTCCCAAAAAATAGTATAAAAAGTTGCCAAAAGTATATGAAAGTTGTATAATATTGGAATGGAACAATAAAAAATTATAGATACGACCGAGACGTATCAGCATCCCCAAGCTTAATTCCTGCTCGTCCTCGAGTAGGTAAATGATAAAAAAGGTAATTTTTGATGTGGAATGCTACCTAGCATAATCTTTATCATGTAATCTAATCATGGCATTAATATTAAGACGCGAGTGATTCAAAGCAATAGTCTATCATTTGACATAGAAGAATTTAATACTCGGGCATCCCAACAAATAATCAAGTCTTTCAAAATATCAATGCTAAAGAACGTTATCCCTACAAAATCATATAGTCTTTTATGCTTCCCTTTTCTTAACACAAGATACCCCTCATGCCAATCCCGGTGTCACCCAAGCAATTGTTTTCATACTTTACTTTTTCGAACCTTTTCAACTCTTCACGCAATACATGAGCGTGAGCCATGGACATAGCACTATGGCGTATCAATGGGCCATGGAGATGCCCATCAATAGATATCAATGTGAGTGATTAGGGATTGCCATGTAACGGATGCACTAGAGCTATAAGTGTATGAAAGCTCAAAAGAAAACTAGTGGGTGGGCATCAACTTGCTTGTTCACGAAGACCTAGGGCATTTGAGGAAGCCCATCATTGAAATATACAAGACAAGTTCTATAACGAAAATTCCCACTAGTATATGGAAGTGACAACATAGGAGACTCTCTATCTTGAAGATCATGGTGCTACTTTGAAGCACAAGTGTGGAAAAAAGATAGTAGCATCGTCCCCTTTTTCTTTTCCTTTTTTTTCTTTTTTCTTTTTTTGGGCCTTCCTTTTTTATTTGGTCTTTCTCTTTTTTTATTTGGCCTTTTTTTCAAGGGACAATGCTCTAATAATGATGATCATCACACTTCTATTTACTTACAACTCGATATTACAACTTGATACTAGAAAAAAATATGACTATATATGAATGCCTCGGCGGTGTACCGGGATGTGCAATGATCTAGCATAGCAATGACATCAAAAAACGGACAAGCCATGAAAACATCATGCTAGATATCTTACGATCATGCAAGGCAATATGACAATGATGGTGCGTGTCATAATAAACGGAACGGTGGAGTTACATGGCAATATATCTCGGAATGGCTATGGAAATGACATAATAGGTAGGTATGGTGGGTGTTTTGAGGAAGGGTATAAGGTTTTTTGGTGCACCGGCAAAAATTGCATGGTACTAGAGTGGCTAGCAAGGTGGAAGGGTGAGAGTGCGTATAATCCATGGACTCGACATTATTCATAAAGAACTCACATACTTATTGCGAAAAATCTATTAGCCCTCGAAGCAAAATACTACGACGCATGCTCCTAGGGGGGAGGTTGGTAGGAGTTAAACATCACGCGCCCCCGACCTTCACGCAAAGATAAACAATCAAAATACAATGCACGCCAATTTGGTTACATAGTTAGGAGACCATACGTGCATGCTTCGAGAATCACAAACCTTAACACCAATATTTTTACTCAACCACAATCATTCACTAGTACCTCCCACATATTAGCATCTCTATATCGCAAAACTATTGCAAGGAATCAAACATATCATATTCAGCGATCTAAAAGTTTATGTAGGATTTTATGACTAACCATGTGAATGACCAATTCCTGTCAACTCTCTAAATAGATATAAGTGAAGCAAGAGAGTTTTAATTCTTTTTACAAAAGTTATGCCCACGCTCTAACAAATATAAGTGAAGCAAAAGATCATTCTACAAATGGCGGTTTTCTATGTGAAGAGAAACAGGCAATCCAGACTTCAAATGATATAAGTGAAGCACAAGAAGCATTCTATAAAGCCATACTCAAAAGATATAAGTGAAGTGCAAAGAGCATTCTATAAATCAACCAAGGATTATCTCATACCAGCATGGTGCATTTATTAAAAGAAAAAGCACACGACGCTCCAAGAGTTTACGCATATCATGTGAACGAAACGAATCCGAAAACATACCAATACTTGTTGAACAAAGATGTGATGCCTTCCGGGGCATCCCCAAGCTTAGACACTTGAGTCTCCTTGAATATTTACTTTGGGTGCCTCGGGCATCCCCAAGCTTAAGCTCTTTCCTCTCCTCCTTCTCCTCATATCGAGACCTCCTCGTTCTTCGAACACTTCATCCACACAAAACTTAACCGAACTTTTAGTGGCGGGGTTAGTGCATATGATCAATAAAATCCCATCATGTACTGCTCTAACATTATTGTATAATTATGAACAAACATTACCCACACTATGCTATCACAATTCTATGGCCCCAAGCCAAGGAGGCTTCAACAAGAATTCAAACATATGCAAATAATGAAGTTATAACAGCAATATGTGAAAACAGGACAATCTGTAGTAATATGAATATTAACAATACTTCTGTAACTCTAAAAATTCTGAAAAAATTAGGAAAAATCAACAATTTGTATAGCAAGACTTTGCAAAAAGTTTCGGATCCTTTCGAACAGCAAAAAATGTAAAATCGCGCACTACATCCAAAGTTTCTGTCTTTGCACCGCACAAACAAACAAGCAGTTTAATCATCCTAAAGGAAACTCGTGGCACATTATTTTAATAATACAATGGAATTGGACAAGGGGATAATTATTTTTGTTGAAAAGTTTATGTAATTGAAGATTTGCAAAGTTTCCGTGGGTATGAACAAAGTTCAAGGAGCTCCCCCATTTCAACGGTGCTCGTCCTTCTTACTTTCACTTTTCTTTTTGAAAAGTTGTAGGTCCCCCTCTTTATTTTTTTGTTTTTAAACTTTATAAAAGCACACAACAGAAATAAATGACTCCCTAAATCTTCCGGGTTGTCTCCCTGGCAACACTTTCTTTAAAGCCATTAAGCTAGGCATATAGTGCTCAAGTAATGCATCCACCCGGATCCCAAGGTATATCAAAGCCAATCTTAATTAGCAATGATTTGGCATTTAGTAGTGAGCACAAAGTGATATATATATCATGCAACAACGAAGTCTAACTCTCTTCATATGCATCGGCATGTCATAAAAGAACAATTCATGCACATCTAGTAAAGGCCAATGCATAGTATAAGCAGTTTCTTGCAATTCTATCGTGTTGGAAACGTAGAGAGGCGGAGATGTAGTTCCTCTCTCATAATAATTGCAAGTAGGAGCAGCAAGCATGCATATTATACTCATCAAAATCATCATGTGTAACGGAAAAAGGCAACCCATCAATATAATCCTTAATAAGTGCAAACTTCTCCGATATAGTATAGTTTGGAGAATTCAAAAAGATAATAGGACTATCATGTGTGGGTGCAATAGCAACTATCTCATGTTTATCATAAGGAACTATAGCAAGTTCATCTCCATAAGCATAATTCATATTGGCATCTTGGCCAGAAGCATAGCAAGCATCATCAAAAAGGGATATTTCAAATGAATCCAAGGGATCGCATCAATTATCATAGCATTCATCCTTCGGTAAGCACGAAGGGAAATTAAACAATGTATGAGTTGAAGAGTTACTCTCATTAGAAGGTGGGCACGGGTAGCTAATCCGCTCTTCCTCCTTTAGTTCTTCGCTCTCCTCGTCATCTTTTTCATCTAATGAGCTCATAGTGTCATCAATTTCTTCTTCCATAGTTTCCTGCAAAATATTAGTCTCTTCTTGGGCAGCGGAGACCTTCTCAATAAACGCATCAATATTGGAGTTATATTCATAATTCAAATAAGAATATTTCAATATAGCAAGATTTTCAGGCCTATAAACATCATCATCAAAAGCATCATACTTTTTAAACGGAGATTCAATTTCATAAGCACCCTTAAAAGCAACGAATTCTTCTATTTGTTCCACATCATAATAATCATATATACCATTAGCATAAGAAGCTAAGGTTTCATTATCATTAAATTCGCATGAAAAGGGAAGGTGTGGAGCCTTCATCCTAGAGCAACAAGTATAATCATATCTCAAGCATAGTTGCCGAGCATACCAATGCAACATATAAATATGATTCCATAATAGTTTCCCTTTTTGTGTCAAGCGATAATCCCTAAAGTATTCATGTTGATCCAACGTTACTCCCATTATATAGTTGAATGGGGTTTTCTCAGGATTATCAAAGTAATACATAATATCTTTCACATAATAAGCATCGAGGGTTTTAGGAGGCTCCCCATCTCCATGAGTAGCAAGTACACCTATTTTTCGTATTGCGTGTTCCATATCCATAACTAAAGATAGATAACAACTTAGAACAACAAATAAAATCTACTTAGTGATAAAGCAAACAAGCACACACGAGAATATCCACCCCACGCTATTGCTCCCCGGCAACGGCACCATAAAAAGGTCTTGATAACCCACAAGTGTAGGGGATCAGTTGTAGCCTCTTTTGATAAGTAAGAGTGTCGAACCCAACGAGGAGCTAAAGGTAGAACAAATATTCCCTCAAGTTCTATCGACCACCGATACAACTCTACGCACGCTTGACGTTTACTTTACCTAGAACAAGTATGAAACTGGAAGTACTTTGTGGTTTTTGTGGGATAGGTTTGCAACATAATAAATAGCGCACAAATAAAACTAGGTGCTATTAAGATAAATACGCAACTAAATTAGTTTTAGTAGAGAGCTTTTTGTCACGAGAAAGTTATTTGTCCCTAGGCAATCGATAACTAGACCGGTAATCACTATTGCAATCTTATTTGAGGGAGAGGCATAAGCTAACATACTTTCTCTTCTTGGATCATATGCACTTATGATTGGAACTCTAGCAAGCATCCGCAACTACTAAAGATCATTAAGGTAAAGCCCAACCACAGCATTAGAGTATCAAGTCCTGTTTATTCCCATACGCAAACAACCTACGTACTCAGGTATGTACTTCTGTCACTCACGCCACCCACCATAAGAAAATCATGAACATATTGCAAACCCTACAGCGGGGATCCCTCACGCTTGCGCGACACGGAGAGCACCATAGGGCAGCACCAAAAATAAAACATCCAACTCAAACCAATCACGATCATCAATTAACCCATAGGACAAAATGGATCTACTCAAACATCATAGGATAGCCATACATCATTGGGAAATAATATACAACGTTGAGCACCATGTTTAACTAGAGATTACAGCGGGTAGAAGTGGGGTTACACCGCTGCATAGAGGGGGGAAGAGTTGGTGATGACGGCGGTGAAGTTGTTGGTGTAGATTGCGGTGACGATGATGGCCCCGGCGGCACTCCGGTGCCACCGAAAGCGAGGGGGAGAGAGCCGCCCTCCTCCTTCTTCTTCTTCTTCTTCTTCTTCTTCTTCTTCTTCTTCTTCTTCTTCTTCTTCTTCTTCTTCCTTGACCTTCTCCCTAGATCGGAGAAGGGTTTCCCCTCTAGTCCATGGTCTCCATGGCGTGGGAGGGACGAGAGCCCCTTCGAGATTGGATCTGTCTCTCTATCTCTCTCTGTTTCTGCGTTCCCAGATTCTGTCGCTTCACCGTTTCTTATATTCCCGGAGATCCGTAACTCCGATTGGGCTGATTTTTTGACACGATTTTTATCTGGATATTAGCTTTCTTGTGGCGAAAGAGGGGCATTATCCGCCTTACGGTGTGGCCACGAGGGCCCAGGGCACGCCTGCCCCTAGTGGGCGCGCCCCCTGCCTCGTGGCCCACTCGGGCATCGTCTCATGTTGGTTCCGCTTCCCAAAATTCACATATATTCCAAAAAAAAAATCCGTTCGTTTTTATTACGTTTGGACTCCGTTTGATATGGATATTCTGCGAAACGAAAAACATGCAACAAACAGGAACTGGCACTGGGCACTGGATCAATATGTTAGTCCAAAAAATAGTATAAAAAGTTGAAAAAAGTATATGAAAGTTGTAGAATATTGGCATGGAACAATAAAAAATTATAGACATGACAAATATGTATCAGCTACCGCTGCTACGACCCTTTCTCACATCGTGTATTCACCTCCCGACAAGTTTACTTTGATGAGAAGATGTTTCCGTTTCAGAAGCAGGTACCTCTCGTCGCCCGTCGCCGCTGGCTACCGGCGGCCCTTCGGTGACCCCGTTTGGTGGACGGCCCCGCCCGGCTCTTGGAACGCCTCCAGGCTTTGGCGGTCCCTGTGTCATGGGATGAGCAGCGCATCGCGCCCCCACGCCACTATCGCTGTCTCCGCTGGTGTCTTCTCCTGCCTTCTCGGGCGCCTCGGTCGGCCCGGCTGCCTCGGGCGCCTCGCCCGCCTCCCCTGCCTCGGGTGACGCGGCCTCGCCGGCCACCTCCTCGGGCCTCGTCCCGGAGTTCCTATCTCGCCCCCTCACTCGGGCCCGAGCCAGCATTCACAGCCCGAGTCTGCCGTACTCCAACGACGAGTATCTTCTCGCCGTCTACATTGTTGAGCCATCACCGATCCCTGCATCCGCCAGAGCGGCCCTTCATGATCCTCACTGGCTTGCTGCGATGCAGGAAGAGTTGGACGCTCTCCAGCGGAATCGTACCTTGACATTGGTTCCTTGTCCTTCTCGCGCTAATGTCATCAGTGGCAAGTGGGTCTTTCGCCATAAGACCCGCTCGGATGGTACACTTGAGCGCTATAAGGCTCGCCGGTTGGTCCGTAGTTTTCGGCAGCGGTTGTCAAACCGGGCATGATCCACACTGTTCTCTAGCTGGCGGTTTCTTGAGGCTGGTCGGTTCATCAGATGCATGTCTCCAACACCTTCCTTCACGGCCATCTTGAGGAGCAGGTTTACTGTGAGTAGCCCACCGGTTTCGTCGACGCTTCTCTCCCTGGGCATGCGTGTATACTGTCCCGGTCTCTCTATGGGCTCAAGCAAGCACCTTGCACCTGGTACTAGCGTATTGTCGGGTTCCTTCAGACACTGGGCTTCAGCGTTAGTCGCTCGGATGCCTCGTTTTTCGTCTATCACCGCAACGACGCGATTGCATATTTGCTCCTCTATGTCGACGACATCATCCTGACGGCCTCCTCCGCAGCCCTTCTTCAGCAGATTACTCTCCAGCTGTGTGATGAGTTTGCCATCAAGGACCTGGGTGCTCTACATTGTTTCCTTCGCACTGAGGTTGTTCGGCGACCCAGCGGCTTCTTTCTTCATCAGCAGAAGTATGCACACGAGCTACTTGAGCATGCCGACATGCCGAACTGCCACCCTATCGCTACTCCTTTTGACACGAAGGCCAAGGTTTCTGCTCTCGAGGGCTCGCCCATGTCGGATGCTCTGTTCTACCGGTCCATTGTTGGTACTCTCCAGTATCTGACTCTCACCCGGTCGGATCTTCAGTATGGTGTTCAGTAGGTGTGTCTCCATATGCACGCCCCTCGTGACTCCCATTAGACCCTCGTGAAGCGGATTCTCCGCTACATCCGTGACACGATGGCTCTTGGGCTCACTCTCATGGCGTCCACTTCTCTGGAGATGGTGGCCTACTCCGACGCGGACTGGGCCGGCTGCCCTGACACCCATTGGTCCACCTCTGGCTACTGTGTCCACCTCGGTCCTTCCCTCGTCTCGTGGTCGTCCAAGCGACAACCCACGGTTTCGCACCCTAGCGCGGAGGCCGAGTACCGAGCTGTGGCTAATGCCGTCGCCGAGTGCAATTGGCTATGACAGCTCCTTCAGGAGTTGCATCATGACGTCTCACAGGCTACGTTTGTCTACTATGACAATGTCTCTATGGTGTACCTTTCCTCCAACCCCGTTCATCATCGCCGGACTAAGCACATTGAGCTGGACATTCACTTTGTGCATGAGCAGGTGGTCCTTGGACGCATTTGGGTCCTCCATGTTCGGACTTCACAATAGTTCGCCGATGTGATGACTAAGGGAGTGCCGACTTCCACCTTCGAGGAATTTCGTTCCAGTCTATGCGTCTTCGGCACCGCTTCGACTGCGGGAGGGTGTTGAATATATGTGTAGGCGTATATTGTGTCTCGGGCCCACCTCCTAGTTCATCTGTATAGTTGAGGTTGTGGCTCCCCCTCTATACTCATATATACGTGCCTGGTGCACCGATCAATGTATTGTGTTTGCACAACCTATACTTCATATTCTACATACCATTTCTTGTACTTTCTCTATTCTCTTCTATCAATGAAAAGATACGCAAGCTTTGCATATTCGCGAAAAAAGAAGATAGGTGTGAATTCCTAGATTGTAAGGTGGTACCTAGAGAGAGTGTTGTCCCTCAGCATAAGTTGCTGGTTGCTGACTTCCGCTTTCAGATTCGTGTCCAGCGGGATAAGCGTGCCAAAGTCGCTAGAACAAAGTGGTGGAAGCTCAAGCATTCAAGGAGAGGGTCATTAAGGAGGGCCCCTGTGAGGAAGGATGGGATGCGGACAATGTGTGGATGGAAGATGGTGACCTGCATTCTCAAGGTGGCCTCGGAGGAGTTTGGAGTGTCCAGGGGAAGGAGAAGCGAAGCTAAGGATACCTCATGGTGGAATGATGATGTCTAGAGGGCGATTAAGGAGAATAAAGATTGTTTCAGACGCCTATACCTGGATAGGAGTGCAGACAACATAGATAAGTACAAGATGGCGAAGAAGGCCGCAAAGCGAGCTACCAGTGAAGCAAGGGGTCGGGCGTATGAGGACCTCTACCAGCGGTTAGGTACGAAGGAAGGAAAAAGGGACATCTATAAGAAGGCCAACATCCGAGAGAGGAAGATGAGGGATGTTGGCCAAGTCAAATGCATCCAGGATAGAGCAGAGTAACTCCTGGTGAATGACGAGGAGAGTAAGCAGAGATGGCAGGAGTGTTGGAAATATGCCCTAGAGGCAATAATAAAATGGTTATTATTATATTTCCTTGTTCATGATAATTGTCTATTGTTCATGCTATAATTGTATTATCTGGAAATCGTAATACATGTGTGAATACATAGACCACAACATGTCCCTAGTGAGCCTCTAGTTGACTAGCTCGTTGATCAATAGATGGTTACGGTTTCCTGACCATGGACATTGGATGTCGTTGATAACGTGATCACATCATTAGGATAATGATGTGATGGACAAGACCCAATCCTAAGCATAGCACAAGATCGGATAGTTCGCCTACTAAAGCTTTTCTAATGTCAAGTATCATTTCCTTAGACCATGAGATTGTGCAGCTCTCAGATACCGTAGGAGTGCTTTGGGTGTGCCAAACGTCACAATGTAACTGGGTGGCTAAAGGTACACTACGGGTATCCCCGAAAGTGTCTGTTGGGTTGGCACAAATCAAGACTAGAATTTGTCACTCCGTGTGACGGAAAGGTATCTCTGGGCCCACTCGGTAAGACATCATCATAATGAGCTCAATGTGACTAAGGAGTTGGCCACTGGATGATGTGTTACAAAACGAGTAAAGAGACTTGCCGGTAACGAGACTGAACAAGGTATAGGGATACCGACGATCGAATCTCGGGCAAGTGTCATACCGATAGACAAAGGGAATTGCATATGGGATTGATTGAATCCTAGACATCGTGGTTCATCTGATAAGATCATTGTGGAACATGTGGGAGCCTACATGGCTATCCAGATCCCGCTATTGGTTATTGACCAGACAGATGTCTCGGTCATGTCTACATGTCTCCCGAACCCGTAGGGTCTACACACTTAAGGTTCGGTGACGCTAGAGTTGTAATAAGAATAGTAAGCGGTTAACCGAAGGTTGTTCGGAGTCCCAAATGAGATCTCGGACGTCACGAGGAGTTCCGTAATGGTCCGGAGGTGAAGATTTATATATGAGAAGTACTCATACGGTCACCGGAAGTGTTTGGGGGATTGCCGGTATTGTACCGGGGCCACCGAAGGGGTTCCGGGGGTCCGCCGGGAGGGTCCACCTGCCCCGGAGGGCCCTATGGGCTGTATGTGGAGGGGAACCAGCCCCTAAGTGGGCTGAGCACCACCCCCCTAAGGCCCATGCGCCTAGGGTTGAGGGGAAACCCTAAAGGGGCCCCCTTGGCTTGGGGGGCAAGTTTCCCCTCCCTGGCCGCCGCCCCTCCTCTAGATGGGATCTGAGGGGGTCGGCCCCCCTCTCCCTTGCCCCTATAAATAGTGGAGGGTGGGAGGGCAGCCGCACCCATTGGCCTGGCGCGGTCCTCCCTCCTCCCAACACCATCTCCCCCTCCATAGGTTTGGCGAAGCCCTGCCGGAGTCCCGCTTGCTCCACCACCACGCCGTCGTGTTGCTGGAGTTCTCCCTCAACTTCTCCTTCCCCCTTGTTAGATCAAGAAGTAGGAGACGTCCCCGGGATGCACATGTGTTGAACGTGGAGGCGCCGTTGTTCGGCGCTTAGATCGGAATCGACCGCGATCTGAATCGCTGTGTGTACGACTCCACCAACCGCGTTCTAGTAACGCTTCCGTTCTGCGATCTTCAAGGGTATGAAGATGCACTCCCCTCTCTCTTTGCTAGTTTCTCCATAGATTGAACTTGGTGATGCGTAGAATTTTTTTGATTTCTACAACGATCCCCACAAGTGGTATCAGAGCCAGGTCTATGTGTAGTTTCTATGCACGAGTAGAACGCAAGTTGTTGTGGGCGTCGATTTTGTCAATTTGCTTATCGTTACTAGTCTTATCTTGATTCGACAGCATCGTGGGATGAAGCGGCCCGGACCGACCTTACACGTACGCTTATGTGAGATAGGTTCCACCGACTGACATGCGCTAGTTGCATAAGGTGGCTAGCGGGTGTCTGTCTCTCCCACTTTAGTTGGATTAGATTCGATGGAAAGGGTCCTTATGAATGGTAAATAGAAATTGGCATATCAAGTTGTGGTTTTGGCATAGGTAAGAAACGTTCTTGCTAGAAACCTATAGCAGCCACGTAAAAACTTGCAACAACAATTAGAGGATGTCTAACTTGTTCTTGCAGCATATGTCGTGTGATGTGATATGGCCAAAAGGGGATGTGATGAATGATATATGTGATGTATGAGATTGATCATGTTCTTGTAATAGGAATCACGACTTGCATGTCGATGAGTATGACAACCGGCAGGAGCCATAGGAGTTGTCTTAATTTATTGTATGACATGCGTGTCAATGAAAATGCCATGTAATACTTTACTTTATTGCTAATCGTTAGCCATAGTAGTAGAAGTAATAGTTGGCGAGACAACTTCATGAAGACACGACGATGAAGATCATGAGGATGGAGATCATGGTGTCATGCCGGTGACGATGATGATCATGGAGCCCCAAAGATTGAGATCAAAGGAGCAAAATGATATTGGCCATATCATGTCACTATTTGATTGCATGTGAAGTTTATCATGGTTTACATCTTATTTTCTTAGAACGACGGTAGCTTAAATAAGATGGTCTCTCACTAAAATTTCAAGAATTGTGTTCCCCCTAACTATGCACCATTGCTAAGGTTCGTTATTCAGAAGCATCACGTGATGATCGGGTGTGATAGGCTCTAACGTTCGCATACAACGGGTGTAAGCCGGATTTACACACGCAATACACTTAGGTTTAATTGACGAGCCTAGCATGTACAGACATGGCCTCGGAACACGGAAGACCGAAAGGTCGAACATGAGTCGTATAGAAGATACGATCAACATGGAGATGTTCACCGTTGATGACTAGTCCGTCTCACGTGATGATCGGACACGGCCTAGTCGATTCGGATCATTTTTCACTTGGATGACTAGAGGGATGTCTATCTGAGTGGGAGTTCATTAAATAATTTGATTAGATGAACTTAATTGTCATGAACATAGTCTAAATATCTTTACAATATGTCTTGTAGATCAAATGGCCCACGCTAATGTTGCCCTCAACTTCAACGTGTTCCTAGAGAAAACCAAGCTCAAAGACGATGGTAGCAACTATACAGATTGGGTCCGTAACTTGAGGATCATCCTCATAGCTGCCAAGAAAGCATATGTCCTTGAAGCACTGCTAGATGACGCACCCATTTTCCCAGCAACTCAAGACATTATGAACACCTGGCAGTCGCGTAGTGATGATTACTCCCTGGTTTAGTGCGGCATGCTTTACAGCTTAGAATCGGGGCCCCAAAAGTGTTTTGAGCAACACGGAGCATATGAGATGTTCCAGGAGCTGAAAATGGTTTTCCAAGCTCATGCCCGGGTCGAGAGATATGAAGTCTTCGACAAGTTCTACAGTTGTAAGATGGAGGAAAACAGTTCTGTCAGCGAGCATATACTTAAAATGTCTGGGTTGCACAACCGCTTGTCTCAGTTGGGAGTTAATCTCCCAGATGACTCGGTCATTGACAGAATCCTCCAGTCGCTCCCACCTAGCTACAAGAGCTTTGTGATGAACTACAATATGCAAGGGATGGAGAAGTCCATTCTCGAGTTATATTCAATGCTGAAATCAGCGGAGGTGGAGATCAAAAAGGAACATCAAGTGTTGATGGTGAATAAGACCACTAAGTTCAAGAAAGGCAAGGGTAAAAAGAACTTCAAGAAGGACGGTAAGGGAGTTGCCGCGCCCGGTAAGCCAGTTGCCGGGAGGAAGCCAAAGAACGGACCCAAGCCTGAGACTGAGTGCTTTTATTGCAAGGGAACGGGTCACTGGAAGCGGAACTTCCCCAAGTACTTGGCGGATAAGAAGGCTGGAAACGTGAAAGATACATATGATACACATGTTATTGATGTGTACCTTACTAGCGCTCGTAGTAGCTCCTGGGTATTTGATACCGGTGCAGTTGCTCACATTTGTAACTCTAACAGGAGCTGCGGAATAAGCGGAGACAGGCGAAGGATGAGGTGACGATGCGCGTCGGGAATGGTTCCAAGGTCGATGTGATCGTCGTCGGCATGCTACGTCTACATCTACATTCGGGATTAGTTTTGAACATCAATAATTGTTATTTAGTGCCATCTTTGAGCATGAACATTGTATCTGGATCTCGTTTAATGCGAGATGGCTACTCATTTAAATCCGAGAATAATGGTTGTTCTATTTATATGAGAGATATGTTTTATGGTCATGCCCCGCTGGTCAATGGTTTATTTTTGTTGAATCTCGAATGTGAGGTTACACATATTCATAGTGTGAATACGAAAATATGTAAGGTTGATAATGATACTGCCACATACTTGTGGCACTACCGCCTTGGTCATATTGGTGTCAAACGCATGAAGAAACTCCATGCAGATGGAATTTTGGAGTCTCTTGATTATGAATCATTTGCCACATGTGAACCATGCCTTATGGGAAAGATGACCAAGACTCCGTTCTCCGGAACGATGGAGCGAGCAACCAACTTATTGGAAATCATACATACTGATGTGTGCGGTCCAATGAGCGTTGAGGCTCGCGGTGGCTATCGTTATGTTCTCACCCTCACTGATGACTTAAGTAGATATGTGTATGTCTAGCTAATGAAACACAAGTCTGAGACCTTTTAAAAGTTCAAGGAATTTCAGAATGAGGTAGAGAATCAACGTGATAGGAAAATAAAGTTCTTATGATCAGATCGTGGAGGAGAATATTTGAGTCACGAGTTTGGTACGCACCTAAGGAAAGGTGGAATTGTTTCACAACTAACGCCGCCTGGAACACCTCAGCGTAATGGTGTGTCCGAGCGTCATAATCACACTCTGTTGGATATGGTGCGATCTATGATGTCTCTTACCGATTTACCACTATCATTTTGGGGTTATGCTTTAGAGACTGATGCATTCACTTTAAATAGGGCACCGTCTAAATCCGTTGAGACGACACCGTATGAATTATGGTTTGGGAAGAAACCTAAGTTGTCATTTCTAAAAGTTTGGGGATGCGATGCTTATGTCAAGAAACTTCAACCTGAAAAGCTCGAACCCAAATCGGAAAAATGCTTCTTCATAGGATATCCTAAGGAAACTATAGGGTATACCTTCTACCTCAAATCCGAAGGCAAGGTCTTTGTTGCCAAGAATGGATCCTTTCTGGAGAAAGAGTTTCTCTCGAAAGAAGTAAGTGGCAGGAAAGTAGAACTTGATGAGGTGATTGTAACCCCTCTTGAATCAGAAAGTAGCACCGCACAGGAAGATGTTTCTCTGGTGCCTACACCGACTAGAGAGGAAGTTAATGATAATGATCATGAAACTTCGGATCAAGTTGCTACTGAACTTCGTAGGTCCACGAGGACACGTTCCGCACCAGAGTGGTACAGCAACCCTGTCCTGCAAATCATGTTGTTAGACAACGGTGAACCTTCGAACTATGAAGAAGCGATGGTGGGCTCGGATTCCAATAGATGGCTTGAAGCCATGAAATCCGAGATAGGATCCATGTATGATAACAAAGTATGGATTTTGGTAGACTTGCCCGATGATCGATGTCGGTGTCAAAACCGGCGGATCCCTGGTAGGGGGTCCCGAACTATGCGTCTGAGGATCGATGGTAACAAGAGACTGGGGACATGGTGTTTACCCAGGTTCAGGCCCTCTCGATCGAGGTAATACCCTACTTCCTGCTAGATTGATCTTGATGAATATGATTACAAGAGTTGGTCTACCTCGAGATCGTAATGGCTAAACCCCAGGAGTGTAGCCTATGATTCTATTGTTTCTTTTCTACCTTAGCCTCTACAGACTAAACCCTCCAGTTTATATATGTACCGGAGGGCCCTAGGGTTTGTACATAACCATATTGCAGAGGAAGGAAAGATTACACCCGAACCTAAAACCTGCCATTATACGTATACAGGAGTCCTATCCGGATACAAGAGACGATCTTCAGCAATTATCTTCACGGCCCACCAGTCCGTCCCATCACGAGTTATCCGACCACATGTGAACCCCTCTATCTAGGACTCCCACAGTAGCACATGGACCTGTCTTCGATGACGATGAGTTTAGCTTCCGTATTATCTTCGGCATTGCAAGGCGGTTTCCTTCTTCCGAATATATCTTCTGCAAAAAGTGTATTGTGTTCAGCTCTGCATGGTTAGTACAACCCTTAGCCTCGAAGGCAAGGCATTGAAAGAAAATGAATAATGTGTCTTTACTGACAACTTTTTGGTGAAGCGTCGCGTCGATCCCATTAATATACCAGACCGTTTTATTTGGTCCTAGTTCCGCGTTTCGAGGCATAACCTCCCTTGGCATGTGCTATCAATGTGGAGATCGTGCTCGCTTATTAGGGTATCCTTATCAATGTGACGTGAGCATCCAAACCGCGCATTACACACGACCAATTTGGGAACCGGCGAGGTTTGTGACTAAAGTGGGGAGACGTTCTGTATTCACAGCATTATAAAAGGATACCAATCCCTTCCATCAGCCCCACGCTTTCCTCAAGCTCGAGCTCTCCAATCTTCCTAGCCCCAGCATCCTCTTCTCTTGCGCCCGCAGTTCTCCGTTCCTCAATCTCCACTTCCTTCCCCAGCAATGGTCGGATCCGGCGCCAAGGGCAAGTGGGAGGCCTCCACGGTTACTGAGAAAGTTGTGGAGGATCTTTGGAGTGCGGGCTATCTCGTTGCCAACATTGCGCACCGAGTCCCCGCCAAAGACCAGGTGGTTCCCATCCCAGCGGCGGGTGAGAGAGTTGTTTCCTCTCGCACTTCGTTAGGGGGCTAGGATTTCCTTTTCACCCCTTTGTACGGGGTTTGCTGTTTTTTTAGGGGCTAGATTTCCATGATCTATCCCCGAACTCGATTCTTCACATCTCTGCTTTCATAGTGGTGTGTGAAGCTTTCCTCCGTGTTCCCCCACACTTCGGTCTATGGCTCAAGACCTTCAATGTGAAGCCGAAGGTGGTGGACGGGCAGCACACGGAGTGCGGGGGCACTGTGATAAGCAAGCTCCCGAATACAACCTGGCCAAAGGGATCGTTCGTGGAGACGAACAAGGTTTGGCAGCAGGAGCGGTTCTACATCACTGAGCCCTGCAACGCCAAATGGGCGGCGGCACCTGCCTTCAGATCTGGACCTTCGGAGAGGATAACCTCTTGGACCGATAAGGGTCCAAACTGGGGATCTCAGACTGAGGTGACGGCACTCCAAGGCCGTGTGTTCGGCATGATCTCCAAGGGCTACCAACTCACAACCATGGTTCAGGTAATGCGGCCCGACTCGTTCTTCCCTGCCAACACCGGGGCTCCTCCCTATGGGAGTTTGATCCGGCTGGAGACCGTCCCCTGAAGCATCTCTTCGGCTTCACGCACAAAGAGATCTGGAAGCATCTCTTCAAGAGCCAGAAGGAGTGGCTAAAGGAAACGGAGGACGCTGGCTACAACGCTGCGTTTACCGCACAAGAGGTAATCAAATTTTTTTGCCGAACATATATCCCCTTCTTATTTTAATAATAATGGGAATTGGAGTTTTTGCGTGATATACAGGGTTGGACGAACAAGGCGATCCAGATTAAGTGTCTGGCACCTTTGCCAGAAGACCCAGAGACACCTCAACTGACGGCGATGCTGGTCCCCGCGCCGTACAAGGCGCCAGACAAGAAGTCCAAGAAGAAGAGCAAGGAGGCCGAGAGCGGCCCCCGTCCTGCGGACGCGAAGTCCGAGGAGATCAACATCCTCTCCTCCGAAGAGAAGGAGGATGACGAAGAAGTAGAGTCCCCTGTGCAAGGCAGGGGGAAGAAGAGGGCGGCCGCTGCTGATGCAAACAAGGTCGCACCCCGGAGGAGGCTGAACCTCCCCGTTAGTTCGGACTCATCGACCGAACATAACTTTGTAGTGAAGCTTATGGAGAAGCCCCCAACCAAAACGTAAGTTTGTTCGGATATATTAATTGTTGCACCTTGTTTATTTAGCGTTTTAATGCTTTCTAAGTATTTTTCACCTGATGACTCCTACCTCTTGAGCATGCGTTGTTTTTCCCTTGAAGAGGAAAGGGTGATGCAACAAAGTAGCGTAAGTATTTCCCTCAGTTTTTGAGAACCAAGGTATCAATCCAGTAGGAGACTACACGCAAATCCCTAGTACCTGCAAAAAAAATTAACCTTGCAACCAATGCGATAAAGGGGTTGTCAATCCCTTCACGGCCACTTGCAAAAGTGAGATCTGATAGAGATAATAAGATAAATATTTTTGGTATTTTTGTTGTATAGATTGAAAAGTAAAGATGGCAAAATAAAAGAATAATAAAGATAATGATATGTCCATTTTGCATCATGCTTAGATGTTGATATTTATTGCATTATGGGCTGTTATTACATGTTTTGTCACAATACTTGTGCCTTTTCTCTCTTATTTTACAAGGTTTACATGAAGAGGGAGAATGCCGGCAGCTGGAATTCTAGGCTGGAAAAGAAGAAAACTCTGGAAACCTATTCTGCACAACTCCAAAAGCCCCGAAACTTCACAGAACTGCGTTTCAGAAAATATAAAAAATATCTGGCGGAAGAAGATCTCGAGGAGGGCCACCTGATGTCCACGAGGGTGGGGGCGCGCCCCCCTATAGGGCGCGCCCCCTGTCTCGTGGGCCCCTCGAAGGCCCCCCGATGCCCATCTTCTCCTATATGAGGTGTTTTGACCTGGAAAAAATCATAAGAAGGTTTTCGGGACCAGACGCCGCCGTCTCGAGGCGGAAACCAATATAGAGCTCCGGCAGAGCTGTTCTACCGGGGATATTTCCCTCTGAGAGGGGGAAATCGTCACCGCCGTCATCACCAACAACTCTCCCATCTTGGGGAGGGCTATCTTCATCAACATCTTCACCAGCACCATCTCCTCTCAAACCCTAGTTCATCTCTTGTATCCAATCTTTGTACCCAAACCTCAGATTGGTACCTGTGGGTTGCTAGTAGTGTTGATTACTCCTTGTAGTTGATGCTAGTTGGTTTATTTGGTGGAAGATCATATGTTCAGATCCATTATGCATATTAATACCCCTCTGATCATGAACAATATTATGTCTTGTGAGTAGTTACTTTTATTCCTGAGGACATGGGAGAAGTCTTGCTATTAGTAGTCATGTGAATTTGGTATTCGTTCGATATTTTGATGAGATGCATGTTGTCTCTCCTCTAGTGGTGTCATGTGAACGTCGACTACATGACACTTCACCATTATTTGGGCCTAGAGGAAGGCATTGGGAAGTAATAAGTAGTTGATGGGTTGCTAGAGTGACATAAGCTTGAACCCTAGTTTTTGCGTTGCTTCGTAAGGGGCTGATTTGGATCCATAGGTTTCATGCTATGGTTAGGTTTGCCTTAATACTTCTTTTGTAGTTGCGGATGCTTGCATTAGAGGTTAATCATAAGTGGGAGGCTTGTCCAAGTAAGGACAGCACCCAAGCACCGGTCCACCCACATACCAAATTATCAAAGTACCGAACGCGAATCAGATGATCGTGATGAAAACTAGCTTGACGATAATTCCCATGTGTCCTCGGGAACGCTTTCCTTTATATAAGAGTTTTTCCAGGCTTGTCCTTTGCTACAAAAAGGATCGGACCACCTTGTTGCACCTTATTTACTTTTACCTTTTGTCACTTGCAACAAATAACCCTGTCACAAAACTATCTGTTACTTATAATTTCAGTGCTTGCAGAAAATACCTTACTGAAAACTGCCTATCGATTCCTTCTTCTCCTCATTGGGTTCGACACTCTTACTTATCGAAAGGACTACGATAGATCCCCTACACTTGTGGGTCATCAGATAGCTAGTTGACAGAAGATTAATATGATGGAAAGTAGACCCGGAGGCCATAGGTTTCACTAGTGACTTCTCTCAAGATAGCGAATCTTACGGTGGGTGAACAAATAATTGTCGAGCAATTGGTAGAAAAGCGCATAGTTATGAGAATATCTAGGCATGATCATGTACATAGGCATCACATCCGTGACAAGTAGACCGAAACGATTCTGCATCTACTACTATTACTTCACACATCGACCGCTATCCAGCATGCATCTAGAGTATGAAGTTCATCAGAACAGAGTAAAGCCTTAAGCAAGATGACATGATGTAGAGGGATATACTCATGCAATATGACATAAACCCCATCTTTTTATCCTCGATGGCAACAATACAATACGTGCCTTGCTGCCCCTGCTGTCACTGGGAAATGACACCACAAGATTGAACCCAAAGCTAAGCACTTCTCCCATTGCAAGAAAGATCAATCTAGTAGGCCAAGGCAAACTGATAATTCGAAGAGAATTGCAAAGATATTAAATCATACATATAAGAATTCAGAGAAGAACCAAATATTGTTCATAGATAATCTTGATTGTAAACCCACAATTCATCGGATCTCGACAAACACACCGCAAAAAGTATTACATATTTACATCGAATAGATCTCCAAGAAGATCGAGGAGAACTTTGTATTGAGATCCAAAGAGAGAGAAGAAGCCATCTAGCTAATAACTATGGACCCGAAGGTCTGTGGTAAACTACTCACACATCATCGGAGAGGCTATGGTGTTGATGTAGAAGCCCTCCGTGATCAATTACCCCTTCGACGGAGTGCCGGAAAAGGCCCCAAGATGGGATCTCATGGGTACAGAAGGTTGCGGCGGCGGAAATAGGGTTTCGTGCTGCTCTCGGATGTTTTCAGGGAATATGAGTATATATAGGAGGAAGAGGTACATCGGTGGAGCTACGAGGGGCCCACGAGGGTGGGGGACGCGCCCTCCTGCCTCGTGGCCACCTCGTTGCTTCCCAGACTTGTACTCCAAGTCTCCTGGATTGCGTTTGTTCCAAAAACAATCCTTGCAAAGGTTTCATTCCGTTTGGACTCCGTTTGATATTCCTTTTCCGCGAAACACTGAAATAGGAAAAAAACAACAATTTGCATTGGGCCTTTGGTTAGTAGGTTAGTCCCAAAAATAATATAAAAGTGCATATTAAAGCCCATTAAACATCCAAAACAGATAATATAATAGCATGGAACAATCAAAAATTATAGATACGTTGGAGACGTATCAAGCATCCCCAAGCTTAATTCCCGCTCGTCCTCGAGTAGATAAATGATAAAAACAGAATTTTTGATGTGGAATGCTACCTAACGTAATTTTCAATGTATTTTTCTTTATTGTGGCATGAATGTTCAGATCCGATAGATTCAAGACAAAAGTTTAATATTGACATAAGAATAATAATACTTCAAGCATACTAACAAAGCAATTATGTCTTCTCAAAATAACATGGCCAAAGAAAGTTCATCCCTACGAAATCATATAGTTTGGCTATGCTCCATCTTCGTCACACAAAATATCCAAATCATGCACAACCCCGGTTTCAGCCAAGCAATTGTTTCATACTTTAATTTTTTTCAAACATTTTCAACTTTCACGCAATAAATGAGCGTGAGCCATGGATATAGCACTATAGGTGGAATAGAGTGGTGGTTGTGGAGAAGACAAAAATAGGAAGATGGTCTCACATCAACTAGGCGTATCAATGGGTTATGGTGATGCTCATCAGTAGATATCAATGTGAGTGAGTAGGGATTGCCATGCAACGGATGCACTAGAGCTATAAATGTATGAAAGCTCAACAAAAGAAACTAAGTGAGTGTGCATCCAAGTTGCTTGCTCACGAAGACCTAGGGCATTTGAGGAAGCCCGTCGTTGGAATATACAAGCCAAGTTCTATAATGAAAATTCCCACTAGTATATGAAAGTAACAAAACAAGTGACTCTCTATCATGAAGATCATTGTCGGAGATATTGACCACGGGTGTCCTCATCGACCACCCATGGTATTTCAAGACAATTGGGGGCCGCCTGTCAACCCCCCCCCCCCGGCCGCCTGCTCATCGGGCCACCTCCTGGGGCAGCAACGCCCAGGAGCCGGCTGCCAGCAGGCGGCGGGGGCCTGGACAGGCGGCAGCCTCATGTCCAGCATCCAGAAGACGGCCCCACGCCTCCCCCTCGGGACGCGTGCTGGGGAACCACGACAAGGCTAAGGCATGGCTACAGTTGAGCATGTCCTTAGAGAATCTATAAGGGCGTGGCTACAGTGAGGGCGTATCTTACGCACGCTCCTTAAGCGGCGTATCACTGTAGCCAAGTTGCCAGTGACCTAGCCCCGGTCAGAGGAAGCCATGATCCCACTACCCACAGGCGGCGGGGCCAGCATGCGGCCGGCCCCACCTGCCAGTGGGTGAACAAGAAGCAAGCGGCCCCTGACGGGCGGCCTGGGGGACGGGCCGCCTGGTAGTAGGCGGCTAACCGCGCCCTAGGAGTCTGAACCCCATCAAGATGACAAGACAGGACGTGGTGGCAGCGTACGGCAGGAGGCGGCGGCACTGTAGCCATTCCTCTCCTGACGATGCTGCCGTCAGCAGAAGAGCACCCACAGTGAAAAGCAATCACGAGGGCCCGCAGATGGTGGGCCCCAGCAAATAGGCGGGAAGGCCAGCACCCGAAGACGCTGATAGTTGGGGGACATTCCGCCTAGATTAGTATTGTACCCATGGGGGGTAGGCCTATATAAACCCCCAGGGTCTTCCATATGGAGGGGTTGGACCCTAAGAAGAAGAAGAAGAGAGACACAAAGAGAGAGATAGACAGATAGGGAGAAACCCTAGCGACACCCCGCACTCCCTAGGGAGAAGATAGAGAGCTAGCCTTGCCCTTCTTCTTCCTCTAGACGACACAGCTCAAGGAGCAACCTTGTAGCTGCCATATTTACATTAGTCATGACGCGGAGCCCCCGCAGAGCAGGACTAGGGGTGTTATCTCCACGGAGAGCCCCGAACCTGGGTAAGATTCGCAGGCGTCCTAAGTATCGCCTTATCCCGCTTCCAGGGCCCAGTGACATTCTATTGTCCCCATGCATGATAAGCCATCCTTTGGCATATGTCGCACCAAAACCCCGACATTTTGGCACCCACCATGGAGCAAGGTGCACCGTCGTCCGGAGACATGTTCTGGACGGGAACTTTGTTCCTCCCTGACGAGCACAGCCAGCCCGGCACGCCTGCAGGCGTGGACGTCGGGATGCTTCGCGGCGCTGAAGCCGCGTGCGCCGCGAGCGAACTCGCCGACCTTCTCAACGACGTCCACATTCACGACGAGCGCTCTCCGACCGCAGAGCCAGTTTCCTCAGAGAGTTGCCTCGTCGAGCTCCTAGACAAGCTCCACATCGTCGACGAGCGCGCCTCCGTCATGGAGTCCGTGGGCTCCTCTGATCCACCAGTTGACATGATCGTCGACCTCGACGCAGCATCCTCCGATTCCTTCCCCGAGCACATGGTGATCATCGATGATCCCCTCCCCACTGCAGCCTGTGGCAGTGGCATCAGCACCGTCATGGAGGTGCTGGCCGCCAGCCACGACGAGCCTTCCAGCGGGTCGGGCCAAGACCCGCTGCAGGCGGCCATGGAGAGCCTCTCCGCCCCCATCGCCGCGGGAACGGACGGCGCGGCGCTGGAGGCACTCCGCGTCTCGCTCCTCGACAACGCCAACAAGCTAGCCGCCTCCCGGCGCCTCACCGAAGCCTACCACCGTGACATGGACCGTGCCATATGCGGCACACCGGCTGCTAGCGAGCCCAGCCGAGCCGGTGTCGTTCGCGATCGCGGCGGGGTGTTGGCCGACATGCTGGGGGCCCCACGGCCAGTATACCCCACCCCGTCGGAGAACCTAAGGGCTGCCCAGGCGGTAGCTGATGAACTAGGCCACTTGGAGGGAGACGAACTTCATTGCATGACTCAGCGCGTCCGGTAGCTCCTCGACGCGGCTACCACGCAGCAGGAAGCCCGTCGCCGGGCCTTGGAGGCCGGCGCGCAAGCAGATAATCGCCCTCTTCGGCAGGAACAAGGAGCCACGTCTTGCTCTCCAACAGTCGGCACTCGCAGCCGGCGGGACTCAGAGCCGGCTGCTAGCCGCAGCAGACAGACTCGCATCACCATCGAGCGCGATCAAGACGGCCGCCCAAGGGCTGTAGAGCGGCGAGAGGAGCATCCGCCTCCTCCTCGGGAGAGGCGTGTGTCTCCGTCGCCTGTCGACCATCCTTCTCTCGCAGGCCGCTTGGGCCGCCGCGAGGGAGTTGGGGAGAATGACGCCCGCCACCGCCTCGACCGACTGGCTCAGTCCCAGGCGGTCGAAGAGGAAGATGCCCTCGGCCCAGCCTGCTTCGGCCCCCGCATCCGTGACGAGCCTTTTCCCAAGGGTTTCTCACTCCCTAGAGACACCCCCAAGTACAACGGATCGGTGAAGCCGGAGGACTGGCTGGTGGACTACTCCACGGCTGTCAGCATAGCAACCGACAACAGGCGCGTTGTGGTGAAGTATGTGCCACTCATGCTCTAGGGCACGGCCCGGACGTGGTTGAACAGCCTCAAGCCCAATAGCATCAATGGATGGTTGGACTTCACCGATGCCTTCACTTGCAACTTCACCAGCACCTACAAGCGTCCTCCCAAGCCGCGCCAGCTCTCCTTATGTGTCCAAGGTCCGAACGAGTCCGCTCGTGATTACCTGACGCGTTGGGCGGAGCTGCGCAACTCTTGCGAGGGAGTGCATGAGGTACAAGCCATCGAGTATTTCATGGCCGGTGCAGAGAAGGCACCTTGCTCAAGCACAAACTCCTCTGTGACGAGCCCGCCACGCTGGATGAGCTATTAAGCATAGCAGACAAGTATGCCACTGCTGATTCCTCTATGAAGTCCGAGCTGCAAGTGGACGCCTCCGGAAAGATGGCTCCCCCAGCTCCTAGAACGCCGGCTGGAGAGTCCAGTTGGTGCTAGTAGCTGACTGATCACAAGCGTAAGGCCCACCCGCCGGCTTCCAACAGCCGGCTGGTGGCAGCAGTTGATGGCTAGCAGCCAGAAGCTCAAGTAGGACCCAAATGCCAGAAGGGCGGCAAGCTAGCCTGGCAGCCCGCCTTCTCCTTCGATCAAGCTCTGGATGCTCCCTGCAAGTTTCACAGCGGCGCAAAGCCCTCCAATCACACCACACGAAAGTGTCACTGGCTCACGCAGATTGCCAGAGGGGAAGCTCTGCCACCGCCGCCTGCTGGGCAGGCGGCTCTACCTCCCAAACCACAGGCTGCTCGCCCAGGCGGCCAAGTCCAACACGAGTTCCTAGAAGAGAACGGAGCCTACATCATCTTCACGAGCCAGGCGGACGATAGGCAGAGCCGGCGCCAGCAGCGCAGAGAAGTCAACACCATTGCCGTCGAAGCCCCAGAATTCATGCACTGGTCTGAAAGGCCCATCAGCTGGAGCCGTGATGATCACCCGGCTGTCATGCCTTCGCTAGGAGCCTGGATGCAACTCTCTCCATCGACAGGCAGGCCTGTCGTTTCTCCCGAGTGCTGGTAGACGGCAGCAGCAGCATCAACATCATGTACCGTGACACCATGGAGAAGTTGGGCATCAAAGAGACGCAGCTTCAGCCTACCAGGACCATGTTCCACGGCATCATTCCGGGCCTCTCTTGCTCACCAATCGGCAAGGCCAAGATTGATGTGCTGTTTGGTGACAAGAAGCATTCCCATGCGAGCCGGTCTGGTTTGAAGTGGTGAACCTGGAAAGCCCCTATCACATGATATTGGGTCGGCCAGCTCTTGCGAAGTTCATGGCAGTACCCCATTACGCCTACCTCAAGATGAAGATACTGAGTCTCAAAGGAATAATCACCATTGTCGGGGACTATGAGAAGTCCGTCGCATGTGCAACTGCCAGCAGCCGGCTGGCCGAGTCCCTTGTCGTAGCTGAAGAGAAGCGCCGCCTGGAACGATTGGTGGCAATGTCTGGTGAGCAGCCATCCATACCATCCGATCCCAGGGAGGCGGAGCCACAAGGCTTGTTCCAGCCAGCCAAGGAGACAAAGAAGACTGCGTTGGACCCGTCTCACCCAGAGCGATTTGCTGTCATAGGGTCAAACCTAGACAGCAAATAGGAAAGCGAGCTCGTCGATTTCCTCCGGGAGAATCGGGACATCTTCGCATGGTCCCCCAAAAACATGCCAAGTGTCCCGACGGACTTCGCCGAGCACAAGCTACATGTGAGAGAAGATGCAAAGCCTGTTAGGCAGCCACTCCGCCGCCTATCAGAAGAAAAAAGGAGAGTTGTTGGAGAAGAGGTTGCCCGCCTGCTGGCAGCCGTCTTCATTATGGAAGTGTTCTATCCTGAGTGGCTCTCCAACCATTTCCTAGTGCTGAAGAAGAACAACAAATGGCGCATGTGCATTGATTACACCAGCATCAACAAAGCTTGCCCTAAAGATCCGTTTGCTCTGCCGTGAATAGACCAAGTTATTGACTCCATAGCCGGATGCGAGCTGCTGTCATTCCTTGATGCCTATTCTGAATGCCACCAGATCAAACTTGATCCGGCCGACCGCCTGAAGACCGCCTTCCTCACGCCATTTGGGGCCTTCTGCTACCTGACTATGACGTTCAGCTTGAGGAATGCCGGCACCACCTTTCAGCATTACATGCAGAAGTGTCTCCTCAAGCAACTTGGCAGAAACGCCCACGTTTACGTGGACGATATCGTGGTGAAGACGGAGAAGAGGGGAACTCTCTTGGAGGACCTCCAAGAGACCTTCGAAAACCTACGCCGCTTTCAGATCAAGCTAAACCCAGAGAAATGCGTCTTCGGGTACCAGCAGGCCAGCTCCTTGGTTTCCTGGTATCTGAACACAGCATCGAGTGCAGCCCCGCAAAGATCAAGGCCATTGAGAGAATGGAGAGGCCAACTCGCATACGGGACGTCCAGAAGTTCACCGGGTTCTTGGCATCGCTCAGCCGATTCATCAGCCGGCTGGGCGAAAAGGCACTCCCCTTGTACCAACTAATGAAGAAGACTACCTGCTTTGAGTGGAACGACAAGGCGAACGAAGCCTTCCAGCAGCTCAAGAAAGTGCTGTCCACGCCGCCTGTCCTGGCGGCGCCAACAGACAAGGAACCCATGTTCCTTTACATAGCCGCCACCAGCCGAGTGGTCAGCACTGTCATTGTGGTCAAGCGCCCAGAAGACGGCAGGGCCTTGCCTGTTCAGAGGCTGGTCTACTACTTGAGAGAGGTGCTCTCAGTCTCCAAGCAGAACTACCCCCATTACCAGAAGATGTACTATGGCGTGTACTTCGCCGCCAAGAAACTCAAGCAGTACTTCCAAGAGCATCCGATCACGGTCGTATGCACGGCCCCGCTTGATGAGATCATGGGCAACAGAGATGCTTCACGCAGAGTGGCGAAGTGGGCCATTGAGCTAGCCCCCTTTGCCATCTTCTACCAGCCCCGCACCACCATCAAATCGCAAGCACTGGCCGACTTCCTCGTCGACTGGGCCGAGACCCAGTACCTGCCGCCTGCTCCAGATTCAACCCATTGGTGGATGCACTTTGACGGATCAAAGATGTGCACTGGCTTGGGAGCCAGTGTCCTCCTCACCTCTCCCAAGGGCGACAAGCTCAAGTACACCCTGCAAATCCACTTTGCCGCCTCCAACAATGTGGCCGAGTATGAGGAACTCATTCACGGGCTCCGAATGGCCAAAGAGATTGGCATCCGCCGGATGCTGTGCTATGGTGACTCGGATTTGGTTATCCAGCTATCCTCTGGGGACTGGGACGCCAAGGACGCAAACATGGTAAGTTACCGTTTCCTTGTCCAGCAGATCAGTGGGCACTTTGACGGTTGCGAGTTCCTCCACGTGCCACGAGCCGACAACGTGCAAGCCGACACCTTGGCATGAATTGGCTCCAGCCACCAAGCAATACCAGCCGGCGTGTCCCTCCAATGCTTGCGCAAGCCATTTATCAAGCCGTCACGAGAGTTAGAGTCAATCTTCATGCCAGCCGATCCTGGGGCAGACGACCCAACAACCTCAGCAGCTGGCCTGGGGACTGCTCCAGCAGGCGGCCAAGAAACTTCAACTCCAGCAGACGGCCCAGGAACTGCTCCACCGGCACCTGGCCCGGGGACTGCTGCGACTGGCCCGGGCACTGTTCCAGCAGGCGGCCAAGAAGCGTCAACACCAGCAGATGGCCCGGGGACTGCTACAGCCGGCCTGGGGACTTCAGAAGCACAGCAGGCAGCTCACCCCAGCCCTCCACCTCCCTGCCCAACCACCCTGGTTTCAATGGCAGAAGTAACAGGAGTCTCAGCACCGTCTTGGGCACAACCAATCCTCAGTTTCCTGCTCAGAAGAGAGTTGCCAACAGATGAAACCTTGGCACGACAGGTTCAACGCCGAGCTTCAGCATATACAATAATTAACAGAGAGCTTGTCAGAAGAAGTGCAACCAACGTCTTCCAGCGCTGTGTGGAAGCAGAAAAGGGTCTGGCCATTTTGAGAGATATTCATCAGGGGGAGTGCGGCCACCACGTGGCTTCAAGATCCCTCGTTGCCAAAGCCTTCCGCCATGGTTTCTTCTGGCCGACTGCTTTGGATGACGCCAAAGATTTAGTCAAGAAGTGCAATGGCTACCAGCGCTTCAGCTCCAAGCAACACTTGCCGGCTTCTACACTCAAGACTATTCCGATCACTTGGCCATTTGCAGTTTGGGGACTGGACATGGTGGGTCCATTCAAGACAGCCCGCGGCAGCTTGACCCATTTGCTCGTGGCCGTGGACAAGTTCACCAAGTGGATCGAGGCGAAGCCAATCAAGAAACTCAACGGCCCAACTGTTGTGACCTTCATCGCTGATATCATAGTCCGATATGGCATACCACATAGCATCATCACCGACAATGGCACAAACTTTGCCAAAGGCACATTGGCCCGTTTCGGCAGAACACAAGGCATCCGACTGGACTTAGCGTCCGTTGCCCACCCACAGTTAAACGACCAAGTTGAGCATGCAAACGGCCTTATCTTGTCTGACGTCAAGCCCCGGCTGGTCGAGACTTTGGAACGATCAGCCGATTGTTGGATCAAAGAGTTGTCGTCTGTCCTCTGGAGCCTCAGGACAGCTCCGAAGAAGTCAACTGACTTCACTCCCTTTTTCCTCGTCTATGGGGCCGAGGCCGTCATCCCGACAGATGTTGAGTTTGACTCACCTTGTGTCACCATGTACACAGAAGCCGAAGCAAGAGAAGCAAGAGAAGACGAAATGGACTAGCTGGAGGAGGCCCGGCTAGTAACACTCCACTGGTCCGCCATCTACCAGCAGGGTCTCCGTCGCTACCACAGCCGGCAAGTCAGGACACGCTCCTTCCGCGAGGGGGATCTTGTGCTCCGGCTGATCCAGCGAACAGCCGGGTAGCACAAGCTCTCTGCCCCTTGGGAAGGACCATTCATCGTCAGCAAGGTACTAGGCAATGATGCCTACTACCTCATCGATGCGCAGAAGACAAGAGCATGCAAAAGAGACGACTCAGGCAAGGAGTCGGAGCGCCCGTGGAACGCAAACCTACTTCGCCGCTTTTATAGCTAAAGACAGTATGTGTCGTGCTATCTACTTTATTTTGACAAACAATGGGACCCCTGAGGAGTTCCCGGGGACTGTCCAACCCTTTATCTATATGATAAGATTTATGCCTGTGAATGAGTATTTCCATTCCTCCGCCCGGCACGGGGACCAAGCAGATGGCCCGGGGGCTTGCCTCCTGGCCCTATGTTTAAAGCTTTTTCTTCAACAATCAGACAAGTAGTGTGTCGACATCCAAGCCCTCTCCCACCTACAGTCACAGACTCGCAGAACGCGACTGTCTGACTGGCGGGAGTCACAGGCAGGAAGTGGTGCCCATATGAAAAATGGCTAAAGAAAAATAAACATAGGGCAAGATGGCCCCGCATACAAGTTGGACGGCTGCCGAGCAGCCGGCCAGCTGGCTTCTAGCTTAGCCAAACCGCATTCCAGAGGGCGGGATACTTGCCTATCCGGAAAACAGCTAAGTACCCGACCTATTCACAGACCACAGAGTGGCTGTCTGGCTGGCGGGACGGCAGTAAAAGGAAACAGCAAAAGAAAAACGCCCGAAGGAACAAAGGACGGTGCTAACTCTAGAACCCGGCAAACAGCATAGACATATGCAGAATTAAGTGAATATTTATAATAAAAGGCCTTGAAGGCCGCCTTCCAGCAATATCTTACGAGTACACCCAGTGGGTGGAATTGTTCAGACTAATTCTACCAAGTCTTAAGAAAAACGGGAAATGAAAGATACACAACGACGCCTAAGCTAGAGGTGCAGCAGGCGGAGCAGGTGGCACGACGGGACCAACAGAGCCGGCTGCTGGGGGGCCGCCTGATGGGTCTCGGCCTGGTCGCTTCCCGTGGCAGACGGCGCCATCCCGTTGGGCCCGCTCGTGGAGGCCTGATCGGGCTGGTAGCGAGCAGACGGCTCCGCCTCCTGGGAGCTGGCTTCCTCATCGCCGTCTTCCTCGTCCTCGCCATCGTCGCTTGAGGCGATCTCCTCATCTAGCTCCTCCGGCACCGCCAGGTCCAGCCCAAAGTTATCGGGTGGCACCACATGGTTGTTTTCATCCAACTCTGGGATGAAAACGGCAATGTCGGCGTAGTCGGCGAGGAAGGTGGCGCGCTTGACGAGATCTCCTCGCACCACTGCCAGCTCGGGCTCGGCCTCCAGGCGGAAGGTCGCCAGCTGGGCCAGGTCCGGATGCCAACCCTTGGTGAATTCCAGGGCGGTCCGTGCGCCGGCCCTCGCCGCAGCGCCCTTCCAGGCCTCGAAGCGGCGGCCGGCTGCCTTCAGCCGTACTGGGACGTCTGGCCAGAGGGCGGTTAGTACCTGAGCCCCAGCACGTTGCAGGCGGCGGAGCAGGCGGTGGGTCGGCTGGAGGCGCGCCTTGACAGCGAGAAGCTGTTCGTTGGGAGTCCAGGGCGTGTTGGGTGCAATCACCCGGCCCGCCTGGCGCCTCTCGTCGCGCTGGGCCTCAATAGCCTGGCTGGCGGCAACAGAATGGCCAAGGAAGAATTCTGCGCCAAAGACAAAACAAAGAATCAGAAAAAAGAAAGCCGGCCGTAGCGAACGGCAAGCACGTGAAAGCAGGGCAGGCGGCTTACCATTGACCATGTCCGCAATGGCCCCGTAGCTGTCCTGCACGGCCGCCTCCTTCTCGGCCTAGTTCGAGCGTTCGGTCTCGAACTCGACCCGAAGAAGCACCTCAGCGTCTGCCAGCTTCCCAAGCTCCGCCTTGTGTGTTGCCGCCTGGTCTGCCATCTCCTTGGCTAGGCGGTCACGGTCCTGGGCGGCAAGGCTGCGCTCCTGCTCCTTGGCGGCAAGTTCGGCCTCAACCCCGTCCGGCTGATTTCGGAGGTCGGTCACGGTCGCTAGCAAGAAAGGAGAAGGAGCATCAGCAAGAAGACAAGACAACCTTGGAGTTCCAAGCCGCCTGCTCAGCAGCCAGCTCGGATCTCGGGGACTACACTAAGCGGGTGCGCTGACGCGCCCCCGCAAGGAGGAAAATAAGACACTTACCCTGGCTTTCGGCCAGAGCAGCCCTCAGTTGCGCCAGCTCCTGACGCTGGGAGTTGAAGGCCGCCACCCGAAGATTGTGGTAATCCTGCAGCAAGAAACAAGTTAGCCCACAAAGTAATACCTTGGAGTACCAAGCCGCCTGCTTAGCAGCCGGCTCGGAACTCGGAGACTACACCCAGTGGGTGCGCTGACGCGCCCCCACGGAAGAAATTGAAGAAATAAAAACAGTGCAAGGGGTCAACATACCCGGACAGAGGTTCGCGTAGCCAGGAACTCCAGCAAGACCGTTTGCATGACCTCGCCCACAGAGTTGAAGCGGTCGAGGACATCTCGTGACACGACGAACAGCGCGCCGCCACCTCCGGGCGTCCAGCCTGGCGGCGCTGCGCTGGTGGCCTTGTTATCTGGTGATGACGAGCTGGCGATGCTGGCCTCTACTTGCCGCGGTGGTGAGGCCGCCCTCGCAGGACGCGGATGGGCGGGGGCTTGGGGGGTCGGCAGCGGGCCTACCACCAGCACGCCTTCTGCCGGCGGCACCTCCGCTCCCACGGGCCGGCTGTCTTGCGTTCCAGCAGGCGGCGCGGGAGGGGTCGCTTCCGTCTCCATGGCGGCGCGGCTGTCCCTTTCCTTGTCAAGAGTCGGCTGCTCGCCAGCAGCCAGCACTTGGACGGACGGCTCCAGAGGGCCCATGTCCTGGGGATTGGCGTGGTCTGCCGGCTGCTGGAGGCCCGCCTCCTCCTCCTGGACTTGGGCAGCGACATCCTCCTAGGCCTTGGTGGCTGCCTCGGCCTCCGCCTTGGCAGCGGCGTCGGCCTTCGCCTGCTCAAGGGTCGCGGCCTCCTGCTCTTCACGCGCCTCCCGGGCTTTCCTCTCCCTCGCCTCCTGGAGCGCTGCGGCAGGGTCCACACGGCACGACACAGGAGGGGCAGCCGTGCCCCCAACCACAGAGCCCACAGACGCCCGCGAGAGAGAAAGCGGGGCGCTATTCGGGCATTCCCAAGAAGGCTGCAAAATCAGCCACGAAGGGGGTGAAAAATTAGAATGAATGCGGAAAGAAAAAGAATGCAACACTTACGCAGACACGGCTGGCCTAGGCTTGGGGACCCTAGGAAGGGCTGCCTTGGCGGCCGCCTCCTGGCATCTGGTGGCGGTGGCTGAGAGCTTGAGCCGCTTGAGCTTGCCGCCAGTTAGCCCGGCAGAGGACCGGCGTTTCACGCCGGTTGACGGTGCCACCAGGTAGCTGTTGCGTTCACGCGGGTTCGGTTCTCGAACGCGAAGAGGCACTTCCTCCTCCTCCTTGTCATCGTCCGGCCAGCTCTCGATGCCGCCTCCTGATGGGCTGTCTGCTGGCTAGCCCCCGCCGCATGTCACCTCCTCTTCCTCCATGGCGGCAGCCCCCAGATCGGGGTCGCTCGTGTCACTCTGAGAGCGGTCTGGTTGCAAAGGGCGGCCCGGCTGGTCGGAGCCCGGCTCTGGCTGGCTGGGGAAGATCTGCAGGCGGCAGAAGGGTCAGGCGGCTGGGACAGGCGGAGGAAGGAAAGAAGAAGAAGGAAAGAGGGAACTCACCGCAGGCGGCGGATTGTTGCGGCTGTACAACGGCTTGCCGAACGCCTAGCCCGAGTCGGAGAGCTTGCAGTTGGAGATGGAGTTCACCAAAAGGGCGACCTCCTTGTATGGCTTCTGCTTGGTGCAGGTCCGGCTCGGGTCCCGGCGCCCGCTCATGTCGCAGATTAGATGCGGGCGGGACTGCAGCGGCAGCACCCGGCGCTCCGCAAAAGTGAGCAGGAGGTCCGAGAACACCAGGCCCTCGTCGTCCCTCATCTCCCGGAGGCGCCGCATGGAGATGGAGGCCCCTTGTGTGAGGGAGACGGGCCGGGTCTTCCAAGAGGCTCGGGGTTCGGCAGGCGGGCCAGGTGCCCAGTCCGGCAGGCCGATGAAGTCGTGCGCGGGGTCGATGTTGGAGACATAGAAATACGTCTTTTGCCACTGCTTCACCGAGTGTACGAGCACAGGCGGCGGGAAGTAGTTCTTGGCCCCGCCGCGCTTCACTGCGACGCACCCACCGCACTGGGCCGCCATGCCCTGGACCGCGATACCAAGCTTCATATAGAAGAGCTCGGTCCACAGCTCTATTGTGGGGAGTATACCGAAGTACCCCTCACAAAGGACGACGAATGCGGACAGTGTCACCACCGTGTTCGGCGTGAGGTGGTGAGGCTGTATGTTGAAGAACTCGAGGAAGGAACGGAAGAAGCCGCTGGCGGGGAGCCCGAAGCCGCAAGGGAAGTGCGAGCGGAAGACGACCCGCTCGCGGAACCGCGGCATCGGCCTGATTTCCGCCGCCGGCGCCAGGCGCACTGCGATGTTGTCGGCGGGGGGCAACCGCCGCCCACGGCGGATGTAGAAGATGTGCTCTTCAAGGACCTCGCTGCTGTCCCACTCGCCGGAGTGGTGGGCCTACGACGCTGCAGCCATGGCTCGGGGCAAGGGCTCGCTCCGACGGAGCGCTGCGAGCAGAGGTGGCGAGGAGCGTGAGGGAGAGCAAGGAGGAAGAAGAGAATGGAGCGGGGGTGTGTGCGCGAGCGACGCTGACCCCCCTCCCCGGGCCTACTTATAGGCTTGGGGCGACGAAGCCGAGGGGGCGAGGGCGTGGGATTAACTGCTCCATGCCCCGCACGATCCCCACCTTTTTCGCGCCTAATCCGCGCGCATTAAATGCACGTGGGGAGGGCAATCGATCGCTTCTGCCGCATTAGATCCGCGCGCGGATCAAGGCCCTGTAGTGGCGGGCCCCGACCCGTTGCTACGTCCCATCACGCACGTGGGCTCGCAGGCTGACGTGACGGAGCGATGACGCGTGGAATGCCGCCAACAGGCGGCAGGCCCACGCCACAGCCCGCCCTCCAGGCGGTATCTTCTTCCCGAAGATTAGAAGACAGAGGCCCGGCTGCCAGAAGCTGGTCCTTTCTAGAGGACAGACAAGAAACGCCAAACCTTACTTGGAGTAGGAAGCTGCTGGAACCCCGCAGCCCCGATCGCAACCACAGAGTTCCACCAGCTTCGGGACTACTGTCGGAGATATTGACCACGGGTGTCCTCATCGACCACCCATGGTATTTCAAGACAATTGGGGGCCGCCTGTCACCCCCCGACCGCCTGCTCATCGGGCCGCCTCCTGGGGCAGCAATGCCCAGGAGCCGGCTGCCAGCAGGCGGTGGAGGCCTGGACAGGCGGCAGCCTCATGGCCAGCATCCAGAAAACGACCCCACGCCTCCCCCTTGGGACGCGTGCTGGGGAACCACAATAAGGCTAAGGCATGGCTACAGTTGAGCATGTCCTTAGAGAATCTATAAGGGCGTGGTTACAATGAGGGTGTATCTTACTGATGGGCCTCTAACCCCTCGTTGGTTACCCCAAGTGGAAGGTGTAAGATGCAGTGTTGTGGAAGTTTTTCCCTTAGCAAAGATGCCAAGGATCGAATCCCCAGAGACTCCTAGGTTCAACAAGTAGGTGTCAACTGCTAACGGCGCCGGATTAGCAATCAACGTGGACCTGCACACAGATACAAATAACTTTGCTCCCAATGAGTACAGAGAGGTTGTCAATCCCTCCGGCCTTGTAGTTCACAAAGGATTAAACGCAAATGATAGTAGTGATAGATAATGTTTGCAATAGTAAGTAAAAGCGAAAAGTAAATAGCGGATGTGATCAATAATGGTATGGGCAATTGACAGGACCACGAACGCAAACCAATGCTCACTACATTGCAAGAAAGGTTGAGGTTCAAAGCATGGGCGGTACGCCAAAGTAAAG
Source organism: Secale cereale (assembly GCA_902687465.1). NCBI lineage: Eukaryota > Viridiplantae > Streptophyta > Magnoliopsida > Poales > Poaceae > Secale > Secale cereale. The sequence continues at coordinate 577,825,279 of LR738712.1, forward strand.
ACCGAAATCCATCAATATCTACTACTAATCATCCGCCTTGAGATATCTATCCAGAACATCTCGCTGGTATTAGGTTGCGAGTCCCACCCATAGTGTAAACTCAAAGCAACAGACAACTGCATTAAAAGAACTTTGCGTAAAGTAAACAATCCTTGGACCCGCGGGCACAAGCACCGTTGTTTTCCCCCTTGTGGCAACAACACATCCCCTAGACTCATGTTTCTGTCACTCAAGCTAGTCATCGAGGGGCATGAACCCACAATCGAGCATAACGTTCCCTCTTGGAGTCACTACGTATTACTTGGCCAAAGCAATAAATAACAACGGAGAACATGCAAGAATTACTTATGAACATAAATATAAAAGAGGTAGATCAAATATATTACTCAAGAACAATCTGAACATAATCTCATAATCCATCGGATCCCAGCAAACTCATCATAGCAACAGCATAAGGATTACATATGTGCCTCGATCATGTAGGGCAGCTCACGAGGACAAATTAGTGAAGCACAAGAACGGGAGGAGAACATCACATAGCTACTGGTCATGGACTCATGGTCCAAGGGAGACTACTCACAACTCATCCGGGAGGCGTCCATGGTGGTGGAGAGGCTCCCGATGGTGATCCTCCCCTCCGGCAGGGTGCCGGGAAGAGTTCTCCTGGTGCTCCCGATCTTGGAAGCGGCGGCGGCGGCGGAACAGAGATGAGATCGCGAAAAAAAGTTCCCGTCCCGAGGGTTTCGAAGGACGCTCTAAATATATGCCGAAGGGGGCACCAGACGGGGCTCGGGGGGCCCAGGCGCCCCCCCCGGCGTGGCCCAGGGAGGGGGCGCGCCGCCAGGGCGCCTGGAGCCCTGGTGCCCCCCCGGCTGTCCTTCGGGCGCAAGGTAGGTTCTGGAACGCTGATTTTTTATATAATTTTTCTGGATTTTTTCTGGCAGTTCTCGTAACGTGAAAACCTGAAATACAAAAACAGCCGAAGACAGAAACTGGCACCGGGGTGCACTGGATTAGTAGGTTAGTCCAAATATGATCAAAAGTGTATGGAAGTGTATGAATATCATAGCAATATCACCCAAAAGTGGCATGGATCAAGCAGAAATTATAGATACGTTTTGGACGTATCAACATCCCCAAGCTTAATTCCTGCTTGTCCTCGAGTAGGTAAATGATAACAATAATAATTTCTATGGTGACATGCTATTAACCATATAGGACTTATTCATAGTCATATGACAAAAGCTTACTGAGATAATGAATCTAAAGTAATTGAGTTCCCTCATGAGAAAATCACAAAGGACTAAAAGTTTTACAATATGAAACTGAAACATCAAAAGGATTTGCAATGAACAGGATGTGCAAATATGATAAAGTGATACCTAGCTTGCCCCCTTTAGTGAAGCAAAACATAAATGCAGGGGAACCTTCAAGGTTTAAGTGATGACTAGATACAATGATTTCAAAATAAACGATATCACAATCATGCAAAAGACAATGCTACTTTGGGACAATGCACATTACACTCAGAATGACAATCATGCTCTCAGTAGTTGGTGCTTTTAAAAGAAGGTGGAGACTCAACATAAAAGTAAAAGAATGGTTATGTGCTAGAGCTTTTTTAATTTTGAAAACATAGAAGCAATTTTGTCAACGGTAGTAGTACTTCATATGTGTCATGCATAAGACATCCTATAAGTTGCAAGCCTCATGCATCGAATACCAATAGTGCTCACACCTTGTCCTAATTAGCTCGGACTTCCATGGGTTATCATTGCATTACATATGTTTCAACCAAGTGTCACAAAGGGGTACCTCTATGCCACCTGTACAAAGGTCCAAGGAGATAAATCGCATTTGATTTCTCGTTTTTGGTAGATCTCAACTTGAGGACATCCATACCAGGACAACATAGAAAATAGATGATGGACTCCTCTTTAATGCATAAGCATATTCTCATAAGAGATTGAGGATTAATGTCCAAGCTAAAACTTCCACCATGATGCATGGCTTTGGTTGGCGGCCCAATGTTCTTCTCTAACAATATGCATACTCATTCAACCCATGGCAAATCACCCTTACTTCAGACAAGACGAACATGCATAGCAACTCACATGATATTCAACAAAAGTGTGACAGTTGATGGCGTCCCCATAAACATGGTTACCGCTCAGCAAGCAACTTATAAGAAATAAGATACATAAGCAACATATTCTTTACCACAATAGTTTTTAAGCTACTTTCCCATGAGCTATGTATTGCAAAGTTAGTCTGCTTAGTACAGGTGGAGGTTAGCAAAAGACTGGGAGCGACCAACTAAGAGAGCAATGACGGTCATAATCATGCAGAGCGACAAAGCAACATTGAATCAGGCATGGAAGTTATATCGCTACTCAGAAATAAAAGATCATCAAGGCTTGACAGACTTTCTTTACAGTCTTAAATATGCGTGAGCATACGCCAAGTCAAGCAAAATAAATTCTCGAAGGAAGATATTACTAAACCATACCACATCATAGGTAAACAAATCAAGTTGGTACTCCAATAACACATTGGGAATCCCCCAGCTATTTGAGATTAACCATAAGAAAACCTGAACTACTAAGCGCCATTATGCACGTAGCATCTTTATCATGGACATATTAACCAATGCAATGGAAGCAAACTCTCCTAATAAGATAAGCATGCTAATTAAAGAGAGTTCAAGCAACCAACTAAACAAAAGCTCTTTGAAAAGATAAGCATGAATACTAAGAGCAGAGCATGATAGTAGCTATTAAAAGACAAAGAACACACACAGCAAAGATAGACATGAAAATTCTATGTTATGTTCTAGGTAGAAGTGGAGCGTGTTTCTCTCCCACATAAAGAACGCTGAGTTCCGACTCGTTATGAAAAACTAAAAAGAAAACTAAAAGCAAGACGCTCCAAGCATAGCACATAACACATGAAGTGATAAAAATATAGCGAAACGAAAGACGAACTGATAATGTTGATGGAGAAGGGGATGCACGGGGGCATCCCCAAGCTTAGACGCTTGAGTCTCCTTGAATATTTCTTGGGGGTGCACGGGGACATCCCCAAGCTTGAGCGCTTGATACTCCTGAATCTTTTTATCATCTTCCCTCGCACACTTGAAAACTCCCTTCATACATAACTCATCATAATCTGATTAGCGAGGTTAGTACCCATAATAAAATAATTATACCTTGCTGAAAATAAAGATATTCTTGAAGGTCTACTGTTTCTCAAGATTTCCAAAAGGTTTTTGCAAAGAAAAAGCAAGCTCTTGGTTTGCAAAATGAAGGAAAGGCAAAACAGGACAGAATTTGTGAAAAACAGAACAGCAGGTAGTAATTGATTTGTTCGGGGCACTTCTGCAACTCAAATCAAAAAACTCAGAACAGAAGCACAAAAGACAATTATATAGAGAACGCTGTCGAAAAAATTCAGACCAAAAAGATGATCTGGTGATTTTATACGAATTTTTCTATCCAAGGACAGAATCTGTTTCCTGGACAGCACCTCACAACTTTTGAACTTTCTAGCAATCAGAGGCTATACTTGGCACAAATATGAAAATCAAAGATACAATGATGATGCTACTGTAGTAAACAACATCAAGACACAACAAAAGCAAAATAAAAATTTTATTCATGTGGGCTGCCTCCCAAAAGCGCTTTCTTTTATGCCTTTAAGCTAGGCATAATGCAAAAATGATGCTCTCGTAGGAATAAGAGTTGAAGAACAAAAGAGAGCATCAAGAAGCACATATAAATCATATTTAAGTCTACCCCTCTTCCTATGCATTGGAATCTTGTAAAGAAATAAATTATTGAAGCATAAAGCAATAAGCATAGGAAGACAAAACAAGTGCAGCTTCAAAACCTTCAACATAAAGAGAGGTAACTTGATATTATTAAGATATTTAGAACCATGTCTCCCTCTCTCATTATAAATTTCAGTGGCATCATGGATGAACTCAACAATATAAGCATCACATAAAGCATTGTTACCATGATCCACACGCAAAAAGGTACTCTTACTCTCCACATAAGCATCATGAAGAGGATAAAACTTATTATAAAAGAGAGACATAAGCTCTTGCCAATCAAGCAAGTGCGAGTTATCGAGAAGCTTATACCAATCTGAAGCTTTATCTATAAGTGATACGGCGAACAATTTCCTCATGACAAACTCCCTTGATACACCTGCAAACTTAAATAATGAACATAGTTGTGACAGATATAGCAAGTGTTCACCGGGATGTCTGTCTCCTGCATAACGATTAGCCAAGATATAATTGATAATACCAGCTGGTATTTTATAGGGCACAATTTCAGTAGGGGGAGGAGCAACCACCACAGGTGCGGGGCGTCTTCCCGCAAGCAATGATCCAATAGCAAGGTTGTCCATAAGCATAACTAGTGAAATACATGAAGAAAACTGAAAGGTAAACTAACAATACTAAAAAGCAAAGGTAAAAGATAGCATGCAACTCCCCTATCCTGAAGAGTGGAGTCCCCGGCAACGGCGCCAGAAAAACTCCTTGATGGGCCTCTAACCCCTTGTTGGTTACCCCAAGTGGAAGGTGTAAGATGCAGTGTTGTGGAAGTTTTTCCCTTAGCAAAGATGCCAAGGATCGAATCCCCAGAGACTCCTAGGTTCAACAAGTAGGTGTCAACTGCTAACGGCGCCGGATTAGCAATCAACGTGGACCTGCACACAGATACAAATAACTTTGCTCCCAACGAGTACAGAGAGGTTGTCAATCCCTCCGGCCTTGTAGTTCACAAACGATTAAACGCAAATGATAGTAGTGATAGATAATGTTTGCAATAGTAGGTAAAAGCGAAAAGTAAATAGCGGATGTGATCAATAATGGTAATATGGACCGGAGTCTCATGATGTTCACTAGTGATGTCTCTCTCTCCCAAAAGACGATAAAACAGCTATGTGAGGTAAACGAATTACAGTTGGGCAATTGACAGGACCACGAATGCAAACCAATGCTGACTACATTGCAAGAAAGGTTGAGGTTCAAAGCATGGGCGGTACGCCAAAGTAAGTAGACCGAAATCCATCAATATCTACTACTAATCATCCGCCTTGAGATATCTATCCAGAACATCTCGCTGGTATTAAGTTGCGAATCCCACCCATAGTGTAAACTCAAAGCAACAGACAACTGCATTAAAAGAACTTTGCGTAAAGTAAACAATCCTTGCACCCGCGGGCACAAGCACCGTTGTTTTCCCCCTTGTGGCAACAACACATCCCCTTGACTCATGTTTCTATCACTCAAGCTAGTCATCGAGGGGCATGAACCCACAATCGATCATAACGTTCCCTGTTGGAGTCACTACGTATTACTTGGCCAAAGCAATAAATAACAACGGAGAACATGCAAGAATTACTTATGAACATAAATATAAAAGAGGTAGATCAAATATATTACTCAAGAACAATCTGAACATAATCTCATAATCCATCGGATCCCAGCAAACTCATCATAGCAACAGCATAAGGATTACATATGTGCCTCGATCATGTAGGGCAGCTCAGGAGGACAAATTAGTGAAGCACAAGAACGGGAGGAGAACATCACATAGCTACTGGTCATGGACTCATGGTCCAAGGGAGACTACTCACAACTCATCCGGGAGGCGTCAATGGTGGTGGAGAGGCTCCCGATGGTGATCCTCCCCTCCGACAGGGTGCCGGGAAGAGTTCTCCTGGTGCTCCCGATCTTGGAAGCGGCGGCGGCGGCGGAACATAGATGAGATCGTGAAAAAGAGTTCCCGTCCCGAGGGTTTCGAAGGACGCTCTAAATATATGCCGAAGGGGGGCACCAGACGGGGCTCGGGGGGCCCAGGCGCCCCCCCGGCGCGGCCCAGGGGGGGCGCCGCCAGGGCGCCTGGAGCCCTGGTGCCCCCCCCCCCGGCTGTCCTTCGGGCGCAAGGTAGGTTCTGGAACGCTGATTTTTTATATAATTTTTCTGGATTTTTTCTGGCAGTTCTCGTAACGTGAAAACCTGAAATACAAAAACAGCCGAAAACAGAAACTGGCACCGCGGTGCACTGGATTAGTAGGTTAGTCCAAATATGATCAAAAGTGTATGGAAGTGTATGAATATCATAGCAATATCACCCAAAAGTGGCATGGAGCAAGCAGAAATTATAGATACGTTTTGGACGTATCACTTATGCACGCTCCTTAAGCGGCGTATCACTATAGCCATGTTGCCAGTGACCTAGCCCCGGTCAGAGGAAGCCATGATCCCACTACCCACAGGCGGCTGGGCCAGCAGGCGGCCGGCCCCACCTGCCAGTGGGTGAACAAGAAGCAAACGGCCCCTGACAGGCGGCCTGGGGGACGAGCCGCCTGGTAGCAGGTGGCTAACTGCGCCCTAGGAGACTGAACCCCATCAAGATGACAAGACAGGACGTGGTGGCAGCGTACGGCAGGAGGCGGTGGCACTATAGCCATTCCTCTCCTGACGATGCTACCGTCAGCAGAAGAGCGCCCACAATGAAAAGCGATCATGAGAGTCCGCAGACGACGGGCCCCAGCAAACAGGCGGGAAGGCCGGCACCCGAAGACGCTGATAGCTGGGGGCCATTCCGCCTAGATTACTATTGTACCCCTGGGGGGTAGGCCTATATAAACCCCCCC